>CM053038.1:121928157-123128157 GCA_028564925.1 Lithobates sylvaticus | reverse complement strand
AAAAAAGAGGTCTCAGTAAGTGGGGCCACCAGAATGCACGCTGTACAAGTTCACGAGTCTTCCGTACCCCGAAATGTCCTGCTAAGGTGTCTCCAAAAGACTTGACTTCCCTTCCATAGCAAGCCATCTCGAGATGTCAAGGTGGTTCCTGGAGGTCTTGGAGAGTGGGAAGAGGCTTCCTTGATTAAAGTTAAGAGATCTGTGTGTAAGAGCAAAAAAACTGTTTGTGGGTAGAATCGTGTCAAAAGCTTAGGGTTATCATGCATGCGTTTGCTGGTGTCTTTGCGAAATGACCGCTCCCACCGCCACTTCGGATGCGTCAACTTCTAACAAAAAAGGTAAAGATGGGTTAGGGTGACTGAGAATTGGAGCTGATGTAAAAAGTCTTTATCTTGAGCCTCCGTACTCCAATGAAACCTGACATGTTGTTGTGTCAACCGTGTAATAGGGGCTATGATGGCAGAGAATCCCTTGATAAATTTCTGTAAAAGTTTGCGAACACGAATACCTTTTTTATCGACGGGTGCAGGCCACTCCAGAACAGCAAGATACTTTTTGGGGGTCCATCTTGATACCGGTCGCGGATATTATCAAACCCAAAAACTGGATCTCTTGTTGCTCGAACAACTGCACTTCTCTGCTCGAACTCGCACGTTCTCTTGCTTTTGCGTATAGTACAAAAATATCTAAGAAGTCCTTGATAGACCGTTAATTACCTGAAAGTAGCAGCTTTAATCCAGCCGGGTCGGGGTAACGGGAGATCACAGGTTCAGGTTTCGGATGTCGGGTGGCTAGGGGGGGGGGAAGCAGGAAGCTTAAAGACCACAGCACTGGCTGAGTGTTGCGAGGGGCTTTCAAAGCCCGTTTTGGCAGAGGCGGGAGTGGCGAGGCCAATTGCGTTCCCGGCGTCATTGCGCACATGCACGCGCGCGCCGCCGCGACGCTGAGCGGATGGGGGCAGGTAAACCAAAATATGAATACCTTTTTTATCACTTGGGTCTTCTTCTGCAGGCCACTCCATATCCTGGTTACCATCCACCAAAACAGCAGATACTTTTTTTTGGGGGTCCATCTTGATACCGGTCGCAGGATATTATCACTTCAAACCCAAAAATTTAGGTGCTGGATCTCTATGTGTTGATCTCGAAAGCACTTCTCTGCTTTTGCGTATAGTCCATATAGGCGAAGAAAACGGTCCAAGACTCTGCAAACGTGAGAAAAGGAAAAACAACATCCCGGTGTTGCCCATTAGTCTGTGGGCTGAGAGGATTCTTCAAGAAAAACCAGAAGCGTGAAAATATCATCCAAATAAACAATTACAAAAATATCTAAGAAGTCCTTGATATTATCGTTAATCAGATGTTGAAAAGTGGCAGGTGCATTACATAGACCAAAGGGCATGACCAGATATTCATAATGCCCGAACCTTGTTCGGAATGCCGTCTTCCATTCATGCCCAGCCCGGATGCGGACCAGATTATATGCCCCTCTTAGATCGAGTTTCGCATGCGTAAAAATAGTAGCAGACCTTAATTTTTGGAATAATTCGGGTATTAAGGGCAACTGTAACGGTTCTTAACCGTAATTTTATTCAACTCCCGGTAATCTACACACACTTCGGGCGGAGGTCTGATCCTTCTTAGTCACAAAAAATATTCCAGCACCAGCTGGAGATGTAGATGGGCGGATGAATCCTTTTTCCAGGTTTTCGTTGATGTAAATTTTTAGTGCTTCCTGTTCTTTTTCTGACAGAGGGAAAATGCGCCCAAAGGGAATTTCGGCCCCAGGTAAAAGTTCAATTGGGCAGTCATATGCCCGATGGGGTGGAAGAGAGTCTGCTCCCTTTTTACTGAAAACATCGAGGAACCCATGATACGGTTCGGGTACTGATTGGCGTAGGTTCTGATCAATGTCCATGCAAAATAAGGTGACAGAGGATTGAGTAGACTCCTTTTGACAATGTTCTTGGCAGTAGGGGGACGAGAACCTGATTTCTCTGGTAGTCCAATTGATGGAGGGATTATGGGCCTGAAGCCAGGGAATGCCCAGGATGATTGGGAACAACGGGGAAGAGATCACATCAAGGATCAGAAGCTCCTTATGCTGGAAGGAGGTGATGGCAAGTACGGGAAAAGTCTCTTGGGTCGAATCAGTCCCAGCTGCATTGGCTCGGAGGCGTCCGGTGCAGGGCGGATCGGCTGGAAGTTGGGTGGTGGTAAGTAGCGGGCAGCCGGAATTGGAGCTTTAGCAGTCACCCAAGTAGGGCGATTATGTTGGTAGGCCCGTTCAGTTCGACGTTCCCGAAGGCGGCGATCAATCTGGATGGTTAGGGTGATTAAGGCCTCAAGAGTATCAGGTATGCCCACCCGGGCCAATTCATCTTTCAGTCCTTCTGATAGGCCCATGCGGAACTGATGCCGTAGAGCTGCATCTTTCCATTGAGTGTCCGCACTCCAGCGTCTAAAATCCGAAATGTACTCCTCGGCCGCCCGGCGACCCTGCTGAAGTGTAGTTAAGGATGCCTCTGCTGTGGCGACCCGTTCAGGGTCTTCATAAAGCTGGGACATAGCTTCAAAGAAGGCCGTTAGTGATTGAATCAAAACAGAGTCCTCTTCGAGAAGTCGGTGTGCCCAGATCTGTGGTTCTCCTAACAGTAGGGAGACCACAAACCCCACTTTAGTGGCTTCAAGTGAAAAAGTCCGGGGTTGCAGGGCGAAGTAAAGTCGACAAGCACTGCGGAAGGCCCGGAATTTAGTTCGGTCCCCTGAAAACTTCTCAGGTATGGGGACCCTTGGCTCAGGTGGAAGCATAACGACAGAAGGAGGGGAAGCAGCCTGAGCAGGGGCGGAAACGGACCCAGGAACCACGTGTATGGGGTTGATGATGTTCTGGACTTGCCCCTCCAATCTGGTGTAACCGTCTTGTAAGGATTTTACGGCTTGAGTGAGGGCTGACAGGTGTGAACAGATATCTGTCATGGGAGGGGTCTCTCCTGCAGGCTCAGTCATGGCTGTGTTGTACTGTTACGTACCTGGACGTAGAGCCTGACTTGTAGGAGGAGACCTCTCATACAGCGCTGGTTCACGTGCCACTGGAGATGGGGACAGTGGTGACGTGAGCACAGTGGGGTAGGAGTGCCTGGTTTGTAGAGGAAGGTGTTGGAACCAACAGGAAGGTCCTCCAGTAATGTCCGTATGCGGATGGCAGGATGTAGGACTGCAGCTGTAGGTGGTTGAAGCAGGATACAACAGAACCAGGCAACAGGTGGATCAAACAAGTGGGAATCAGCAGAGGCAAGGTCAGACAGTCCAGTTGGCAACAGCAGATCAATCAGATGATAGGAGCAGGCAAAAGCAGAGTCGGTAGGCAGGCTGGAGTCGGTAACCAAAGACAGATGTAACAAGGTCAGGCAGGCCGGGTGCACGCGCGCGCGCGCGCGCCGCGCGCCTATGTGCGCACGGAAGGACCGGAAATGCCTGGAAAGTCCTTGACAGTAGCAGCCTTTAATCCAGGATCTATGCATATCGAGCCTTTGTCCTGTACTGTACTCCAAGATACAGAATTTACAGGTGGGTTAAAGTTCCTTTCTTTTCAGCAGAGATGGTCCTTAGAAGTCTTTATCAGCTGTGTTCTGAACTGCACGATAAACATAATAGGAATTTTGACACACTTGTAAATTCTAAACCCTCTAGTACAGTACAGGGCACAGGTTATTCCCTATTTTCTGTGCGATCTCCTGATTGTTTGCAGTGCATTTCATACAGTGAACTTGTTATATGGATATACTGGGTGCGAACAAAGCAAAGCATTTGCAAGTGTCCAGTCACCGCAAGGTAGAGGAGTATAACCCCGCGGCCAATTACCAATACGTGTGTCCTGTACTGTACTCCAGGTTCTGATATTTACAGATAGATCAAAATTCCTATTTTTTTTAAATAAACAAAAGTACTTACTGCATTCTTCCCTTGGCTTTAAGCCTTATTCAGCAAGCAGAAGCACAGTTTGACCTTATTATAAATATTCCTAGAGAAACATTATCAATAGACAGAGACTAGGAAAGTGGAGTTTAAGGAATGCAATATAAATATAATGGTTTATTATGCATTTTACTTAAGATGTATGTACTTTATTTTATAGGGCAATGGCTACACACCTGTCTCAATTGATCTGAGCAATGTTGTTCTCTCCAGGGAGCTCCAGGTATGCATTTTCTTATCTGAAAGTTAACAATAAATTGTTCCAGAGAACAATCATATAACACATCTAGGAAAACCAAATAGCACATTCCTGAAATTTTGTAATCCTTCATTAAAGAGGAACTGCAGTCTGCTTAGATAATTTGTAATAAAAACATCTTTGCCATTCCGAAGCTTCCCTCCAACCACTTTGCATATTATTTTATATATATTGTGATTCTCTACTTGCCAAATATGCTGCAGAAATCTCCCTCCACTAAGTCTGGTTGCAACCATTTTAACTGTGGGCAGCTGAAGCTGCTGCCTGTTCACTTCCTGGATTTACACAGAGGCACACCTCCAGCTCTGCTGCTTTCATTGGCGCTCTTATGACTCATCCCCCTCCCTTCCTGGCAAACTCTCACAAGAGTGAGAGAGGGAGAGAGATGTGCATGATGTCATAAGCCTAGGATACCAGACAAGAGACAGGTAGTATATAAGGTATTTCCTGGCAGAAAAAAATAAATGCTTTACTACCCAAAGTTAAAACAACAAGGGCAGAAGATTTATTAGATGCAAAGCTGAAAAAATGACTGAAGGTCCGCTTTAAGGGGCACGGTCAGAAGGAATTCTGAGATGTATGGTTTTACTGCCACCTACAGGAGAATTAGCAACAAAAAACTGCTAATCAGCCAGCATAACCCTTCCCACTTCCATCACGCTCAAGCTTCTTGTTAGTATATTAGGATAATAAACGTCTTTTATTCTCTGAGAAAAACAATCATCTTTTCCTCTTCAAGCTTCTTTTTGCACTGCAGAGCCAAGAGGGCTCTTTTTACAGTTTTATAGATCGGCTGCCCTGGTGGGCATTCCTGGTCACTGGAGGAAGATGCGGTGCTGGCCTGTAATGTGACTTTAGGCACTAAGCTCTGCTAATGGTACTTTGTAACTTACACAACCAACCCTAAGGTTTAGGCAATCCTTCCTCCCGCTGACCTGGAAGATCCTTATGACAGATGCCAGCCTGACAGGCATGGGAGGAGTCCTGCATACCTTCTCAGTGCAGGGGACTTGGTCACCCTGCCAAGCTCATCTCCCAGTCAGCATTCTGGAACTAAAAGCGATGTGTTTGTCCCTCTACTGGTAGAACTCTCGTCTGCATTGTCATCGGATCCAGAATCAGTTAGACAATGCCACTATAGTGGCATTCATCAATCATAAAGCAAGAACCAGAAGTCTTGCAGCTCTAAGGCCCCTTTCACACTGGGGCGGTGAGCCGCGGTGACGGTAAAGCAGCGCTATATTTAGCGCTGCTTTACCGTCGTTTTTACCGCGGTTTTCGGCCGCTCGCGGTGCGGTTTTACCCCCCGCGAGCGGCCGAAAAAGGGTTAAACACCCCCCGCAGAGCGCCGCCGTAGCGGCGCTTTGCGGCGGTATTGCCGCGGTTTTACCGCGGTCTCCCATTCTTTTCAATGGGAAGGAGCGGTATAGGAGCGGTGAACACACCGCTCCTATCCCGCTCCAAAGATGCTGCTAGCAGGACTTTTTTTGTCATCCTGCTAGCGCACCGCTCCAGTGTGAAAGCCCGCCGGCTTTCACACTGGAGTTAAAGGGGCAGGATTTTTTCATGCGGTGAACAGGCGCTATTTTTAGCGCTGCACCGCATGAAAAACGCCCCGGTGTGAAAGGGGCCTAAGAGAATCCAAATAAATTCTTACTTGGGACTTCTCATTCAACCTTGTCCACCGTTCAAATTTCAGATGTGGAAGATTGGCAGGCAGGCTTTCTAAGTCAACATCAGTGTTAATGGGGGAATCCCTCCTGCGGGACTATTGTATTCTGCCAATGGGAGGTTTCCCAGCCATCAGAATACAATGATTACTGATTGCGGCTATAGCAACAGACAGTGATCATATGAAAAAGATCAGACAGGCTGGATGTACTGAAGTTGATTGATGTATCGATTTCAGTACATCCAGCCTTGCCCATACATCGATCAAAATTCAGCGGGTTCTGCTGGATCTGTCTATGGCTGGCTTTAGATCGCACATTGCAGATAAGCAGCTTAAAGGCTATATGCAGAGGGGTGCCACTACTGTAAAAATATCTACTACATTAGTGGTTTCTAGAATTTTTCTACTTTGGTCTCTGGATATGGAATATAGTTTTCTTGTTAGTTAACCTTCTAGGGTGTGGGCTTTGAGGTCTGTTCACAATATCAGTTTCTGTTCAGGCACAGGAGTGCCTAGGCACCCTCAAACATCACAGACACTGAAAAAAGTAAATTTAGTACTTCACAGGCTCAGTTGTTCTCCATACCAAAGCAAAAATTCACTTTGTGAGTTTAAAGCTGGCCATACATGGCACAGTTTTTATCATTCAGTCAGTGGGCTGAATTAAAAAAAACTAAACTGATTCCCCCATCCACATATTCATGAACAATAATAGCCATAGATGAATTGTAATTATCCGATCCCCGCTGAAGGGTTGAATTTCGATCCACGTATGGCCACCTTTACTTCACAGATTTTTTTCTAAAGCAAATATGCACCAAGAATAGTATTTCTATGGATAAAACATAGCAAAATATAACAAATAAAGAATAGGTACATGAAATAAGTATTTTCTGAATATCATGATTAAGAGACAATCCTTTGCTGGAATAACATTTGGACATCAAGATATAAAAAATTAAGAAAACAAGCATTACGAGCAAAAAAAGTCCTACAAATTCACATTTGATATGAAAACGATGGGCCTAATATATAATAAATAATACTGCTAACTAATTTTACAGGGTGTCAAAGCTTTTTAGATCAACACCTTCTGTGATACGTTTTATCAGTCACAGATCCATGTAATTTCTTTTTAGTCTGTATATCCCACATCTTTTAGATAGAAATGTGTATAGTCTATCTAACTATGTTGATAGAGATTAAAAAGACCTTTCTGTTAACAGCTCAAGTTCTAATTGTGGTTTTGTACAGGGAATGGTTGAAGTAATGGCAGAAAATTACCACAATATATGGGCAAAGAAGAAGAAGATGGATTTGGAGACTAAAGGTGAGAGAACAGTGCATTAAAAAAAAAAAAAAAACTCTTGACTGGTGTATTGCAGACTTACCGACTGCTGTGACCCAACTTAATACTACCTCACCCACTTTATATCAATAAGACACAAGACTTTTAATGGGTTTAAATGGCCATAGCAGCCTTTTATTAACAAGGAAAACATACATATTATTCATAATAATTACTGACTCTCTTAGAGTAGGTATTTGGAGGCGAGCATGGTCTACCAAATATTCTGTATCAAGCTACCTTTTCATACCATGGCCCCCAGCCGCAAATACCCCAACTCAGGGACAATTTGTTACACATTACCACCTTATACAGCCCCAATACCGTTCTCGTCTTACTAACGTCACTTAATTCGGGAAGGTACCCATACCAAAGATGAGCCCCTCCCATCATTCTCCACAGAAATTTTTTAACCATGCCCACCTTCAAAACCCTGAGACCCCTGCCCGCTATTATGACACCAATGACTCCCCCCTTTACAAAATAACTTAGCAAAACCCACACTACCCAAGAAAACAAAAACAGTGAAGGCAATCAAAAGTAAAGGACAAAAAGCAAACCTTGAACTTAAGGGAGGGAGGGAAAATTAGCTTGCTCTGCCTGGCTCCAACTTAAGGGAGGGAGGGAAAATTAGCTTGCTCTGCCTGGCTCCAACTGACCCTGGTAAACTCCCCCTTACTGCCTTACCCACATTAACCCAGCTTGCTACACCCTACCATGCCTTACTATTCTCCAATAGCTGAGGCCAGAAATTAGTTAAATATTTATTTCTAATCTGCCTAACTATAGCCTACGCTGCACACCCAGTCATGTAGACCTTCCACTTAATGCTGGGCATATCATTACAGGCCTGTTCTTTCCCATTTGCATGTGTCCCAAGTCTGTAATATCATTTCTTAGTCCAGGCTTTTTTGCAACATCGCAAAAGATTTTCTGTTGGCTGCTTGCTGCAATTGTTTCTCAAAATTAAAATGTATGTCAGGGCAAACAAAAACCATTTGATGAACATCTTTGCAATACATCTCTGCAATACATGCTCTTGTTTTACCCCTTTAAAGACCACGCACGTAGAAAGAAACATACCTGCTGATTTGCCAGAAATGCTCCTACTTTTTTTTGTGGGCTGACAACACACAGCATTTTGTGTACAGAGTAACGAGTAGTCCTAATTAGTTGTCTTTTGCTAAACTACTTAAACTCGTCCAATCTCCTCATCTTTACACTATAGGTGCTAAATATGCTGTAGTCCAAAATGAGAACTAAGAGCACCAAGAACTCCTTGTGACAACATAGGACAGTTCTGGATTTCTGACATGATCAACAGGTATTTTCCTAATCAGACAGTACAGGACCCAGGTTCCTTTAAGTCATAACCATGGGTTATATGCTGCCATCTTCAGGTGAGGACACTGGCAAATAAAGCTGTTATGACAGCCTGTATAAACCCTTCCACACCAATCCTCAATTTTTTTGCTAGTGTCCTTAGCTCATGGATGACCTCTTTACTGAGAGCAGGTTGCTGACTTATATTTTTACATTTACTGGAGGATTGAAGAAGTTGCTTAGATCTTCACACAGAAAAGCCATTTTTCAACTGGCGGCATTGACTGGATTTGTCAACCCTTGTTAGCATCTCACTGAATGGTACGCAGCTCCCACAGCATGGAAGTCATAGGGACAGCCTGTTATGTTGCCTTTCAGCACAGTATGATGCTCACCCTTGGTACAGTAGTGCAATGTGGTACAGTTAGCTGTAGAGTCCTCTACAGGTCCAGGGCAGTGACAGTCTGAATCCTGGTAGTTCCAGGACCTGGATCTTGGTCCCTTCTACTGTGGGTCCCCCCCACATTTTCTCTAACACCCAGCTCCTTCCCTGCCTGGGGGTAGTTCCTGGATACTGGGCAAGAGTTGCTGCAACATTTCTAAATAGTTTTTTTTTCTGGTCATTGCCTAGTGTGTGCAATGTTAAATGATTTATAGCAGCCATGTCAATAGCATGCACAACTTTATGCATAGAATGGACATTTTGGTGCAAGCCCTACAATACATTTTGGTGCACAATGGCATGTTCTAGGTGCATAGCCCTGCCCCCTGTAGGGGGCATACAACCCATCAGGCACTTTCTTCAGCAGAACTGGCCAAGACCCCCCAAAGGCAAAATGTACAAGGGGCCTTAAAAAAGTTTTCTGGCTGGATGATATTGCATTTTAATATAAGAGTTGTCATGCTGTGGTAAAGATGGCTGCAAAACTTATAAAAAAAAGTGCGGAAACATTTTAAAGAGCCCTCCTAGAAGAGAAATAAAATCACCTTACTTTGAAATCTTGATTAATATTTTTTTTTTTTTGTAGGTGCAGGAAGCCATCCACTGTTGGTGCCCTATGATACCTTAACGGCAAAAGAAAAGGCAAGAGACCGCGAAAAAGCCCAGGAACTTTTCAAATTCCTCCAAGTAAATGGATATGCTATATCCAGGTACCAATACCCTATCTATTTATATATCTATCTATCTATCTATCTATCTATCTCATATACAGTGGATATAAAAAGTCTACACGACTCTGTTAAAATGACCGGTTTCTGTAATGTAAAAAAAATGAAACAAAGATAAATCATTTCAGAACTTTTTTTTTTTTTTTACCAACAACAACAAACTGAAATCTTTTAGTTGGAGGGAAGTAAAAAAAAAAAAAATTAAAATAATATGGCTGCATAAGTGTACACACCCATGAAGCATCTTTTGATTTTATTACAGCACTCAGTCTTTTTGGGTGAGTCTATCAGCATGGCACATCTTGACTTGACAATATTTGCCCACTCTTCTTTGCAAAAACACTCCAAATCTGTCAGATTGCGAGGGAATCTCCTGTGCACAGCCCTCTTCAGATCACCCCACATATTTTCAATCGGATTCAGGTCTGGGCTCTGGCTGGCCCATTCCAAAACTTAAAAATTCTTCTGGTGAATCCATTCATTTGTTGATTTGGATGTATGCTTTGGGTCGATGTCATGATCAATGATGAAGTTCCTCTTCATGTTCAGCTTTCTAGCACAAGCCTGAAGGTTTTGTGCCAATATTGACTGGTATTTGGAACTGTTCATATTTCCCTCTACATTGACTAAGGCCCCTGTTCCAGCTGAAGAAAAACAGCCCCAAAGCATGATGCTGCCACCACCATGCTTCACAGTGGGTATGGTGTTCTCTTGGTGATGTGCAGTGTTGTTTTTTGTGCCAAACATATCTTTTGGAATTATGGCCAAAAAGTTTAACCTTGGTTTCATCAGATCATAACACATTTTTCCATATGCTTTAGGGAGACTTCATATGTGTTTTTGCAAAATGGATGTTTTTCTTTGTAAGAAAAGGCTTCTGTCTTGCCACTTTACCCCATAGCTCAGACATATGAAGAATATGGTAGATCGTTGTCACATGTACCACACAGCCAGTACTTGCCAGATATTCCTCTAGCTTCTTTAATGTTGCTGTAGGCCTCTTGGCAGCCTCCTTGACCAGTTTTCTTCACATCTTTTCATCAATTTTGGAGGGACATTCAGTTCTTGGTAATGTCACTGTTGTGCCTGTTGTCTTCACTGCGTTCCATGGTATATCTAATGCCTTGGAAATTCTTTTGTACCCTTCTCTTGACTGATACCTTTTAACAATGAGATCCCTCTGATGCTTTGGAAGCTCACTGAGGACCATGGCTTTTGCTGTAGAATGTGACTAAGAAAATGTCAGGAAAGGCCTACTAGAACATCTGAACTTTATTTGGGGTTAATCAGAGGCACTTTAAATGATGACATGTGTGTACTGACTCCTATTTAACATGAGTTTGAATGTGATTGCTTAATTCTGAACACAGCTGCATCCCCAGTTATAAGAGGGTGTACACACTTATGCAACCAAATTATTATTATTTTTACTCCCCTCACATAAAAGATTTTGGTTTGTTTTTCAATTGAGCTGTACAGTTTATAGGTTACATTAGGTGGAAAAAGTTCTGAAATTATTTATCTTTGTCTCGTTTTTTTACATCACAGAAACCTGACATTTTAACAGGGGTGTGTAGACTTTGTATATCCACTGTATATGCACTTGCAGTATACTGTATATGTATATCTTATCTATCGCTTATGTGTGTGTGTTTATCCCAAACTAGCACAGTTTGTACACAGGCTCAATTTACCTGTTAATGGTAAAATTATCCTATATTTTTTGCAGAGGATTGAAGGACATGGAGTTAGATGCTTCTTCCATGGAGAAGAGATTTGCCTTTAAATTTCTCAAGAAAGTTCTGCATTACGTTGATTCAGCTCAGGAATTCATTGCACATTTAGGTAATGTATCCTTTCAACTATTAAAGTGGGTGCACAAGTGAAAATGTAATTCAGCATTAATACATTTCTAAGTGTCAGTGGGCTTTTGTTCACTTGTACAACTGCATTCTTGTACAGGTCTATAGGAATCAGAAGCATCTCAAACTAATATTAAAAACTGTTGCCATCGACACAAGGCTAAGATCTGTTGACAAAAGCCTTAAGAGTTGGTATTTAGACAGACAATATTGTTTACTGGAATTATATCTCCAATCAGTACCTATGGGTACTGGGTAATGATAAATGTACTCTTTTGGGCAGAGAGTAGAGTGGGTAACTCAGTGAGGGGAATTGTTTATTAAGACTGGCAGAGAAAATATCCAGGGCAGTTCTGCATGGCAACCAGTCAGCTTCTAGCTTAATTAAATTAAAAGTTTAAGTGAACAATCTGAACTAGAAGCTGACTGATTACAATGCACAACTACTCCAGATTCTGTCTGCTCCAGTTTTAGCAAATGTTTGTTTCTCCACTATAGCATACCTCCCAACTTTTTGAGATGGGGACAAGGGACACCTATTAACAAAAGTATGTAGGCATAGGACACACCCCCTTAAAAGAGAATTAAACAAAAAAAATATTAGTTAAACCCACAAGTGCTTTTTTTTTTTTTTACACTACTACACTACTATTTCTTTATATTGACTTTTGAAATCTACAAATGCAGAAATTTAGAAATTGAATGAACGGTTTAACACTAGGAAACACTGATTTTTCGATAGGTAGTGCATTTTATGTACAACTATAGAGATCAGACCAAAATGAGGGACAAATGAGGAGAAAAGTGGGACAGAGGGACATTATTCCAAATTAGGGACAGTCCCTTGAAATCAGGGACAGTTGGGAGATATGACTATAGTGTTTCTTTCAGAGTTCACAGTAGATTCATTAGGATCATTGTGCTTTTTACTTCTTGATATTTGGCGGCATTTTGGTAAAAATGATACAGCCTGATAGGGTGCTGTGTGAGATTTCTAGACACAAAAGGTGTACCAAATGAATCTACTGAAGGTAAAATCAGTTGATTTTCTGTTTACCACAAAAATAAATGTTATTCCAACATGTCATACTGTGGTTTTTAAAGCATTGTACACTTTCAAATGTTTTTGTTGTTTTAACTAGGAATTAGTGTATTTATACTCTCTATGCTGTTTATTTGCCCTACCTTGTAATGATGAGTTCACTAGTTGTGGCTTCAGTTTGTAGTGTATTGGCTGACACTATCTCCATGGATTAATCTGCCTACCTTGTCCATATGCCTAGCCATGTCTCTTCTAGCATGGTAATTGTTCTCCCCCGTACCAGCACTAGACTGAGAGACCCAGGGATTGTGGACAATGTAGTTTCTTCACAGGAAAACACAGTTCTCACACTACCGACAGCAGATGTCTTGCATTAACCTGTGCAGTGCCATGCTGCATGCCTCATGTTTCAAATAAACAGAAACTTCTGACTCAGGAGGGATTTATTTTGCTATAGACTCTGTGTACAGGCCAACAAATGACACCATGAAACTACATAATCAATGCATATTTTATGCAGGTGAAAAACACAAGGTACAGTTGGGAATGTTTATAATGTCTTAAAGTGCTATGAGAGCAATTTGAACATTTCTTAACATTTTTGTTTCTGTTCAAGCTGACCTTATAGCAGTGGTCAAAAAAATATTCCATGTCTGAAGAAAACAGGATGGTTTGAAGCTCCTAGTTAAAACTGCTAAAGAAACACCACCCTCTGAACTCGCCCTTGTAGCCAGATTGAAAACTGGCTACAAGGGCGAGTTCAGAGGGTGGTGATAAATGGGGAGTACTCAGAATGGTCAGGGGTGGGTAGTGGGGTCCCCCAGGGTTCTGTGCTGGGACCAATCCTATTTAATTTATTCATAAACGACCTGGAGGATAGGGTAAACAGTTCAATCTCTGTATTTGCGGAGGATACTAAGCTAAGCAGGGCAAAAACTTCTCTGCAGGAAGTGGAAACCTTGCAAAAAGATCTGAACAAATTTATGGGGTGGGCAACTACATGGCAAATGAGGTTCAATGTAGAAAAATTTAAAATAATGCATTTGGGTGGCAAAAATATGAATGCAATCTATACACTGGGGGGGAAAACCTCTGGGGGAATCTAGGATGGAAAAGGACCTGGGGGTCCTAGTGAATGATAAGCTCAGAAATGGCATGCAATGCCAAGCTGCTGCTTACAAAGCAAACAGAATATTGGCATGCATTAAAAAGGGGATCAATTCCTGAAAAAAACAATAATTCTCCCGCTCTACAAGACTCTGTATGCTGTCCAGTTCTGGGCACCAGTCCTCAGGAAGGATGTACTGGAAATGAAGCGAGTAAAAGAAGGGCAACAAAGCTAATAAAGGGTCTGGAGGATTTTAGTTATGAGGAAAGGTTGCGAGCACTGAACCTATTCTCTCTGGAGAAGAGATGCTTGAGAGGGGATATGATTTCAATATACAAATACCATACTGGTGACCCCACAATAGGGATAAAACTTTTTGGCAGAAGGGAGTTTAACAAGACTTGGCCACTCATTAAAATTTGAAGAAAAGATGTTTAACCTTAAACTATGTAGAGGATTCTTTACTGTAAGAGCGGCAAGGATGTGGTCTCAGCGGGGGGCATTGATAGTTTCAAGAAACTATTAGATAATCACCTGAACGACCGCAACATACAGGGATATACAATGTAATACTGACATATAATCACACACATAGGTTGGACTTGATTGACTTGTGTCTTTTTTCAGCCTCACCTACTATGTAACTATGTAACTATGTAACAACACTCTGTCTTTTGTTTCTTTATTGTTTACATTATGCAGAGACTTGACTTAGTTCGATCACACTGGATACCTTTTATAGATACAAACACATACAATATTTGTTGACTAAAATTCTTCTTTTGAATGATAATTCTCATTTTTATATCTCCACAGAGGCAGTTGTTGGGAGTGGTAAAAGTGAGAAATCCCCCCACGAACAAGAAATCAAGTTTTTTGCCAAAGTAAGCTAATATACCTGTTTGTATTCTTTGTTACACTTTGGACATTGCAATGTTTTTAAATGATCAACATCTACTACATTGTGACATTACATAGTTATTTTTGTTTATTGCATACATGGATCATTAGTAAAAATTATTTAAAAAAAAAACTGATGTTTTGAAAGTTGGTCAAAAATCTTCTTTGATATTTTATCTGTTTAGCAGGACAGTGGCAAACAGTACAACTGATAGTGACGTTAGTTCAGGGGACTTAGAACCCCCATCTGTTGTGCTGAGCAATATCCTGTGATATGAGTAGGAAAAAGAGTTGTGAAACAATGTCATGAAAAGGAAGAAAACATATATTAGATCATATTTTATAAACATGTAAAGGTAGAGTGCGTTGTGCTGATATAGGAATTATAAATACATTTTTAAAAAAAATATATTCAAAAATTCTGTTCCATAAAATAGCTATTTATTTTTTAAAGTGTGTTTTCTGTAGCAGTTGGATGAATACAACTGTAAGCACAGCAATGGCTGTGTTTATGTACTGACAATTAGGCTGCACAGAGCCTGAACAATAAGATTCAAATTGTTGTACAAACATTCATGCACACAAACATGCACTACTTTCATACACTGCTCCCTCCCCTTTTCATACAGAGAGGTAGGCAGACTCTGCTGAACAATTCTATAACTCTGATCAGCGGATTACAACCCGCTGATCAGAGTTATTAACCTCAAATGTGACTTCCGCCCTCCCATCCATAACTTAATACAGGTTAAGCTTTTCTATTTAGTAGTAATTTTATAAAATGTACTGTGTTTTTATCTGCTGAAAATTTTTTTAGTGTATGTTTAACGAAAATATTGATTTGATAAACATTTGCGCAAATATCATTGTGCCCTAAAAATCTGTAGCACCTTATTTGTATTCTACTGGTCATGTGCTTTCAGAAAATATACGGTTATGGGGGTCTTTAACAAACTCTGAAAGCTGTAAGGGAAAAATAAAAAATAAATGGAAAAATTGCAAAAATGACTAGGCCACCTGAGTGTAAAAATGGAGCACAGGGCCTGGCAGCGAAAGGGTTAAGGGACAAAACTTTCTTAAGCAGTTTGTGGAGGAAACACATCTGGTGTGAGTTAGGAGCATATAGACTCACTAAGGTGTTTGTTGTTGATCTCACAGATAAGAATTATGCACCTTCTTTAAGGATCAAACATTGCATCTCATTCTGAGATTCTGTTTTTCTAGCTTTTTAAAGCTTTTGAAGTATAGTAAGAAAATAAACTAAATTTTATAACTACTTACCCTTATTAACATTGTTCTTTGGTGCAGCTTTGCTTTATCTTTTACAGTTGTTTATGGAAATTTTAATTATTAAAGTGTGCACGCTGAAAAGCATATCTTATCTTATATTTTGTAGGTTCTTTTACCACTCGTCGACCAGTACTTTAAGAACCACTGCCTGTATTTTCTCTCTTCTCCAATTAAAACTCTCAGCAGTAGCGGTTATGCATCCAACAAGGAGAAAGAAATGGTGGCAAGGTAAAAGCCTTTTTGTGACTTCCAATAAAATTATGTGATGTTCTTATGTCCATATGGTTTTCCATATGATCCATATAGTATATTACTAATTTGAAAAACCCTAAAAAGTTATGAAAATTTAACTGCAAACATCACATTTACCCTTTAGTCTTTCGGGCACAACTATAATATAATGGTAATTTCTTGATGTGTGTGTGTAGCTTCTTGTTTTTAGTCAGTTTTAAACAGCAAGGAAATCTATGGTTTATTCAGGCACACATTAGACAAAATATTTTTTTTTATTAATGTGTACCTGATAAAGGATTCTATATAGGGTGCTTATCTGTGTGTTTTTTGGTGTTATTGGGGTTGGGGAATGACAATCCAATCAACCAAAGTCTAGGTTTGTTGTTGAACAGGCCAGATAAAAATGTGATGACCTCACTGCCCCACAAAATCTAGAGAAAATAAACATTCAATATCCAGGTAGAGATCACTTTCAGTTGCTCCCACTAATTTTGTTTTGCATTGCAAGACTTTAAAAGCTACATTCACACCGGCAAATAGGGTCGGTGCGAATTATAGCGGCAATTCCTTCTGTGACTGTCGATCTCATTCACTATAATGAGAGGTCGTCTGTGGCCGCAGCTATTTGCCATTCTCTGCACGGCCAGGGATTACCTGAAGTGATCGCTGTTGGATACACTTTGGGCTACTCTTCCACATTGGGAATTTTGTGTAGGTTGTGTTGAAACACTTAACCCAGGGTGGACAAGAACCTACCACTAGTAGTGCTTGTTGTGGGGATCTCAGCCCTAAAAACAAAGAGAAAAAAAATTAACTATGTGTTTAATCTAATTACCTATTACCTAACCCCTAAAAATCCTTTTTAACATCTAACCTTCTCCTAACATTTGACCTAACACCTATTAGCCTGACAGCTGGTACATAGTTCCTGACAGACACCACTACATCAGTGATCTCCACTTGCATCTGGGTCCTGTGCCAAGAGGCTGCACCTTCGCTTACTGAACATAGGAGTTTGACCGCTTGGCGAGAATGCTTTGCGAGTCAGAGCAATGACCACACACTCGCCAGCTTTTCAAATCAGAGAACACTTTGCATTCATTCAGAAAATACAAATCATTCTCTGAACACCTCCTGTGTTCACAATGCAGGAGAGTAGCCACTCAGCGCGGGACCCAGAAGCAAGTGGAGATCACAGAGGTAGTGGTGTCTACTTTTGTGATTTTGTGATTGAGAATTAGCCAGCTTTGGTATATTCTTTATTTACATTGGTCTGGGGGGCAGCTACAGCAGAGAATGTTTTTTACCTTAATGCATAAAAGTTGAAAAACCTTAAGGCTTTAGAACCACTTTAATTGCCAAAAAATGAACTATTAATGATAATTAATAAACAAAATTCTAACTTTAATCTTAAATGCTAGGCTTATCTTATCAGTTAAAGTGATTGTAATGCTTTGAATATTTTTTTTTTAATAAAATAATAAACATGTCATTCTTACCTGCTCTGTGCAATGGTCTTGCACAGAGCAGCCCTGATCCTCTTCTTCTGGGGTCCCCCGCTGGCGCTTCTGGCTCCTCCTTCACACAAGTTCCCCCAAAGAAAGCCACTTTCTATGGGGGCACTCGTGCAGGATCGCTCTTGACACAGACAGTCCAGCTCAGCCCTGAAATCGGATTCAGGTAAGTATATAGGGGGCTGGGGATTCTATCACACAAATAATTTTTTATCCTAATGTGTAGAATGCATGAAAGTAAAAAAAATGTTAGTTTTAGTCTTTATAACTACTTGAAGTATAATGTATTATACTGAACATAATAACATCCCCAGTGCCAACACCACCTTGACTTTCAAGGAAATGCTAGAAATTGCCCATGAACATTATGAATAAGTAAAAATATTTTTTTTAAATGGTAAAATAAGATATTTCATGAAATACCAATCACATTTTTATGAATTATTTAAATTAATGTAAGGCCCAATCACACAACAGCATCGGGGACACAGGACATATTTGATTCCTGAACATCAGCATGCATGTAGAAATTATTAACAAATATGGGTAACTGCATAACAGCCTTTAACAGATAAGAAATATATATATATATATTGCTATGTTGTGTGTAAGCGAAAGTAGGGATTGTGTAATCTCTGTGTCTATCACTGATATCTTTAAATCTATTTTCCTAATGCAATACCATTTTCTTTCATTTTCCTCTGTACTTTTTTCTGTCACTTCAGTCTGTTCTGCAAACTGGCAGCTCTTGTCAGACATAGGATATCATTGTTTGGTAAGTCATTTGCAGTTAGGACAGGCAAGAAACTACAAGTAGGTTTCTCTATTGAAAACAATGCATGGAAATAGCACTTAACCTGCTTTCTGTGTGATGTGTGGGATAACACCTCAAGTAAAATATTATGTTATAAGGCACATGTTTTTTTTTCATTTAATCAGAAAGTAAACCATATTTCTTCAGACCATTTTAAAGGTACACTCCAGTCAAATAGTGAGATTGTGCATTTAAGCTGACTAAACTCATATTTACATCCTGGCATTCATCTAGTGCCGTTGACTGTTTTACAAGATACACGTTTATATTTGCTAGAATCTAATTGTTTTGAGCTTTTAAAAATGAAGACAATTTTTCATATTAGTTCAAGCTTCTTGCTTTCTTGGAAACCTCCAGCCTCAAACACACACTGTGGAGGATAAATGGAAGATTCCATAGTACACAATTATGTCACAAAAGACTAGAATGTTATAACATTTCAGATTACTGTAAATTGAGTGAACTGGTTTAAGCTCAATTGCAATATTTCCTTAATAGTACTATTAGATCAACTTCACTTATTGCCTGTAGTTGCTCTTTAAGATGCCCCAGTATTAGTAATTCAAAATGGGGTATATATATGGACAAGAATGAAGACCAGAGGATATATGGATAACAGAGTAAAGGCCAGAAGTGTATGGGAGTTTGGGCTGTCCATCCCTGTGATTAGGATCAAGTAATGGATACAATGGATGGTAGAAAAAGATACATGTTGTGCCTGTCTAGACATGTGCACAACAAAAAAATTTGTTTATTTTCGTTTTGTTTTTTTCGTTTTCCGTTGATTCGTAACGATCCGTAAATTCGTAAGTCGTCGGTGTTCGTATTCATAACGATTCGTAAATTCGTAAGTCGTCTGTGTTTGTATTCGTAACGATTCGTATTTTCGTAAGAGTTATTTTTTCGTTGATTTGTATTTCGAAATTTTAGTTTATTCGAAATTCGGACGCATTCATATTTATTCGTACATTCGTAACATTCGTAGATTCGTAATCGGAGCATAATTCATAATGTTATGTAATGTGTATGCTATTATTACATTTTAAGAGACACGGAAAATTATGAATCAAAAAAAAAGTTACGAATGTACAAATTTTTTCGTTCAATCCATTCGAAGAGACACGGAAAATTACGAATCGAAAAAAAAAAAAAGTTACGAATGTACAAATTTTTTCGTTCAATCCATACGAAGCATGTTAAGCAGCGCCATTGTAAGAGACACGGAAAATTACGAATCGAAAAAAAAAAAAAAAAGTTACGAATTTACGGATTTTTTCGTTCAATCCATTCGAGGCACGTTAACCACTTCAGCCCCGGACCAATTGTCAGCTTAAGGACCAGAGGTCTTTTTTCAATTTCGCACTGCACTACTTTAACTGGTAATTGTGCGGTCATGCAATTTTGTAACGAAACGAAATTTGCGTCCTTTTCTTCCCACAAATAGAGCTTTCTTTTGATGGTATTTGATTGCCTCTGTGATTTTTATTTTTTGCGATATAAACGGAAAAAGAGCGAAAATTTTGAAAAAAAAAGAGATTTTCTACTTTTTGTTATAAAAAAAATCTAATAAACTCAATTTTAGTCAAACATTTGGGCCAAAATGTATTCAGCCACATGTCTTTAGTAAAAAAAAAATGCCAATAAGCGTATATTTATTGGTTTGCGCAAAAGTTATAGCGTCTACAAACTAGAGTACATTTTCTGGAATTTACACCGCTTTTAATTTATGACTGCCTATTTCATTTCTTGAGGTGCTAAAATGGCAGAGAAGTACAAAACCCCCCCAAATGACCCCATTTTGGAAAGTAGACACCCCAAGCTATTTGCTGAGAGGCATGTTGAGCCCATTGAATATTTTTTTTTTTAGTCCCAAGTGATTGAATAAAGACAAAAATAAAAAATAATTTTTTTTTTCTTCAAAAAGTTGTCACTAAATTATATATTGCTCACACATGCCATAGTTATATGTGGAATTGCACCCCAAAATACATTTTGCTGCTTCTCCTGAGTATGGGGATACCACATGTGTGGGACTTTTTGGGAGCCTAGCCGCGTACGGGGCCCCGAAACCCAAGCACCGCCTTCAGGATTTCTAAGGGTGCAAATTTTTGATTTCACTCCTCACTACCTATCACAGTTTCGAAGGCCATAAAATGCCAAAATAGCACAAAACCCCCCCAAATGACCCCATTTTGGAAAGTAGACACCCCAAGCTATTTGTTGAGAGGCATGGTGAGTATTTTACAGCTCTCATTTGTTTTTGAAAATGAAGAAAGTAAAGAAAAAAAAATTTTTTTTTTCTTTTTTCAATTTTCAAAACTTTGTGACAAAAAGCGACATCTGCAAAATACTCACAATACCTCTCAGCAAATAGCTTGGGGTGTCTACTTTCCAAAATGGGGTCATTTTGGGGGGTTTTATGCCATCTGGGCATTCCATGGCCTCCGAAACTGTGATTGGCAGTGAGAAGTGAAATAAAAAAATTACTCCCTTAGAAAGCCTGAAGGCGGTGCTTGGTTTTTGGGGTTCCGTACGCAGCTAGGCTCCCAAAAAGTCCCACACATGTGGTATCCCCGTACTCAGGAGAAGCAACAGAATGTATTTTGGGGTGTATTTCCACATATGCCCATGACATGTTTGAGCAATATATCATTTAGTGACAACTTTTTGTAAAAAAAAATATATATTTTTTTTTTTTTTCATTATTCAATCTCTTGGGACAAAAAAAAAAAATATTTAATGGGCTCAACATTGCTCTCAGCAAATAGCTTGGGGTGTCTACTTTCCAAAATGGGGTCATTTGGGGGGGGTTTGAACTGTCCTGGCATTTTATGCACAACATTTAGAAGCCTATGTCACACGTCACCCACTCTTCTAACCACTTGAAGACAAAGCCCTTTCTGACACTTTTTGTTTACATGAAAACATATTTTTTTTTTGCAAGAAAATTACGTTGAACCCCCAAACACTATATATATTGTTAAAGCAAAGGCCCTACAGATTAAAATGGTGGGTGTTGCATTTTTTTTTTTCCACACAGTATTTGCGCAGCGATTTTTCAAACGCATTTTTTGTGGAAAAAATACACTTTTTTTTATTTTAATGCACTAAAACACACTATATTGCTCAAATTTTTGATGAAATAAAAAAATATGATCTTAGGCCGAGTACATGGATACCAAACACGACATGCTTTAAAATTGCGCACAAACACGCAGTGGCGACAAACTACATACATTTTTAAAAGCCTTTAAAAGCCTTTACATGATACCACATTAGATTCACGGAGGAGGTCTACTGCTAAAATTACTGCCCTCGATCTGACCTTCGCGGTGATACCTCACATGCATGCTGCAATTGCTGTTTACATATGACGCCAGACCAACGCTTGTGTACGCCTTTGCGCAAGAGAAGGGGGGGCAGGGGTGCTTTTTTTTTTTTTTTTTAGTTTTTTTTTATTTATTTAGCTTTTTTATTCTATTTTTAAACTGTTCCTTCCATTTTTTTTCTTTGTTATGATTTTTATTGTTATCTCAGGGAATGTAAATATCCCCTATGATAGCAATAGGCAGTGACAGGTACTCTTTTTTTGAAAAAATTGGGGTCTATTAGACCCTAGATCTTTCCTCTGCCCTCAAAGCATCTGACCACACCAAGATTGGTGTGATAAAATGCTTTCCCAATTTCCCAATGGCGCGGTTTATATCCGGGAGGGGGGACATTCCCTCCTACTGCTTGTAAAAGCAGTCTAGAGGCTAATTACCCGCTAGAATTGCTTTTACATGAAAGCCGATCACTGGCTGAAAAGAATGATACCAAGATGATACCTAAACCTGCAGGCATCATTCTGGTATAACCATTCAAAGTCCAGCAACATACTGGACATATATTGTAATCTTTTTTTTTTTCATGCAGCCTCTTGGCTGAACGAAAAAAAGAGATTGATTGGTGGGTATGCCCACCATTAGAATACCTCCCTTCATCCACCCACTTCTAATGATGGGCATACATGCACCATTTATATATGCCGATGCATGGGGGCATCCTCCCGCAAAAGTTATGCCGTGTACACACGGTCGGAATTTCGACCGTATGTACGTGGCATTAGGAGCCAATCGCTCCTCCGCCCCCCCCCCCCCTGCTGCCCCCATGCTTCGGCACATATGCTCTTTTTTTTAACTGTGGTGGTGAAATCACCTCCTACAGCGTTGGAGTCGCGGCTTTATGTATCGTGGGAGCAAACGCTGTTGCTGTCAAGATAAATAAATCCGCGCTGCAACTGAATGGCGCACCTGAAAACAAAAAAAATGCTTAACACTAAAACACAGTAAACAAAATTACATACCTGAAAAGCAAGCATGATAAAACATGATAAAACATAATAAAACATTGCAGAATAGAATGGAGTAAAAAAAGAGCAACAATAGAGAGAGAGAGAGAACAATAAAACGACAACTATTTTTGTTTTTTTTATTTTTTTGAGATTCACAGGTAAAAAAGCTCCTGACTGTTAGCGACTGAATCAAAACGCTACCACAAAAAAAATGTTAGCGATCGCAGGGATCAGGCCTGACTCTGCGAACACTGCAGTTATGTGTGCTTAGTGTTTTGTAAGTGACAGTGATCGATCGATACTGCACTTGGGTGGGCTGGGCTGGGCGGAGGGGGAAAACGCAGGTGCTAGCAGGTATCTGGGCTGATCCCGCTAACAATGCGTTTTTTTGGAACCCTAAACTGCTGGGACGCTAGTATAGATCTGATCAGATCAGATATTGATCTGTTCAGATACTATACCACTAAGGGAGGTGTATGCTTTGCGCGTGGGTGTTTGCGGTACTGGCACTAACCTGGGGCGACGCAGACCTTATTTGACCCTAAAACCTAATTGATATCACCGCCGGGCGATCAGGGGGTTAAACCGTTATTGGGTAATAAATGGCGGGTGCCCTGACAGTATAAAAAACAAGCTAACTAACCAGCGTCACCCGTAACAGTAATACAAAAAAAAAACTGGTTACCTAGCGACACTAATGCAGGGATCAGAAAAACGATCGCTTAGTGACACTGGCAAAAGGGGGTGAAAGGGTTAACTAGGGGCAATCAGGGGGTTAAACCTTTATTAGGTAATATATGGGGGTACCTGACGCTATATAAAAACCTGACGGGGAACCTAAATAACGAAATAACTAACTGGCTAACCAGCGTCACCAGTGACATTTTATACGGTGATCACTGGTGAAAGGGTTAACTCTAGGGGCAATCAGGGGGTTAAAACCTTTATTTAGGTTGTAATATGGGGGTACCTGACCTATAAACCTATTTATGAACCTATATAAACATGGCGGTTAACATAAAAAAAAACTGGTTACCTAGCGACACTAATGCAGCGATCAGAAAAAACGATCGCTTAGTGACACTGGCAAAAGGGGGTGAAAGGGTTAACTAGGGGCAATCAGGGGTTAAACCTTTATTAGGTAATATATGGGGGTACCTGACGCTATATAAAAACCTGACGGGGAACCTAAATAACGAAATAACTAACTGGCTAACCAGCGTCACCAGTGACAGTTATACGGTGATTACTGGTGAAAGGGTTAACTCTAGGGGCAATCAGGGGGTTAAAACCTTTATTTAGGTTGTAATATGGGGGTACCTGACCTATAAAACTATTTATGAACCTATATAAAACATGGCGGTTAAAATAAAAAAAAAATGGTTACCTAGCGACACAATGCAGCGATCAGAAAAACGATCGCTTAGTGACACTGGCAAAAGGGGGTGAAGGGGTTAACTAGGGGCAATCAGGGGGTTAAACCTTTATTAGGGGGGGGTAGGGGGCTACCTAGGACCTAAAACTAACTGCCCTGACAGTTATTACAGTCACACTGACACTAAATGCAGTGATCAGTAAATAAATGATCACTGCAATTAGTGACACTGTGACTGGGGGGGGAGGGGGTGATCTGGGGGGTGATCAGGGGGTGACAGGGGGGTGTTTTGTGTGCCTAACTGTACTGGTGTCAGTGTAGTGTTGTGCACTGACCTTAACATGTTCGCCGCTCGGCGTCTCCGGTCACATAGACCGGCGCACCGAGCGTGACATCACTTCCGCCTTCCTGTCTATACAATAGACAGGAAGGGGAAGCTTTTCATTCGCCAGGAGCGATCGCGAGGGGGTGGCCAGAAACCACTGGCCGTCCCCTCGTCCCGGATCGCTCCTGAAGCGATGCCGACCGTCCCCGCCGGCGGAGGGGGGTCCGATCGGACCCCCCAACCGCCTAAAGAATGGCACGTACAGGTACGTGGTTCTGCCTGTACGTGCCATTCTGCCGACGTATATCTACATGGGGCGGTCGGCAAGTGGTTAAGCAGCACCATTGTAAGGGACACGGAAAATTACCAATTCAACAAAAAAAAAAAAGTTACGAATGTACAAATTTTTTCGTTCATTTTGATTTTCGTTTTTCGGATTTTCTTCTTTCGTACATTCGTTGTTTCTAATTTGTTTTTTTCGGATTTTCGTTGTTTTCGTATTCGTTCGATTCGAACGATTCGTTATTCGTTAAAAATTTTAGCGAATCGTTTGTTCATTCGTACGAAAACGAATGAACGAAAATAACGAAAAAAAACTAAATGAATTGCACATGTCTATGCCTGTCCTTAAAGTGAACCTGTGCCAGGTCATGCTCACTGAAGTATTTACATATTTAAGCAGTAAAATCACTTAAAAATAAACCCGCCTATAAGAGAAAGTATTTTTTATAGTTTCTAACACAGGCACCAATTTTTTTTGCCAGATTTCTGATGTAAATAACTGCAGGTGTTTCTAAGATGTTAAAAACTGAATAAAACCCAACTTTAGGGCCTGTTCACACCCTTGCACTGCAGTAAAATTGCACTGTGTTACATGTGTTGGTATGATACAGTAGTGGTTGGCACCTTTACAGAGCTTCTCAACTCATTTGAATTGCCACGCAGCAAAACTCAATATACTAACAAGCATTGTTGTGTGCTGCAGAAAATGCTCCATGCACCTTTTTAGGTACAGCAGCTAATTTGTATGAATGAATTGCCTTAACACAATACACATTAACATGCAGCATTATGCAGTGGTATGAACAGGGCCTTAGAGTCTTTGTTGTGATCTTCGTGATGGCTTATTTTAACACTTAAAGTGGAATTAAACTGTATCTGAGCACCACAAACTGAAAAATGCTATTTAATTAATTTTTATATTCAAAGCAAACTCACCCACACATCCATGTCTCCATGCTTTACTGTATTGGGAAATCACTTTGAAAACCTCGTCCTAGCATTTCTAGCAATGGTCATCTTGAGTATGGGCATATGATTCATGTAGCATTTACTTCCTGGAATCCATGTGCCCTTTGCTCAGGCATGCAGGCAGGAGGGTGTGCTTAGCTGAGAAAGCCCCTCCTCCAGATGAATACAAAAAAATGCCCATGAAGACTCATGGAATGTATGACATTATTTTGGCCTAGGCCACCAACCAGGAAGAAACTGAAGAAATGTAAAAACTCTTAAATGGAGAAACAGATACATTGTATAATTTTCTACTTACTAGAGGAGAAAAATATAAACAACAAAGTGCATGTAAAGAAAGAAACAAAGATAAAATAGGGTTAGGGCCAAAGGTCATGGTCAAAGGGTACGGCCAGTGTATTTTAGGTAGGATTAAAGGAACACTAAAGGAAAAAACATGCTATACTTACCTCTACTGTGCAGCTTGTTTTGCACAGAGTGGCCCCGAACCTTGTCTTCTGGGGTCCCTCGGCGGTCCCTCGGCGGCTGTCTCGGCTCCCCCCCACAAGTACTTCTCACCTAAATGCGAGCTCCCTCGCATGGTGTGGAGTACTTGCAGGCGTGCTCCCGTGATACAGCCGGCGGCTATAGCCGCTCGCTGTATCACTCGGCCCCGCCCCCGGCGCGCCGCGTCATTGGATGTGATTGACAGCAGCGCGAGCCAATGGCTGAGCTGCTTTCAATCCATCCACTCTAGCCAATCAACGACCAGGGTGAGCAGTGAAGAGGACGTCAGAGGCGAGCGCGGGACTTTCGAGGGGTCAGGTTAGTATAACAAGGGGGCCTGGGGGGGCCAGTAGTGTCAGATGTTTTTTCACCTTAATGCATAGAATGCATTAAGGTGAAAAAACTTTTACCTTTACAATCCATTTAATAATTTAATATCAGTAACAGTTAGGCTGCTTTCACACTGGGGCGGTTTGCAGGCGTTATTGCGCTAAGAATAGCGCCTGCAAACCGACCCGAAACAGCTGTTGCTGTTCCTTCAGTGTGAAAGCCCGAGGGCTTTCACACTGAAGCGGTGCGCTTGCAGGACGCTCAAAAATGTCCTGCAAGCCGCATCTTTGGCTCGCTATAGGAGCGGTATATTTACCGCTCCTATAGCACCCGGTCCCATTGAAAACAATGGGGGAGCGTGCCGAACCCGCCCGCAAAACGCCGCAATAGCGGCGGTTTGCGGGCGGTATTGACCCTTTTTCGGCCGCTCGCGGGGGGTAAAAACACCCCGCGAGCGGCCGCAATGCGCCGCTAAAACGCCGGTAAAGCGGCGCTAAATATAGCGCCGCTTTACCGCCAGCGCCCCCACCGCTCCAGTGTGAAAGCAGCCTTAGTGTCCGTGTTAGTTTTAGGTAGGAAAAAAAATGCACTATTGTTTCTAGGTCCTACTATAGGTATAAACAAAAAATAACAAGTGCATATTTAGTTTTGCTGCGATCGTCAGGAGCAGGAGAATTTATTTTGGGTTGTTCTTTGGCAGTCAGTAGGTTATGGTAATATCAAGAATAATACAGCTAAATCTTAAAATATTATTTTTTTTGTGTGACAGTTTTCCTTTGATAATAATTTTTCCTTTAATAATACAATTTTTCCTTTAATAATAAAAAAGATCAGGAGATATCCATTACCTTTCACCTTCAAATATAAGACCAATTTGTCCTGAAAAAAAACAAGGTATAATTTACCTGGATACACCAAGCAATGATATGCACAGTTTTACTAATGCATGTCAAAGTTGCAAAACGATGTTCAGGCAATAAGATTTGTTTTACCTTCTGTCATGAAGAGGTTAATGTCTATAGTCTGAGCACAAGTGCACTTTAACAATAGTCTTCTGTTTGCATTGTATATAGATGGGCAGTCTATTTTTCAATAGTGATTAAAGGATAAGTTCATTGTGTTTAAGCTGCATTCACACCTGAGCCTGGTGTTTTCAGGCAGGAAATCGCGCAATTTTACTGCGATTTTGCAGTGTTTTTTGCACCGTTTTTACTGCGATTTTGCAGCGTTTTTTACGGCGTTTTGCCTCGATTTTGTGCAGGGCAAAAGGTCACCAATGTAAAAAGAAGAAAAACACCCAAATCTGCCCGATTCGAGCGTCAAAAAAGGGTCCAGAACTTGTTTGAGCTTCAGGCGTTCGGCTTAAGGCGTCATGGAGTGGAGATGTGAACCATCTCCATTGAGAACAATAGATTTTTTTCCCCTCCAGCGTTTTGTAGCTTCAGGCTTCAAGCTACAAAATGCTCAGGTATGAATGCAGCCTTAGGGTGAAACATGTAACATGTTCCAGCAGCTGACCCTACAAGTCCCAAAATCCTTTGCAGCTGTCAGCTTGTAGTTTTAATGAACTGTTGAGCGCTCTGGTAGTTCATTGTCTTTTCCTGTCAGTGTGTATCTACCTGTCCGTACAAGGTATGAGCAGACAGATACACTGAGAAGTCTGCAGGAGTCCTGCATGGCACCCACGGTCTCCTGATCACGGGTGCAATGCTTTCCAGGCTCCAAGTAAAAAAAATAAAAATAAATGCACATTTTGTTTCCCACAAATAGATGTGAATTTATTTTATTTTTTTTAAAGGTGAACTTATCCTTTAAAGATATTTGGCCCTCCTATATTTGAATCTGTCCCTCCTCTGATCTCCAGTTTTGTCAGGAAGAAAAGATGTGTAAAAGAAAAGGCTGTGCACATTTACTTACAGGCAGTTTGTTTCTCTACTACAGTGTTTGTAGCATGTTCATCTTGCTGTTGTCAGTGTCACCTAGAAAGTCACAGGTTGTTCAAGCTGGCTATAGAGTATATTATTTAATAGCTGTGTATGTGTGTTTAAAAACGATTACCCCAGAATCTATAAAACAAAATCTAAAAAATGTTTTTAGTAACTTGGCGATGGGTTAGAACTTCTGCTGGATTTTTATCATCTGTGCCCCAATAGGGAGGCTTTTACTCAAATTCTGTCTATATGAAAGGGGGTCAGAGGGATAGAAAATGATGGGAAGGGTCACCAATAAGAAAGGAGACAGCAACAAGAACGCACTTTTAGTAGGGTTGTTAACCACTTGAAGACCAGGCCTATTCTGACACTTTTTGTTTACATTTAAACATCTGTATTTTTTGCTTGAAAATTGCTTAAACCCCCAAATAATATATATATTTTTAGCAGAGGCCCTAGAGAATAAAATGGTGATCATTTCAATTTGTGCAGCGGTATTTCACACCCAATTTTTTGGAAAAAAAATAATTAATTAATTTTAATGCAAAAAAACACCATGTATAACCCAATTTTTGTAAAATATAAAAGGTGATATTACGTCGAGTAAATTGATACCTAGCATGTCACGCTTTTAAATTCAAACACTTGTGGAATGGCGACAAACTACTTTACTTAGGCGATGCTTTAAAAATGTTTACAGGTTAAAAGTTTAGAGTTGCAAAAGGGGTCTTGAGCTAGATTTATTGCTCTTGCTATAATGTTTGTGGCGACACCTCACATGTATGTTGCAAACACAGTTTACTTATGCATGCGTGACCTACGTATGAGTTTGCCTCTGCGCACGAGCATGGGGAGCTTTAATTTTATTTTTTTTTAATATTATTTATTTTACTAAAAAAATATATTTTTACACTGTCCATGTAGATTGGATGCAAAACTGACCTGCAGTCTAAACTGAAAGCACATTTATATAAATGCTCACTCTCCACTGAATAACTAAAAATTGATAATAAAATAAAGGGGGATCTAGAATTAGTTTGTGTCTCCTAACATGAATAGTGCTAAAGTCACTCTATATGAGGTCTGATGTGGAAGGTTCTGGGGTCAGGTTAGACTCATTTGCTGGCTCTTTCAAAACAGTAACCTTGTGACCAATGCCTTGCCTATTAAATTTGGGGTGAGGGCGAGGGTGAGTATTCATATAACTTAAAATTTTACTTAAGATCTACTTTTAGAGGAATCATATTTAGGGTACTTGCACATGGTACAGATGTATGAACATTAGCTATTCCTGGCAGAAAAAAATGCTGTACAACAAATGCGTGCAATTACCTACGCATTAAAACTTTTCTAGTTTGTTTTTAAATCAAGAAAAGGTGGCGTAAGCACATATTTGTGTGTGTACAAACATAAAAATAATGTCCGGTAACTGGGATTTTTGTATCATTTTTTTCTTACTGATTTAAGCGCAGAGCAAGCTTATGCACCTCTGTGTACGGGCCCATTAAAAACAAAGGACTGCATTTAGATCTGAAGAAAAATGCCTGAATGCCTAAAAACATGGCATTTGTAGGCATCCTGTGTGCAAAAGGCCTTGATGTTTAGTTAAGCAATAACTGTCTTGTAGCAACGTTATACTACAGTGATATGGCCATTGTGATTTAGGTTTTAGATTCCTACTGATATTGCATGCCACGTGTGTGCCACTGTCACATTCATCAAACACAAGCATTATGCAGTAGCCCATGTAAACATATTTAATTAACATTATGTTCTAGCAGTAGTTGTACACAATAAGATGTTTGCTTTTGTCTTTTTACTACAGGAAGTGATTCTACCACCATGGTGAGCTGTTTGCACATTCTGGCCCAGACTCTCGACACACGGTACTTTTTATGAGGTTTTAATATTAGTGTTGCAGTATTCCTTCTTTATTATGTGAGAAAACTCAATAAAATTGGAAAAACATTTGTGATAGGAAACAAAATATACCAGTAATCTTAATGTTATTGTTACAAACTAGTAAAGTAGAAATCCATTGTTTGAAAATCTAGTTCTTAATCTGTCACTGTGTTGAGCAGGTTTATACCAAACTCTTTGTATTGATTTACTAAGGCCCCGTTCACACCTTGGGAAGCTTGTAAAACGCTCAGCTCTGAAGCTCCAAAACGCCCCACCAGCAAAATTTCATTAATTTCAATGGCCCCTGTTCACATATGAGCGTTCTGTCACCTGGAGCAAAACGCCTGAAGCTCAAAAAAGTACATGAGCTTCTTTTTGGCAGATTACAAGCGTTTTTGGCCTCATAGACTTCAATAGAAATGCCTGACTTGAGCAGAAAAACACTTGTAAAATGCTCAAATAGCAGCTCTCCACCCCTAATTTCCTTTCCCTCTCCTCCCCCTAGTGCTTTCTATTGGCTAAACAAAAACACCTAAAGCTGTAAAATGCTTGTAATACACTTCTAAAACACTTTAAAAAAGTTGCAAAAAAAGCTTAAAAAAACGCCCGAAAAACGCCAGTAATTCAATACGCTCAGGTGTGACTGGAGCCTAAAAGCAAATAGACTGTGCACTTTTGTGAGTGCAGTTGCTCCAGAGCTTAGTAAATTAGGTAAGGCTTCACTTTACAAAGAACACCTAATCAAATGCAAGGAAAATAAAAAAGCATAATTTTTGCTTGCTCATGATTGGATGATGGAAGTCAGCAGAACTCTTGCTCATTTATTAAGCTCTGGAGCAACTGCACTTGCAAAAGTGCACAGTCTATTTGCCTTTAGTAAATCAACCCCACGGTCCTGTTAATCACATAGAAAGCACATTACCTGCACATCTCATTCTAGGCTATTACAATGCGAGGAAAGCTGTAGCTAAACTTATCTGTCTTTTCTTGTCATTTTAGCACTGTAATGAAGTCTGGATCTGAGCTGGTGAAAGCTGGGGTTCGTGGTTTCTTTGAAAATGCTGCCGAAGATTTGGAAAAGACATTAGAAAATCTCAAGCTGGGGAAATTTACTCACTCTAGGACTCAGATGAAGGGAGTCTCTCAGAACATCAACTACACCACAGTGGCCCTCCTTCCTATACTGACTTCCATTTTTGAACATGTGGCTCGTCATCAGTTTGGAGTTGATTTGCTGTGTAAGTTGTTCAATTTGAAAGAACTGGAGTTCATCCCAACAGTCAATGGTGGTTCAGCATGAGGCTGACTGTACATGCTGCATTATGTTAGCACCAAACATTTTGAACAGCCCCATAGTATGGGCTCAAAAAGCCCATACTATGTACAATTATATAACAAAAAAGTAAAAAATACCTTTATCCAAACTTACATCCAGAGCCCAATGCAGAATAGCTCTGGAAATCACTACTGTAAAATATCTACATTTCATGGCTACTACGGTAGTTCAAACAAAGAACAAATACAGAAAAATGATATACAGTATATGCAGTCAACTGTTTAACAAACATTTTTATTTGTAGAATAGTTTTAAAGACATACAACACAACACAAAAAATGAAAACAAAATGTATTTCCTGGTCAGAGGGACTAAAGGGAACAATGGAATACTCTGGTTTTCCAGGGAAGGGGCTGGCGCTGTGATTTTGGCATTCCCCACCCCTTTGGGCACCATCTTCATTGGCTAGCCTGGTATTTAGGAATGTAGAACACTATTGTGGGTTGGGCAGTCGCTGAGGAAGTTGGAATACCAACCGGTCAGACACTTTTTCTTTCCCATTGATCCTGTGGTGGTGCTCCTTATATTCTCCCTTGAAAGATGAACTATTGTCTGTACACATAGAGTGAAGTCTCTTTAATTTGATGTCTTATAATGCCTCGTACACACGCTCGGACTTTCCTAGTCCGGCGGACAAACCGCCGGACCTTCCAGCGGGGCTTCGCCGGACTTTCCGAGCGTGTGACTTGCCCACACACGCCTGGACTTCTCCGGTGGACAATCCGCAGGAAAAAGTCTGCGGGACTTTTGAAAATGAACGGACTTGCCCACACACGGAGCAGTGTGTAGCAGAGAACGTAACTGCAGGTAGACAGGGCTAGCGAAGGCAGTGAATGCTGCCGCACTAGCCCCGTCACCTGGTATGGATTTAAAGGGGACCCCCACGCCGAAAAAACGGCGTGGGGGTCCCCCCCAAATCCATCTCAAACCCTTATCTGAACACGCAGCCCGGCCATCCAGGAAAGGGGTGGGGACGAGCGGGCGCCCCCCCCTGAGCTGTACCAGGCCGTGTGCCCTCAACATGGGGGGTGCCCTGGGGAAAGCCAACCCCAAAGCACCTTGTCCCCATGTTGATGAGGACAAGGGCCTTTTCCCGACAACCCTGGCCGTTGGTTGTCGGGGTCTGCGGGCGGGGGGCTTATCGGAATCCAGGAGCCCCCTTTAATAAGGGGGGCCCCAGATCCTGGCCCCCCACCCTATGTGAATGAGTATGGGGTACGATGTACCCCTACCCATTCACCTAAGGTGTAAAGTGTAAATAAAAAAAACACACAATTTTTTAAAAATATTTTATTGCACTGCTCCGGGGGTCTTCTTCCGTCTTGGGGGGTCTTCTCGCCGGACTCCTCCGCTATTTTACCTAGCTCTTTTACCGAGCAGAGGAGCCGAGCTACCTTCTTCGTCGTCGCCGCTGTCGTCTAGGGGTCTCGATCCGCCTTTGGGGGTCTTCCGGGGTCTCTTCTGTTCTTGCCGCCGCCGCCTTCTTCTTCTTCTTACTCTTACTCGATGTTGACTCGTCGCTCTCTCTGGCCGGAATGGCAGAGCCGCGCTGTGCTGAGACTTATATAGGGACAAGGGGGAAGGGTCACATGCTCATGTCACATGGTGACCCCGCCCCCCTATGATGTCACAGTCCCAGCATCCTCCATAGCTTCTATGAGTAAGCACTAAGCATAGTGCGAAACGCGTCAGCTTTGTACCCCCCCCCTATTCTGCTTTGCCGTGCTTTGGACTGATGTGATTCCAGCTTTTTAAATACATTTATTTGAATTTTATCTCTTCCTGTTGTGCGGCTGTCTGGAGTTCTTCCTGATTTCCAATCCACTGCAATAATGTCACTGGTCCCAAAAAAGTATCAGAAGTGTCCGATCTGTCTGCCGCAACGTTGCAGTCCCACTAAAAATCGCTGATCACTGCAATTACTAGTAAAAATAATAATAATAAAAAAAGTGCCATAAATCTATCCCCTATTTTATAGAAGCTATAACTTTTGCGCAAACCAATCAATATACACCTATTGTGATTTTTCTTTTACCAAAAATATGTAGAAGAATACATACTGGCCTAAACTGATGAAGACATTTTTAATATACATTTTTTTGGGATATTTATTATAGCAAAAAGTAAAAAATATTGTTTTTTTTTTTTTTTTTGTTTATAGCGTAAAACTATTTAAACAGCAGAAGTGATCAAATACCACCAAAATAAATCTCTATTTGTGTGAAAAAAAGGACATCAATTTTGTTTGGGTACAATGTCGCACGACCGCGCAATTGTCAGTTAAAGCGGCGTAGTGCCGTATTGCAAAAATTGGCCTGGTTATTAAGGGGGAAAAAATCCTTCCAGGGCTGAAGTGGGCCTTGATACTCCTCTTCTCAGGTCCCTCTTCGCTGCTCCTGGCCCCTCCCTTCTGTTGAGGGCTCCCACAGCAAGCAGCTTGCTATGGGGGCACCTGAGCCAAGCTGCAACTGTGCGTCCATTCGGCCCGTCCCCTCTCTATCCTGATTGGCAAACTGACTTTGATTGACAGCCATGGGAGCCATTGGTGCCCCTGCTGTGTCTCAGCCAATCAGAATGAGAGTCCCGGATGGCCGAGGGACTCTGGGACATCGCTGGACAGAGATGGGGCTCAGGTAAGTATTAGGGGGTGCTGGGGAGGCTGCTATACACAGAAGGCTTTTTATCTTTATGCATAGAATTACAACTCCTTTAAAGTTTATCTAAACCCAAACATGTAATATAACGCTGCTTACCACTTATTAGATATGGTGGCTACCTTAATTTTATTCATTTATTTATTTATATATATTTTAAATGTTTTATTTATATGTTTACATCAGAAATTTTCACTGTGACAGGATAGACAGTATTATTAGTCAGTATTAATAAACACAGTCAAAAACAAGTGTATAAACAGGGAATGACAATGATTACATAATGGTACAAAGGGCATCAATTGTAATTTTTATATCGCATAAAAGGGGTGTCTCGCCAGTCATGCAAGCGGATCTGACGCTCACCAAGTTTTTAGTAGTTTGACATAAAAAAGAAAGGCCAGAGAGTACTTCTGAGGGGGCCTTCCCTAATTCAGAGTGATGGAGAGTAAAAGAATGTTACTCAGTACAGTATTGTAAGTTTTCATCAGACATTACAAATTGTTCAGAGTAGAGCCATCTAGCTATATGTGCCACAGATTTGTGCATAAACTGGCCCATGCATTGTATTGTATTCATCCTGGCAAGCCATCGTGTAACTGTAGGGAGGGACTGTTGTTTCCACATTCTTGGGACACAGGCACTTGCCACATTTAAGAGATGCCTAAGCAGGGATTTATGGAAACCTTTTTTTGGATATTGACATAAGGTTTAAGAGGACAGCAGCTGGGTCTTCGAAAAGGGAGTTTTAAGGTAAATCTTGAAAGTACAGAAGAACAACTGTTGACCCTAATATAACATTTCCCAAATATTTTCTGCAGACTACAAAACCCTCCTAACTGTGCAATAAAGATGAGGGAAATTAGGTGGTGTTTGTGTCCCAAATTAGGGGAGCAGCCTAGGGTGACAGCCTAGGGTGACAGCCTAGGGTGACAACATGCCTCCTCATAGATACAGTACAGTGGGAGAACCTAGTCACCTTGCAAGGGAAGTTGCAGTTTGCAAGGAAATTTTTCCCAGAGTTTATTAAATCTAGTGAAATTTAACTTTACATGAAATACTCAATAACAGCATTTTGTGCTTGCACATGACTGGATGATGGAAATCAGTAATGCCCCACCTCATTCTATAAGCTCTGGGAAAATTCCCTTGCAATGTTCAACTTCCCTTACAAAAGGAACAGCCTTTTTACTTTTAGTAAATCAACCTCCTTGAATATATTTGTTTGACATGATTTTCTATTATGTGTGGCAAGCTAAAATTGGTTTATATTTTACTCTGCTTTTCTTTAGTGGATGATGTTCAAGTTTCCTGCTACCGGATCCTCTGCAGCCTTTACTCACTTGGAACAGGAAAAAACATTTACGTTGAAAGGTACTTGTATCGTTTTCTTCCTTTTTGAAAAATGTACTCCTAAACGATGTAACTGGTAATAAACAAACCTAAAATTTTAATAGGTGAAAATAAATTGATCAGAATCAGTTCTTGAAGATGGGAGGTGATATCTGGCTGATGATATAGTTTAGAGCGTGAAGACATTTAATACCTCCCAGGACATAGGGAACCTGAGATGACAGTCATCCCATCCATTTTGTAAAAATAACAACTAGTTTTCGTTGGAAATGATGGACTTTTTAGGCGTACAATCTAAGTTTAAAAGGTTAACACAGTTTATTTAAAACAAAAACATACAAATACTCAATGCAAAAAACATAATACAGAGATCTGCAAAGAATATATGAAAAACTACAAGCTTCTAGATATCTCTGCTAAGGGTAAGCAGTATGGATCATGTGACCCCTCAGATCTGAATAATGCTTAGATTAAACACCTAGAGGTTCATTAAATAATCATTATGAACCATATGGAGGCAGTGTTATCATGATTGGCTTGTGCTTGATTGCCCTACATGTTACACGTTGTGTAATGCTTCTTCAGGAGCTTTCTATGTTTTCTAGAAGAAACAAAAACAGAGTTAAAAAACATATAAATACAGGACATATGTGTCATTTTGTAAGTGACTATGATCATATAGACCCAAGTCAATAAGGTGCCACCCAACACCCTTATCAAGAATAATATAGACAGACAAATGTCCCTTACCGACATCCTTTTGATCTAAAAATCCCGAGATTATAGCTGCCCCACCTCTTAAGTACCTTCTCAGCCAATAGAAACATGTCTGTGTATATTGTGTGTACATGTATGTGTATACTGTGTGATTGTATACTGTGTGTTGTATACTGTGTGGCCCCGTAATCTCTGATTGCCTGGGGGCCGCATAATCTCCTATTGCCCGGGGGCCCCATGAGTTGTTAGTCCGCCCCTGGTCTATGTGTCTATGCGTACATTTAGGGGCAGAAATATGAACGCAGTAAAAATTGCATTTAGGAGAGCAGTGTTTGGGCACAAAAATGCCTGACACGACACATGAAAACGCATGTAAACATGCTTAAACGCTAGGGGTGTTTAGTGGTTAGAGCATTTATTAATTTCAACGACCAGAATAAATTACTATTTAAAATGAATGAATGTCCAAAAATTTGAAATGTCTGAATGAGTCTAAACGCTGCTTTAATGCTGTCGGTCCAGGAAGAAATAGCCCTGGCAATAGATGTCAGGGTTGTAGTGGCATAGTATACAGCACCAATGGACAGATAGGCCCTTCTGAGTTCAAGATCTGCCTTTTTGTTGAGCAGTTTTTTTGAAGGAGACTGTTTCCTCCATTGGCAGGATAACATGATAGGATGGTTTGATCACAGTAGCATCATGGAAGAGAGTATTGTTGAGACTGGATGATGTTATTTTCTTTTGAGGGGTACAGTTTAGCGAGCCTATTATTTAGGCAAGGCATCTTCTCCATTTTTTACACTATTCCATAATGAATCTTTTGTTTCCTAAGGGAAAGAACGACTGTATTTGTTTAAATGGGGAAAGTATCTTTGTACTTTTGCAAGCTTTTCAACTGGATCCTGCCATTGGATAGCCTCTTTTACAGCTTTAACAAAAGGATCCATCAGGCTGAAATCAAAGTCTGTGGGGCAAGACTTCTCCACTTCCTCTAAGTGGTCACTGAAATTGTCCCTTAGGCTGGCTTCACACTGGGGCGGTGCGGGGCGGCGACGGTAAAGCAGCGCTATATTTAGCGCTGCTTTACCATCGTTTTACCCGCGGTATGCGGCCGCTAGCGGGGTGGTTTTAACCCCCGCTAGCGGCCGCAAAAGGGTTAAAAACCTCCGCAAAGCGCCGCTGCAGCGGCGGTTTGCGGGCGGTATCCCCGCGGTTTCCCATTGATTCCAATGGGAAGGAGCGGTATAGGAGCGGTGAATACACCGCTCCTTCACCGCTCCAAAGATGCTGCTAGCAGGACTTTTGTTGCGGTCCTGCTAGCGCACCGCTCCAGTGTGAAAGCCCGCCGGCTTTCACACTGGAGTGAATGGGGCCGTTTTTTTCAGGCGGTATACAGGCGCTATTTTTAGCGCCGTACCGCCTGAAAACCGCCCCAGTGTGAAAGGGGCCTTAAGGCCTCCTCTGCTAGCTGACAAGAGGTACCAGTAACAGTCTGTATTGGTGGTTCTCTAAGCTCTCTGATGCAATCCTGAACTGATTACTTTATACATCAGAGGTAGTTGCTGGAGTCCCCACTGTCAGAAGAATACAATAACATAACGGGGAGGATTCCCCTGTCCTCCTCACTTATGTGAATGGGGGAATCTGTTCTGTTTTTCTTGATCAGCCCGCTGAGTGATTGAAAAAATCTTACCAATGTATGGCCATCCTTTTAGATATCTTGTCCTATGGGGTTAAGGGACAGAGTGTTAACCCATTGTGCACTGCCATGATGCCCCAGGAAAATACAGTACTTGCACTAAGCAGGATAATATGACATTATATTGCTATGCATGTTTTTATCAAACAGGAAAATATAAAAAAAAAAAAACAGGTAAGGAGAAATAAAGGAACAAAAAGAAGAAAAAAAAAAAGTGAAATCATAAAGCAACAATGGCTCTGGGAGTGATTTAGGCCCTTTTGTCAAGGGCATTCATAGACGGCTGAAATGTCTTACTTCCGTTATCTAGGCTTTATGTCTTTCACATATATATATATATATATATATATAGCTACAGATTGAGGGTGCATTGGAAAAAAGGCTTGCTTCATAATGAAAGCCAGGGGTTTAGAGTTTGCAAGTGCAAGCAATAGCTATCCATTGGGCTTGATCTACTAAAGGTATATCGACTGGGCATTTTGCAAGGGCATTTGCTCCAGACCTTAGTAAATGAAGGGAAGTTTTGCTAACATCCATCCTCCAACCACGTGCAAACAAAATGCTGTTTATATTTTCCTTGCATCTGATTGGATATTCTTTGCAAACTGAAGTTTCACCTCATTTACTAAGCTCAGGGGAAAATGAGTGCAACTGGCAGACGTTTTGGAGCAAATGCCCTTTCAGAGTGCAACTGCACTTGCAAAGTGCACAGTCTATTAGCCTTAAGTAAAATCAGAAGAAAAATTCAGTGCGAGGCATGATCGTTCGATTTTTGTAGAGTCTGTACACAACTTTCGACATCCGATTGAGACTTTGCAAACAAGCCACAAACTACAACATTTTTCTTGTGTGTGAACAGATTGAACAATTGTCGTTTAATGTGCACCGTTTTCGTACATGATCAGAAACAATAAACAACAAAAAAAGTATTTGCTGTACAAGAATTTTTGTACATTATATCCTTCCTCGGTTCCGACTTGCTGTTCAACAATGAGGAAAATCGAATGATCATTCACCCGATTTTCTCAAAGTGTGTACCAAACTTATGTCAACCTCATTACGTTAATATCTTTTCAAATCTCTCAGAGCACCCACTGCCTGATTAGTCATAGCGGTAAAGCTTGCTTTATCACTCTCTTCCAGTCAGAGATTTTTGTAGGAGCAATGTTGGTCCTCTATACGACCACCAATTCTTGCAAAAAAGAGCAACTGAGCGTGTGCAGAGCAGGGTGAGACTGGATTTTAAACAGTATATAGACGTATTTTTAATGTTTTACATAGCTATACCTACAAAAGGGGTCAGTCTGAAGTGATCTAGCAGACTAGACTTAAAGTTTTTCTTACCCCAGCATTTCATATTCCTGATATGTGCCTGTTGTACATGTACTTGTATGGAAAAAAAGTATCCTGTTATCTTTGTGTTGCTTCCTTTGTATGAAATCCCTGGTGTTCCTGCCAGTCCCTCTGCTTTCCTATTAAAAACTGACCACACTTAGCAGGAGAGCACAGCATGGTCAGTTCTCTGGCTGTGCTGGGAACTCCAATGATTAGACTTGTCCTGACCAGCCTCCTGTGCACAGCCATTCACTCAAAAGCTCAGTGTACTGTGGCTCCCCCAGCTCGTATGCAACAGAGGGAATGTGATCACTTATAAAAAGGGGGAAAGGGGTATTTATGTTTTTTCATTTTTTCTTTTTTTTTTTTATATATCTATACACAAATGTTTTGCCTTTTGTTTCAATTTTAAACAGAATGGCTGTTTTGCAAGGTGATTACAATCACTTTAATTTTCTGACTAAAGCTCCACTTTAAAGGATCCTATTCAACTCACTTAGATAGAAAATTCAGGCCAATGGAGCAAAAAATGTGGCATGCTCTCTTTTGTCTTAAAGCATAGCACAGTGGGGTTGGGGGTTGATTTACTAAAATAAGAGAGTGAAAAATCTGGTGCAGCTCTGCATAAACACCAATCAGCTTCCAGTTTTTGTTTTGTCAAAGCTTAATTGAACAAGCTGAAGCTAGAAGCTGATTGGCCCCCATGCACAGCTGCACCAGATTTTGCACTCACCAGTTTTAATAAATCAACCCCAATGTTTTAATATGAAACAGTCCCATTAAAATGAATTACACTCTATATGCACTTACAGTAAATCCATATTTATTTATTATTTATTTATTACAGGATTTATATAGCGCCAACAGTTTACACAGTGATTTACACTATAAAAGGGAGACAATACAGTTATAATACAATAAAATACAAGAGGGTTAAGAGGGCCCTGCTCAGAAGAGCTTACAATCTAATAGGGTGGGGGAGGTGGTACAAAAGGTTGTAACTGTGGGGAATGAGCTGATAGAAGTGGTAAAAGATTAGTTGGAGACGTGATAGGCTTCCCTGAAGAGATGAGTTTTCAGGGATCGCCTGAAGGTGGCTAGAGTAGGGGATAGCCGGACAGGTTGAGGCAGCGAGTTCCAGAGGATGGAAGGAGGAAACAAGAGAGCTTGACAGGAGGAGGTCTTGAGAAGAGCGGAGAGGACGGTTTGGGATATGTTTGGAGACAAGATTGGTGATGTAGCTCGGGCAGAGTTGTGGATGGCTTCGTAAGTTGTGGTTAGTATTTTGAATTTAATTCGCTGGGTGATCGCTCAGTGTAAGGATTGGAGGAGAGGGTTGGCAGACACTGAACGGTTGGTAAGGTGGATAAGTCTGGCAGAATCATTCATTATAAACTGAAGAGGGGAAAGCCTATGGAGAGGCAGGCCAATGAGAAGGGAGTTGCAATAGTCAAGGCGAAAGATAACAAGGGAGTGAATGAGGAGCTTGGTGGTTTCATTTGTCAAAAAGGGGCAAATTTTAGAGATGTTACGGAGGTGAAGTCTACAAACTTTTGACAGCGATTGGACTTGAGGCTGAAATGACAAGTCCGAGTCTAGGATTACACCGAGTACCCTGGCGTGAGGGGAGAGACTGATGGTTGCATTGTTTATTTTGATGGAAAAGTCATGGAGGGGGGCACGGGCGGGGGGGGGGAATATTAATAGCTTCGCTTTAGAGAGATTTAATTTAAGGAAGTGGTGCGACATCCATGCTGAGATTTCAGTTAGTAAGTTAGTAATGCGAGAAAAATGTAAGTTATAATTTGATAAGTTGGGCTTCTAATCTTAACAGTAGCCTACTAGTACTTGCTCCCTACTACAACCTTGTTTCTACATAGTGCAACTTACATTTTGCTGCCATTTTTTACCTATTTTGATTTATAATAGAATTTATTTTTATTGGCACACTTTTATATAGCTGAGTATGACATTTCAAAACATGAACTACATTACCAAAATGCTGTCTGTCCATCAAAAAATAAACCTAATATTTTATCATTTTTAGAAAGATTTTAAATAAAAATAATGAATAAAATGAGTGCAAATGGTGTTTGTTTTGCAGATCCCATATTTTTCATTTTGTGAAAAAAAAAGTTGTCCAAATATTTTTACTGTAGATTAAGAAATAACTTGTGATTTGAAATGCCACATACAATATTTTTCCTCTAAGCACAATAAGAGTTTAATGATTACTGGAATTCCGAGCTAAAGGAAGATAGTCAGGAGAATATGACAATGATGTGTAGTTAGAGAAGGTTTTGCAGACTCGCAATTAACCTCTGTTGCCTTGCGGGGGTGCAGCTTATTAGCAAAGCATCACACAAGAGAGGGAGATTTTTAGAAGCACATTCTATCTGTTCACACAGGAGGAGGAGGGAAATATTTACCCAGCAAATTTCAATTGATAACACATTTATTTTATTATTCCGTTGAGCCTTTTGTTGTATAAAAAGAGATTGAATTTGTTAAAAATTGCTTTTAAAATGAAAAGGCTTTTTGATAAATTGATCTTTAAACAATTACAAGGACACAAAATCTCATTCTGAAGGAAAATTACTATACATGTTATTCTTTGCTTAGAAAACCCTAATAAATAGATGTCAGTGTATTACTGTATGGGTGGTGCCCTGAACATTACACTGATGTTCTGTATAAATCGAATGATGTGCTTACTTACAAACAACCGGGTTGTGCCTGCTGCTTACAGTGCTTCCAGCTGCTGAGTACAAGAAATCGGCATAAGATATGTCTTGTCTTCAAAATACAGTATTTGCTAGAGATTAAAGACTGGGAGCAGACTGTGTTCAGGAATGATCCCAGCAGCTCCCATGCCTCGGGAAAAGCCTTCCACAAAACATGCTGTCAAAACCATAGCTCACAAGTGGAGAAAATATGTTATCAGCCCTTTATTTCTTGGTACCCAGGAGCTTCTTTTTATTTACTCTAAACCCTTTAACTCCATTGTCTGTGTTTTTACATAACTGTGTTACAAAGACAGTAATATTACACATTCTGCCACTTACGCACGGACTTGTGTGGCAGCACAGAAAATTCCATCTGGATAAATTGCTTGTCTGTAGAAATGTCAGTTGTCGGAATGTTTTTTTTTCCTGTTATTGAGGCAGACATGTAGTAACTAAATTGCCTGTCAAAAAGAACAGACAGCAAGCTGTGAGATAGCCAATCAATGCAACAATCCAGCAGCTTAATTCAGGCAACAGGGAAGAAAGCCAGCAGGAACAGAACATAAATAAATACCTCTAGCTGATTAATTGGGTTCTCTATCTCTGTATCATTCAAACCACATGTACAAAATCAAAGATTTTACTTCACAGCTGCCGATGGAATAAGTTAACCACAAAAACCTGTATCTAAAGTTTTTAATCAATTAAGACGTCAATTATGAATATTTGTGTAGTAACACTAGTCCAACATGTTCATTTTCCTGTGTACCATATTTATAGTCTCTAATATGGCAGTTAAATGGTAATACTTCAGGGCTGCAGCATATTAGCATTTTAATATTTTCCTTCTTAAACAGTGAATAATTTTGAGATGCAGCGTTTGTTCCTTGGTAATCTTGTTTATGCCTCATTTGGCACATTTCAGTCATGGAGGAACCCAGGCATAATAATAATAATTTTTCATTTGGTTGATATTTTGATGTGCGATTGCACACAGCCATGACAGTAAAACAACTCAATTAAAATAAAACCTAAATATCGCAGTTTCAGACATGATGCCGTAATATTTGACTAATGTTCTGCAATGCTACCTACAACAATATTGTACTGTTAAAAAAATGTAAAAAGGCGGAACCAAATCACACCCCTGAAATTTGTAGAAATTTGTAGTTTTGGTGTTCAAGAGATGTCCCCATCAATAAGGCACAACTCTTTTACAAAGGAAATCTTCTTGTTTTCCTAATAGTGTCATATGTAAAATTAAGAGATAAAACTCTATGAACATTCATTTTTGAATAGACTGTTGAAGACAAATTTTAAACAGATAGATATGCAGCAGAAAAGCACCAGTTAACTCTTAAAACAACAATATTATGATATATAATTACTAATATCATTCACATCTACTGTATGTACTGTATATGGCGGTATCCAGGTATTTTTACATCTGTGAAACTCCTCCAGAGACCATGCTGTGTTTGCTTTCTTTTTGAGGGATTTTCTTCTATGGGATCACTGGAAGGGATTAGAAAATTTACATATGTTAATTTCTTATTATCACTTGAATGATTCTCATATACTTACGTCAAGTTTTTTTTAAGTTTTTTTAGGCTCCATGCACACTAGCGTTTTTTCATAAGCTCAAAAAAAGCACTGGAGGAAAAATTCTGATAATAGCATTTGTGTGTCAGATTCTAGTAGCATTTTAGTGGCTTTTAGAAGTATTTAGAAGCAGTTAGGAGCATTTAAGAACATTTAGGAGCATTCAGCGTTTTTTTTTCTACTGGAAAAACGCTCCAAAAAACTCTACAAAAACATTTTTTTTCTGCTTCTAAACGCTGAAGCTCAAAAAATGCTAATAGCCTAAAGTAGTGTTCATGGACACATAAGCTAATCCTATGTACAGTAGGTGCCGCCGATATTGTGTTTCCAGCACGATCCTGACGTGTGGTTCTCGGCGACAGGCTTCTCTAACCAGCGCGATCCCGTCGCGCTGGCTCTCACGCTGACTGCAATAGGAAAATTTCACATTTTCCTATAGTAGCGAGCGAGAGAGATCAGCAACAATGCCTCACTAATAAGCCCTGCATGCCTTCACATGGTGACCCCGCCCCTTATGATGTCACAGTCCCGGAGGATGCTGGGACTGTGACATCATAATGAGCAGGGTCACCATGTGACATCACTCCGGTGACCCCGCCCCTTATACCATTATAAGTCGCACAACGCATCCCTGCCATTGCGGCCAGAGAGAGCATCGTTTCAACATCGAAAGGAAGAAGAAGAAGAGAAGAAGGATTAGAAGGCAGCGGCGACAGAAGACCGGGCCAACGCTAGTAAAAGAGCTATTAGAAGATAGCGGAGGCCCGGAAAGAAGAACCCCCAAGATGGAAGAAGACCCCGGAGCTGTCTAATAAAGTATTTTAAAAACTTGTGTTGTGTTTTTTATTTACACTTTTTTAACCAGGTGAATGGGTAGGGGTACATCTTACCCCATACTCATTCACATAGGGTGGGGAGCCGGTATCTGGGGGCCCCCTTATTAAAGGGGGCTCCTGGATTCCGATAAGCCTCCAGCCCGTAGACCCCGACAACCAACGGCCAGGGTTGTCGGAAAAGAGGCCCTTGTCCTCATCAACATGGGGACAAGGTGCTTTGGGGTGGGGGGGGTCGCTCGTCCCCACCCCCTTTCCTGACTGGCCAGGCTGTGTGCTCAGATAGGGGTCTCGTATGGATTTTGGGGGGACCCCCACGCCGTTTTTATGGCGTAGGGGGTCCCCTTAAAATCCCTACCAGACTTAAGGGCCTGGTATGCCTCCGGAGGGGGAACCCATGCCGGTTTTTTATTTAAAATTTGGCGTGGAGTTCTCCCTTAAGATTCATACCAAATACAGTGCCTGGTATTGGCGGGAATCCAATTCGGATCCCCGCACCAGTGTGAACCTGGCCTCAATGTCAGCGATGCTTGTCGCTTATCGGGAAAGGAAAATAAACATTTTTCCTTTCCAGATGCGAGCCGGCTCGGCGCTGGCTCCCGTGACGGGGCTCGCAGGGTGTCAAACTCGCCGATAAAAGCAGCGAGATTGACACAATATCGCTGGCACCTACTGTAGCTTCTAGGAGCAGAAGGCTCAAAATAAAAATTTCAAAAATTTAAATGATATGCACCTGTCAAACAGGTGTGGAAAAATTGTTTTTTGTGTGTCAGAGGTGCCTTCACACCGCAACCCTATAGAGGAACTCTTGATGAAAGCAAGAATTGACCTTGCTGTCAAAAATTGAAATGATATGCACCTGTCAAACAAATTTGTCTTGTTTGGGTGTTAAATGTGCCCATGAAAGCTACACCAAAAGAATTCTTCCAGATGCAATTAACACCGACAATGCTAGGCAGCCTAGAAGTTCTACAGAGAATCCACATCCCAAAAACACTTAATCAGTGACATGGGCATCAGGGGCTTCATAGCTGCTAGTAATCCAGGACTGATTTATTTTTATAAGTATCAGACAGTCCACAGAGTCTGTGGACAGATGTGTTCTATTATTAGTAACAAAACCTCCAGCAGCATGGAATGCCATTCAGAAAACACGCTGGATGCATGGCAGCCCAGCAGCTTAATTGCATACTGGGCAAGTTCTGGCCAGTGGTCTATTCTCATGACCAAGTAAGCCAGTGGATTGTCAACTGGAAAGCTCTCTATCTCTGTTTTCGGCCCTAGATAATTGTCCACCATATGATGCAGACACTGCCGATGGGATGTGGAAGCTGACAGCCCTGGGGGGTGAGGACTAAAAAAATAGTGAAAGTCATCACTTAGGCGACCGCCTTCACCACCGCTCCTCTCTTGACCAACAGAAGCCTCAAAACTACATTTTCCACGACACTGTAACCTACCAGATTCGGGAAAAGCCTTAGATAAACTCCTCTTTAAGGTGTCCTCAAGAGATTTCATCTTCTGCACCCTCTGTGGGGATGGGATGAGTTCTGAGACTTTCTCTCCCCGGTGGTCAAGGAGGGTTGCCAACGGTGGTCAAGAAGGGTTGCCAACCAATAGTAATCCTTCTCCTTTAGGCTTGAGAAGCAGGCTCCTCAGGGTCACTGAGGATTACAGTTTCTGGAACTGCCTTCTCCCAGCGACATACTACTCCCAAGGGTTCTGGGAATGGAAAACCATCTCTTAATGTTGGATGTATGTCTTTCTCTGCTTCAATGCCTCAAAAAATGCAAGAATCCTCCTCCTCCTCCCTCTCCTCTTGTGTGTTCTGTGGCGTAGGAAAAATGGAGTCTGCATAAAGCGGTCCTTGAGAGGAAAGAAAGTCCTCCTCTTCCTCCCGCTGCCTCGAGTGCCCTCTACATAATGCCACGCAGAGTCTGCTCCATCAGGAATACAACAGGAAATGTGTTACTGATGCATGCATTATCACAGCTCACCATCCCTTGGCCTCATCAAATGGTGGCAGTACAGTGCATGCATCCTTTATAAGCAGCCATTTGCATGAGGGAAAAAAAGATGAGCCGGGCTAAACCTGTGCCATAGTCACACAGGTACTCGTTGACAGCCCTCTGCTGCATGTGCAGCCGCTGCAGCATTGCCAATGTTAATTTTTACCTGGTGGGCATGTCCTGAATGACTTTTTTTTGTGGATTCCTCATACATGTTCATATGAGTAGTGAGCTGCCTGTTGTGGATCTTCTCATAAATCATCATTCAGTGTGTGACCCTGTGTTTGCTTTATTTCTAGAAAGTCATTACTTTTTTCTTCTTTAAAAAATATTTGAGTGTTGCTTAATATTTAAATACATACAGCACAATTACCACATACCCATGACTTAGAAAAATAGGTACAGTGCAGAAGATGTGGGAATGAATTTTTCTTCATGTGCTCTGTGTTTGTCTATTTTTTTAATCACGTTCCTATTTTAAGATGTCTGTCATTGAAGGAAGGAGGATAGGAAAGGTGTACTGTATTTTCTGGCGTATAAGACTACCTTTTACACCGAAATTACACAGCCAAAAAGTGGGGGTCGTCTTATACGCCGGGTGAAGAAGCCGCCAGATGGATATCAGTCCGCCGGGTGCTCTGTAAAATTGTACTATGTATACAGTATGCGCCGCTCAGCCAATCCCGGCGGGCGATGCACTCTGATGAATACAGAGCCTGCTAAGCCTGCTTGGATTGGGTAACAATCTCTGCCAATCCGAGCAGGCTACATGAGTCAGAGCGGTGCGGGCTGATGTCACAGCCTCTGCCAATCCGAGCAGGCTTTGTATCCATCAACAGATTAGTAAAATACAATGCCTGCCGTGATTGGCTCAGCGGTGCACACTGTCTGCACACTGTATTCTGAAGTGTACCTGGCGCTACTGTGCTAACACAGCATCATATACTGTGTGTACTTGGTGCTCTACATATTAACAAAGCATCCTGTACTGCACATACAGCTCCAGATCTCCCCTAAAATACAGGTATGATTTATGGTGCTTTGAAGGAGAGGATTCATTGTTGCTGCCTACCAATTGTGGGATCTCTGGGACTTGTAGCTCACCAGTTTCCTTTTTCTGATGTTAAGTTTGATGTTTTTTTTTTGTTTCTGATGGTTTTTTGTAAATGGTGTTGCCTTGGAAGGGGGGTAGTCTTATATGGCGAGTATATCCCCAAACCTAAATTTTCACTGGGAAAATAGGGGGTCGTCTTATACACCCAGTCGTCTTATACGCCGGCAAATACGGTATTCCTTTTTTCTTGTTAATAAATAGTAATATGCACAATAAAATATGCTCTATTAATATTCTGTATATACCTGATTTTCAATTTTTTTCTTTACAGGCAGCGGCCCGCCCTAGGAGAATGTCTGGCAGCTCTAGCTGGAGCTATTCCTGTGGCTTTTCTTGAGCCATCGTTAAACCACAGCAATCCACTCTCTGTTTTCAATACCAAATCTCCTCGGGAGAGAGCCAGTATGTATCCTTCCCCTGCCATGCTATGTACCTTTTATGATAATCTTTTATATCTTGTGAATTTAGGGTCTTGTTTAATTAGAAGGTGAAAACCAATTATCCAGTATACTTAGTTCCAAACAAGAAATAGGTTATTTGGTAAGAATCTTTGTTACTATTTCTAGCAAGATCAGATCATTTCACTTTATTCTTTAGTTTTCTGATTTCAATATGTGACATAGTTTTAAACACCCAATACAATATATCTATGTTGCAAAAAGAGTTAAAATCTGTGTTGTTATAGCAACAATACAGATTCATTGCTAGGAGCATCACAAAATGCAACAGAATTTTGCATTTGCTAATACACAAAAGAGATTACTTTGATTAGTGCAAATTATGAATGCAGTATTTAATCATAATTTCTCATTAAAATACAACTAACTTCTAACTATGGAAGTGTGAGGTTCTATAAGGTGTCTATTAAGGACGTCATTAAATGGATCTTTTTGAGTTGAAACTAATAAACCAGCCACTGAAAAGTAGAGGCATTCTGCAATAAATAAAACAACACAGTTAAAGGATATCTAAACCCAAAAATAACATTTTATTATACAGTATATTAACTTTTCAGTCCTTAGATGTGGTGGCTGCATTTGTTTTTGTTTTTTGGGCTATTGACACCTTCATCTAGCAGTATCTTTTGATCATGCCAGAAATGCAACACCCTTGTTACTTTCTGTAAGCTGAACAGAAAGGAAAAAAGTATTATTTTAAACTATTTTAACTACTGCTATTTTATTGTAAACTACTAATTCCATCATTCACTATGCAATAAAAATGAACAAAGGCAGGAATGGTTGAAGTCCAACCTGGGTGGAAGCCACATTGGAGAGAGGAAATCGAATCATTTTCTTTCGTTCAACCCACTGGTTGAACAAAAGAAGATGAATCATGTACGGACTACTTTATTGCATCTTAGTGAATTGGCCCAGATGCATTTTCTAGAGTAGTTGTTGATTTATTAAGTGAATACAGAATGCTTACTTAGCAAAATGAATATCGACTTAAAACGGAGTTCCACCTAATTTAAAGTCAGCAGCTACAAAAAGTGTAGCTGCTGACTTTTAATAAATAGACACTCACCTGTCCCACGGTCTAGTGATGAGGCCACCCAAAGACTCGCTTCTCTCCCCCTCCTCTCTGCTGCACCAGCATTGCAAGTGGGGGCGCCAGGCTGTTCCAAAAGATTTCAGGGAGGGAAGGGGGAGAGGTGAACTTCCGCTCAGTGCCACGGTGCCAGGAGAGGGAGTGGGAGCTGGGTACCTGTGAAAACTAGGTACCTGTCCCCCCCCCCAAAAAAAAATTACATGCCAAATGGGGCATGTCAGTGGGTCACAAGTACTTAAAGTGCAAATTCCACTTTTGAGTGGAACTCCGCTTTAAGCAGGGTATGCACAGATTTTTTTTTTTTTTTTTACCAGCAGGTTAAATGAAAAAGACTGACAGATCCCTGCATCCTCACAAGCAATGTAACAGTGAGGACTCCCCACCCCCATCAGATTACATTGATCAGTGCTGCAGCCATGTTCTGCAAGCACTGATCAAATGCTTTTTTTCCAGTAGGACCGTTCAACAAAAAACGCTCTAATGACCGGCTTCCGTTCAATAGACTGGTGTACACATGTATCGAAACATACATTCTTTCCTAAGTGCACACAATATAACTGGGTACTGACATTTATAGGTAAAGTTGATCCAGGGAAAATCCGATTGCCTCTTGAGGGTTAGGAAGGAATTTTTTCTCCTGCTGTAGCAAATTGGATCATGCTTTGCTGGGGTTTTTCGCCTTTGCCTGGATCAGCTGTGGGTATAGGATTGGGTATATGGTATTGTTTGATATTATTTTTTATTTATTTTTATGGTTTAACTGGATGGATTTGTATCTTTTTTTCGACCTGGCTAACTATGTAACTATGAAACTTGGTTGGTTCCTCCTGAACTGGCTAAATTTCAATATGAGTATACCCAGCTTTGGTGAATAAAGTCAGATCGTGTGGTGGCAAACTGGAAGAGAAAAAAATGTTTGCTTTAATAATATAAGTTCATATAACAATTGCTACTGTGTAAAATTATAATAGAAGCTCTAAGGAGACTTTATACAAAGAAGCCAGGATAAAAAATAAAGGCCATATCCCGAATTGAGTTAGACTAAAGATCAAGTAAACTTAAAGATGAAGTAGTTTTATATGTATTTGTAAGCTAAAGATTTCATACATACTGGGGGAGATTTACTAAAACTGGAGCACACAGAATCTGGTGCAGCTATGCATAATAACCAATCACCTTCTAACTTCAGCTACTTAAATTAATCTTTGACAATAAAACCTAGAAGCTGATTGGTTACTATGCACAGTTGCACCAGATTATGTGTGCTCCAGTTGATAATGGAGTAGATAGAGTTCAGTTTGCTAAATGAACAAGTCACATTGTATGTGCTTCAATTATTCAATCACATGCAAGGCAAAATCCTGTTTTTTTTAATTTTGTATAGAGTAAGGGAGGGTTATAACCCCTGTCCAAATTGAGGGGATCATGTGTTGCCACCAGGGCAGCTAGAACTAGTGTTTTTATTAAAAGATTTCCCCTCTATTTCAGTTCTGGTGACAACTCAAAATTTGGGATTTTCTTTTACTTTCGGTGACCAGGTCCTAATGGTCACCAGGACAAATAGAGAGGGTGAATCTCACACAGCAATAAAAGCCTGACAGGTGTTCTACTCTTATTCAGTGACGCAGCTGGCACATCTGGCACCCGAGGCTGGTCATTTTATTGCACCCAGAACCCCAAGAAAAATGGTATGTGGCAGTATAGCAGCTCTGCACCAAAACTGTGGGTGTGGTCTGATTGCATCAACAGTGGGAGGGGCTTAGAGGGCCATATGCTTTAATGACTGTGCCGGAATTGAGTATGTAACAGACAGTACAAACCTCAGTACACAATTTTAATAAAATAAAACTGTTCTACTGCATATCCTTTACTACACACAGCTAACCTTAAAGTTCTATTAAAGTCTTGTTTTTTGTAGACAACAAACATGTTATACTTACCTGCTCTAAGGTTTTGCATAGACCTGGATCCTCCTCTTCTCGGGTCCCTCGCCGGAGCCCCTGGCCCCTTCCTCCTGCTGCGTCCAGGCATGTGGGCGGTTCCCGACCATATGGTTGCAATCTTCCCCCAGCCTGGACTGGTGCTGTGACATCAGCCGACAGCCCGCTGTCAGATAAAAATGGGTCACAGGAGTGCCACACAATCTATACTGCTGTGATCCACAGGAGAAGTACAGCAAAACAAGCAATAAATCTATCACATGACCTGCCTCTCTGCTCCAGTTTGGCATGACTTGCCACAGTGGATAAATATCCCCATTTATGTTGTGAACTCACCCCACAGGGCCCAGGCACACTCTTCCTCAGCCCAGGCTTTATATCCAGGCTCTTTCTCCCTGGAGCTGGCAGGTCCTTCAGGCACCCTCTTTCCTAGTCCGGAGGGCCCTCCACAATCCTCCTCTCTTAGTCCAGGGCCTCCAGACATCTGCCATCCTAGTCCAGGGCCTCCAGCCACCCCCTCTCCTAATCTGGGACCTCCAGGCACCCCCCTCACCTAGTCCAGTATCTCCCTTGTACCCCCCATCCAGGGGTCTTTGCCACACCAACTACCATTTCCTAATCAAGGGCCTCTTCTGCACCCTCATCCTAGTCCACGGCCTTCTCTGCACCCCCCCATCCTAGTCCAGGGCCTCCTTTGCAACCCCCCTTCTAATCCAGGGCCTCCTATGCACTCCCCTCCTAGTCCAAGGTTTCCTTTACAGCCCCCCAAGTTCAGAGCCACCTCTGCACTCTGCCCTTCAAATATAGGTAATTTGCCACACCAGCCCCACTTTTTAAGTACAGGGCCTCCTCTACACCCCCCTTCCAGTCCAGGGACTCTGGTGTACTCCCCTCCTAGTCCAGGGCCTCCCCTGCACCCCCCCCCCCATTCCAGGGCCTCCAGTGTAATCTCCTCCTAGTCCAGAGCCTCCTCTGCATCCCCTAGTCCAAGGCCTCCTCTGCACTCCCCTGCTAGTCCAGGGCCTTCTCTGCACCCCCCAGGTCAAGGCCTCCTCTGAACCCCCTTTGGCCCAGAGCCTTCACTGCACCCCCCAGTCCAGAGTCTCCTTTGCACCCCCCCAGCCCAGGGCCTTCTCCGCACCCCCTTAATCCAGGGCCACCTCTGCATCCCCACAGTCCAGTGCCTTCTCTGCACCCCCCTAGTCCCCCCAATCCTTTTAAACCAACCCCAACTTCCTAGTCCAGGGCTTTCGTCACACAAACCCCTCTCATTGTCCTAATAAATGCCTTCCAGTTCCAGGAAGGCTCTCCCATATAATTGTACTGCAGCTGGAATGCCTCACTCAGAAAAGACATGGGCTGTTTGGGCACTGGGCAGGACTAGGAGGGAGACCCCACAGCACTTCACCAGGAATGCTTCTGCTGTAGGGTGTCACTGGCACTGGTTTAAGTGTAATGGACAGGCAACGCTCATAACGTCTTCTAATAAAAAATTTTCAATGTATATATTAGAAATATATTTAAAACATATCTGTTTGTCACCAGCCTCGATATTTATGCATTTCATTTTATATAATTTCTTGGTGTTTTGTGAAGTTTATTGTATTTTGCTTCACAATTATGTAATTTAGGGATGACACCACAACATTGTGCCAAAAGGATGATTTTTTTTTTACAGTCCCTGCACTTCCAGAACTCTAATGCCGCGTACACACGTGCGGACTTTTTCTGGCGGACCTAGTCCAGCGGACAATCCCGCCGGACTTTCCAGCTGGGTCCGCTGGACTTTCCGAGCGTGTGGACTTGCCCACACACGCACGGACTTCTCCGGCGGATAATCCGCCGGCCAAAAGTCCGCGGGACTTTTGAAAATGAACGGACTTGCCCACACACGGAGCAGTCCGTTCATTTCGAACGTAACTTCAGGTTACGTAGCTAGCGTAGGCAGTAAATGCCGCCGCACTAGCTCCGTGACCTGGCATGGATTTAAAGGTACTCCCCCACGCCGAAAAACCGGCGTGGGGGTTCCCCCAAATCCATGTCAGACCCTTATCCGAGCATGCAGCCTGGCAGGCCAGGAAAGGGGTGGGGACGAACGAGCGCCCCCCCCCTCCTGAGCCGTACCAGGCCGCGTGCCCTCAACATGGGGGGTGCCCTGGGGAAAGGGGGGCCGTGCGGCCCCCCCACCCCAAAGCACCTTGTCCCCATGTTGATGAGGACAAGGGCCTCTTCCCGACAACCCTGGCCGTTGGTTGTCGGGGTCTGCGGGCGGGGGCTTATCGGAATCTGGGAGCCCCCTTTAATAAGGGGGCCCCCAGATACCGGCCCCCCACCCTATGTGAATGAGTATGGGGTACGATGTACCCCTACCCATTCACCTAAGGTGTAAAATGTAAAGTAAAAAAAAACACACACACTTTTGAAAAAATAGTTTATTGCACTGCTCCGGGGGTCTTCTTCCGTCTTGGGGGTCTTCTCGCCGGACTCCCCCGCCATTTACCAAGCTCTTTTACCGAGCGGGGGAAGTCCGGCTACCTTCTTCGTCGTCGCCGCCGTCGTCTGGGGGTCTCGATCCGCCTTCGGGGGTCTTCCGGGGGTCTCTTCTGTTCTTGCGGCGGTCGTCGTCTTCCGCGCCGCCGGCGCCTTCTCCTTCTTCTTGTCCTTCTTCTTGTTCTTCTTCCGATGTTGACCCGACGCTCTCTCTGCCCGGAATGCCTGTGCCGCGCTGCGCTGGGACTTATATAGGGGCATGGGGACAGGGTCACATGCTCATGTCACATGGTGACCCCGCCCCCTTGTGTTGTCACAGTCCCGGAGGATGCTGGGACTGTGACATCGCAAGGGGTCGGGGTCACCATGTGACATGAACATGTGACCCTGTCCCCATGCCCCTATATAAGTCCCAGCGCAGCGCGGCACAGGCATTCCGGGCAGAGAGAGCGTCGGGTCAACATCAGAAGAAGAAGAACAACAAGAAGAAGGACAAGAAGAAGGAGAAGGCGCCGGCGGCGCGGAAGACGACGACCGCCGCAAGAACAGAAGAGACCCCCGGAAGACCCCCGAAGGCGGATCGAGACCCCCAGACGACGGCGGCGACGACGAAGAAGGTAGCCGGACTTCCCCCGCTCAGTAAAAGAGCTTGGTAAATGGCGGGGGAGTCCGGCGAGAAGACCCCCAAGACGGAAGAAGACCCCCGGAGCAGTGCAATAAACTATTTTTTCAAAAGTGTGTGTGTTTTTTTTACTTTACATTTTACACCTTAGGTGAATGGGTAGGGGTACATCGTACCCCATACTCATTCACATAGGGTGGGGGGCCGGTATCTGGGGGCCCCCTTATTAAAGGGGGCTCCCAGATTCCGATAAGCCCCCGCCCGCAGACCCCGACAACCAACGGCCAGGGTTGTCGGGAAGAGGCCCTTGTCCTCATCAACATGGGGACAAGGTGCTTTGGGGTGGGGGGGCCGCACGGCCCCCCTTTCCCCAGGGCACCCCCCATGTTGAGGGCACGCGGCCTGGTACGGCTCAGGAGGGGGGGGCGCTCGTTCGTCCCCACCCCTTTCCTGGCCTGCCAGGCTGCGTGCTCGGATAAGGGTCTGACATGGATTTGGGGGAACCCCCACGCCGTTTTTCGGCGTGGGGGAGTCCCTTTAAATCCATGCCAGCTTACGGAGCTAGCGCGGCGGCATTTACTGCCTACGCTAGCTACGTAACCTGAAGTCACGTGCTAAATGAACGGACTTGCCGATGAGCGGCAAGTCCGTTCATTTCAAAAGTCCCGCGGACTTGCCTACTAACGGCGGGATTGTCCGCCGGACTGCCAAGTCCAGCGGATAATTTTAAAACCAAACTTAAAACTTTGGCGCCAAAAAGTCCGCCGGACTTTGGCGCCAAAAAGTCTGCCGGCGCCCACACACGAGGGGATTATCCGCTGGACTTCAGTCCAGCGGATAATCCCGCGGGATTGTCCCTTCGTGTGTACGCGGCATAAGACTTGGTTTACACTATTGAGAATTAGATGCGTGTTTCCCCACATCCAATTTGCAAGTCAGAAGATTGTGACCGGCTCTCTATGGAGTTGGTTCATACATGTCCGGAGTGGCTCCGGTGCGAATTGCACAGGAGTCCCGTGCGTCTTCTGGTCCATTATGGGTCCGAATTCAGCCAAAAATTCGAACTGAAATTGGACCTGAAACGGTGAACAGGGACGCACCAGACCCCTGCTGTTAGCCGCTCCGTGCAGCAATGTGAACCCAGCCTAATGCCGTGTACACACGATCGGACTTTCCTTTAGACTTGGTCCGGCAGACCGGAATCCATCGAACAATTTGATCGTGTGTGGGCTCCAGCAGACTTTTCTTTCCCAAAAGTCCAACGGACCTAGAAATTAAACATGTTTCAAATCTGTGCGACGGACTTGAGTCCAGTCGAAAAATCAGGTCGCATGTGTGCTAGTCCGACAGATGAAAACCGACACTAGGGCAGCTATTGGCTACTGGCTATGAACTTCCTTATTCTAGTCCAGTCGTACATCATCATGTTCGAATCTGTCGGACTTTTGGAGTGATCGTGTGTGGGCAAGTCCGTTCGTTCGTTTGAAAGTCCGGCAGACCTCCGCTGCAAAGTCCGTCGGAAAGACTGTCGGACCTAGTCCGTCTAAAAAATGATCGTGTGTACGTGGCATAAGGGACACTTTTAAAATACAGATTCTTCACTTCAGAATGTGCAGAATAAAAGCTCTTGGTGAATCTGCATAGACTGCCATGTACACCATGCTATAGATAGGGTAAATACACAGGATGCACAGTAAATGTCACATTAGCCCCTTTATACATATGCCACTTGGTGTTTTCTTTTTTCCTGTGGTATCTGCTTCTTGGTTTTTACAATATTCTTATTTTTTATGGTTTTCCCTTTTTAAACTAGTTACCAGAATATTTTTTGTATGTGTAATATAATTACATTTGTACTGATACAAAATCAATGACAGGGAGTGAAAGATTAATATAAAATAAACCTCCTCATTCTTTTCACCTAGAATTAGAACTGTATACAGTAATTTTATACTACATTTATTTATCTTAAAAGCAGAAATAGGTTTTAATTTCTTTCTTTTACGTATTATGTATCTCTCTAACATGCAACCACTGGTTCCGAGTCTGAAAATGGATGGGTAGAAACAATGGCGTATGTGCATTTTCTCTTTTAAAATAGAATTAACAATTTTTTCCAGTGCCATCAACTGGTGCATTGTTCTCAGAACATGATCTGTGTGTACCACACATAAACTATCTATTTTTAATGAAGGTAACTGTTTTGCAGTTCTAGGCATGCCAGACACAGTGGAAGAGATGTGTTCCGAAATGCCACACCTAGACGGTCTCATGAAAGAGATTAATGACTTGGCTGAATCTGGAGCGAGGTACACAGAGATGCCACATGTTATTGAGGTCGTCCTTCCAATGCTATGCAACTACCTTTCTTATTGGTGGGAGAGAGGCATAGAGAATGTGCCAGAAAATGCTAGGCCATGCTGTACTCAGGTGACTTCAGAACACCTCAGTGTCATACTGGGCAACATTCTGAAAATCATTAACAACAATTTGGGAATAGATGAAGCATCTTGGATGAAGAGAATTGCAGGTAATCCTCCTAGTGATTGTGTGTGGATTCACATCCTAAATAATGTCCAGACTTTCCAAACAGTTGGTTTAAAAACCTTTCAGAGAAAGTTTTAAAGGAATTATGTGTAAACCGGCTTGACATTTATCATGTCCTGACAGCCCTTTTGGTTTAAATAACAGATTTACATTGCTGTGACAAAAGGAAAAAGACTGTGCATTGTGCCTAAATGGTGCCGGTTCTTACTTTATCCTCCTCCTGTTTCAATGTCAAATCAACACTTCATTAATCCAGACAAATAATAAGAGATTCTTGATATGCCCTATTGTACATGTATGTACATTTCCTTTGCAGGCACTGTATGATAATTAAAACTGAAAAAGCCTGCATTCTTTTTTATTTCTTATTTATCATTTTTAAACTTTTCTTTTGTTAAACAAAGCCCATTTATCACTTTAGTATTCCAGTTGAGGAAGAACCTGTGACATACAGTGTATTTGATAAAATTTGCCATATGCAGGCGGATTATATTTGGGGATAAATAGATGGATAAAAAGGTGAAAGTATTATTTTCTCATGCTACTGACCATGAAGACACCATGAACATGAATTTCTATAAAGATGCTTTCTGTTTGTTGTGGAATGACTACCAGGAATTTTAGAAATAAGTAATAATACCTGATTTTTAATCTTTTCTTCAGAATATAGTATTCCTCAGTGTCAAATTGTAGATTCTTATGTTCAGTTTGTTATATGTTTATTGATGCATATAATTAACAGTTGCTAAGAAATAATAAAGAAGGAGTCAAATTATGCCTTTCTCGCATTGTTCTGCATAGTATTTTAGGACCTTATTCGATTCCAGCCTCCTGGTCATAGTTTATTGTGCACTATTCAAGAAGCATGGTTTTCTATACTGTATATGCAGAAAATATATAACTTTAGAACATAACTTCTAACATTTTTATAATACTTTACTGCCTACCCCCTATCTGATGTGTAGGAAAATGACCCTGTGGGTTTGATTGTACTAAGGCCCCTTTCACACTAGGAGGTCGGCATCGTATTTGTGGGGTATTCGGCCGCTAGCAGGGCGCTTTTAACCCCTGCTAGTGGCAGAAAAAGGGTTAAAACCACCCGCAAAGTGCTGCTGCAGCAGCGCTTTTGCCAGGGGTATAGCCACGCTGCCCCATTGATTTCAGTGGGCAGGATCGGTATACACACCGCTCCTTTACCGCTCCAAAGATGCTGCTAGCAGGACATTTTTTACTGTCCTGCCAGTGCACCGCTCCAGTGTGAAAGCCCTTTAGGGCTTTCACACTTGAGAGACAGCAGCGGCTGTTTCAGGGCACTTGGCAGGCGCTGTTTTTAGCACTGTAGCGTCTGCAAAGTCCCCAAGTGTGAAAGGGGTCTAAGACTGGATAGTGCAAAATCTGGTGCAGTTGTGCATGGTAGCAAATCAGCTTTTAACTTCAGCTTGTTCAATTAGGCTTTGACAAAACAAAAACTGGAAGCTGCTTGGTTTCTATGAAGATCTGCACCAGATTTTGTACTCTCCAGTTTTAGTAAATCAACCCCAGTGTGCTATGGTAATGACTTTCTGACTCTGTAGAAATTAGTAAAACTATAGAAAAAGGACAATAAGCTCTCTGCAAAATGTTGTTTTTTAAATATGGCCTCATATACTGGATATGTTAATACTTCCAAACTAGGGTACGTGTGGTCTCCCAGGTCGGATAAGCTGATTACAATAGTAATGAACATATAATTCAATAATTCAATTTAATGATTTAAAGTCGAACTGAAACCAAAACAATGTTTGCCACTAGTCATACTTTAAAGTGATAGTAAACCCAAAAACACAAATGTATTAAATTGGAGCTCTTAGATGTAGTAGCTGCATTAATTTTTTTTTTTTTTTTTTTTCTTTTTTTTTATCTGGTGAGCCAACCAGTAAGTCTAATATTTTTCAACTTCCTTTACCACACCAAATTGCCCAGCAAAGGCAGAATTTAGGGAGTTGAAGAATACCATTTTATACAAACAAGGGTGCTTACAATGATCATCTTTTATTCATTTATGTAAAACCCTTATCCCAAAAGGTAAAATTGTTTGCTGTAACTGCTTATAAAGTGTTAGCTGGAGTTCAGATTCAATTTGTTAGTCAAGTCCATCTAAATCTGCTAGTCTAACACTGCCTTCTCCCCAGACTGAGAATGCTGCTGTCCAAATGTTTCTACTTTACTACTTCCAGAATGCACACACCCTAATACAGGAAGCATGTTAATCTAGACTAGACTAGATCACCAGATGATTAGGGATTCACCCTATTTACTGTATTAGGGATCACCAGGTGACGTAAAGGAAAAAGTCTAAAAAAAATTTAACTAAAGTAGGGAATTGGTAGGCTGCAATATAATACATGTTTGTTATCGGGTTTATTACAACTTCAATAAATCTAGTGAAATACAAATAGTGGTATCTGGTGACAAGACCCCTGTTCACTACATGTTTGTTTCTTTTAAAAATTGTTAAAATAAAATAATATGTTGAAAAACATATTATTCATGGTTTGCAACTTTGGTAATTTGCAACATAACAATGTGTGATTACATCTGCTAGGCTACCTTGCAACTCTCATGTAAATCCTCTTGTACGTAATACCTCTTGCATATTATTTTACTCTCTTCTGCTTTTCTGTTTTAATTAGTATTTTTGGATGCAACCTAGGGAAATGAGGATGAACTATATTTGAAGCTCAAATGTGCAATAAACATGCCTTCGTTGCTTTGGCATTTGAATGAAACTTATTTAATGTGCAGTATATGATACCCATCTTATAATTTATTGATGTTCATATGCTACTGAAAACCCCACTGCAAACTTTACTTTTGCTTCATGCTGTTAATCTGGCTCTTGCTGTTTGTTTGCAGTCTATGCTCAGCCAATTATCAGCAAAGCCCAGCCAGACCTTCTAAAGAGCCATTTTATTCCCACGCTGGAGAAACTGAAGAAGAAAGCAATAAAGATTGTGCAAGAGGAGGAGCAGCTGAAAGCAGACAGCAAGTCTGACACTCAGGAAGCAGAGTTACTAATTCTGGATGAGTTTGCAGTTTTATGTAGAGACCTCTATGCTTTCTATCCTATGTTGATCAGATACGTAGACAACAACAGGTATAATGGAGCAGAATCTACTTCTGTTATAGATGGTTATATCCCCTGACTGGAAGAATAATTGTCACTTATTTTATGAAAATTAGGTCAAACTGGCTGAAAAAACCAGATGCCGATTCAGATGATCTGTTCAGAATGGTGGCTGAAGTTTTCATTCTTTGGTGTAAATCACATGTAAGGGACTTTTCTGTTACATATTGCTTTCATTGTACATGTATAATCTCAGGTGCCTCCCATATAGTGACTGCTGGAGTCTGTTTAAAATTAGCCTTGTTTATGTTTTTTATCATAAATTGGTCTCTAAGCTGTCTAAAATGTATTACAAACTAATCCAGATTAGAGAAGAGGTAGAATGTGACAAACACTCATCAATCTAAAGATTGGCTCTATCTGTAGAGGTATACTCTACTCTACTCATACCTTAAAGCCCAAGTTCTACCACAGCTTCCATGAATGAAAAGAGCTATATTTGTGGAGGATGGGTAGTTGAATGAAAGGTATGCCTCCTTCATTCATAGATTGTTTTTAATTCATTGAAGCTATAGTATAACTTCTGTGAATGGAGGAGGTGGGTGGAATAGGACAGGCATAGTCAGCACTCTTGACATATGACAGGTCCCTCAGCTTGTATTAACCCCTGCAGCATCGGAAGATGCTTTGATTTGTTTCTTAAATTTGACTAAACGCAGTCTTTAAGTTTCATAGTAATGATCCCAAACATATCCAGTCCGAAGGAGTCTTTATTTAATTTTTAAAGATAGAGCACAGAGGCCCACTTGGCCAAGATTCAGGAGCACGCAGGTGAACTTTGATGGTAATGGTGCCTAACCCTTGAAACAGTATGGATAAAAACATTTTCTAGCTAGATATCAGGGTTACATTTGATGCAGGAGCTTTTGGAAACTGGGGACATGCCTCAGGAGCCAGTAAACTCCTAGAACTCACTTCTGTTTTAGCTCTTTAAAAAATCTTTGTTTTCACATGTGCGATCTCTACGGCCCCTTAAAAAATAAGTACCAAACTTTTTAACTACTAGAAGCCAGTCTTAAAGTGATACTAAACACATACTGTTTAATTTACATTGACCCTTATATTTCTGCTAAATATTTCAATAAAAAAATAAAAATCTAAGTACCTTTTTTCTAATGGATTTAGCTGTCACATGACCCAGCTCTTTCCCAGCCTGTCTGCAGGGAAACATAAGCTGGAGGAGCTTCTAGTGCTCTGCTGCTGGTCAAAATAAAATAAAAAACTGCCTTTGGAATACAGAGTAAAAATAAATAATTCATATCTATAAACCGTTTTATATTGTCATACAAAAATATATTTGAAATCACATCTTTATTATTTTTTGGCAATAACATGGTGTGGTCAGATAGTCACAGGCTGTGTCATGCTCCTCCAGCTCGTGTCTTAGAATAACAGGAAGGTGAAGCCTGCATCAATCTACTTTTAATATCCCACCCCCATTGTGTTTAGTTGGTTAGTGGGAATGAAGGAGGGGGGAGGGAGTGGGCTGTCATTTACCACTGTGTATATGCCCACAAGTGTGACTCTATAGTCACAAGGGCTACTCAGATAGGGAGGAAATGCTCAGCATAGAAACTCACTGAAACTGCAGTATGTGCAGAGCTGCCAGCACTGCTCTGCAAAATCCTCAACTGCACTAGGGACTTGGACAGGAGAGGGAGATAGAGAACAGCAGGATCAACCAGGTTTTTTTGCAGAATACAGAAAACGAAAACAATCATAGTAACTGAATGAGTATGAACGGCATGTAATACACCATTTATTGATATTTTTTATGATGTGGGTTTAGTGACACTTTAATAATAATTTCCTTTATTGGTCTGAGTAAGCACTTAGGTAAGAAAACCCAAAATATTGTAAGCAGAGACCCAAAGGGCAAAACCATAAGTGTGAAAAGGCTGCAGGAGCTTTACAGGGATAAGCATGTGCCACATTCTAATTTAACTTCTAATTTAATAGACATTTCAGCAATAGTGTCTGTGTCAGCAGCCTCAATATCTATCCCAGTTAAAAAAAAAAAAAAAAAAATCAGTTTCTCGGTTCAGAGAAAAAATTATAGTCTGAATATTTATGAATCTACAGGTTACTAGCTTTGCATAACAAGAAAGGACCAAACCAAAATAACAAAAGAAACCCCAAAACACTCACGGACACAATCTTTAACACCACCTGCCTTGGTTCTAATGGGAAAATCTTGACAGTATCATTTCAGATTGAAGTATGTTCCATTTTTATTAACCTAAATTAATTAATGAAATCAACATGAATTATAGAAGATGGTATTGCTGTTTACCTGCCACTAGTAGTGGGGGAGAACATGTAGAGAGTATATATCTAAAATACCACTTCAGACTATTTTGCACATTAGATCCATGGAAAAATCAGCTTTACCAGTACTTTAAAAATGCTATTACTGCATGTGTGTAATGTTTTTGTTTTTCCAATGTAACCCCTTTCTATTCTATTATTTAGAATTTTAAAAGAGAAGAACAGAATTTTGTAATTCAGAATGAGATCAATAATTTGGCATTTCTGACTGGAAACAACAAGAGTAAGATGTCTAAAGTAAGTCTGCTAGAAAACGTGTGCCAAATTGCCAGTGGTCTTAATTTACATTATTAATACCGTTGTTCAAAGTTAAATTCTTTTACCATTTGCTCAGAAACATGTTGCAGAAGACACAGTATTGTCTGATGCAATAATTACATTTGCTGTCTTTGGACTTCCAGTGCACGTAGAGCACTAAAAACTTCAGTTTGGTAAAATGTGTTAAAAAAAGGGATCTTAGGTTCCTACAGAGGTGGAAATGGAGAGTGCAGACAACAGCTGCCAGTAAACAGGTGAAAAATAAAAAGAGCCAATAAAATGGAGAGTAATACAAAAATTACCAGGTAATTTTTCCTAATGTAGTTTTATATCTGCTAACAATTGGTCAGATTAGACAACAGTCTATGCTAAACATTCCAGTTGCATTCTAGTGTGCTGTGTGTAAGCACATTCTTTCTGGAAGGTTCACAATTTGGTAAGTAAGGTAAGCTTTTTTTTCCATAATAACTATCCAGGATTATTCTTCCTGTTCCGTGTTCAGTTCAAATGTTTTTTATACTGTCTAGACCAGCCTTTCTCAACCTTTTTAACACAGGGGAACCCTTGAAAAAGTTCTCCAGTCTCGGGGAACCCCTGCTAAAAATTATAAATCTACAACTCATGATACATTTTTGTGATGGTCACTGGGAAGAATGGTCCTTACACTTGTCGTCATTGGGAAGAATTACCTCCTTACAGATAGCTAAAAAGATCAGTGGTGTCGGTGGGAACATATCCGAGAGGCAGAAATGGCCCAATGATGAAGGAACCCCTAGCAACCTCTGGAGGAACCCTAGTTGAGAATCACTGGTCTAGACTGTATAACATATTGTGGCAGTAAAGCCTGGTAACTGTTAAAGTCACATTTAAGTATACCTATAAACTGATTAATCACCTCACAAATAATTAAGGAATATGTGGTTCATTTTTCCATCTGTTTTACTTACTTGTCTCCTGCATTTTCTTTTCACACAGCCCATACAAGTGAAGGTACAGCATGCATGACCTGTCTATGTATTAGCTAGCCTGGCTCCATTCATTCATATGTTCCATCAGTGTTAGCAGTGGCGTCACCAAGGGCAGTCACACATCAAACCATTTAGTTATGACTGTTGAATTTTGGTAAAGGTTCGCAGAGTTTCCTCTTTTTCTCATTTCACAATGGATTGCCTAATCGGTTACAATATGTTTTGTTGACTATAGCAGACACAGTTAATTTTCACCCAGACAAAAGCTTGCTCAAGCAGCTTAATGAGTATGCCCAGTAGATGGTAAATTGTAAGTTTCACCTGCATTACAAACATTTGATTGTACAAATAAATGTCTTTTGACTGTCTTTTTTAACCAAGGACAAGGTCACCCTAGAGCTTTTCATTATAGACACTCCTATCAAAGAACATTACAAAGTACATTTCTGTACACTTTCAGCGTAGAAGGTCAAGGGAAATGGTCTTACCCTTTCAAACAAGCCTCTATTGGAAAAAATACACCAAAATCTGTAAAAAGACAACACAGGCTTAGTCCTAGACGAACATAATGCAGTGTTCCCGCCAAATTCAAAAGCCGCTGAACCCCCGGTAAAGTCTATGGGACACTAACATGAAAAAACAAAAGTGCTAATTTTAAAGGCTAATATGCAAGTTATTGTCATAAAAAGTGTTTGGGGACCCGGGTCCTGCCCCAGGGGACATGTATGAATGCAAAAAAAGTTTTAAAAACTGAAGTTTTTTTGGGAGCACTGATTTTAATAATGCTTAAAGTGAAACAATAAAAATGAAATATTCCTTTAAATATCGTGCCTGGGGGGTGTCTATAGTATGCCTGTAAAGGGGCACAGTTTTCCCGTGTTTAAAACAGTGCCACAGCAAAATTACATTTCTAAAATAAAAAAAGTAATTTAAATCTGATCTCGGCTGTAAAGAAATTGTCGGGTCTTGACAATATAGATAAAACTTATTGAAAAAACGGCATTGGTTCCAGTCCATTACAAGGCCCTTCAGGCCTGGTATGGATATTAAGGGGAACCCGGCGCCAAATGTAAAAAAAAATGGCGTAGGGGTCCCCTTAAAATCCATACCAGACCCTTATCCGAGCCACGCAACCTGGCAGGCCACAGGAAAAGAGGGGGGGAACGAGAGAGCGCCCCCCTTCCTGAACCACACCACATTCTCTCAACATGGGGAGGGTGCTTTGGAGTAGCCCCCCAAAGCACCTTGTCCCCATGTTGATGGGGACAAGGGCCTCATCCCTACAACCCTTGCCCGGTGGTTGTGGGGGTCTGCGGGTGGGGGGATTATCAGAATCTGGAAGCCCCCTTTAACAAGATCCCGTCCTTCCCCCATGTGAATTGGTAATGGGTACATTGTACCCCTACCATTTCACCAAAAAAGTGTCAAAAATAGTAAAAAAAGACAGGAGACATGTTGGGAAAAGTCCTTTATTAAAAAATAAAAAATAAAAATGTCCCGCGATGAAGATCCATCTCACGCTGCCCGACGAGCCGAAAAAAGAAAAAAAGCTGCAACAGCTCTGCCTCCATTGGAGACTCCTGCCGAGTGACGCTTCTTCTCGATGACAGCTGTTATATAGCTGAGGGCGGGGCCCCTCTGTGACATAAACGGGTGACCCCGCAATCCTCTGATGTCACGTGGTGATTTTTCATGTTCGTGTCCCATAGACTTTAATGGTGTTCGTCCAAATTTTATGCCTGGTCGCAAGTTCTGGTGCGAACCAAAGCGGGGGCTGTTTGGCTCATCCTTAATATTCAGATCATTCATAAGAAAACACCCTTGTGACGCCACTGATGTTTTTTTGTAGTATATGTCATTTCAATGGGTATAGTTAATGTGTTTCCCTATATTAGTGCGTTTCATAGATCACCCTTGCAGAAAACTGTTTAGGCACAAATGTAAGCAAAGCTTTGATGCCCAGCAAGCTATTATGTTCTTCACACACAGGCAGTTTAGCGATGTTCTATTCTCGTGAGAGATACACTGCCGAAAAATCATAAGCATGTCCATCAAATTTGTCAGTGAAATCATTTTTAACATGGTAATTTAGGCAAAGTTATACACTATGATGCAAGATAAACTGATTAAATATAAGGTATCTGGAATAACCTACAGTATGCTTGCCATATAGTATCATTGTCAAGTCAGCTTTAAGAAGGTAACACAGGCAACCATGCTTGTAACAAGGGTAAACAAGGGCATCCATGCTTGCAACAAGGGTACACAAGGGCAGTTATGCTTGAAGCAGCATAAGAAAGGCATTCCTTAGAAACAATTCACAGATATGTTGCTGTCTGTAACAGCACATGAGAGGGCAGTCATTACTAACTCAGTACCATACCTAAGGCACTTTACATAAGGTCAGGCATGCCTGAAGTTGTACAACAGTGACTACCCTGACTCTAAATTTAGAAATGACAATGATCAATGGCTATGCAAGGAACACTTTAGTCAACCTAAATTTATCTCCTTGCATAAGCATATTTATTCCCCTTTGAGAAAATCTCAAATTATATGAAACCAGACATAGAAACAATTTTGTCCATTTCTAATTTCTCTGGAAAATCTGCCCAAGGGGTTTTTTATGTGGCCTTACTGTGCATTAAGATTCCATTTATAGGTCTCTTGCCACATGTTTGTTCAGTGACCCTTATCAAGTGACTCCAAAACATTTCTTCATACAGGCCCATATCAGTCTATGCCCTGACAACTAAAATGTCCTATTACTACAAATACCGATCGGTTTTATTTGATATGCTATGAATCCAAACAATACAACTTGGTTTGCTGCTTATATCACAATATACAATTCACTACATGCTTGCGTAGCTCAGAGCTTTGACTTGCAGTCCTAAAGCATTAGTCCCTCTGTTTTATTTCATACTTGAATTCCTATGCAGGTACAGTATTTGCACTTTTTTTTTAATGGAACTGATTTCGCCATCTCTAGTATAACAAAAGACAATCAACACCTTTTCTTTGTAAACTAATTATAGCTAGGTTGATTGTGTCATGTTTTAGCATTTTTTTTTGCTATTTTTTTTTTTGTTTTCTATTATTCTTTCACAGAGGGGCTGCTGTTCTAGGACTATTTATTTGATGTGCCTTGTTTCATGACTACTTGAAGTACAGTATGTTTCACCTGATGTCAAAACTGTGGTTTCATCTAGTCTATAGTCTCTATTCTGTATTGTCTATTGTGTATTACAAGTGGTGACAATGTCATTGCAGGCTTTGGTTTTCTTTATTTGTAATTTGTATCATTGTCAGTAAATATATTGCACAGAATATACTAGGATTAAACAAATGTTTTTAATATCCACAATTATTAACAAATTAAACAAGGATATTACAAATTGGTCACTGGCTTTTTAAAATAGTGCTCATTTCCTAGTTTGTTAGGTTGTTCGATGTCCTTGTTATAACAGAATGCAAAAGTAAATGATTGCATCCCTTTATTTTAATGTATGGGTTTATGGGATAGTAAAAGGGAATCAGTATGATTTTACAAGTAAAATGACAATACTCAAAATAATGGTAAGTACTGAGTTTGGTTTTACTGCATCTATGTTTCTAAAAGAGGAAGTCAGTGTAATTTACTAAAGTGAAAGAATCTAGATTATAGTACTAACTGACAAAAACTGAGCATTGTGCATTATTACATACATATGTAATGGTGATATTTCTGTTAGGAATGTGGAACTGGGCTGAATCTTTGGCAGGAGAATTAACTTGTATTCCCTGCAATCTACATTGAACAGGTTTTGGTGTTCATACGGGTCTATCATAAAACTGTTAGGTTAAGAATTGAGGAAAGTACTAATTTCCAGTGGGATACACATTGTTTTTTTTAAAACATACAGGGCACATATGAGTCATATAATGTAAATTCATGTTGCCCCACACTAGCAGCTATTTGTTTATTAAGCAAGATTGGTCATACATGGTAGAGTAGCTAATAGGAAAAGGTGCTGCAATGTTAAAGTGCATGTTTAGTTAGCAAAAAAAAACTTTTTTGATAGAATATGGAAAGTTTAGAACCCCTGTTATTTTATCTCACCATGACAAAAAGAGATCCAACATTTTAGAGCTGTCACCAATGCAAGAGTTGAGGGGAAAACTTTCCAATGGGGACTCCTGTCCCAGGGTAAGCTCTCCTAGAGAGAAATTGCCCGCACTTTAGTGAGAATTCCTCTCACTTCCTGATACGCCTCCAGGGCAGGAAGTAAAGAGAAATCTTACCAACGCAACACAGCAAAAAAAATATATATTTACAAAGGTTGTGCCTGTGCAAACACTTTAAAGGATGTCAAGTGCTGCAGGCACTGTACTTCCTGATTGCATAGCCATGCAAATGCCTTGCTAACAACCCATGTATATTGATCAGTTCTGTTCAATACACTCTGTAAGACCTTGGCAAGCACTCGACAGGCATATTAGGAACACATGCCGAACCCCCTTTTGAACATCTGTATGGACTTCAAGATGTTTCTGTCAATTAAGGACTTCAGTTTAGTGGGAGAGTGACATAATCTTTTTATAATAAGCATATAGAAAAATATATTACCAATTAGCATGTTTACCTTATTTGACTTTATTGGCAAAAGAGGTAGTTTGTAGCCCATATAATAGTGCCATGCAACAGGTTGTGTCTGCTCCCATACTTTTTGGGCACTGATTACACACAGAAAAATAGGGTAAGTTTCTGTTGCATCATAAAAAAAAAATGTTTTTCCCAGCTGTGTGTGTCCACACATAGGTCCTATTTTTGTTTTTCAATGTGTGCGGGGGTTGCTTTGTTTCTGGGCTTTCACTAGGGTTTTCATTATTCATACACCTTGGCTAGCATAATAGATATACAAGACATGGACCAGAATGACACCTATTATAAAAAATGTTCCAACTGTTTTGTCACTGTCATGATTACTACTATAGGTGCAACAAGCATGATGTTTGAAGAAACATTAAAAAATGTAATGTATGAAGGAGCGATTATGTTTATATTGAATGTAAGTTTTCCACTATATGAAATAATATTTCCAGATATATTAAACATGCTGCAGTTGTCAGAAAATCACATTTTTCTATAAACCTAAGAGTAGAAATTTCCATTTTTTGTTTTTTGAAGGTTTCAAGTATGTTTTTGGAAGTTAGTATATATCTCTGAATTATTTTCAGTTGGTAAATGTTAGGACATGCTTTAAGTAATGGCACTGATGAACAATTTGTTTCCATACCACTGCCTGCTCTCCGTTCACACTAAACATGTGCTCATTATATATCATTGGGAGCAAACAGGGAAACTGGTTTTCAGGAAAGAGTGTTCTATCCACCAGGAGTACCATTTGTGGTTTTGTTTTTTAAACTGCAAATAACACACTTGAATGGCTTCTTTTGGCCACTTTTCTATGTATCAGTTTATCCTCAGTATGTTATTTTTTATCTGTACAAGGTGTCTATGATTGCATTGTACAAGATGCAGTATTGATTGCTGTGGAAATGCTTTGTGTGAGTTAGTGTAACGTAGAAGACATGCAGTCCCTTTTAGCCTATTTAGTGCATTCTCTGGTCCCTAACCATTCCTTCACGGTGTCACTATTCTAGTCTGGAGGACAAGATCAGGAGAGGAAGAGAACAAAGCGCAGAGGAGACCTTTATTCAATACAGACATCCCTGATTGTGGCTGCCTTGAAAAAGATGCTACCTATTGGGCTGAACATGTGCACCCCGGGGGATCAGGAACTAATTTCACTTGCAAAGACCCGGTATAGCCTTGTAAGTACAGCAGCATCATAGAGATTGCTGTTTTTCTAATATTCCTGAAATGGTGATCTAAGGATTTTGGCTGGGAAATGTGTGTGGGAAAAAGATGTACATCCCTCTGCATCCATTTATGCACAAATTATCTTCGTCCTGAATTGCTGATGACTGAAAATAAATGGTGTTATCATTTGGAATGTGCACAGCCTACAAATATCACATTTGCATTTCTATCTTTATGTTGGGATTAGCTTGTGTCTGTGGTTAAATTCTTCTTGCATAATGTGCACACAATTCTTTTTAAATGTAGAAGTTGAACAGAAATGGGAAAAGATTATACCCACTTTGTTAGTTTGACAGCTACCTGTTTCATGATCGAAGTGAATACAAACACTAGTAAAACTTGCAGAATAAACTAAAATGTTCTGTGCCTACCTTTCAGTCAACCCCCCCCCCCCCCCAAAAAAAAAAAAGTTATAAATGGGTAGATGGCCAGAATTAAAAAAAAAATTGTGACCAGAAAGGTTGTGCCAAGGTGTATTTAAAGGCCAAATACAATAGTGGGTGGAGCCATGCTACTTACTTCTTTATGCAGAGCCATAAATGCTGAGCCATAGTATCTCAGGTTCAATTAACCCTTGGCTCACATCACCTTGTTGTACCGGCCCACTCCTTGCCTCTGTATTGGGTCTTCCAGTACCCCAGGCTCTCCCAATTAAGATTACAGATCCCCTCCTGGACTCTCTAGTTGCCTCAGCTCTCTTCATCCCCTGCTGACCCACTTAGCTGTCCCAACTCTCCCGGTCCTGCAGGTGAGGGAATCTCTCCCACATGGAGTCTTGTCTCCCCAGTAGGTCACCTCTCCTGGCTGGCATACACATTTATCCTCACACGCTGGCTATGTTTCTGAATGATAGCAACCAGGGCCGGTACTGGGGGGTGGAGCGGGAGGGGAAGCTGGCCTGGGCAGAATGATTTAGTGCGGGAAGGGGGTACAGTTTGCCGGGTACACCCATCCCCAGCACAGAATATGCTGCCGAATGTAACACAGGAGACAGAGAGTGGCTTTGTTCCTGCATATAGGGTAAATTGTAGACCCGCTTCCTGCCTGCATTGTACAGTACTATTCCCTCGGCAACGGTAGAGTGGAGCAGGCTGAGCAGGTGAGGTTGGGAAGGCATCGGCTATCAGTGCTTTCCTGATTAACTCTAGATGCTTACAACTTTCCTGCTCCTGAACAGCGGCTTCTCTTCCCCTCTTCAGTTATTTCTATCACTCCTGCTTTCACTTCCACAGTGTCCCGATGTCTGTGGGACATCACAACCTCCGCCCCTAGCCTGCTGATTTTGATTTTGATCAGACACTGACTGATTAAAAAAAACAACTGATCCATCTATGGCCAGCCTTGAGTTTACCATACATTATACAGTCTGATTTTACAATATCATTTGGATCTACCACCAACTATGGATTACAAAGGCCTGCCTGATTGGATACTACTTAAGTTATTTGTTTAGGTTTGTCCATATATTACAAAGTTTTGGTAAATCTATAGGAGATTGTACAATCAGATTGTATAGTGTCTGCTCACCTATAGGGTTTTTTTGTGCACGAGTACTAACAATGACAAATGTTTTCCCTGTTTATTCTCATCTATGCAGATTTGTTTGCCCAGTAACTTTGTCTTTGAGTCCATTAAACACCCTGACACATTGTCTAAAGCTGGGTACACACTAGGGTTGCACCAATACCTGTTTTGTACCAGAAATTATGGGTACCGATACTTGTGCTGAAGTACTCGCTGATACCAGATCCAGATGCAGAGCGATTCCTCTCCAAAGCACATGCGGTTTCGCCCACCACTGCTATGTGAACTCAGGCTGAAGTCACTATGACAAGGAGCTGTGTGGGAAACCGCATGTGATTCAGACAGGAATCGCACAGCATTTCTGTTCAAATCACATCTGATTCTTTGCAGTGCAATTTGAGCCCATTAATTTAGTATGAGCTCAAATCGCACCGCAAAGTATTGATTCTGTGTCTATACACCTATTTATTGTTGCTTCTTGCACTATTTGTGTATTTCAAAAAACGATAAACAGATTGAACTTAAAACGATCTGTTGCAATGTGGAAAACTATTCCGTGGTCAGCCAAATACAATTTTTACATTCTTTTTGGCAACAATGGGCACTGCATCCTCCAGACTAAAGAGGAGGGGAACCTTCTGGCTTTGTATCAGTGCTCAGTCTGCATCTCTTACGGTATGGGGGTGCAGTAGTGCACATCCAATGGGCAGCTTGCACATCTAGAAAAGCACAATCAAAATGGAAAGAATTATCAAGGTTATAGAGCAGCATATGCTCACCTCCAGATGATGTCTTTTTCAGGGAAGGCCTTGCATATTTCAGCAGGACAGTGCTAAACTGCATACGGCCTCTATGACAACAGCATGGCTTCATAACAGAATATTCCAGGTTCTTAACTGGTCCAGACCTTTAACTAGTTGAAAATATTTGGTGCATATTGAAACAAAACATACAACAAAGAAGACCAAGTACTGTTAAGTAGTTGGAATCCTATATCAGAATGGGACAACATTCTTCTCCCGAAATTCCAGCAACTGGTCTCAGTTCCCAGATGTTTACAGAGGGGTTGATTTACTAAAAGCAAATCCACTTTGCACTACAAGTGCATTTGAAAGTGCATTCGCCGTAGATCGGAGTGGAATATCTGAAATGAGGGGAAGCTCTGCTGATTTTTGTTATCCAATCATGTACAAGCAAAAATGCTGTTTTATTTTCCTTGCATGTTCCCCTCAGATCTACAGCGACTGCACTCCCAAGTGCACTTGCAGTGCCAAGTGGATTTGCCTTTAGTAAATAACCCCCAGAGTGTTGTTAAAAGAAGGTGGAATGCTACACCATGGTAAACATGGGCCTGTCCCAACTTTTTGAGACATGTTCGTGCTATCAATTTCAAAATAAGTTTATTTTTCTTCCCTAAAATAATAAATTTTATCAGTTTTTCTGATGAGTTCATGAGCGTTGCAAATCATCATTAACCATTTTGTTTTGCTTCCACTAAAGTGCAGCCAATCTAGGAAACTAAACAGAACACTAGCATAAGTATAATCTTAAATATGTATAAAAAACAGTAATGCGACATGAGAAAAAAAAAACAAAGGAATAATTATATTAGAATATCATAACCTAAAGTGCAGTGCTACTGTGAATACCAATAATATACTACCATGTCCTGGAAAATGGTCACAATAACTTCATAGGTACATATCACAATAAATTCACCAATATATAAAATCAATATATGGTCATATACCACTCATCTTTCTCAAAGGAGAAAGTTATGTGTCTGTGATGAAATGCATCAGGGCAGGGCCAGTGACATTATCACATTGTACTGGAATTGAGCAGGAACCAGGCTCTCACTGCTGTCAGTCAAAGTCAGTGAGCCAATGAGGAGAGATGGGGTGGGGCCGAGCCAAGGCTCTGTGTCTGAATGGACAAACAGAGCAGCGGCTTGGCTCAAGTGCCTCCATAGCAAGCTGCTTGCTGTGGGGGCACTCGGCAGGAGGGAGGGGTCAGGAGCACTGGTGAGGGACCTGAGAAGAGAGGGATTGGGGCTGCTCTGTGCAAAATCACTGCACAGAGCAGGTAAGTATGGCATGCTTGTTATTTTAAAACAAAAAAAAGCAAGACTTTAATATCACTTTAAGGTGATATACACGCGTTTTTCTATGGTGCACCACATCAGTGCACTTCAACAAGTTAGTGTGTTTTTATTGTTTTAAAAAAAGGAATATTCTGTATATTCCTAACATTTTGTAATAATTTGAATATTAACGGCATAATGAATATTGGAGCCATTATCAATTTAAAGGGAAAGAGTGCCTAAAGCACACATTAGGAGGAGAAGGAAAGGAGGATCCCGAGGCCATACAGCAATCTCTGAAACCCCTTAAAGAGAACACATTTGACCTATAGATTTTATGGGTCAAATACAGAGGTGAACAGCTTATGAGCACATAGTGTGCAACGCATGAATTTATTTTTTCTTAAAGCACAAGAGCACTTTCTGTTAAAGTGTACTGGAGTTGGTCTTTTAATAATTTGTTATAATTTACACATCAATGTTTTTTAAATTAATATTGAAGTTATATTAGTTTATCATTATTTGCACAATTCATTTTTATGTTGATTGTTTATATATATATTGGTGAATTTATTGTGATATGTACTTGAAAAGTTATTGTGATAATTTTCCAGCATGTGGGAAATTTTAATGACAGTATACTTGTTGGTATTCACAGTAGCGTTGCACTTTAGGTTATGATATTCTCCAGGTGAACTGGCAATGATGGTGTCTGCAATCCAGCTATGCCTGGGGTAAATGCCCTGTCATTGCTGCAGAGTACATATGAAAAAAGAAGATTGGATGGCTGCACACTCATATGATGCAGATAAAAGCTTCTTTATTCAAAAAATCATCAATAAAAACAGGCACAAGGCAGGGTAAAAAAAATTTGATGCGTTTCACACGTTTATTGGTTTGTTTATTGCCACTGAACTCACTAGGAGACAGGGAATTCGCCAATGTTGGTGCCCACCATGAGATGGAGTTTATCCCCCCCAGACAAAATCTTGGCATAGCATTCATCTTCAAAACAGAATGGGCACATATTGTTCCATTACTTTTCAAATTTTATTAAATTCCAAACCGTATGAAGTTGAAAAAATTCTAAGAGTTCTAATAGATGTAGACTCTTGTTTTTTGTCCCGTAGCAACCTCTCTATAGGGGTATGTTACGCTATCTCAAGTGCCCTATTTTTAATGTTGGGCTGATAGCCCCTATTAAGGAACCTAGAGCGCATACTATTTTTCTCCTGTTGGAAATCTCCCTCCTCGCTGCAGATCCTGCGCACCCTAAGAAATCGATCAACTGGTATACCACGTGTCACATGGCCTGGGTGGCCAGAGTTTGCACATAAGAGGGTGTTCCCGGAGAGGGGATTCCTGTACTAGCTTGATACAATACAACCCTCCTTGCTTGACAAAACTACATCCAAAAAGCTCAAATCCCCGTAAATGTAAGGTTTAAATCATTATTATTTAAAAACATCAGAAAATCATCTAATATACCAACAGATTGAACAACAAATCATCAATGAAGCGATGGAAAAACCTGATTTTGGACCGAAAGGGATTATTAGCCCCAAAAATGCATACCCTCTCCCACCAACCCATATACAAGTTGTCAAGAGAGGGTGAAAACCGAGCTTCCATGGCTGCCCTGCATCTCTGAAGATAAAAAGAACCATTGAATTTTTTTATTTTTGTTATGTTTCAGTTTTTCAGATTTTGATATTTATATTTATCTAATGGAGGAATGGGTGCACCAAAAATGGTTTGCTCTCCTTTTCCAGTGGGAACAGCTGATTGATATAATCGGACCTCACCACTTCATCAGTTACACTTGGGCAATCATGTGATATTTTGTATATATTTGTGTATTGTTGATTGTGTCCAATACGGTTTTGACAAAGCACGTGTTAAACGTGTGAAACGCGTCAACCTTCTTTTCCACTGCCAATATGCCTTATGCCTGTTTTTATTGCTGTTTTTTTGAATAAAGAAGCTTTTATCTGCATCGTATGGGTGTGCAGCCATCCAATCTTCTCTCTTCATGTGGGAACACATGTTAGTGCTGGTGGATTGCTAATATGTATGATTTTTAATCTGCACATTTTACTATTGTTATAAATACTGTGTTTACTTACACTTATTGGGTAAGCATTGTAGCGCAAGAGTGATTTGATAACGCATTTTAGAGTATATAAGTATTAACCATATAAATTATAAAGCCATTCAAATATTGTCTTCTGGTGCCATAATCTTTACAGAAAGACACAGATGAAGAAGTAAAAGAACACCTAAGCAGCAACCTCCATCTGCAAGAGAAGGTACGTGTTTATAATCAAGCAGTGTACAGAATGAGAGATAATTTATTTTGGGAGTTATGAAAAAATTTGGTTACTTTATGTACATTATACTAAATATCAGATAAAAAATATCAGATAAAAAAAAAAAGCCCAGATTTCAGCATTCTGTCTGCTGCATTAGTCAGTTGGACACCGGTCTATGCTATCGTGTCTAGCAACATTTAACAAGGCTCCACTTAAAAGAACAGGATAAATGATTAAATGCTTAGTAATCATTCATTTACATGATCATTTTTTTAACAGCGACCTGTAGCGCATAGTGTTGGAGGGCTGCTCGCTTTACCAGCTCTTTTTTGAAATGCCTTTTTGACACACACCTGGGCCCAATTAATTTGCTGTTCCATGCTGGCGCAGAACAAATTATCCTTGATTTCCTTCATTTAAAGCTAATTGAAGTTAGCAAATTTGTATTTAAGACAAGCTTCTGTACTACTTAGTTTCCACTTGTCCTCCACGCCTTGAACACTGACCTTGTCTTTCTCTTGCTGCCAGTCTGAAGACCCTGCAGTGAAATGGCAGCTGAATCTGTACAAGGATATTCTAAAAAGCGAGGAGACGGATCCTGAGAAAGCTATAGAGCGTGTTCAGAAAATATCTGCGGCTGTCTTCCATCTTGAACAGGTAGAAATCCCTACCTCCTAGGGCAATCTGTTGAACAAACTATGCCACCCGTATTGCTTACAATTTCTAAAACATGCAAAAAGTAATTAAAAATGCAGTGCACACCTATTACTGAATTATGTATTAATTTCCTGTGCCAATCACTGTCTTTTTGTAGGGAATGCTTAATATAAATTAATTTGTCATTCACTGAATTGTCTACAGGGAATCACCCTTTTATTATGCCCCATTTTAATGACTTTGACTTTTTATCTTTACACGTTGACCACAGGTGGAGCAACCCTTGAGATCTAAGAAAGCTGTCTGGCACAAGCTCCTGTCGAAGCAGAGGAAGCGAGCTGTTGTGGCCTGTTTTCGCATGGCTCCTTTGTACAATCTGCCAAGGTTAGGCTCAAGAGATGTGTCCTATTTTTTTCTTTGTCATTACTGTTGAGCCTGAAGCTACTATGGGCTCTGGATGTCCTTTTTGTGAGTGATCTTTGCTGCAGAATAACCCAACATGCAGCTCTGTGCTTTACTCCTATGCTGTATTGCGTTGACATTGCAATTTGCATTGTTGTGAACTTGCTCTTTGCCTAAAGCTATCATTTCCCTCATGTTTACAACATGAGCGATTTGTAAACATGCTGGATGACTGTTAAGTTGGGTGGTAAAATATTTAATTTCTTACTTAGTTAACATAATTATATCAATTTGTCAGGTAATAGCTTTCATGGCAATGTCAAAACTACTAATAGAAAGATTCCCAAAGATCCCCTACAAGGTCTTTCACTCTTGTATTGTTAAAAAAAAGATTTCAACAGTTTTACACAGCTTGGCCACTCTCTTATGTTAAAGAGTGGTTGCAATTATATCACATTACTAGCAACACTGTGATAATATTTAGGCAAGCATTTAGCTTATATGCAGATCTATATGTTTTTAATGTATACACTGACAATTTCCTATTTAAGTGCTAATGACAGGCAAAGAAGAGAATACACTCAGTATGTGGCAATGACTAAAGTTTTCCAACAGAGCTTGACATGCATCGGTTGGAAATATGCATGAAAGGTATACATGAATCCATGCATAAGATATGCATGCGTCATGTATGGCAAGTTTTGAATTCATGCATAAATTGAGTTGCACGTGCATATAGAAAGGAGGGTTTAGTATGTCGCAAATAAAGCTATATGAGGGTTTTAAGCATGGTGTTATTATCAGTTGTTTGCCTGTACTCTCTTGCAGACTGTGCATATAGTGTAATACTGATTTATAATATTTTTTGTTATACTGTATTCACTGGGCTACCATATATAACTTGCATTAACACATTTTATGTGTCAATGCAGTATATTACTATATATTTTATGACATATTTTAAGCATTAGAACTGAAAGGCACAATGCACACAGGACTAAATATAATTAGCAATACAGGCCACATATTGGTAATCTATCAAGGCTTTCAAGAGCTTTTTGTCAGCGCTATTATTGGTGTGCATTTTTTCTAAAATTTTCACTGTTGATAGAAAGAAATTGTCATTTGGCAGCATATAGTATTGTAGGCTACAAGCTTTTCTCCTATCCTAGCTATCATGCTAAAACATTTTTTCTCTAGTAAATACATTTATTAAATCTGTTACTTAGTGCTGATGTCCTGTTCCAACCAATGCCTGGTTCTCTCTATAGAAAAAAAGAAGGACATTTATGGAAATACATCTTAGCGTGTGTGTTCTTAATAAAATTTTTAGTACTGTGAATTATTTAAAGCAGGTATAAACTGCAGAAAAAAACAGCTCAGCCTTGATATTATGGCACCTATTGCCAAAGGGTTTAGGATGTATTGCTACGTTTGCAGTGTTACCTACTGATCATATATTATGTCTGCACTATGGCTTCACTGTGAATTGCAGCATTTTTACAAGGAATTTTCCTCACTGAGGCCAACGTAGTTAGGCTATTTAGTTCAGTAAAAATGTATGTCGGAGAAACACGATTGGCTAGTATTTCTAATAAATGCTTCCAGGCAAAGATGAACTTCAAAGAAATGTTAACGTACACTAAATAAGAACATAGATACCCCAAAGAAGGCACAACAGTACAGTGGCATAGTCCTTGTGAATTGGCATAGGATACACCCTCTGCCAATGGTGTTCTTGACAGAGTTTCAGTCTTGCCTACGATCCGATAGATCAGTGCTACATGATATGCATGTGCAATGCTGTTTACGCATTAATTGCACCCAAATGTAATTACCTTCTGTTTGTTTCTTTGCATCAGAATATTCTTATCCTCTATAACTATAGGATAAGAATGCAGTTTGTTCAAATTATGTTCAATGCCAATTTTCCTTCTTGTTTTTGTTTTACGTCTTTTTTAGAAAGTCATTTAATATTTGTGAACTTTTCCTTGTGTTGCTGGCGCTTGAATAAAAACCTATATGCTTTTCTTCAGACACAAAATTAACAATTTCTTCCTGAGCTCCTACCAACGTATATGGCTGGAAAAAGTACATGAGAACTCAGACTATGACAGTCTAATACTCGTGTTAACGGTAATGTAACTTGTGGCTATGCCTGTCCTTTGTGCACACAAGTACTCCACCCCAGCCATGATGTGATGTTTTCATTGGCTTGTGCAATTTTTCCAAGAGATTCTGATTGGTCAGTTTTCAGATATAGACAGGTTCCAAATACCTGCTCCATTAGCTAAAAACAGAGTTTCCAAAGGTTACTGCCAGTGCGATTTCTACATACACCTGCAACATACTTTTACTATTGTTGCAGGTGTTTATGTACCATTTAAATTTTTTCATAAATACCATACATGTAGCTCTAAACTACAAGTAAGAATGAGATGTGGAGCACTAGGTTACATATAGCCCACTGAAAGAATCTAAACCACTAGTTGGGCTTTTTAATCTGAAAGATGTGCTGACCAATCAGGAGCTCCTAAATTGTACAAGATTCCAAACCCTACTAATCATGAGTCACCTGAACATTTTTTTATGTTCTTTTGTACCCCTCTTGATCCCACTTTCACCCCCTGCCAGGCACCGTTGTATTAACCTCTTCCTCCATGGTTATCAGAGATTTTGGATAGAAACAGAGGAAAATTCCTTTGAGGAGACACTAATTCAGGATTTGGCTGTAAGTACGGGATTAGCTGAAGTGTGGCTCAGAGCACAAATAAATAATTAGTACATATGTATTGCTTCTAATGAGTGACTTTCCTAAATTGAAGTGTGCTTCTTTCACAGCTTTTAAACACAACCTAACATGCACCTAATCATACATTGTTCAATTGTCTTCTGGTTAGGTTCCTCCACAATGATTAATAGGTATAATTAGTATAGTTAAGCTTGGCTCCTCAGGTGCAGAATCTCCATATCAACACTATGTAACAATTTTACTGAGGTTCCTCAATAATAGTTATTAATTTAATTTGCTCTGAACTGCTGATTTACTAATTAGATTACTTATGAATAATGATTTTCATTACTTACTTTGGTTTTCAGAACCATTGGCAGAACTTTGCCATTTATCTTCAATGAAATGTTTAATCTGGTAACATTTTGAATGTTTCAATGGCTCTTGCAGTGTCATTTAAAGAGCTGTACTGTTACTTGATCAGCTTAAGTTCCAATATTTTCATATACACATATTGTATGGTATTATATTTTTTTTGACTAATTAATTTAATGTCTAACAATCATGTATCTCTAAGAATAGTTAGTCTTCATAATATTTGCAAATGGCTACTATAATAAGGGCAATGAACAGAGGCATTATCCTTGTTCATATACCAACACATGAAATGTCTACTTTGCAGGGCAATGGATGGGCAACAAGTTTTGGGGGTCACACAATTCCCCTCCTCAGGGCTGGAGAGATGGGGATTGTGTGGCCCCCGTGTTGCCCTGATTGTTGTAACCAGTAGAACAAAAAATACTTTGGACTCTGAAGGATTTTTAATTTGGTGCTCTTGTCCTATTACACTTGTATTTCTCAGCATGGGTGAATGTCCTTTCCTGTTGAATCCCCATCTTTGTAGTGATTTTTTTGAGTACAAACCAACGGGGCTTTGCCCACATTTTGATAACCTGTAAAAATCTGGATCTCTCTACCCCTACCTCTTGAACTGTTAGGTAATTAGACGCAGCTTAGGCAAAGCTTCCCCCGCCCCCCCGGCTGTACCCCTATAACCTTACCCCACTCTGCAAGACCTAATTTTTTCTATTGTCCTTAGGAGATGGACATCTTCTTCCTTGCGGAAATCATTCTTTTATTAACTAGTTTATTATTTTTCTGTGGATTATTCAATCAACTGTTTGATCAACTCCTCACTGTCTTCCAATACAACAACAGAAACAGTGCTCTGGATCAGCGCAAACGCAGTAGAACCTTGGAAGCTGTACCAGGACCCTACAATGTGGGAAAAGCCAGTATTGTTTCTTTGGGCAATGAATCCTGCTTAGGCTGCTATATATGTCCAGGGCTGGAGTTTATACCCTATGGAACCCATACACTGAAAACCCTTCTGGGGGTATGCCTACTGTAACGGGCAAAGCCTGGACCGTAAATAGGGTCCAGCAACATAGACAAGACAGGTTTTCCCTGTATTGGACCAATACTGTAGCCTCATTTATTTCAGGTTTCTTGAATAGTATGTGTTTGGGAGTTGTGTTTGAAAGTTATTTACTCATGGATTGTTAAACATTTTAAACTTAGCGGTAAAGAATTCATCATTCAGAGCTTAGTCTTACGTGGGTGCATCACACCACAGGTCACACTATTACGACTTCCTCCATGAGTATCCCACAGGGGAATGCCCTCACTGATAGCAATGGCAGAAACCAGGCGCAAGGGAACCATGGCAAAAATTCAGGCAAACATTTGCTTTGCCAGTGGCCTGCAAAACACTCAAACCGCTTAAAGGGACAATGCTTCCCTTGCACTAGAGCAGAACCCTATTTTAACTCCAGTCTATGCATCTAGCTCTAGCTCTATCTCAGGCATGCAACAAGTGGCCTATTTAACCAAGGCAGATTTTTCTGCAACTATGTCAAACAACTAAAAGCTTTAATACACCCATCACTGTCCAGAGTTCAAAAACACCAAGTTCTTTCACCACCACCTCCATCTCTGCTGGAAATGAAAAATGAAATGCCTCCTCTAGAGGACGCAGACATTGAAGGGAATAAAAAGGACCCAGAGGTGACATTAGAGGAGGCTGCAGAAGATTTTCTTACCCGCAGCCTTACAAATATTTGATGTTATTGTTGCAATACTCTTGCCAATGTCAATATGCTCACTGCTGTGTGCAAAAGCCTCAACATTATCATACTACATGCTCCTTCATCATGCCATGCCACCTTGAGTGCTAAAAGAGGGGGGGTTTCCCCTGAAACACATCCCTGCATGGCATCTTGACTCAAACATGGCATTATCAAATCCAAGATGCTTTTTGACATATTCACATTTACCCACATCATCAACGCTTCCTGTGTTTCGCATGCAGAAACAAACACAAGGTAAATGAACACCTTTTGGCCACCTTAAAGGTGCTTTTTCACTTTAATGCATCCTATGTTTGGGGGGAAAAAAGATGAAGCCTTACAACAATCACTTTAGGAACTCAGGGTATTCAGGTAATGGTACAAATACGACCTTCTTCTGAAGGTCATCTCCACTTCAGCTATCTACAAATATCCAAAGAACTATTCAGATACTTCAGGCTTTCGGTTGGGTTATCAACATTTAAAAATCTGCTCTCCAAACTTTCCTTCACCTGGAATATCTAGGTCTGATTCTGGACACAGCCCAGGCAAAAGTCTTCCTTCCAGAAAACAAAATCACCTCTCTAAGATCTCCTACTGTGATCTTATGAACATCCCTTTTAGAGAGTTTGTAACGTCTTTTTGGCCTGGGACAAGCACGCAAGCACACTCTTTCAATATTCTTATGCTCCTCTCCAGTCAAGCAAAGAACCCACTAGCTTGGTGGATTTCCAATCCAGCCTTGACAATGTGGAAGTCATTTCTACCACACTCATGGAGGGTCATAACAACAAATGACTGAGACTGAGAAGGAGTGTTCCAGTCCCTCACAGTTCAGGGAATGTGGTCATCCAAGAAAGCTCCCCATTCACATACAGGAGTTTAGAGCGACACAACTAGCGTTGAATCACAGAACCTTCCTTATTCAAAGTCATCTGATCGGGATACAGTCAGACAATGATATGGCCAATATCAACCACCAGGGGGGTGCCAAGAATCAGACAGCCTTAACAGAAGTAAGTCTGATCATCTAATGGACAAAGGAACACTGTTCAGTCCTTTCTGTTGTTCAAGTCCCAGGAGTGCACAATTGAAAGGCAGATTGCTTCAGCCATCATTGCTTGGACCAAGAGGAATAGGCCGTTTATACTGACTCTTCAATCTGCTATATCAGAAATGAGAAACTCCAGATGTGGACATCTGGGCCTCCAGGTTCAGCAACAAGCTACCTCTGTTTGTAGCCAGGACTAAGGATCCTCTAGCACTGACATCAGATGTTCTAATAATTCCCTGGACTCCAGTTCATATGTCTTTCATCAAGTGTGAATTCTGCCTGTCTGACTTTAATTCAGTATGAAAATAGACCAAGAGAAGAGTTCAGTGTGAAAATAGACCAAGACGAATCTGGTGATTCCCATTGCACCAAACTGGCCCAGAAGAACCTTGTACACAGACATACTCAAACGTCTAGGAGATGATACCTGGCCTCTCCAAAACAAGCCAAATCTTCTTTCTTGTTGCCCCATGTTCCATCTTGCCTCTCAGTCACTAGTCTTAAAGTGGTTCTAAAGGCAGAAAGTTATTCATATTCAGAAAGTTATTCATCTTAATGCATTCTATAATCTATAGTATAGTAATCTAATACTATAGTATATATATTCTATATATATATTCTATAGTATATATATATATTCTATAGTATAACATGTTGGTATTTTTATATTTAAATTCTTATTCTTTTACACTGTATTTTCTGAAAGAAAAAAAAAAATTGTTTTAGTCTGCTCCTTAAGTAGTACAGGATTGTAATTTATTCAATATTTCATTTAATTAACTGTAACATTCTCTATATATATCAGTTAGTCAGGGTTCAAACCATTCAGTTAAAATCTTTCCACTGTTTTAATACACACTGTTAACCTCATATCATAGTTGGTTACAGGAACATTGGAAGTGCTGCCTGTATGGGTTTCACCTTTGAAATTCTTTGATTCTTGGTTCACATATTTTCTGAAAGAAAAAAAAAACATTGCCATAGATTTGTAGCTTAATTGTGTCTTGTAACTGCAGGCTATTATATGATGTTTATTATCAAATGATCAAGATAAGATACAAAGCTGATTTGCTGTCTGCATTTGATGATCAAATGATCAAGATAAGATACAACGCTGATTTGCATTCTATGCATTAAGATAAAAAAAAACCTCTGTGTGCAGCAGCCCCCCTCAGCCCCCTAATACTTAGCTGAGCGCCAGCGAGGTACCAAGGGAGAGGAGGATCTGGGCTGCTTTGCAAAACCACTGCACTGAGCAGGTAAGTATAACATGTTGGTATTTTTAAACAAAGAAAACCAAAACTTTAATATCACTTTAATGGCATGGCTGTTTAAATCCAGATCTTGAGGGACAGGGGTATCTTTTACTCTGTCATTCTCTCTGCCACCCTTCTTATTAATTGTTTGGGGACATCCCAGGGTCTGTGAATATTCAGCCTGTCTTGTACTGTACAATGAAGATATGAGGAATTTTGGCTTACCTGTAAACTCCACATCTTGAAGTATAGTACGGGACACAGTACACCCTGCCTTCTGTTCCTGTGTTACTTTGCATTGATTGCTAAAAACTGAGGTCTCACGGAATTGGGGTAGGTTTATAGGGGTATAATTTTTTTCCCAGGTGTCCAGTCACCTGAAGGTACCAGCCATATCAAGGGGCTATGAATATGAAGCCTATTTTCTGTACTATACTCCAAGATATAGAATTTACATGTACATCAAAACTGCTCTTTTATTTAGTCTGCTCCTTAAGTAGTACAGGATTGTAATTTATTCAACATTTCATTTAATTAACTGTAACATTCTCTATATATATCAGTTAGTCAGGGTTCAAACCATTCAGTTAAAATCTTTCCACTGTTTTAATACACACTGTTAACCTCATATCATAGTTGGTTACAGGAACATTGGAAGTGCTGCCTGCATGGGTTTCACCTTTGAAATTCTTTGATTCTTGGTTCACATATTTTCTGAAAGAAAAAAAAAAACATTGCCATAGATTTGTAGCTTAATTGTGTCTTGTAACTGCAGGCTATTATATGATGTTTATTATCAAATGATCAAGATAAGATACAACGCTGATTTGCTGTCTGCATTTGATTCTCTTGCAGTTAAACAGTAGGTTATGATTATGCATAAACTCTTCTATTCACAGTTGCTGTGAAATGAGCTGTATCAGCAGTCCACCTGATTCACTGGATTTTAGACCTTGTGTGGTGCTTACTCCCATACTTAGGGACACTTTAACCTTCACGGTACAAAAGTCTTCCTCTCAAAAGCTATTCCAACACAAACTCTATAATATTCTGATATCTGATAGATTCAATTAATGTTATTACACTGACAGAGTATTTTTGTAACTGCTTAAAAACTGTTGATATAATTATTATGAAACTAATCTCCAATATATACCTTCAAAGACCTTCTGTCTATAGCCTCAAGGAATTGTTACTAGCTTATAGGCTTATGTGTAGTAAATTCAAAGATATGGATTCAATAGTTTTTAGGTGCAATTTTTTTATTATAGGGTCTATTCATCATAAATTCGATGGGCAATCTTCCCAACACATACCTGTTTTTTGATCAAGATGCACATTGCCACATACACTTTTTATCGCTTTTTACCTATTTTTAAAGGAAGTTTATTGAAGATTCAATTACATCAAACAACATTCCCCCACGATTTTCCATTTTTTGCCTTGCACAATATTCAAACCATTCACTGGTTTAGAGTGGGTAATTGTGTATTTTAAACTGATTCTTGTTTTAAAGCTGTGGATTATATGTCTATGGAGAGTTCAATATGCCTTCATAATACAGATTTTTAATACAGGATCAGGACTTGTATGTGTGTGTTTTTTTTTATTATTAAAAAATAAATAAATACAATTTAAAGAAAGAGAGTATCCCCTCTCTCAGTGGTAACTAGTTTAACAATCTTTATCCATGTCTATCCCTAGGCAGCAATTACCAGGAGGTGAATTAAATAATAAATAACTCCTGTTATTTATCAAGGTTTGTCTGGAAATATGAAAACAGCCTTCACTTTTCAATAGATATTCAATTGTAAGTCACATTGGCAACATTAGTCTTAACAAGATTCTTTAATCAGCTGCCTGCATAATAAATACAGAAAACGCTGGCAGGAACTGATGGACAGATCCCACTGAATTTTTTGGGGAATGTTTAGTGTGAATATTCACTGGGAATATTGTTTGTGAATACTTGATAAATAGACCACAGTAGCTAAACAGCAACTTTATTTTGGTTAAGTTCAACCTGCCTTCTGACATGAGACTTTAAAGGATAAATTCACCTTTAAACAAAAAATACTAAATACACATTTGCAGGTAAACAAATGTGCATTTACTATATATATTTTTGTAGGAACCTGGAAACATTGCACCAGTGATCAGTTGGGGTAAGTTGTCTGCCCCAGGGATGTACCTAGAGCATTTGGCACCCAGGGCGGATCCTAATAGTAATCTATAGGACTGTAGCTTTAACTGCGGGTAAAATGTAGGAAGACCCCCTTTACCCTTTACACAGCCCCCCCCCCCCACCCCCACACCTCTGGACCCTTTTACATTACACAGCCACTCCACACCTCTGGACCCCTTTACATTACACAGGCCCCCCACACACCTCTGGACCCCTTTACATGACACAGCCCCCCACACCTCTGAATCCCTTTACATTACACAGCCTCTACCCCCCGCAGCTCCACCCCTTCCTACCTTATTTGTGCATGCAGAGCAGGACACAATGGGCAGAATGGGAGAGAGAAACAGAAGCACTGAACAGGAGCTGCCGGAGTTAACTTTCCAAGTTAATCAGCAGGTGTTTGGTTGCTAGGACCACATTCAAAACACCTACTGGTTAACTTGGGAAGTTAACTCCAGCAGCTCTCACTATCTATTCAGTGCTGCTGCATCTCTTTCCCATTCTGCCTCCTGCTTCCTGCTCCGCTCTTCTGTGTTAGTAAGCGGTTGAGCTATCCACTGCTTGCTGACAAACTGGGGGACCTGGGAGTGCAGGGGCCAGAACATTTGTAGCTGTGACCTTTTGTGACAAAAGGTGAACTTATTCTTTAAATTGTTAAGTTGAAAAACATTCAATGTGAGAAAACCATTCCACAATAAATCTTTGGGTGCTATACGAGTGATGTCACCATTGGAATCTTGAGGCCCTTCTTATGGACAATATTTGAATATGGAACTGATTCTGAGTGGCGTGTTCACACTATTTTATTGCTTAATATAATTTTTTGAGCGATTTATTGTGGAATGGTTTTCTCACATTGAATGTTTTTCAACTTAATGTTCATCAATTTTCCATAGGCTATATTACTTTTAAATGTATGATGCACATGTGTATATTTTATTTATTTAAGATATAATATTGTCCAATCTTGGTACCTACACATATGTTCACTTATGTAGCACTTTATTATTGGTATGTTAATTCACATTTTGCAGCGCAGTCATTTTTTTCTATTTATTGAAAATAGAACCCTATTTAAAATGTTTAACACCATTGATACCTGTTCCAGCACTGGGTGTGGAGTCTTGTCATACAATGTGTGGCGGTTGATTGGAGGAAAGGCACACACCCCCCTCCACATAGGCAGAGGCACCCTCCCCAACACAAATTGTGAGCTGCTTTTATCTCGTGTGTCAGAACTTGTCAGAAGTTACGCCTAGTGTATTACCTTCAAAACCGTATTTTATTTATTAAAAAGCCAAAAAACATACTCACAAACATGAAAGGATATAAAAGCCCATCAAATCACAACTCCAGCATGGTAGATACCCAATATCTGTAGTTGAAACGCGGACACGTTTTGGGAGACAAGCCCCCTTTAGAGCTGATCATTGTGATTTGATGGGCTTTTATATCCTCTCATGTTTCTGAGTATGTTTTTTGGCTTTTTAATACATTAAATACGGTATTGAAGGTAATGCACTAGGCGTTTGTGCCCTACTTTTTCTTCTTTGTGGTGTTCTGGAGTTTCCCCGCTCAAGGAGAGCAGCATCTCTTGAAGTATTGCCATACTATTGGATGATTGGTCAGACATAGTGAGTACTGAGGTTGGACTGTGTTTTGAAGCAGTGGTCATCAACCCTGTCCTCAGGACCCACTAACAGGCCAGGTTTGTAAGATAACTGAAATACATCACAGGTGATATCATTTGCTGCTCAGTGATTGCAGTATTCTAGTCTGCATCTCCCAAGGTAATACATAAAACCTGGCCTGTTAGTGGGCCCTGAGGACAGGGTTGATGGCCACTGGTTTGAAGGACCCCTCCTGCACAGCCTGTCACTGGGAAGCCCAGTGTACTGCTGCTTTTCCTCCCCATGGCTCTTATGCAGCTGAGAACAGAGGGACTGTGATCACTTATAAAAAAGGGAAAAGGGTATTTATAATGTTTTTTTTATATCTATACAAAAATGTTTTACCTTTCATTGCTCATTGTTGTTACACCCAGATTATGCAAAAGCTTAAACCAAATCTGTGGCAAGCAACATGCTTCCCTTTAAAGCTTCGTACACACTACTCGTTTTTTTGCGTTCAACCCCGCCAGAACACTCCGGTTAGCACTCTCAGCCATTGGCTGAGAGCGTTGATCAAGAGCCGATTGGCAGACCTTTTTCGGTCCTGCCCCTTTGACAGAAGCCGAGTGAACAGCCGGCTTCTGTCGGACTGACACTAGTACACACGGCCGAATGTCGGGTGCCATTGGCTGGTTCATTAGAAACTGGCCAATGCTGCCCAACATTCGGTCTGTGTGTACAAAGTTTAACTCTTGTTCCCCAAGTAGCACACACCAACCTTTTCATTGCTTAGCACTCTAGCTGCCCACAGTGTTAAATGGGCAGTTTTGTGTAAGATTTATGTTGCTTTAGTTGTGGGGGGACAGAACCAACTGCCCCTCCTCTCTCCCTTGTGACATTACTCTGGCAGTCAACAAGCACCAGTACTGGCACAATAGGAAGATGAGTGAGTCAGATGTTCCTTTACAGCAGAGCCGTGGGGGAGTGAAAGAAAGGTATTTTCTGCTGGGGAGGGAAGACACTTAGACCCCTTTTCACACTGACAATAGGCTGCGTTACTGTCATTTTAGCGGCGCTATTCAGCCACTTTTAACCATCGCTAGTGGCCGAACAAAGGGTAAATAGCACCCGAAAAGCTCTGCAGGGGCTTCAGCAGCGCTGACCATTAATTTCAATGGGCAGGGGTGGTGGAGGAGCGCTGTATACACCGCTCCTTCACCGCCCCAAAGATGCTGCTTGCAGGACTTTTCGAACATCCTTCAAGCATACCACCCCAGTGTGAAAGCATTCGGCTCTCACACTGGGGCTGCAGGGGAGGCGTTTTTCAGGCGCTTTACTGCTGCTATTTTTAGCCCAAACCGCCTGAAAAATGTCCCAGTGTGAAAGGGGTCTAAAGGAAACCTGTTACTTTGCTCTGCAGGTGTTTTAAGTCATTTAAAGTGAACTTCTACTTTCACAGATGATATTTGCTACATGTTCCCAATAAGAAAAAAAAAATATTGAAATTTGATGCTTACTGTTTTAGGTGCTTTTCACTTGATTAAAACCCTACCTAGCTCTCCCTTGCTATGCCATGTTAAGGAGGGGGTTAATTGGCTTCTGTCCAAAAAAAAAAAAAATTGGGTATATTGGATAGTGGGGACTGATGTGAGTGTGCAATGTACAGGGATGGGGACAATTGTAGACACTCACTCAGGTTGAACTGGATGGACTGGTGTCTTTATTCAACCTTACTAAGAAACTATGAAACTATGAAACAAGGATAGTAATTTTAATATAATTAAAGCAGTAATAACATTTTTCATATTGCAGCTTACTAATTCTTAGATGTGATGGTTGCATTTTATTTTTTAATTTTTTTAATGGCTTTCTTTCTTTTTTTTTTGCCTGGAGAACTGGCCAGTAAGTCTCTTGTCTTTCAACAGAACAAGCTCACTTGTAAATGTATCACTTACAGTGTTGTGGCAAACCATTTACATCTGACAGGGGTGCTTAAAATGATCAGCTTTTTTCATGTAAAACCTTTATCCCAAAAAAAAAAAAAAAAAAACTGTTGCAGAAAACTTAACTGCGGTGTGAACTGGAGCTTGGCTTCAATTTTTTAGTGTATTTAAATCTGCTAGTACATCTAACACTCCTCTCCCCCCAGACTGATGATAACTTAACTTAAACTTAACTGTAACTGCAGTGTGAACTCGAGCTTGGCTTCAATTTATTAGTGCATTTAAATCTGCTAGTACATCTAACACTCCCCCCCAGACTGATAATGCTGTTGTCCAAAGGTGACCCTGTGCTCTTCAACCAGAGTGGGGACACTCTAATACAGGAGGTGTGTTACTGGCCAGATCACCAGGTGAAAACGAGGGAAAATACCTAAAAAAAGAAAATGCAACCACCAAATCTGATGAATGGCAAGCTGCAATATATTACATTCTTGGTGTTGGGTTTAATGCTATCTTTACTGTGCTTGGTGTGTCTCATCATCAGCTGTAAGCTAGATTTCAACAGGGTCTGCTCTAACAAAGGGTTAAAGATCTCTGGGCTTGGGTTCTGCAATGTATAGTGATAATGCACTTTAAAAAAAATGTCCCTACTGCTGTTGCTCATCTTCACATTGCCATCTTTGCAAAGCAGGAAGCTGCCCATAAAGTCTTAGGTATACATTTGATTAGAAAGAATACAAAATAGTGAAGCTGTATTCTATATTCATTTAAGGATTGCAATATATTGGCCTTGAGTGTTTAGCTGCTTAGGTTAGGATTTATATTGTGGTTTTGAACTGACTGAATCCATTTGTTTATTTGCTTAGAAAGGTATGAAATATATATATTTTAAAACTATTTTAGGTATAATACATGATTGGGAACATATAACAAACACATGGGGAGGGGTGTTCTCAAATGTGACTACTAAAGTGTAAATACAAAATAAAAAAAATATGAAATCTATTACTATGTAATGGGTCCAAGTAATCAGTCCTAGGAGAGGGGTTCCTTAGAGAAATTGTTCCTGCTCCACACAGAAATATATTGATAGAGCTATGAAATTGCATGTCATTGTCATTGTTGGACATTCATTTAGGCATATCGAGCTGTGCGACTGTTACAAAACTCCCTTGGTTTTAGTGTATATTGATTAATATATTTGACAGCTAGTCAGTGTAAATGAAAGCTTTGTGTGCTATAGCTGGCTGTGCCAGACTGATAAAACTGTGATTTGTGTGTTACATTGTTTAAAAATCTCATTGAATAATGCCTTTGGGCATGTGTTTATTTATTTTTTTGTATTAGCGCACTACCAAAGTTAATGGCCTTGCATCACTCCCTTATGATCAGTGCCATGGTAACAGAAGTAATTGGAACTTCTCTGGAATATAGTGTACATGTACACACAAACTCACTCAAAGAATTTACCTACCTTTTTGTTTTAGCAAAAGTGGATTATGAAAAATAATTGAAACCGTAATGAGCCAGCAGTGTGAAATTAAAAGGCTTTTTTTTCAATTTAAATCAGAATTCCACACATTCTTTAACCATTACATCAGTTTTCTGTTTATTCCTGGGCCAATGTAGAAGGGGTGGGGTTAGCATGATGATATCACTGACCAAATGTGAATACGTGGCTTTTTTGGTCAATGACATCACCCAGGAGACCTCGCCCATTTGTTTACTTCTAGCAGTGGGGCCCGGGTGATGTCATTTGGCACCACTTAGCAATAGGATTCGTTGTGTCCAATGGTCTGCAGGATTTTTTTCTCTTGATCAGCATGGCTCATAATGTTTGACAAGCTTTTGCATCGCTGGGTGACATGATTGAAGATGGATGCACATTGTGGGACTTTTTTTTAATTAAAGGAATTGTCAAACAAGTGTGTTTATTTAATTTTAAAATTTTTATGTAAATGAGTAGGGTTTCTATGTACCCCTTACTCATTCACATAGGAGGAAGCAGTACCTGGGTGCCCTTGATTATGAAAGGGAGTTTCCGGATTTCTGATAAGTCCCTCTGCCAACAGACCCCCACATCCACAAGGCCAAATTTGTGGGGAAGAGGCCCCTGTCCTTATCACCCCCTTTCCTTGCAGAAAAGGTCTGGTATGGATTTTTAGGCGGACCCCATGCTTTAGTTTTCTTGTTTTTTTTTGTGGGGTTCTCTCTTAAAATTCATATAAACAACAAAATTCAGTCTGGCGCCAGGAGACTGGGATATGAGTGTCTCTGGGAGCAATGTAAAGTGTCCTTCGGAAGACCAAGGAGCAGCTGTGTGGATGGACATACCAGGAGTGTAACAATAAGCAAACATACAAAGGTGGCCACAACTAAAAGCGCTGATCAGAAACATCCGGTGCGGACAAATTCTTAGATAGAGTCAATGTGATCAGATAATAAGGCAGTTTATTGAAAACTGTAGTAAAATTAATAATAAACAACAATAAAAAATCTCCTTGCACAGATGTGTAGCACTAACCCCCGAAGGAGCTGCTAGTTTTATTGGGCTTACCGTTACCTTCATCACCTCATCTCCGTCTAGGGGTTCCCATGGTAGATGGCCCAAAGAAATGCAGAAACTGACACTTTATCTTCCTTTTTTGGTTATTTATTGAAAAAAAGATAAAACAGTCTCTTAAAAGTAGGGTAGACGGTTAGGGTGGAAGTTCAGATACTTTTGGAACTGCTAAGATAGAAAGTCTCTCACTGTAGAAATCCAGAGAGCAACTGTCTCACAACTGGATTATCACAACCCGGATAGACCTCCTCTCACTAGGCCTAGCAGCCGGTGAAGTGTTAGATAAAGCAAAGTCTCTGCCAGAGACTTGGTTGTAGAACACTTGAAAATAAAGTCTCTGCCACAGACTTGGTTGTAGAACACTTGAGAATAAAGTCTCTGCCACAGACTTGGTTGTAGAACACTTGAGAATAAAGTCTCTGCCACAGACTTGGTTGTAACTGAGGGACTAGATCATTTTAGAGAGCCATCATACGGTACCAGTATCTTGCAGCCGGTCCGGCGATACCGTATGAGTGTAGATCCATTTAGTATCCTTCAACTGAGCCTCCAGGCTTCTTCTTAGAAGCCAGCCTTAGCGCATGGCTTCCTCCCGAAGAGTCCTCCCCTGGATGCTTCTCCAGTTGCTGGGCCTCTGATAACTGAGACGGCACCGGACCACTTTTGGATAATTTGGCCCTGACATCCATTCAGGCCTGTCCCTGCAGTTGCCTCGCCTCGGGCTATCCAGCCCCGAGACTCGAAATTGCATGGATCCGCACCCCAGGCCAGGAGGGCCACGGGGGGCTGGTCAGGAGGACCAGGACCAAACAGACAGAAGATGGCTTCTGGACCGGAAGCCCGAAACATATGATCTCAGTACCTTAAATACCTTCTCCCAGAACGCACAGCGGAACAAACACACCCGCTAGGCTGGCTCAGAGAGAAAGAAGGGTATCCAATACACCAAGCTAAACTGCATTCTTGACTTTCCGGTGGTGACAGCGACACCTGCGGTCATGGAGAACTCCAATTCCAGCTAGACTGATACTGAGACCATAATTTGGCACAATTAGCCCCAAAACCCAACTTTGCTTTTTGGGAATATTAAACTTGAAAAACACATAGCGCGTGCTCGTTAGGAGCCTGGCGCTACAGATGGAAGGGCTGGTGCGACTAAATTACCATTTGCACATTACCTCGTAAAAGAGCAGAATTGTAACTTGCTGTGTGAAGCAATGCTGCGGTGGTGAACATCTCAAACTCCACTGTGACAGGACAGAGGCCAGATGGAGGGTCAGATGTGCCCAACCCAGGCTCCGGTGGCAGACGGCAAGACAGCCATGGAGGACAGGAAGCCAGGGAGCAACGGGAACAGCTGTTACTAAGATCCGGCCAATGGAAGCGTCCGAGCGTGACGTCATGCGCTCGGAGATCCCGGATCCAGAAAGAGGCCTGGAGTTCAGAGAATCCAAGCCTCTTTCTGGATCCGGGATCTCTGAGTGTGTGACGTCAGGCTCAGATGCTTCCATCGGCCGGATCTTGGTAACAGCTGTTCTCGCTGCTCCCTGGCTTCCTGTTCTCCACGGCTGCCTTGCCGCCCGCCACCGGAGCCTGGGTTGGACAAATCTGACCCCTTATCTGGCATCTGTCCTGTCACAGTGGAGTTTTCTGGAGCCATGAGATGTTCACTGCAGCATTGCTTCACACAGCAAGTTACACTTCTGCTCTTTTACAAGGTACTGTGCAAATGGTGATTTCGTCGCACCAGCCCTTCCATCTATGCAAGGAGCTTTTTTACTGTTGTTCATTATTAATTTTAATACTGTTTTCATTAAACAGCCTTATGATCTGATCACATTGACTCTATCTAAGAATTTGTCCGCACCGGATGTTTCTGCTCAGTGCTTTTAGTTGTAGCCACCTTTGTATGTTTCCTTAAAACTTATAGCAGACCTAAAGGGAATGATATGGAATTTGGGGAGGAACCCACATTTTTTTGTGTGTGGGGTCCCCCTTGACATCATACCTCATCAAGAATAAAGGCCCTGGAATGTGTTTTAGTGGAAACCCCACACCATTGTTTTTGTTTGGGTCCCCTATTACCATTTAAATCAGATGCATACCATTATGATATAGATGAAAGGAATCCCAGACATTTGTTTACAAACAGTTACTGTTTTTTTAACATTCAGCTCCTATTGACTCCAATGTGGTTTGGATACCTTACATTAATTTTCCCTCGTGTTCAGCAAACCTGCCCCCCAAGGAAACCCAGGTACATTTGGCTTATCCCTATCAAAGAACTAAGGTATCAATCACACAACAAACAACAGTTTGTGTCCAGGGGTGATCATCTGTCCCTAGCCACAGATAATCACTGGCTGTGTGTTTACATCCAGACAGCTCTGACATCTGTCATGCTGTCCACATCCAACTGTATACTCAGTCACAGGTATCCACTGAATTCTTGCTGCAGCTGGAACATTTTTTCTGGGTGGATGAGGCCCAATTGTGTTGGGGAATGCTATAGGATTTACTAAAGGCAAAAAGACTCAACAGTTTGCAAGTGCAGCTGCAATCTTCACATGAAGTTGCTCCAGAGCTTAGTAACTGAAATGAAGCTTCAGTTTGCAAACTTAATCACATAAATAAAAAAAACAACATGTTTGCTGGAACATGATTGGATGTTGGAAGTCAGCAGAGCTACCCCTCGTTTACTAAGTTATGGAGCATCTGCACGACAGTCTTTTGTCTTTAGTAAATTCACCCCCTATATATTTTAACCTTATTGCACCTTAGGTATGAAAGTGATATTGTTACAAATTGTCTCAGCTTGAACTGGAAATTTATACTAGAGAAAATGTAGATCTGACTGGATGTTGTTTGGTAACAAAGACAATTCTTTATTTAAAAGGGGAAATTGGAGCCATTACTACTCCATAATACTACATGGTTTAGACTCTGCCTTTTTGTAGCTCGGTAATGAATGGCACCATATCTCTAATAAAATATGTAGTATTTTGAGTATATATGAAAAAACAGTCCATGTTAGCATTTCTGCTGGTCAGGGAGTCACAGTCACCAGCTCACATTCTTCACAAACACCAATGTTTAAAAGCTGTGCAAGATGCAACTTCTGTAGCATTCAAATTGTGTGTATAGACTTAATATAACTGCTGCCATTTCTATTTTTTATTTCATTTCTTTAGTACTTGACCTGAAATTGTTTTCCTTTCTGTTTTCATATTTCTGTTTCCAGCTCTTCCAGTATGACTGGTTTTGTGTATGTATTTTAAGCAGTTGGCTTTATCCCTGGTTTGTCTTCAACGGAAAAATGTCATAGGACACCCAGAGCTGAAGCCAACTGCCATTTTAATACAGAACTCAACCATTTACTTTTCACCTCCTCATAACATGTGGTTACCCTGATCATCGTCCATCCCCTTTTGATCCCTACATAAATGTCCCCAGTGCACTCCTCTGCATGCCCTGCATGCTCACAAAAATACCAGTCCTTTATGGTGTTAGAACAAAATGAAAACATTCAAGTTGGTTTTAATTCCACCCTAAAATGATTTTATGTTTGTATTCAGGCTTTTGTTTTCAGCAGAATAGCCACATACTGCAAGCTTCAGTACACAGGAGGATAGCCACATGCTGCAAGCTTCAGTACACAGGAGGATAGCCACATGCTGCAAGCTTCAGGACACAAAAAGCTCAACTCAAAATAGCATTTATTGAAGTAGACACCAGAGCAGCAGTATCCCCATTTTTCCATCCCATCATGCACCTCTCTCAGGCTATGCCAGTGGAAATGTAACAGCAAGGCAGCATCACCTGAGCTCCTACCAGACAGGTTTAGACTCTTGTGTGCTGTAGCAGAAAACATTTTATTTTTAAAAAACTCTTCATGACTTAATATTAAAACAACAAAGTGGGCTTATAAACAATAAGTGTTTTATAAATATTTTATTCAACAAGGTACCATACTGCTGCTAATTAGTATTGCTTAATAACTGTAGTAAAACATTGATATAATAATAATAATTAATTTATAATTAATTAATAATTGAATAAGTCACATTTGTAAATTACTATATTCAATTTGTTGTATTTTATTCCTGTGTCTTTTAGCCTTGTTTGGAATCACCACAACTATAAAAATGGATGTTCATACATCCTAATGATTGTACAAGCTGCTTGCAGTCATCGTAATGACCACTCTACAAAAACCAGCATATTAGGATTTCAAATAATATTGCATATTACACAATAACTGATAGCTTAAAGAAAGATGTCTGATGGCCTGGAAACTGCTACTACCTCTTTAGGTGCATGTACCCAGGAAGAAGAAAATATTTAATGGGACATTTATGAAAACTTGTTCACAAAAACAAAAACAAGTGCTATAACATCTAAAGTCAGATTCCATCTACTTTCCAGGGCAGTTTATAAAATTGGAGTAAGTTCTCAGCTGATTGTTACTAGATCTTTATCTATACACTGGTTTTCATAAGTAATCCTCTCAAATTAACTCAGTCACCTTAATTTTTAAGCTGCACAATTAATTAATTGCCTTGTCCATGGATTTCACATACCTAACAGGAAAAAACTTGTAAAGTAAAAACCTGTTCTATTTTACATTTCTTTGTTGGTTTCATTTATTTGTGTAATTTCACTTAAGTTCTATAATAATTCAGCTTGGCAGAGCTCGCATTCTTCACAAAATTATGAAATACTGACAGACTTCAGCTTTCTTTCAAATTTACATTGCATGCCTTTCATTTTGCATATGGAATTATTTAGAGCACTGCCTTTTAAACTGAATTATTTGTACATATTGATCTTGTGTTTGCTACAAGCTAGTGCTCAATAATTTGAATTTAAACTTCCTACAAAACACTTTATAAACCGACCGGTAACTATATAGGTTCTGAACGTGAGCTATTATTATATTGATAATATGTTATTGTTACCGCCTTCCAGAAACCCAAGAAGAAAGATGAAGAAGAAGAGGAAGAGACAGATAAAAAGCCAGATCCTCTTCACCAGATTATTTTACACTTCAGTCGCAATGCTCTTACTGAGAGGAGGTAACAAATAGTGAACCAATGGGGATGGGGCCATGGGGGTTCTTGTGTTAGTCAAAGGTGATGCATTTTAATTGGATCTCATACAGTTTATTTTGTGTGTAGCATATTTAGGTCTAGAAGACTAGATTATTATTTTGTTGTACAAGTGGCATACTGCATGACTGTGACAGCTGGTATGCTATGGTTGATTGCCAACCATATGAATCATGTAATTCACTCTCTTACAATATAATAAAATGTTCAATGTGTGTGTTTCTTTAAAAATGATTCATCAAAATACCCTATTTACAGCGCGATGGGGCGCTCACGTGACCTGCCGGCGCTCTTCCTCCTTGATCCGAGCACTACAGTGGAAGGGGCTGTGTTTCCCCACTTACGTCAGCCAGGAGGAGAGAAGAAGAGTAGCAGGAGGTCACCTAAGCACTCCCCACTGCGCTGTAAATAAGGAATTTTAGATAAACATTTAAAAAAACACACACACTGCACATTTGATTATAATGTAAGAGAGGAGATTAGACCATTTATCACTAGTAATTTTAACTCTTATAGCAGCCGGGGGGCGGGGACGGTTTACACACAAACTCCTGAGCTGACAGGCAGGGGGGAGGGGGCAGAGAGGAGAGCAGCGGATGACGGAGGCACGTTAACTGACCACGGTAATCAGGGATCAGCAGCCATGATTACCGTGGCCAGCACAGACAGGGGGACACAGGGACTGGCAGGATCAACCAGGTTTTGTTTAGCTTGGAGTGGGACAAATGATATAGCACAGGTACTATGCTGTGTATCGTGTTGAAAAGGATCAGGATCATTTTTTTTTTATTTTTTTAGGGTTACAACCACTAACACATGAACTAACACATGAACTAAGGGATCATTTTAATTAGTAATTAGACTATGTTAGACATACTTTGGCTAGCCATACACTGATATATTTTTTTTTGTTCAGCATGCACCACGTTTGGATGCATCTCTCGCTACCCATGTAATTTCCTAACAGCCTCTGCATCTGATTGGATGCACTTGCTTTTTGACTGACAATTAACTACCTAGCTCCTTCAATTTTTTTTGGTTGAGGGATATCGGTCAGGAGGTGGCCGACAGGGCCACTCACTGTGTGAATTTTGGCCAGTTCTTCAGGGAATAGGCTGAAATTTGTACACTGTGTAGCCAGTTAAGTCAAAGATACAATTAAGCTGAGTTAGATGTGAACACTGGTTACACTGGTGTAGGAATAGGTTTGTTATATTTGGACTCACAGCAGTTAAATCTTTTATAGTTGCCAACTTTTATTTACAAACAAAGCTTTCAAAGATAGCCAAACCACAGGATCAGTTAGTGTGTAGCCTACTATATAGTTGATTTGATTGTCTCTTGATGTATTCCAGAATTGACAGCGTTTCTAGTACTTCCTTTCATTTTTAATTTGGTTAAAGTCTAGTTGTGGGACTGACCTATTCGGTTGTTTGCATATAATGTTTGCTAATAATACGAGTATGTAAGTCATTCAAACATATTATATACAAAAGATTAAGACCCCGTTCACAAGGGGCAGATTTAGTTCTGATCAGCAGGGGATAAGTTCACAGATCCCCTGCTGATCGGAGCAGAACAGATCACATCCATGTCCGCTTAGTTTCTGTAGAGCGGACATGGACAGAGCCTGCTCTGCTCTATTGGCGGCTGGGAGTAAACAGACTTCACTGTCCGTTTTCACCCCACTACCCTGTGATTGGCTCTGCCTAAACGAAAGAAGACAGATCTTCCATTTTTTTTTTGTGGACCCAGCTGTCTATAGGGATGAATGGACCTTCCGATTAGGTCTGCCTGAAAAACTGATAGGCGGGTCTGATCAAAACAGTCATGTGAAAGGGGCCTAAAGGTTTAAATTTAATAGATTTAATATACTTTAAAATTACAGCTCTGTTGAAATTATTTTCCACAAGTTTTGCCTTTATTAGAGCTAGAAATTAAAATACCGATTTTTGCTCCCGAATCATTATCCCAATGTCATCACATCAACTGATTTTTTTTATCCCTGACAATATTCATCCTGGGGTGTCTTGTTGTTTTCCGATACTGATAGTGCTAAGGACCATCTGCTGATTCTGGCCAAAATCCGAAAACAATAAGTACTTTTAGGTTGAATCTAAAAAAATGTGGGTTGGGCTGCTCTTCAAGATACAGTGCCTAGAAAAATTGTTCATACACCTTGAAATTTTCCACATTCTGTTATGTTGCAACCAAAAACGTAAATGTATTTTATTGGGACCTTATGTGATAGACCAACACAAAGTGGCATATAATTGTGAAGTGGAAGGAAAATGATAAACGTTTTTCAATTTTTTTTTTACAAATAAATATGTGAAAAGTGTGGCGTCTTTTTAGGTATGTATCTACTAGGGATGAGCTTGATGTTCGGGTCGAACATCGGGTGTTCACCGAAGAGTGAACATTATGGGGCTTTTGCGGCAAATTAGAGTGGCGAGATCGCAGTGCGTTGCTGTATGGTGATTGGCGAAAGCATGCTCCTGACCTGCAAGCTTTGGCCAATCACAGCGCCCTCTGCTAAGAGAGCCATAATTGGCCAAGGGCAGGGTGCCTTTGGCCAATCACGACTCAGGGGGACTAAGCCCACGCCCCACACTATATAAGGCTGCTTACACGGCGGCCATGTGTAGTGTTGTTTTTGTGGACAGAGAGATAGCTTGATACCGGTATATATATATATATATATATATATATATATATATATATATATATATATAGCATAGACTATATATTCAGTGTTTACTCTATATTCAGTCAGTGCAGGCAGTGTATTAATATATATATAAATTTACAGTCTTTGTGTGTATATATATATATATATATATATATATATATATATATATATATATATACAGTGCCTTGTGAAAGTATTCGGCCCCCTTGAACTTTTCAACCTTTTGCCACATTTCAGGCTTCAAACATAAAGATATAAAATTTTAATTTTTTGTGAAGAATCACCAACAAGTGGGACACAATTGGGAAGTGGAACGAAATCTATTGGATATTTTAAACTTTTTTAGCAAATAAAAAACTGAAAAGTGGTGCGTGCAAAATTATTTACTTTCAGTGCAGCAAACTCACTCCAGAAGTTCAGCGAGGATCTCTGAATGATCCAATGTTGTCCTAAATGACTGATGGTGATAAATAGAATCCACCTGTGTGTAATCAAGTCTCTGTATAAATGCACCTGCTCTGTGATAGTCTCAGGGTTCTGTTGAAAGCGCAGAGAGCATCATGAAGACCAAGGAACACACCAGGCAGGTCCGTAATACTGTTGTGGAGAAGTTTAAAGCCGGATTTGGATACAAAAAGATTTACCAAGCTTTAAACATCCCAAGGAGCACTGTGCAAGCGATCATTTTGAAATGAAAGGAGTATCAGACCACTGCAAATCTACCAAGACCTGTCTGTCCCTCTAAACTTTCAGCTCAGACAAGGAGAAGACTGATCAGAGATGCAGCCAAGAGGCCCATGATCACTCTGGATGAACTGCAGAGAACTACAGCTGAGGTGGGAGAGTCTGTCCATAGGACACAGTGGCAAGAAGAAAGCCATTTCTCAAAGATATCCATAAAAAGTCTTGTCTAAAGTTTGCCACAAGCCACCTGGGAGACACACCAAACATGTGGAAGAAGGTGCTCTGGTCCGATGAAACCAAAATCTAACTTTTTGCCCACAATGCAAAATGATATGTTTGGCGTAAAAGCAACACAGCTCATCACCCTCAACACACCATCCCCACTGTCAAACATGGTGGTGGCAGCATCATGGTTTGGGCCTGCTTTTCTTCAGCAGGGACAGGGAAGATGGTTAAAATTGAGGGGAAGATGGATGCAGCCAAATACAGGACCATTCTGGATGAAAACCTGTTGGAGTCTGCAAAAGACCTGAAACTGGGACGGAGATTTATCTTCCAACAAGACAATGATCCCAAACATACAGCAAAATCTACAAAGGAATGGTTCACAAATAAACGTATCCAGGTGTTAGAATGGCCAAGTCAAAGTCCAGACCTGAATCCAATCGAGAATCTGTGGAAAGAGCTGAAAACTGCTGTTCACAAACGCTCTCCATCCAACCTCACTGAGCTCGAGCTGTTTTGCAAGGAAGAATGGGCAAGAATTTCAGTCTCTCGATGTGCAAAACTGATAGAGACATACCCCAAGCGACTTGCAGCTGTAATCGCAGCAAAAGGTGGCTCTACAAAGTATTAACGCAAGGGGGCCGAATAATTTTGCACGCCCCACTTTTCATTTTTTTATTAGTTAAAAAAGTTTCAACAATCCAATAGATTTCGTTCCACTTCACAATTGTGTCCCACTTGTTGGTGATTCTTCACAAAAAATTAAAATTTTATATCTTTATGTTTGAAGCCTGAAATGTGGCAAAAGGTAAAAAAGTTCAAGGGGGCCGAATACTTTTGCAAGGCACTGTATATATATATATATATTGTAGAGGGTCAGCCTGGGGCAGGCAGAGTTAAGAATGGGTTAATCGAAGAGGGCAGGTACTTCCCCTTCAGACCTGCTTATTGTCAGCTGTGCTGAAAGTGTCAGAGGGGAGCTGTTTGAGTAGGAGAGAGAGACAAAGCAGCATGCTGTGTGAAAAGGCCCATTGCTGGATGGTGTAGCTGCTGGGTGAGCTTAACCACATATAGAGTGTAGCTCTGATTGGAGCCATGAACTATTACCTGTAAGCCTGTGTGCTGCTGAACTGTGAGCTGAGCTGTACCTGTGTGCACAACCGTGTGACAAGACAAGTCTGTCTTGTCTTATATTTGTTTTTGCCATTTTGCTGAATAAAGCCACTTTATTTTACTAAACTGTCTCAGCCAGCTGTTCACCCCTCTGATCCCCTACAATATATATATATATACTCTGAATCCAGTGTAGCCTAAATCTACAGTGCATTCTGTGGTGTACTGTTTCTAATACACTTCAGGTGGTGTGTGTGTGTATATATATATATATATATATATATATATATATATATATATATTCTGCATCCAGTGTAGCCTATATCTACAGTGAATTCTGTGGTGCACTGTTTCTAATATACTTCAGGCGGTGTCCACAGTATCTAATACAGTGTGTACTACACTTCTGGTGGCGTATACAGTATAAAATGAATTTATAAAAATTCAGTGCAGCCATTGTACAGTTGCTAATACAGTGCAGGCGGTGTACACAGTATCTAATACAGTGTCTATAGTTTCTACTACACTTCTGGTGGTGTACACAGTATCTAATACAGTGTGTACAGTGTCTACTACACTTTTGGTGGTGTACACAGTATAAAATACAGTGCAGCCAATGTACAGTTTCTAATACAGTGCAAGCGGTGTACACAGTATCTAATACAGTGTGTACAGTTTCTACTACACTTCTGGTGGTGTACACAGTACAAAATACAGTGCAGCCGTAGTACATTTGCTAATACAGTGCAAGCGGTGTACACAGTATCTAATACAGTGTAGTGTGGTGTTGCAAAACAAAAGTTACATCATGACGATCACAGGCCACTAAAAGAGGGCAAGCAGCCTCTGTGTCTACAGTCAACAGTGCTGGTCATGGAAATGGTGCATCCTCTGCAGGTGGCCGTGGGGCACGCTTGTCCTTTTTTTCTGCTGCTGTCCGTGTTATTGAGCCAGAACATGCAGAAGAGTTGGTGGATTGGATAACAAAGCCGTCCTCATCCTCCTTATCCTCTGTCTCATTTAGGCTCAGAGTAGTTTGCCTTCCAACGCAGCTGCCAAAGCGGCCTATTCCACTGGCTCCTTGTCCGCAGTCACTCCTTCCGTAGCCCCACCATCATGCACAGAGAAGTCTCCAGAATTATTAAACCACAGCATTGGGTACATGCTGCTGGAGGATGCGCAGCAATTTGAAGGCTCTGATGTTGGTTCCCAGGTTGAGGAAGGGAGTAACTTGAGCCTAGAGAGAGGGGTGCCCAAGAAGGACAAGAAATTGTCAGTCATGGTCCCCCAGCTGCAGCATACTGCCAAGATTGCTCCAGTGTTGAGGAGGGAGGGGATGATGAGGTCACTGACTGTACTTGGGTGCCTGAGAGAAGAGAGGAGGAGGAGGCACAACTCCAATGAGGCAGGATGTCCTCTAGGGGGCAGCTTAAGGGTAGCCACCCTATTGCATCACACTGCAGAGATCCGCAGGTGCAGGGCGCTGCTGACTCCCCGCTGACTTTTAAAAGTTACTTGGTGTGGGCCTTTTTCGAAACTTGTGTGCAGCAGATCGCACCATTGCTGTTTGCAACCTATGTCTGAAGCGGATCAAGCGTGGCCAGAACAGCATGCTTGACCAGACATATGACGGCCTGCCATGCAGTCAGTTGGCAACAGCACTTGAAAGACCCACATCAAAGAAAAAAGCAGACTTCTCCTTGCTCCTCATCTGGGATCTCCAACCCTACTATACCTCCAGTCCTCTAAAAAACCTGCACTCAGAGGAATGAAGGTATAGCAATAGGTGTCCCAAGTACTTGCAGCCAATCTTTTAGCAGTACACCACCATCTGATTTTAGCAGGCAAATTTCCCTACCCCAGTTGCTGAACCGTAAAAAGAAATTCAGTCTCAGACATTTTTTATATAATATTTCAATGCAGGGCCTGTTCCTGCACCCAACAAGAGTATCTGTCAGGGGGTACAGTGTTGTGGCACCACCACCCAAGGCCCAATTTGTCTGCCCCTGTTTAACAGGGACATGTAAATACAATTTTTGATATAATATTTCAACACAGGGCCCATTCCTGCGCCCAATAAGAGTATCTGTGAGGGGTTACAGTGTTGTTGCACCACCACCACCCAAGGCCCAATTTTTCTGCCCCTGTTTAACAGGGGCATGTAATTACAATTTTTGATATAATATTTCAACGCAGGGCTCGTTCCTGCGGCCAACAAGAGTATCTGTGAGGGGTTACAGTGTTGTGGCACCACCACCCAAGGCCCAATTCTTCTGCCCCTGTTTAACAGGGGCATGTAATTACAATTATTTATATACTATTTCACAGCAGGGCCCGTTCCTGCACCCAACAAGAGTAACTGTGAGGGCTTACAGTGTTGTGGCACCACCACCAAAGGCCCAATTCTTCTGCCCCTGTTTAACAGGGCAATGTAATTACAATTCTTGATATAATATTTCACAGCAGAGCCCATTCCTGCACCCACCAAGAGTAACTGTGAGGGCTTGCAGTGTTCTAGTACCACCAACACCTAAGACCCAGTTTTCTGCAGAGTATATAGGGCAGATTGTATAGTATATATACTGCTGTTCAGAGTGTATAGTGCCTGGAGGACCCCTGTGCCATTTTATTTTTAAATTTGGTTGCAGGGTTCCCCTTAATATCCATACCAGACCCAAAGGGCCTGGTAATGGACTGTGGGGGGGGGGGCATGCATTTTTTTTTTTTTGCTGTTTTTTTCAATGATTTTCATCTATATTGCCCGGATCCGGCAATATATTAATTTTACATACAAGTAGTTTTAAATGATTTTTTTTCTTTTAGAAATGTCATTTTGCTGTGGTATTGTTCTAAACATGGTAAAAATGCGCTACTTTACAGGCATCCTAAGGACACCCTCCCAGGCACAATATTTAAAGGAATATTTAAATGTTTCACTTTAAGCATTATTAAAATCACTGCTCCCGAAAAAACTTCCTTTTTTAAAACTTAATTTTGCATTGATACATGTCCCCTGGGGCAGGACCCAGGTCCCCAATTACTTTTTATGGCAACGTGCATATAAGCCTTTAAAATTAGCACTTTTGATTTTTCACGTTCGTGTCCCATAGACTTTAATGGTGTTTGCGTGTTAGAACAAAATTTTTTTGCCTGTTCGCATGTTCTGCTGCATCCCTAGTCCCTACCAGCTTTGCACATCTACAGGGTGAAATTGTTGCCCATTCTTCTTTGCAAAATAGCTCAAGCTCTTAGAGATTGGATGGAGAGCGTCCTTGAACAGCATTTTTCAAGTCTTGCCACAGATTTTCAATTGGATTTAGGTCTGAACTTTGACTGAGCCATTCTAACACGTGATTATGTGTTTAATTTAAATCATTCCATTGTAGCTCTGGCTGTATGTTTAGGGTCATTGTCCTGTTAGAAGGTGAACCTCTGTTCCATTCTAAAGTCTTGTTTACACATGACCAGACTTTTCAACAGCAAAGGTCCGACGGAACGAATCTGCCGGACAATTCGATTGTGTGTGGGCTTCATTGGACCTTTACTGTCCAAAAATCAGACGGACTTTAGAAATAGAACATGTTTCAAATTTTTCCGCCAGAACTCCGCCGGACCCAGTTCCTATAGAGAAATCCGCTCATCTGCATGCTAGTCCGACAGACAAAAACCGACGCTAGGGCAGCTATTGGCTACTGAACTTCCTTATTCTAGTCCGGTCATACGTCATCACGTTTGATTCCGTCTGACTTTGGTGTGATTGTGTGTGTCCAAGTCCATTCGTTCGGAAAGTCCGCCAAAAGTAAAACCGTTGGACCTAGTCTGCCGGAAATTCCGGTCGTGTATACGCAGCATAACAGGTTTTCTATTAAGATTGGTGGGGATGGTGTGTTCAGGGTGATGTGCAGTGTTAGTTTTCCGCGACACAGAGCGTTTTGGTTTTAGGTCAAAAGGTTAAATTATACTGAGATTCATTTACACACAGGTGGACTCTATTTACTAATTAGGTGACTTCTGAAGGCAATTGGCTCCACTAGATTTTAGTTAGGGGTATCAGACTAAAGGGGGCTGAATACAAATGCACGCCACACTTTTCAGATATTTATTTATAAAAAAATTGAAAAACTATCAATCATTTTCCTTTCACTTCACAATTATGTGCCACTTTGTGTTGGTCTATCACATAAAATCCCAATAAAATACATTTACCTTTTTGGTTGTAACATAACAAAATGTGAAACATTTTAAGGGGTGTGAATACTTTTTCAAGGCACCGTATGAAGCCTAAATCCATCCATCCATCTGATCTAGTAATATGTTTCAAAGACAGGAAACTTGTGGTGTCCAGGTGACTTTAGAATAAGATGACAGCTAAGGAACTACTGATAATATGCTATTGGTGTCCATCCAGTTCAGTCTGAATTGGACAGCTGTAATGCAAATGCTATATATATGACCTCCTCAAAGTTCATGAAAGCATTTCCAATATGATGAATATTTATCCCTGACCAAGCTCACTTTTTTCACAGTAAGTTGGAGGATGACCCACTGTATACAGCATATGCAGCAATGATGGCAAAGGTAGGCTTTCCATTAGCAGAAATGTGTCATGTATAACTGTAACTTTGTTTACTATGTGTATATATATATATATAATAAAAAGAATACAAATGTTGCGCTGTGTTACTAAATTAAGTATGTCTTAGTTATACAGTATGCATCCAATACAAAGGATCATAATATCAAAAATAAATGTGCTATGTGTACCTAAATAATAAATCCAAATACAATTGGCAAAATTTTAATTTTTAAGGTGACACCACTATTCCAAAGTGACACAAGAAATAAAAAAATTGAAAAATGAATAACTCAATAATCATATCTCCGTGTGTAGGAGGGTTCCACCACCATTGCAAATCGTGTCATATGTTTCCCCTTGTGAATAACTATAAGCAACCCTGTGAATCCAACACCACCACCAATTGCAGCCTCTTACCAAATGATAAGATTCCAAATCATGAGTGGTCTTATAACAGCACAATATCAGTAATCATCCATCCACAGTCTTGGAACCATATGGGATATCACTGCAACAGGTTGTTCAATGGCACTTCAGGAAATCCAGAGTACATCAGCAAGGATTTACTGTTTGCACCTCCACTAAGCCAATCACAGCGGTCACATGATAATAAACCCCGCCCTGCCTCCCGGCATCTGAAATCCCTCAAATCCCTCAAATCGCCGGGAGGCGCAAGGGGTTAATCCAACTTTTAAGATTAATTCATACTGTCCTGTAAATTCACTTGCAGCTTTAAGGCATCCTCCAAGCACGTTTGTGTATTTAGTTAGATATTTGTGACTGTGCTACTTGGAACAAATCTGTAATAAAATGATACACACAGTGACCATGTTATTAGGTACATCTACTTGCTATGGGTAATATGTGTTTTATTTTCCTCCCTTTCACATGACAGTGCTGGTGTTTGGAATTGGTTGCTCAGGTTTCTGTGAGTAGTCACTCTCCACAGACTTCCTGTGTTTTGTTTTGATACACCCTGGAATTAAACTGGATTTAATTGGGTTTTTGTGTCACTGGTGTAAAAAGTCCATAGTGTCATGGTGGAATTCTTCATAGTTCCAAAATGTTTAATCAATCTTAATCACATAAGTATTAACTGCTGTGACCCCTACATACTCTCTGGTGCAATCAGTTGCCTTCAGAATTCCCATAATTATATGAATGGACTTTACCCAGAGTTTGTTAGAAGACATACTGTATTTAAACAGTATGAAAAAGAAGTATACAGTATATAAATCAAATCAATTAAAAAGTTCTGGAGAAGCAATGAGTATGGACGGGTGTTTTCAACCAGCTGCAGACAGGAAGTTTGTACAAATTAATGATAGGCTTTGACCCCCATAACATAACCAAACCATTGTTCATATTTTATTAGAAAAGAACAAAATATAGCAGAATGGAGGTGTCCAAGAAAACTCAGTGACTGGTTCAGGATTATAGTCAGACACAAGTTTAACTATAAGAAGCTGTAGCGATAGACAGCTGAGATTGGCCTTGAATATATAAAAGTGAATATATAAAAGTTATTTAGCATGTAGCGCTAAAAAATAATACTTCAAATGTACACTGTAACTCAAAGTTGCAAATATTAATCCTGTCTTCAAAACAAATAAGTGCAATATTCTTGAATAACAATCGTGGCCTATAGTGAAAAATGCCAAATGTGACATAATGCAAACCATATAGAGCTTATATAGATAATGTCCAAAACAGCCAAAGTGAAATGTCCTGCTATTAGAAAAAACAAACACACAAACTCATCCAGGCGTGTGCAACAATCCCTCCATATCAAAGGGAAAGGTAAGTTCAATTTATGCATATAATGGCATGGTCCTTCATGGGAAATATATCTCTCCCCTGTTTGGATTGTCGTCCCTTTAAGGGATATCAGAGACTTAATTGACCTGCAGATAAACTACACAAAGCACTTGGTGGTGTAGTTGGTGTAGTAAGAGTTTAGAACAGGTGCCAGTGAAAAGCTGTTAGAGCTGTGGTAGTACTGAGCCCTACCAGAGACTGTCTCTGGGTTGTAAAACACCCTTAAAGCTCTAGGACCATCCTGTGGGTACACCTGTCCAGCAACTGCCTGCAAAAGCTGACCCCGAGTGATGATGTGGAAGCCTTCCTCACCACATTTAGGACTATGCTGGAGACAGAGGTGACTCCATAACCAATGGGCCAGCCTCATTACCCTTTTTACTATTGGGGACCCACAAAAGGTATTTAAAAATCTCCTCCCTGGTAAGGCCAAAAATTATGATCAACTGTTGCTTCTGTTAGGGTACAAAGAGTAAACAACTGGAGATATCGACTAGATTGTCCACTGAGGTCGCAAATGCATTGTCCACTGAGGTCCCAAATGCACAGCGTAGGGTGGCTTGTAAATAAATGGCTGCACCTGGAGGTTCTGTCTGGTCTTTAAAAGAGAGGTATGGGATTGGAAAAATTAAACAACCACAGTTACTTAGATGGTTGCAGCCCCAATCCCAGCTGCAGCTGTTCCCTGCCTCCTCTAAGACAGAAAACTGAGCAATCAAACTCCACTGATCACTCAGCTCTTGGTCTTCAGCCTGCAAAGAGCCAGTGATTGTCAATCACCAGCTCTCTGCTCTGCCCCTCTAGCACTCACTGGAGTGCTGGGCTGTGAAGGGGACAGGAACAGCTGTCTCGAGCTCTCAGCGGCTTGCTGAGAGGCTGAGCCAGCTCCTAGTCCAGACTTCTGGGCAGATCCTGACCATCTGGTAGACATAGTGGAGAGATACACAATAGTGGTAGATCTTCTTAGGCATGCTAGATGATAGGACCCTGTGCCTTCACGCTTTCAGGAAGGAAGCCCTACAAAACCCTGGAATCAGCACCCAAAATAGCTAAGATTCCTCTCCCCTGCTCCCCAGAGGACAGATGCTCTCCTTTTCTGGCAGTCTGCACTGCAGGTGGAGCTGGTGTATTGCAGAGCCATCCAGAGGGTGTTTTTTTGCGTTAGAAAATGTTTCACTACATGCCTTGGTCTGGGTGAGGGTTAGTTTAAGTGTGCTGTGCATGTGAACCACCACTGCAACACAGCTTTAATGGACTCAAGTGGCAGACTGGTTGACTGGCTCAAAGTAAAGCCCCCTGAGTTGTATGATTACATGGGGACACTAAGGCCGCGTACACACGAAGGGACAATCCCGCGGGATTATCCTCTGGACTGAAGTCCAGAGGATAATCCCCTCGTGTGTGGGCGCCGGCGGACTTTTTGGCGCCAAAGTACGGCGGACTAAAGTTTCAGGTTTTGTTCTCAAATTATCCGCTGGACTTGGAAGTCCAGCGGACAATCCCGCCGTTAGTGGGCAAGTCCGCGGGACTTTTGAAATGAACGGACTTGCCGCTCATCGGCAAGTCCGTTCATTTAGCACGTGACTTCAGGTTACGTAGCTAGCGTAGGCAGTTACTGCCGCCGCGCTAGCTCCGTGACCTGGCATGGATTTAAAGGGAATCCCCACGCCGAAAAAACGGCGTGAGGGTTCCCCCCAAATCCATGTCAGACCCTCATCCGAGCACGCAGCCTGGCAGGCCAGGAAAGGGGTGGGGACGAACGAGCGCCCCCCCCCCTCCTGAGCCGTACCAGGCCGCGTGCCCTCAACATGGGGGGTGCCCTGGGGAAAGGGGGGCCGTGCGGCCCCCCCACCCCAAAGCACCTTGTCCCCATGTTGATGAGGACAAGGGCCTCTTCCCGACAACCCTGGCCGTTGGTTGTCGGGGTCTGCGGGCGGGGGCTTATCGGAATCTGGGAACCCCCTTTAATAAGGGGGCCCCCAGATACCGGCCCCCCACCCTATGTGAATGAATATGGGGTACGATGTACCCCTACCCATTCACCTAAGGTGTAAAATGTAAAGTAAAAAAAAAACACCCACACTTTTGAAAAAATAGTTTATTGCACTGCTCCGGGGGTCTTCTTCCGTCTTGGGGGTCTTCTCGCCGGACTCCCCCGCCATTTACCAAGCTCTTTTACCGAGCGGGGGAAGTCCGGCTACCTTCTTCGTCGTCGCCGCCGTCTGGGGGTCTCGATCCGCCTTCGGGGGTCTTCTTCCGTCTTGGGGGTCTTCTCGCCGGACTCCTCCCCTCTCTTCTGCTCTTTTACCTAGCTCTTTCACGAGGGGAGGTGTCCGGCTACCTTCTTCGTCGTCGCCGCCGTCGTCTGGGGGTCTCGATCCGCCTTCGGGGGTCTTCCGGGGGTCTCTTCTGTTCTTGCGGCGGTCGTCGTCTTCCGCGCCGCCGGCGCCTTGTCCTTCTTCTTGTCCTTCTTGTTCTTCTTGTTCTTCTTCTTCTTCCGATGTTGACCCGACGCTCTCTCTGCCCGGAATGCCTGTGCCGCTCTGAGCTCGGACTTATATAGGGACATGGGCGACAGGGTCACATGTTCATGTCACATGGTGACCCCGCCCCCTTGCGATGTCACAGTCCCAGCATCCTCCGGGACTGTGACAACACAAGGGGGCGGGGTCACCATGTGACATGAACATGTGACCCTGTCGCCCATGTCCCTATATAAGTCCGAGCTCAGAGCGGCACAGGCATTCCGGGCAGAGAGAGCGTCGGGTCAACATCGGAAGAAGAAGAAGAACAAGAAGAACAAGAAGGACAAGAAGAAGGACAAGGCGCCGGCGGCGCGGAAGACGACGACCGCCGCAAGAACAGAAGAGACCCCCGGAAGACCCCCGAAGGCGGATCGAGACCCCCCCAGACGACGAAGAAGGTAGCCGGACACCTCCCCTCGTGAAAGAGCTAGGTAAAAGAGCAGAAGAGAGGGGAGGAGTCCGGCGAGAAGACCCCCAAGACGGAAGAAGACCCCCGAAGGCGGATCGAGACCCCCAGACGGCGGCGACGACGAAGAAGGTAGCCGGACTTCCCCCGCTCGGTAAAAGAGCTTGGTAAATGGCGGGGGAGTCCGGCGAGAAGACCCCCAAGACGGAAGAAGACCCCCGGAGCAGTGCAATAAACTATTTTTTCAAAAGTGTGGGTGTTTTTTTTTTTACTTTACATTTTACACCTTAGGTGAATGGGTAGGGGTACATCGTACCCCATATTCATTCACATAGGGTGGGGGGCCGGTATCTGGGGGCCCCCTTATTAAAGGGGGTTCCCAGATTCCGATAAGCCCCCGCCCGCAGACCCCGACAACCAACGGCCAGGGTTGTCGGGAAGAGGCCCTTGTCCTCATCAACATGGGGACAAGGTGCTTTGGGGTGGGGGGGCCGCACGGCCCCCCTTTCCCCAGGGCACCCCCCATGTTGAGGGCACGCGGCCTGGTACGGCTCAGGAGGGGGGGGGCGCTCGTTCGTCCCCACCCCTTTCCTGGCCTGCCAGGCTGCGTGCTCGGATGAGGGTCTGACATGGATTTGGGGGGAACCCCCACGCCGTTTTTTCGGCGTGGGGATTCCCTTTAAATCCATGCCAGCTTGCGGAGCTAGCGCGGCGGCATTTACTGCCTACGCTAGCTACGTAACCTGAAGTTACGTTCGAAATGAACGGACTGCTCCGTGTGTGGGCAAGTCCGTTCATTTTCAAAAGTCCCGCGGACTTTTGGCCGGCGGATTATCCGCTGGACAAGTCCGTGCGTGTGTGGGCAAGTCCACACCCTCGGAAAGTCCAGCGGACCTAGCCGGAAAGTCCAGCGGATTGTCCGCTGGACTTAGGTCCGCCGGCAAAAGTCCGTACGTGTGTACGAGGCATAAGGAGTACTGGCTAGTGCCAGTTTTAACTTCCACAGCCTTTGGCACTGTCAACCAAGAATTTGGGGTAGTGTAAGACTTGGCACATGACATTATAGCAGAGCAGGACTCTTCTATGTTTTTGAAATTGTGGGAGCGTATGAGAAGAAAACCTAACTGTTCAGCCCAGTGATGTTTCCCATGCTCCTGGAAATAAAGGGTAAAAACAGATAAACGCACACACAAAGTGATTGGTAATGATTATAATAAAAATGTTGATAATGACGATGTTCCAGGTCTCCAAGCTGACTTCTGAGGTGGAGAAGATCTTTCCCCAGGAGTAGGTCATAGTTAGGAAGGATTATACCGAAAAGAGGTTTCCTTATTTTGCCACTAGTTATGATTTCCTGTAGCAAGTTACCAAAGTCTGTGGTAAGGTTGTAGAACAGTGGCTGGTTCCCCAGCCATAAATCAAATGTTGCTCCATTTAGCTCACAATTATGCACTGGGAGAACACCTAGTGGCAGAGAAAACGGTGGCATAGACAATCAATCTGGGTTGATGGTTTTGTCTCCCCCTCCTCAACCACTTTTAGACATATCTATTTTTTTCTTGTCAAAAAGGTTTATTGATTTCACAATAAAATAGAAGTACAGTGGTTACATGTAAAAAAAATGTATAAACACATGCTCTTTGTTAAACAATAACTAATTACCTATATAAGTAAAATAGTATGTTGTTGTTTGCAATAAAAATCATCATGTACATGTAAGTAAGTAACTGCTCTATGTTATTTTGTCAAGTTAGTATGGATGTTGAAATTATAAACATCTAACAAAGGTTAAGTAAAAGTCCTAAAAGTCTAAGTATATACATAATTCTAGTATGTATTACTGAAGAGCAGATATGGATGACCAAAAATTGTACATTAACATAAAATGAGAAAAAAAGAAAGGTGGTAGAAAAGGGGGAAAGGGGAGAATAGATAGAGAGTAAGTTCACAAGGTCTGTCCAGGTACCAGAGCGTGGTTGAGTTCAGTTATTCAATATGTGAAAAAGAAGTGACTACACGGTTTCATTAACTAATCAGGTAATCAGTTAAATAATCAGTTACCATGGCTGAAGGACTGAGTCGTTGAAATTTGGGGGTAAATTAGTTTTAATCCATGGATTCCATATTTTTTTGACTTTTGGAATTCAGTTACCTTCAATAGCAGACATTTTAGCATGAGACATTGCAGAATTCATTCTGTTCTTAGTTTCAGCCAATGTCAGTATCAGTGATTTCCATGCTTTTGCCATTGTTTGTTTAGCAGCAGTTGAAAGTTGAACAAAATGCTTAAATTGTGAGAGTGTTAGATGGTCAGGTTTTAGATTAAGTAATGCAATGAAATGGTCCGGTATGAGTGGCATTTTGGAGGCAAGTTCAAAGATTTTACCCCAAAAAGATTTTGCTACTGGACAAGTCCACCATATATGTAAGTGTGTACCTGGATCTGTACAACCCCTAAAACAGAGGGCTGAGTGATTGGGAGTGTATTTAGCTACACTGGCAGGTACAAGGTTCCAGCGGGTTAGGACTTTATAATTTGTTTCCATCGCAGTAACAATGGGCGAGGAGGATTTAGTAGTTAACCATATTGCGGACCATTATGCATCGTCCAGTTTTCATCCTAAATCTTCCTCCCATTTGTGGACATAGGTTAATTTATCTGATTTTTGGTTTAGTAAAAATGTGTGTGTAAAGAGATGATATCATACCTTTAGCAAGTGGGTCATTTTTGCACATTGATTCAAAAGTGGAAAGGTAAGGTAAGGGTGATTCAGTTATTGTGAGAGGTGCAAAAAAAGTTTTTGATTTGTAGGTATCTGAACAGTTCAGACTGCGGTTAACCATAGCTTTCCCTAAGTTCCGGAAATGATTGGAAGGAATTAGAAGTAATACATTTATGATGCTTTAAGAGATTAGCATTTGACCAGGCTTTAAAAGATTTCGGATATATCCAGGCCAAGTAGAAGGCAGGATTTTTGAAAAAGGATAATAGAGGATTATGTTTTGATTGTAGTTGATATGTTGTTTTCAGGCTGTCCCAAAGAGTACAAAATATTTAGTTATAGGGTTTCTTAGTGCACAATGATCTTTAGGATAAAGCCATAGTAAGTTAGCGATTGAAAGTGGATCACATTCCGATGCTTCTATTAGTACCCATAATGGAATTTCCTTTGTTGTATGGTACTTGGTGATACTGGCTAGGTGGGTGGCTTTGTAATAACTGGCAAAATTGGTGAGACCAAGCCCTCCATTAGTTCTAGGGGCAAATAAAGTATATACCGGTATGCGTGGTTTGATAGGGCCCCAGACAAGTTGTTGATACACTTTGTTGCACCAATCTCAGATAATAAGATGGGATAGAAAATGGTCATACTCAAAATAGGTATAATAACTTGGGCAAAATGGTAATTTTGGTTGCATTTATTCTTCCTATACAGGATAATGGGAGATGAGACCATCGTTGTAACTATGTCATTTTTTTTTTAATAAGGGTGGGTAATTGGCTGTGAATAAGTCTGTATAAGAGGCTGTTCCTAAATATGGGATAGATTTTTCTGCCCATATAAAGGGGAGTGTAGTTTTTGCTGGAATCAATTCTGCATCAGTTAGTGAGATATCAAAAGCCAGACATTTCTTAAGCCCCATACACACGGTCGGACAATCCGCGGACCAGGTCCGTCGGATCATGTCCGTCGTACTTTGTCCGATGTTGGTTTTGCATACACACGGTCGGACAAAGTTGTCGGAAAATCCGATCATTCTGAACGTGGTGACGTTTGTTGCGTACGACGGGACTACGTAGAGGCTAGTAGCCAATAGCTTTGGTCTTGTAATGTGATCTGAGCATGCGTAGCACTTTGTCCGGTCGGACAACCGTACACACGATCGGGTTTGGTGTGATCGGACCGGGTTGACGGCAAATCTTTCCAGCAGGAGATAAGACTTTGTCCGTCGGACAAACCGACCAACACTGTCCGATGGTGCATACACACGATCTGATTTTTCAACAACATTGTCCGATCGGACAGAATCCATGAAAAAGTCCGACCGTGTGTATGGGGCTTTAGGGTTAATGGCCAGGCCTGAGATTGACACGAATCTACTTAAAATGGGCAAAAGATTAGGGCCTGAAATTTGTGGGGATGACAGAAAAAGAAGGATTATGCATATGAGAAGGATTACAGCATATGAGTTTATGCTGTAGACCTCCTACTTCAATGCCAGTAATTGTGGGGTTGCTCCTAATAAATTGGGCTAAGGGTTCTAAAATAAGAGCAAATAAGAGGGGGGATAATGGGCATCCCTGCCTTGTGCCTCTTTTGATGCTGAATGATTCAGATTGGTATCCAGCATATTTTATATATGCCATAGGCTTATTATATAATGCCGTTATCCATTTTATAAAATGCGGGCCAAATCCCCATTTTTGTAAAGAGTATTTCATGTATGACCATGAAACCGTATCAACTGTCCTCTTGATGTCCAATGAAAGAAAGCAAGAAGGGATACAACTTTTTTTGGCAATATGTGCCATAAGCACCGCCCTGTGCACATTATCGCCCGCTTGTCTATGTGTCATAAAGCCTGCCTGATCTTTATGTATTAAATTACATATTATTTGGTTAAGTAGTTTTGCTAGGACTTTTGCTAACAGCTTAATATCAAGATTCAGCAGAGAAATGGGGCGATAACCTGCACAGAAAGTAGTATCGGAAAGGGATTTTGGAATCATGCATACTATTGCCGTCAATGATTCTTGTTTGAAAGAATGGTCATTTAACAATATGTTAAATGTGTTGGCTAAAATTGGGGATATAAGTTCTGTGAATGTACAGTAATATAAAGCCGAATAACCATCTGGGTCCGGTCTTTTATTTGTCTTTAGTTCTTTAATGGAGGCAGCCACTTCATCTGTTGATATAGGTTTTTCTAAAAGTTTTGAATTTATGCATGATTTTGACTGGGTTGCTAGTGTAATTGTCTTTTGATACCTTCAAGCAAATAGGTTTGAATGGTTTATTTATTGAATTTAGTGCACGTGCTAAATAAGTGCCTGGTTTGTTCGTTTTTGTATAAAAATTGTGTCTAGTGCGTTTATAGGTTTTATCTGCCGTTTCCGTAAGAAATAAGCCATATTCTATACCCGTTTTCTCTAATTGGGATTTCGTGGTGGGTGACGGATTGTTTTGAAATGAAATAGACGCAGCATTAAAGTCATTTTCGGGCAAGGATTTTACGTTCCCTTTTAAAAAATGCCATTTGTCTCTGTATAGCGCCTCGCAATACCGGTTTGAGCTTCCCAGAGTGTAAGAGGGAATATATCAGGTGTGTTATTGTATATCAAGTATTCTTTCAAAGCCTGCTCAACTTTCTGGCATTGTGATGGGTGTTTTAGCATTATGTCTGGTAAATACTAAGTAGGATAAATACTAAGTAGGATCATGTGCCTTTGGCATAGTGGAAGCTATGGTTGTAACTACTGCATTGTGGTCTGACCATGGAATGGGGAGTATATCAGAAATGAGGATCTCAGGTATCATACCAATAGTTAAGAAAGTATGGTCAATGTGGGAGAAGGATTTATGAGGATGTGAAAAGTTGGTGTATCTTTTTTTAATTGGATTACTTTCTCTCCAGGTATCAACTAAGTTGTAAGTTGGGAGAATGATAATTTGGTCGAGGTATTGTGAGGTGTGTAGGGCGATTTGTCAAGAAATGGGAGGATAGCCTGATTAGAATCACCACCCATAATCACCGTTCCAATTTTGTGTGTATTCACTACTTGCAAAAGATGTGAGAGGAAAGAGGAGGGATTATTGTTAGGAGCATAGTATGATACAATAGTGACTGCTATATCGATCATATGTCCCTGAAGTATTATGTATCGTCCTTCTGGGTCTTTGATCTCCGATAATAAAGTGAAAGGGGTGGATCGGTGGATAGCTATTAGAGTTCCTCTTTGTTTGGAATTTGCAGAGGCCGTAAAAATTTGCGGATAAAATGGGGACATATATTTAGGAGTGGAATCCTTAGTGAAGTGTGTTTCCTGTAGACACACAATGTGTGCCTTACGTGCATGAAAAGTGTGAAATGCTTTGGTCCTTTTTTGTGGTACGTTTAAACCCTGAACGTTCAGGGATAATACATTTATTGGAGCCATGGTAACTGATTATAAAGAGTGAACTTACCAAGACATATACAATTCTGGGTTGGAGGAGCGACCTGTGTGAACTTAATAGAAATAGGAGAGAAAGGGGGTCTCTTAGAGTCTGAAGTGGAAGAGAAAGAAAAAGCAGAAGCAAAAAAGGTTAACATAAATATAGCTTGATTTAAGACAAATAGATATGCAAAAAATTCAAAATTGGCCCGTGATAGGGTATGCGGATCCCTATCAAGGGAAAGGGCGCCTACATCGATCTCCCACATTGTATGTGTGATTGAACGAGGTAGGCCAAGGAGGGCGCACGGGTCATCCGCGTGCAGGGAAAAAGCATCAAAAGGATGCATGTGTTTCGGGGTAGCAGGTCATTTGATAAATGTTACCATTCTAGGTATTCCTATATAATTGCCTAGAGAATATAACATTTTTAGTTTAACTTATTTCCTGAAGGCAATTGAAAACAATAGTACCGAAGGAATTTAATAACTGGGTTAAATCTGGAGTAATGGATACATTTTAAATAATTCTGAACTATCTTGTATATATTGCAATTAGGGATGAGCTTCGAATTCGAGTCAAACTCATGTTCGACTCGAACATTGCCTGTTCAGCGAACAGCAAACAATTTGGGGTGTTCGCGGCAAATTCAAAAAGCCGCAAGCACCCTGTAAAAGTCTATGGGAGAAATCTCAAGTGCTAATTTTAAAAGCCTATATACAAGTTATTGTCATAAAAAGTGTTTGGGGACCCGGGTCCTGCCCCAGGGGACATGTATCAATGCAAAAAAAAGTTTTAAAAACGGCCGTTTTTTCAAGAGCAGTGATTTTAATAATGCCTAAAGTGAAACAATAAAAGTGTAATATTCCTTTAAATTTCGTACATGGGGTGTGTGTATAGTATGCATGTAAAGGGGTGCATGTTTCCCGTGCTCAGAACTGTCCCTGCACAAAGTGTCATTTTTGCAGGAAAAAAAGCTATTTAAAATCACTCGCGGCTAATTGCGAATTGCCGACTCCCGTACTACAGAGAACAGTCATTATTGAAAGTCATTGATAAAAAAAAAAAAAAAGCGTGGGGGTTCCCCCAAATTCAATTACCAGGCCCTTCAGGTCTGCTATGGATATTAAGGGGAACCCTGCATCAAATTTAAAAAAACGTGGGGTCCCCCTCAAAATCCATACCAGACCCTTATCCGAGCATGCAACCTGGCAGGCCACAAGAAAAGAGGGGGGACGAGAGCGCCCACCCCTCCCTCCTGAACCATACCAGGCCACATGCCCTCAACATTGGGAGGGTGCTTTGGGGGTCTGTGACCCCTCAAAGCACCATGTCCCCATGTTGATGGGGACAAGGGCCTCATCCCCACAACCCTGGCCGTTGGTTGTGGGGGTCTGCGGGCGGGGGGCCTATCGGAATCTTGAAGCCCCCTTTAACAAGGGACCCCCAGATCCCGGCCTTCCCCCTGTGTGAAATGATAAGGTTTTGTATCCCTACCATTTCACCAAAAAAGTGACAAAAATGTTAAAAATGACAGGAGACGGTCTTTGACAATTCCTTTATTAAATTCTTCTTTTATCTTCTTTCTTCTGGTCTTCTTCCTTTCTTCATCCTTCGGTTTCTTCATCTTCCATCTTCTTCCATCTTCTTCTTCCATCTTCTTCCATCTTCTTCTTTCTCCGATCCACTTCTTCTTGCTCTGGTCTTCTCGCCCGGCTTCTCCACGGTGTCGGCGTCTCTTCTCCTGTGTCGGGCCGCTCTGACAATGCAATGGGAGGCTCCCGCTGTGTGAGGCTTCGCTCCGTCTGACAGATCTTTTATAACGGAGGGCGGGGCCACCTGGTGACCCCGCCCCCTCTGACGCATGGGGACGTCCTGGGGACTTCCCTATTGCTTTCTGCATGACGTCAGAGGGGGGTGGGGACGGCCCCGCCCCCCTCTGACGTCATGGGGAAAGCCATAGGGAAGTCCCCATCAAGTCCCCGTGCATCAGAGGGGGGCGGGGTCACCAGGTGGCCCCACCCTCCATTATAAAAGACCTGTCAGACGGAGCGAAGCCTCACACAGCGGGAGCCTCCCATTGCGTGGAGCGGCCCGACACAGAAGAAGAGACGCCGACGCCGTGGTCGAGAAGACCAGAGCAGAAGAAATGGATCGGAGAAAGAAGAAGATGGAAGAAGATGGAAGAAGAAGATGAAAAAACCGAAGGATGAAGAAAGGAAGAAGACCAGAAGAAAGAAGATGAAAGAAGAATTTAATAAAGGAATTGTCAAAGACCGTCTCCTGTCATTTTTAACATTTTTGTCACTTTTTTTGTGAAATGGTAGGGGTACTTTTGTACCCCCTTACCATTTCACACAGGGGGGAGGCCGGGATCTGGGGGTCCCCTTGTTAAAGGGGGCTTCCAGATTCCGATAAGCCCCCTGCCCGCAGACCCCCACAACCAACGGCCAGTGTTGTGGAGACGAGGCCCTTGTCCCCATCAACATGGGGACATGGTCCTTTGAGGGGTCACAGACCCCCAAAGCACCCTCCCAATGTTGAGGGCATGTGGCCTGGTATGGTTCAGGAGGGAGGGGGGCCGCTCTCGTCCCCCCCTCTTTTCCTGCAGCCTGCCAGGTTGCGTGCTCGGATAAGGGTCTGGTATGGATTTTGAGGGGGACCCCCACACCATTTTTTTTGTGCGGGGTTCCCCTTAAAATCCACCCAGACCTGAAGGGTCTGGTATGGATATTTATGGGGAACCCGACGTCATTTTTTTTTATTTGACCCGGGGTTCCCCTTAATATCCATAGCAGACCTGAAGGGCCTGGTAATTGAATTTGGGGGAACCCCCACGCTTTTTTTTTTGTTTTATTTTTTTTATCAATGACTTTCAATGAATGACTGTTCTCTGTATTATGGGAGCCGGCAATTCATTAGCCGCGAGTGATTTTAAATAGCTTTTTTTCCTGCAAAAATGACACTTTGTGCAGGGACAGTTCTTATCACGGGAAACATGCGCCCCTTTACAGGCATACTATACACACCCCCCAGGTATGAAATTTAAAGGAATATTACACTTTTATTGTTTCACTTTAAGCATTATTAAAATCACTGCTCCCGAAAAAACGGCCTTTTTTAAAACTTTTTTTTTGCATTGATACATGTCCCCTAGGGCAGGACCCGGGTCCCCAAACACTTTTTATGACAATAACATGCATATTAGCCTATAAAATTAGCACATTTGATTTTGAATGTTTGAGTCCCATAGACTTTAATAAGGTTCTAAAGTTCACACAAGCTTTAGATCTGTTTGCAGGTTCTGGTGCGAACCGAACAGGGGGTGTTCGGCTCATCCCTAATTGCAATGGTATGCCTGAAGCTGTTATTAGTTCTATTAACTGTGTTTGTATTCAAACTATAATATTAGACACCATTAAAAAGGTGATATTAACTCGGATCGAGTACAAACCGAATGAGGCTGTTTGGAATAAGAGGGTTATAAGAGGCTAATGTTTAGGTAAATAAATTGTCACTTTTCATCTTACCCCTAATTAGCCTGAACATTGGTATTATTTTACTGTTAGTCATTTCCTGACCATTCGTGAAACTAAAATCACAAAAAGAAAAATATTTAATATATAAGGAAAAAGGGAAATAATTCCAAATAGCCTCTTAGGGGTTAAGTATATAGGGTTAATTCTCAAGTCACTTATAGAATTTGAAAGAAGGCAAGTCGCTGGTTGTAAAAAGAGGTAAAAGTCTCTCAGGTTCAAATGTTCAACCAGGATGTAATATCTCTTTTAAAACAACTGAATTTGCTATGAGTTAATATTTTCAGTCCATGGAATCTTCTTGATCCAAAGGGCATATTTTATTCTTTTGTGAGAATGATGGTTTCCGTTATTACTTGTATTTTGGGACATGTTGCTTGTAGGTGAAGATGGGGCTGCTCTTCTGCGCTGTGGGGATGTGCAAGTTGTTTAATGCATCAGGTGCAGGTTTATTAGGGTTTATTGCAGTTCTTCAGCCGTTCTAGAGGTGTATCTCTTGCCTTGAAAAGTGAATTTGATGGAAAAGGGGAATCCCCATTGGTATATAATATTGTGGCGTTGGAGTTCCAGTAATTGGGGTTTCATTGAGCGTCTTTTGGCAATAGTGAGCTCGGATAGATCCACAAACAGCTGATATTTGTAACCTTGAAAGATTAAATCTTTTTTTATCTCTGGCTGCTGTCATAATTTGCTCCTTTGAACGGTAATAGTGTAATTTTACAATTATATCTCTTGGGGGACCATCTGTTTTCTTTGCTGCAAGGGTTCGGTGGACTCTATCCAATTCCAGAAGTTCTATAGAGATGGAAGGTTGGAGTTTTTGAAATAGCACAGTAATTGTAGACTGTAGGTCTGTCACTGTTTCTGGCATTCCTCTTATGCGCAAATTGGATCTTCTGGCCCTATTTTCATAGTCCTCTAATTTAGATTGGAGTAATACATTTTCTTCTTTTAAATTCTGCATTTCAGGCATATTGTCCTGTGTGTTCAATTCTATTTCATCCATTTTTAATTCCAAAGCAGCACTGCGGTTGCCTAGCTCTCTAATCTCTTTAGTGAGGCCGCTAGTTATCTCAGTTCAGAGGTCTGCTTTAATGCCTTATGAAGCATTTTCTCAAATTAATGCAAAAGTGCTGGAGATGCTGTGGATATTTGTGAGGGTGCGCCCCAGTATGTCTTTTGTGAGGAGAATTTGACTTGCCACGGATTCCTCCCAACACCAATGTGGTTGCTTAAAATGGTATCTACCTGTTCCCTGATACAAGGGGGTGCTGAAGGATACCTTTTTATGCTGCTAAGTCCCTTATGAAGGCGGCTTTATCCCTCGGCGGAGCTCTAGCTTTCCATGTCTGCCTCGCTAGACTCTGCGCATGCACGACATATCTATTTTTTGGGAGGGGGTGGAGTACATGGTTTTGACAGGTGCCTGCTACCATTTTTGCTCAAATCGCCTAGGCAATCCAAGCGGAAGTTCACCCCCCCTTTGCCCTCAGCCTTCTGGGACACATCACAGAAACTACAAGGCTACGGGACCATTCACAAAATGCAGATCAACTCACACTTGCGCAGAGAGAACCCGCCTGTGAAGCCACATGGAGTTACAGCCAGCTTTCCTTAGTAAACATTCCGGTGCAGGGAACTTAAAGACGGTAAGGAACCGACATGCATGAGGACAGCACTGGATCCCTGGACAGATAAGAGTATTTGTAGCTGTTGACTTTTAATTTGTTTTTGGGATGGGACTGAAGATCCTCTTTAAGGTTAAACAATACTGTGATTTCTGCCCCACTTACCAGGTAAGTGCTCCAGGATCACACTTCCAAAACTCTTTTGTATCTCTGCCCATAATCAAATTACCATTTAAGTGCATTGCAATGGAGTTTGGTGGGTCCCCTAGTGAGGTGAGCTTGGGAACACCAGCATATACTGATAGTTTTTGATGAGTTTAGCTTTTCCAAGCCTGTTCCTCCTATGTCCTACATTTATAGAGCACTTCTCATTCATGGAGCCATAGTGCAGTTTCTATTAATGGAGGTGGTAGGTGGAAAGGGTGTGCATAGTTGGCATTCCTAATGAAAGTCTGTCACCGGTCCAGCACTAGTATTAACCCCTGCAGCACAGGGAAGAGCCCCCCTGCCCAAAAAGCACCCACCCCCTCATGTTGAAGGCATGTGGCCTGGTATGGTTCAGGAGGGGGGGGTGCTCGCTCGTCCCCCCTTTCCTTGCCAGCCTGCATGCCTGGATTAGGGTCTGGTATGGATTTTGGGGGGGACCCCACGCCGTTTTATTTTTACATTTTGGCGTGGCGTTCCCCTCCAAATCCAAAGCAGATCCAAAGAGCTTGGTATGACTGGGGGGGCGGGGGTCCCCATGTCATTTTTATTTTTTTTACCAGCACTTTTTTTTTATTGTTCAGCTGCTAGCTGTTAAACCCATTGACAGCTGATGACTCATCGGTTGTTAAAGATGCTAAGGCTGGTGCGCAGTCATGTTGGAACAAGAGGGGGCCACCCTAAACTGTTTCCTCCAACCCCTGGAAAACAACCGCACACCATAATCCCCCTCCACCACATAATTTGGACCAGTGCACAAAGCAAGTTCCATAAAGACACGGATGAACGAGAGTCCTGACCTCAACCCGTTAGAACACCTTTGGGACTAATTAGAGCGGAGACTGCAAGCCAGGCCTTCTCGTCCATATCATTGCCTGATCTCACAAATGCGCTTCTGGAAGAATGGTCAAACATTCCCATAGACACACACTTAAACCTTGTGGACCTTCCCAGAAGAGTTGAAGCTGTTATAGCTGCAAAGGGTGGGCCAACTCAATATTGAACCCTACTAAATTACCAGTGCCTATCAGTGCCGCCTATCAATGCCCATCAGTGCTGCCTATCAGTGCCACCTCTCCATGCCACCTATCAGTGCCATTCAGTGCCATCTATCAGTGCCCCCTAGCAGTACAGCCTCATCAGTGCCTCTTCATCGGTGCCCACCAGTGCCGCCTCATCAGTGCCCATCAGTAAAGACTCATCAGCGCACATCAGTAAAGAAGGAAAATTACCTGGTTGCAAAATTTTAATTACAAACTATGAAAAAAAAAATTTTTCCTGTATTTTTTCGTCTGATTAGCAAAAAATAAAAAACCCAGTGGTGATAAAATACGACCAAAAGAAAGCTCTATTGGTGTAAAAAAAAAAAAGATAAAAATGCCATATGGGTATAGTGTTGCATGACCGCGCAATTGTCATTTAACTGCTTGCCAACCAGCCACCATCATCATACGTGGCGAGCGCTCGTGATGTCGGCCGGTGACCCGCGATCGCCTAGTACAGAGGCAGAACGGGGATCTGCCTTTATAAACAAGGCGAATCCCCGTTCTGACAGGGGACATGACAGAAATCTACTGTTCCGAGTCATCGGGAACAGTGATCTCTGTCATGTCCCTGGCATCCCCCTACAGTTAGAACACACCCAGGGAACACAGGTAACCCCTTGATTGGCCTCTAGTGTTAACCTCTTCCCTGCCAGTGTCATTTTTACATTGATCAGTGCATTTTTTTTAGCACTGATCAATGTAATAATGTCACTGGTCCCCAAAAAGTGTAATTTGGGATCAGATTTGTCCCCCGCAATGTCGCAGTCCTGCAAAAAATCACAGATTGCTGCCATTACTAGTAAAAACCATAAAAATAAATAAAAGTCCCTAAATCTATCCCATAGTTTGTAGACGCAAAAACTTTTGCGCAAACCAATCAATATACGTCTTTTGGGATTTTTTTTCATCAAAAGTATGTAGAAGAATATATATCGGCCTAAACTGATGAATATATGTATTTTTATTTTTTGGATATGTATTATAGCAAAAAGTTAAAAAAAATATATTTTTTTTCAAAATTGTCGCTCTTTGTTTATAGCACAAAAAAATAAAAAACGCAGAGGGATCAACTACCCCTAAACAAAAGCTCTATTTGTGGGAAAAAAGGACGTGAATTTTGTTTGGGTACAGCATCACAGGACCGCGCAATTGTCAGTTAGAGAGACGCAGTGTCGTATCGCAAAAAAGGGTCTGGTCATTAAAGAGGCAAATCCTTCCGGGATAAAGTGGTTAAAGTGTGACAGCACTGAAAGCTGAAAATTGGCCTGGGCAGGAAGGGGGTAAAAGTGTCCAGTAGGGAAGTAGTAAAAAGTCCACCTCCTTTTTCTTCCAACTCAAAACATGAAACAGGCACCAGTAAATACTCTAAACGAATCACCACCACAGATTTTGACCTATTTGAAAACTAGGTCAATAAAAAAAAAGGCGGTAAAAGCTAGGCGCCCTTTAACCACTTTGCACCCACGCTATAGCCAAAAGACGGCTACAGTGCAGGCTTAAAAGTCAGGAGGGACTCCCATTCTCACATTGCAGGGAAAGCGTGGCCAGCGTGCTCTGTGATTCCTTGGGGCTTGGCTGATCATTGTTCGAGGTAAGGGACCAATCACAGTGGGCCCTTTACCACGTGAAGTAGGTAAACAGAAGTAAACAGAAGCCTGTTATCAGCTTTTTTTTATTTACGCTGTCAGGGACATTGATCCCCTTAGTGCCCACCAGTGCTGCTAACCAGTGCCCTCCAGTGCTGCTAATGAGTGCCCACCAGTGCCATCTATCAGTGCCCATCAGTACTGCTAATTAGTGCCCACCAGTGTCACCTATCAGTGCCCACCAGTGTCACCTATCAGTGCCCATCAGTTCTGCCAATCAGTGCCCATCACTGCTTCATCATCAGTGTCACTTATAAGTGCTGGGTGATAACCAAAAATGAGTGTGGGTGTCCTTCGCGCTATTTTACTGAACTAGAAACTATATTGATGAATGAGTGAATAAGAAATTAGTTAAAAATGGATGTGAACATTAATGCTAAATGTAGAAAAATTCCTAAACAAAAGCTGCAAAATCTAAGAGTGAACACAAACCCGTACAAGAAATAAAATATGGTGATTTTGCGCTAAGTGTTACTTATAAGTGCTGCCTATCAGTGCCACACTCTCCGTGCCACCTATCAGTGCCACCTATCAGTGCCTATTGGTGCCACTCATCGGTGCCTCTTGATCCCAGCCCACCAGTGCCGTCTCATCAGTGCCACCTAAAAAGTGCCGCCTATCAGTGCAGCCTATCAGTGCCCACCAGTGCCACCTCATCCGTGCCCATCAGTAAAGAAGAAAATTACCTGTTTGCTTAATTTTATATCAAATTATTTATATTTATTTAATTAATTAAGTTTTCTGTCTTTTTTTGTTTGTTTAGCAAAAAATAAAAATACCCAGAGATGATTAAATACCACCAAAAGAAGGCTCTATTTGTGTGAAAAAAAATGATAAAAACTTCATATGAGTACAGTGTTGCATGACCGCACAATTGTCATTCAAAATGTGACAGCGCTGAAAACTGAAAATAGGCCTGGGCAGAAAGGGGGTGTAAGTGCCTAGTAAGCAAGTGGTTAAAAGGACTTTGTCTGCAAGCAAACTTTCATCTGTGTCTTTCTCATATATAAACACCTTTCCTCCTTAATTTCCCTGATTGCAGAAGATATGGAGATGACTTCACCTATAGAGTCAGAGGAGGAAATGCTTGAGGCAATTTTAGCAGAACCCAAAAAAGTAGAGGCTAAGGAACAAAGAGTAAAATGAGCCAGTCAACCTCCCAAAAGACTAAAATATGACACACAAAGCTCAGATGAGCCTCCTCACTACAAGTTTGGGAGGAGGCAACCTATGCTCACCTACTGACACATCTAAGCGGGCAATCCCCAAATTGATGGGCTATAGAAAAGACAACCTCGCCCCTTCTGATAACCGGTGGGAGGTTCCCTTGTCGAATTAATGCTATGCTATGGGTGGAGCTACTGAGTTGTAGGTTGCCTGTTGTTAAAGGCAGGTGAGAATAAGTTGCTTTTTTTTATATTGACGTCACAACCTATTTAATTAATTTGGGGAAGAGCTATCAATTAAAGGGAAAGAAAAGGGGAAGCTTAGGTTGGGGCAAAAAAGGACCATACATAGTAAAATAAAGAAAACAAAGAAATCAGGGGTGGGGGTGGAAGCAACTAAGAAAGTTGAGGAATATTATACACCAGGCAGGAGGAGCACAAAGACCCCCCCTCCCCCCCAGTCTCAGTTAAAAATCAAAGAGCTGAGGCACAGAACATCATTATATGGTAAATCACAGTAGATCACCAGACAGAGCATAATCTTAAAATGTTTGTGAACCTAGATAATGAAAACCATGATTCTGCTTCCAACTGGTAATACAATGTCAATGTCTAGATACATAGAGGCTTCTTTCTGTACAAAGTACCCTCTGTCATTGTATCAGTGCAGCATTGACATTTTCAATCATCTCTGTACGCCCCCCTTACCACCACCATTGGTTTAGATTGACAGTAGCACCTTCATGGAGTACCGCTGCTGTAAATAGGTTAGTATAGTGCGGGAGGTTTTTGACTCTCCAGCCCCAGAACTTGGTGGAAAAGAAGGGACCTAGCGGTTGAAAAAAATGTATAGGGCTTACCTCTATATTTTGCAAAGGGAAAAATAAGGGACAAAATAAGCTGTGCTTATGTGTGTTTACAATCAGTGACTTTACAGATACTTTATTGTATTTGTGAAAAACTGCAGTTACAGGAGTTTAATTTGTCTGAACTTTTTCTGACTGTTTGAAGAAAAGATTAATTTACTAGGTACTCTCACAAAGGCCATACCTTATTTTGATAAGAGCACCAACTAACTCTATGAGGTCAATTACTTCATATCTGTAGATGAAACCAACTTGTACTGCAGGGATTTAATCAGTTTGCGAGAATTTAGACACCTGTAACATATTGTTATCCGCAATACAAACCTCAGACATTTTATAGCTGGCTGGCTGTTTTCTCTGGTGTTTGTCAACATCTGATTGGATTAAATTTGAACATTCGCACTACAGATAAGCCGCTTTGAACATAGCTTATCCAAGCTTGTAAGGTATTGTAGTCAGTGTTTATTTAATACAGTAATTCCTGTTTTCACAAATATTGTGATTGGGAAAATAGAAATGAATTTCTTTCCTTTGGTGAGTGTTTTTCTAACCTTTCTGTTTTTCACAGAAACAACTAGTTAAACTTTATATATTGGTATTAAAATGTAGCGATAAAGGTTCTCTCTATTGATGATAAAGCATGCTGTGCATGTGTAGATTGAAAAATGTCATTTTGCAGCTTTCTAAACAAGCAACTTGGTTTGTCAGAGATAAAACTATAAATACAGAGCGTTCTCTTAAATGCAGGTGGGTGAGACTTACATTTGACATGTGCAGCAATTCTGAGATAGAAGTCCCAAAGCTATAAGACAGCAAAAAAGCTGTAGTAAACAAGTATTAAAGCATTAAATGATGGAAGTTAAATGGCTGGACGTGTAGAAAATAGTTATTAACAACACTGATTGAAGACAAACGTTTGTTATGGTGGCAAACCTTTTCTTACCCATAGCTGAGTTCTGTATTGGTAATTCCAGAAGCCAGCCTTCTCATGTCTCAAACTGGTAAAATAGGTAGAAAACAGAAAAACAAAATAGCTATACACTGTCTATTATGGTTAGTACTAGGGCTGGCTTCACGGCTATGCACTGTGGTAACTGTTGGCAGTGCATCGTGAGTGAAGTAAATTTTTTACTTTGCATTAGACATTTTCTGAATGAATCGAACGAATCCGAATAACGAATCGTTCGAATCGTACGAATCCGATTAACGAATCGTTCAAATCGAACGAATCCGAAAAGCAACGAAAATCCGAAAACCAAACAACGAAAATCCGAAAAACGGAAAAAGGAACAACGAAAATGAACGAAAAAATTTGTACATTCGTAACTTTTTTTTTTGCTGAATTGGTAATTTTCCGTGTCCCTTACAATGGTGCTGCTTAACGTGCTTCGAATGGATTGAACAAAAAAATTCGTACATTCGTAACTTTTTTTTTTCGATTCGTAACTTTTTTTTTTTATTCGTAACTTTTTTTTTCTTAGATTCGTAATGAATGGATTGAACAAAAAAATTCGTACATTCGGAACTTTTTTTTATATTTGTAACTTTTTTTTTCGATTCGTAAATTATTAAAATGTAATAATAGCATACACATTACATTATGAATTATGCTCCGATTACGAATCTACGAATGTTACGAATGTACGAATAACTACGAATGCGTCCGAATTTCGAATAAACGAATGAACGAAAATTAAACTAACGAAAAAAAACGAATCAACGAAAAATAACTCTTACACATGTACGAATCGTTACGAATACGAACAACGACGACTTACGAATGTACGAATCGTTACGAATCAAAGGAAACGAAAAAAAGATTTTTTTTCCACTTAGCTTAGTGAATGTGGTGAAAAACTGTATATTTGCTTGCATATTATTGAATGATGGAAGTCAGCGGAGCTTTCCCTTATTCCCTAAGCTAAGCATATTTGCCTGTGGAAAATCTACGCCACAGTGTCTAAAAGGCTGATGTGTAAGAAGAAAAGCATCAGGCACTTATTTGTAAAGTCCAGAAAAATTATTTTATCACATTTAATAAAAGCCAACATGTTTCAGAGGTTCAAACATTCCCTCTTCAGCACAGGCCAAACCAGTACTGGGACACGGTCATCCAGTGCTCAGGGTGAAGATGGTAAACTGCTAACTCCCCTATCCCCAGCTCCCCTGGATGGAGGAGAGGATGGGACTAATAGTGGGATACACAACAAAATGGGATTTTAGGGGTTAAACCAGGTGGCAAGGAAGCAACATAATGCCTCCTCACTGCAGGTCAAATTCCCTCTGAAAAGCCATTGACCGTGGATTACTCTTATGCCACGTACACACGAACTGACTTTTCGACAGCAAAGGTCCGACGGAAGGAACATGCTTTAAATTTTTCTGCTGGAACTCCGCCGGACCCAGTTCCTATCGAGAAATCCGCTTGTCTGTGTGCTAGTCCGACAGACAAACAACGACGCTAGGGCAGCTATTGGCTACTGGCTACGAACTTCCTTATTCTAGTCCAGTTGTACATCATCACGTTCGAATCCGTTGGACTTTAGTGTGATTGTGTGTGGCCAAGTCCGTTCATTCGGAAAGTACATTGGAACTCCGTCGAAAGTCCGTTGGAAAGAACGTCGGACCTAGTCCGTCGAAAAGTCTGCTCGTGTGTATGCGGCATTAGAGAACTCCCCAACGTGTGAACAAGCCCTAGGGGAGGGAGAAAGCTATGGGGCACTTGTGAGGGTTTTTTTTTTTTTTTTTTGAGGAGGTCTAGGGCTGAGTTGTCCTCTTCCCCCCCATGTACTCAAATGTTTTACCTCAATGCGGCCCCGCTAGGAATGAAGGTAGCTTCTCCTTCTTTCCAACTTGGGCTATGTGATATGTCAAATGACAATGGGAGACCAGAAGAAGGACAAACTACCCTCACTCGCCACCAATGCCACACTGAGGCCCTTGCTCCTTCTGACAGTAGTGACCGTGCATTCATTCCTGTCTGTGAGCTACAGGAGAAACTCCAAACATGCCTCCCCTGCTAGGATTGTATAAGACCTGGGGCACTTTTGGCACCCCAAGGAGAGCAGTAATGTGGTAAGCTGTGCATGTTCCAGTGAAGAATGGGTGTGTCCAAATTGTTAACAGTGAGAAGGACTTAAGGGGCATGGTTAAACACATCTTGAGCCTTCTTTTACCTATAAAATATGCTTTGATTGCTGTGTCACAAGGACGATTCTCACAGACAAATATAAATCTCAACACAATAATTAAAAAAATATATTTCCATTAAATGTGTATTTTTGCACCCATGAAAAAAGATAGGAAGCTACCACTTTACCTGCATCTACCTTAATGTGATACTAAGCACACACTTTTTAACCACTTGCCTACCAGGCACGAACACCCCCTTCCTGACCAAGCCATTTTTCAGCTTTCAGTGCTGTTGCATTTTGAATGACAATTGCGCGGTCATGCAACGCTGTACCCAAATAACATTTTTATCATTTTTTCCCCACAGATAGAGCTTTATTTTGGTGGTATTTGATCACCTCTGCGGTTTTTATTTCTTGCGCTATAAACAAATGAAGAGGGACAAAAAAACATAATATTTTTTACTTTTTATTATAATGAATATCCAATTTTTTTTTTTTTTCAACAAATTTTTTCCTCAGTTTAGGCCGATACGTATTCTTCTACATATTTTTGGTAAAAAAAAAATCGCAATAAGCGTATATTGATTGGTTTGCGCAAAAGTTATAGCGTCTACAAAATAGGGGATAGATTTATAGCATTTTTATTATTATTTTTTTTTTTTACTAGTAATGGCGCCGATCTTTTTATTGTGACTGCGACATTGCGATACTTTTGACACATTTTTGGGACCATTCACATTTATACAGCGATCCGTGCTATAAAAATGCATTGATTACTGTATAAATGTGACTGGCAGGGAAGGGGTTAACACTAGGGGGCGCTGCAGGGGTTAATATGTTCCCTATATGAGTGATTCTAGCTGTGGGGGGAGGGTACTGACTGGGGGAGGGGACCGATCGGTGTCCCTATGTACAAGGGACACACCATTGGTCTCCTCTCCTCTGACAGGACGTGGATCTGTGTGTTTACATACACAGATCCACGTCCTGCTCAGTTACTGGGCAATCACGGGTGCCCGGCGGACATCGTGGCCGGCGGGCACACGCATCGGGTCCCCAGCGACACGGCGGGCACGTGCGCGCGCCCCCTAGTGGCCAAAATGTTAGCGCCGTCATATGACGGCAGCCCGCCACAAGAGCCGCACCGCTGTCAATTGACAGTGGGCGGTCGGCTACAGCTTAATTTACTTTAGTTTTAAACTCTGTTTATTGCAAAAAGTACAAAATACAGAGCATCAGTAAAACATGTGCTTCATTTGCGGGCTTTTAACCCGCCTTGTGGCGCGCCGAGCTGCATCCGCCTGGATGCTTTGTTGTTTAAGTTACTTCCGGCTTCCCTGTTCCAGAGACCAGATGGAAACCGAAAGTGAGTCGGCAGCTCCGTGGGACGCACTGCCTGAGCGGAGCTGCCTGTGTAAGGTAAGTTTCCTGCCTGAGAGATCACATTAGACATGTTGTATGGAAAGTCTGCCTTGTATACAAACATAAAGCTGGGAGTTAGTGACAGATCACATCACACAGATTATAGATACAGCTTGGCTGGGCTCTGAGGAGATGTCATACTAGACAGGAGTGCCGTTGCTCCTGATAGAAGGTGATGTCACTATTGGGTGAGGCAGAGGAAGGTTCCAGGAGTGATATTCTCTCTGCAGTGTGTCTTCAGCCAGCAGTGTGTGGACTCATACTTCACTCAGTCAGTGAAATATACAGGAAATATACAGGACATAATCAAATAAAGATGACGGCTCTGACTGCAGGGGTGTCCATTGCTGAATACATAGATGCAGAATTGATGGGTCTCTGTAAGATGTCAAAAAGAAGAGCTTTTTTGATTGTCCACAACAAGTCATTACTATGCCTTCATGTTTTAACCTGTACAGCACACCTCCACTACACCTCACAGCACACCCCCACTACACCCCACAGCACATCCCCCCTACACCGAACAGCACACCCCCACTACACCGCACAGCACACCTCTCCTACACCACACCCCCACTACACCGCACAGCACACCTCCACTACACCGCACAGCACACCTCCACTACACCGCACAGCACACCCCACTACACCACACAGCACACCCCCACTACACCACACAGCACATCCCCCTACACCGAACAGCACACCCTCACTACACCGCACAGCACACCTCCCCTACACCACACCCCCACTACACCGCACAGCACACCTCCACTACACCGCACAGCACACCCCCACTATACCACACAGCACATCCCCCCTACACCGAACAGCACACCCCCACTACACCGCACAGCACACCTCCCCTACACCACACCCCCACTACACCACACAGCACACCTCCCCTACACCACACCCCCACTACAATGCACAGCACACCTCCACTACACCGCACAGCACACCCCCACTACACCACACAGCACATCCCCCCTACACTGAACAGCACATCCCCACTACACTGCACAGCACACCTCCCCTACACCACACCCCCACTACACCGCACAGCACACCTCCACTACACCGCACAGCACACAATCACTACACAGCACACCTCCACCACACTACACCGCACAGCACATCCCTCCTACACCACACCCCCACTACACCACACAGCACACCTCCACTACACCGCACAGCACACCTCCACTACACCGCACAGCACACCTCCCCTACACCACACCCCCACTACACCGCATAGCACACCTTCACTACACTGCACAGCACACCCCCACTACACCGCATAGCACAGCCCCACTACACCGCATAGCACACCCCCACTACACCGCATAGCACACCTCCACTACACCGCACAGCACACCTCCACTACACCGCACAGCACACGTCCACTACAAAGCACACCTCCAACCCCACCGCACAGCACACCCCCACTACACCGCACAGCACATCCCTCCTACACCACACCCCCACTACACCGCACAGCACACCTCCACTACACCGCACAGCACACCTCCACTACAGCGCACAGCACACCTCCCCTACACCACACCCCCACTACACCACATAGCACACCTCCACTACACCGCACAGCACACCCCACTACACCGCATAGCACAGCCCCACTACACCGCATAGCACACCCCCACTACACCGCACAGCACACCTCCACTACACCGCACAGCACACATCCACTACAAAGAACACCTCCAACCCCACCGCACAGCACACCCCCACTACACCGCACAGCACATCTCTCCTACACCACACCCCCACTACACCGCACAGCACACCTCCACTACACCACACAGCACACCTCCACTACACCACACAGCACACCTCCACTACACCGCACAGCACACCTCCCCTACACCACACCCCCACTACACCGCACAGCACACCCCCACTACACCGCAGAGCACACCTCCACTACACCGCACAGCACACCCCCACTACACCGCACAGCACACCTCCACTACACAACACAGCACACCCCCACTACACCACACAGCACACCTCCACTACACAGTACAGCACACCTCCACTACACCGCACAGCACACCTCCACTACACCGCACAGCACACCTCCACTACACCGCACAGCACACCCCCACTACACCGCACAGCACACCCCCACTACACCGCACAGCACACCTCCACTACACTGCACAGCACACCTCCACTACACCGCACAGCACACCCCCACTACACCGCACAGCACACCTCCACTACACCGCACAGCACACATCCACTACAAAGAACACCTCCAACCCCACCGCACAGCACACCCCCACTACACCGCACAGCACATCTCTCCTACACCACACCCCCACTACACCGCACAGCACACCTCCACTACACCACACAGCACACCTCCACTACACCGCACAGCACACCTCCCCTACACCACACCCCCACTACACCGCACAGCACACCCCCACTACACCGCATAGCACACCTCCACTACACCGCACAGCACACCCCACTACACCGCACAGCACACCTCCACTACACAACACAGCACACCCCCACTACACCGCACAGCACACCTCCACTACACAGAACAGCACACCTCCACTACACCGCACAGCACACCTCCACTACACCGCACAGCACACCTCCACTACACCGCACAGCACACCCCCACTACACGGCACAGCACACCCCCACTACACCGCACAGCACACCTCCACAGCACAGCACACCTCCACTACACCGCACAGCACACCTCCACTACACCACACAGCACACCTCCACTACATTACACAGCACAGCACACCTCCACTACACCGCACAGCACACCTCCACTACACCACACAGCACATCTGCACTACACCACACAGCACACCTCCACTACACCGCACAGCACTCCTCCACTACACCGCACAGCACACCTCCACTACACCACACAGCACAGCACACCTCCACGACACCACACACCTCCACTACACCGCACAGCACACCTCCACTACACCACACAGCACAGCACACCTCCACTACACCACACAGCACAGCACACCTCCACTACAGCGCACAGCACACCTTCACTGCACAGCACACCTTCACTGCACAGCTCACCTTCACTACACAGCACACCTATGGTATTTACCAGAACAGCCCCTGTTTTCATAGATAAACTTTTCATTAGGTAATACCTGGTTAATTGCACACAACCACTGACGGGGGGAGTCATTTAAGGGCAATGAGTTTTCAGGCAAAGAATAGGGTTTCCCTCAATAGTATTCTGATGTAGCGCAGCCATCACTCTTTGTCTAGGAGGCCCAAAAAGCAAACTTCAGGTGTAAATGAGACAGGGGTTGAAATTATTGTTGACAGCAGGGCCTGTTTAATTTACAAGTATCTTCTTGTCTAATCGATATAGAGCTATTACATGACCCATCTCTTTCTCAGCCTGTCTGTAGGGTGGCAGTAGCAGGATGGGCTTCTAGTCCTCTGCTAACATGTTAAAAAAAATAAAACAGCCATTGGAATACAAAGCAAAAATGAATAATGAATATCAATAAACTGAATCATCATAAAAATATATATTTGAAATCAAATCTTCACATCTTGCACAGGTCAGGGGTGTGTAATGCAAAGAGTTCAAGGGTCAGGAGTATGTAACACACAGAGTCCCCCAGTTAGTGTTGGGTTTAGGAGTACTTAACACAGGAAGCAGAGGTCAGTAAGATGTAATAGACAGAATGCAGAGAACACCTGCAATTTACAGAAGGGGTCAGGAATGCTAAAGGAAAAGAGCGCAGGAGTCAGGAGTTTGTATTGCGTGTACAGTGTCGATGCCAGAAGAGTGTAAAAAATTCCTTCGGCAAATAATACTCTCTCTCACCTTACCTTTTCAGCAACCCCCCCCAGAAAAAATTTCAGAACTTGTCTGAATGCTCACCCCTCCCAGCACAAAATGTTGCCCTCCCAAATCCCACCTAATCAGCATGAATCCTCTTCCACCTCCCCCTCCGGGTCATCTTTAATATTGATTGGACCCTGGGCAAACATTTTCTTGGGCCCCCCAACCGCTCTTAGACATATAAAAAATAGCAGAAAGGCTCAAAATCTGTTTACTGCAGCAGATCAGGCATCAATTGCATTTGGTTGCCAAAGGTTACCCTTCAGGTCTGGTATGGATTTTAAAGGGGAACCCCACGCCAAAATGTAAAAAAAATGGCGTGGGGTCCCCCCAAAAATCCATACCAGACCCTTATTCGAGCACGCAACCTGGCAGGCCGCAGGAAAAGAGGGGGGACGAGAGAGCGTCCCCTCTCCTGAACCATACAAAGCCACATGCCCTCAACATTGGGAGGTTGCTTTGGGGTAGCGGCCCCCCAAAAGCACCTTGTCCCCATTTTGATGGGGAGAAGGGCCTCATCCCCACAAACCTTGCCTGGTGGTTGTGGGGGTCTGCGGGCGGGGGTCTTATCAGAATCTGGAAGCCCCCTTTAACAAGGGGAGCCCCAGACCCCTCCCCCTCTGTGTGAATTGGTAATGGGGTACAAATGTACCCCTACCATTTCACTAAAAAAGTGTCAAAAGGGTTAAAAATATACGTTTTTTGACAAGTCCTTTATTCATTTCTTCTTCTTTCCGCTTCTTTTTCCATCTTCTTTCTTCTGGTCTTCCTTCGGTGTTCTTCTTTTTCCTCCATCTTCTTCTCCATCTTCTTCTTCATCTTCTTCTTCCTCCGCTCTTCTCGTCCCACATCTTGCTCCAGCTTCTTCTATGCCCTGTCTACACTATCCACCTCAGTGGGAGTCTTCCGCCGTGTGGTGCTTCGGTTCTTCTGACACTTCTTATATAATGGAGGGCGGTGACCCCGCCCCCTCGGACGCATGGGGACTTCGCTATGGCTTTCCCTGTGATGTCAGAGGGGGGCGGAGTCACCCCATTTACGCAAACGGGTGACCCCATTTACGCAAACGGGTGACCCCAATCGTGCGGACGGAGCGGAAAATAAGCCAGAGCAAGATGCGGGACTAGAAGAGTGTGAAAGCCTGCATGCTTTCACACTGAGGCGATGCGCTGACAGGGCATTAAAAAAACTCCTGCAAGCAGCATCTTTGGAGCGGTGAAGGAGTGGTGTATACACCGCTCCTCCACCACTCCTGCCCATTAAAATGAATGGGCAGCGCCGCCAGAACCTTTGTGGGTCGTTTTAACCCTTTTTTCGGCTGCTAGTGGGGGTCAAAAGCGCCCCGCTAGCAGCCGAAGACCTCTGCAAAAATGACAGTAAATCTCCTCTAAAAATAGTGACGCTTTACCGCCGATGCCACCGACGCCTCAGTGTGAAAGGTGCACAATCACATACACACTACACCACTCACACTACTACGGTGGCAGCATGGCATTAGTATCACTGTTCCTTTAAATACATTTTTATAGATAAATATGATACCTTGTCTACCATGCGTCAGATGCATAATGTTTGGAGATGCTTATGTGAGATGCATTAGAAACTATGTTTCTAATAATCTGTAGGAGAGCAGGCTTGATATCTATCCCTTTCACATCCCACTTTCCTGTGATGTATGAAATAGGATGAATTGCAAACATGTAGAGGTCCCACACCAGCACTGGCATGTGCATTATACAATAACACCCTCAGTGATTGTCTATGCATTTGTCATAGTAACAGGCCATTAACATTTTTCAATTTTACAGGGGCATTAGGGCTGAGATATAAAGTAATGTACAGTCTGTGGTTGTATACTTCATCCTATTACTGTTCGGCAATTCCTCCTAAGCCTTGTGTTGTGAGACATTCATGTGATTTGGCACTTGCTTCTCACCTTCTGATGTGTTCCTGCCTTAGGGAATGCTTCCTAAACAAGTGATCACTGTGATTGGTACCCCCTGCCGACTCCCACTTGTTACCCTGTGACCAGGTTCCGTTGAAGTCCGCTTGGTCTTAGTACATGGTGGCGAGTCCACCCTATTTTGAAGCCATACCAATATGTTGCATTGAAATGCAGTGCACATTAAGGAAAACAAATTATTTTGGCCTCTGTTATAAAAGAAAAACCCATCAACCCGACACGATAAAAAAATAAAATAAAAAAACAGCATGCCAACACATCAACTCAAGTGTGTTTATTGCTTGCTAAATGCAATGCACCTGATGTGAATCCAGCCAAAAACTTACAGATAAATAATGTAATCATAAAGTAATTTCAGCATTCCTGTACTAACCCAGTCTACCGTACTGCCTTTTTGGTAATCAGTTGATTGTTGAACACTCCTGCTTATGATGCCCGCACAGTACCACAGACTGCTGTGTCTCACATACAGAAAACAACGTTTGTCGCTCTCAGTGAATTATTATAGTCAAACTTGCCTTTGAGGTTTAAATGTAATTGTTGATGCAGAAAACGCAGGAAGATGATTTATTCTTAAATAAATAAAAATACTTATTGTTTCTGTTTGTTGATTGTTTTATTTCTTCTTTATTTTTTACCACATGGGATGCTAAAACTATATATTCAGATATAATGCGAGAAGAAAGGTCTTGGCAAAAAAAATGCCAAAAATAACTTGGATATCATGAGGACTATAAATGATATGAACATATAAAACAATGCAGTCTCTGCAAATCATGAAAATTGCCGTTTAAAAACAAACATTTGTATAGGAGATTATCTGCTTCTAAAGCTGGGTGAGCTGCTTGTTTGCAAATCAGTTGATCTTCTACACTAGACTAGAGTGTGAATAATTTGGTGCCTGTCCCCATTTTTAATAATCAATACATTGGCTGTGCCCTCCTTTGCCATTGGATCATTGTGACAGAAACATGAGGCACAGGAACTGTTTGTTGCTAATTCATAGATCTATAACAATCACATGTTATAGAGGAAGAGTGATCACAAAAGGTTTCTATTTTGTTAATCTTCTACATGTGCATGACTGTTTAGAGCAGCTATTCTCAACCAGAGTTTTGTGGAACACTTGGGTTCTGCCAGAGGATTCTAGGGGTTCCTTGAGCAGTAGTGGATTGATCTTCCATCAGATAGTGCTGCATAGTCCTCAGGGTCATAGTCACCTAACAGAGCCAGCAGCAAAACACCAGCTGTCTGTAATGGCTTAATTTTCCCAGTGATCACTACTACTAAATGGTGCATTATTTTTAGGCCTCATGTACACTGCTGATGGTAAAAGGACGTTTAGGAGCAGTTGGGCAGTTGCTCCTGAACCCTCCTCTATGTTATCTTATCAGTACATGTACACTGGTTCGTTTATAGTCGTTTCTAGGCAGTTGTGTTTAGAGGCTTTTTTTGGAACCCAAAAAAATGCATTCATAAGCTGTGTTTAGAGGCATTTCAAACGCTGAACGCAACTAAACGTGGCATGTAAACGTGGCTAAACGGACGTTTTTAGACGCCGGTTTCTAGCTGTCAAGTTAAATCTTTCAGGAGAGGTTGAACAACGTCCCGTGTACATTAAGCCTTACTGATCACTAATGTAAGATGCATTCTTCCTCTCACTGAGCATAGATTTAGGGGTATTTCTCTCACTAATTTAAAATGTAAGGATGCCCTTCTCCCACTGACCACTGTAAGTGGACACCTCTACCACTGGCTACCAATGTAAAGGGCCCCTTTATTGAACACCAATGTAAGAATGCATTTCTCTATCATCTAGCAAGTTGAAGCAGGGTTCTTTTCTGGTCATTATTATAATAATTTTATTTTAAAATGATTATTAGTAAAAATGATTATTAGTAAAAATGATTATTAGTAAAAATGATTTTATCGTGGGAGGTATTGAAAAATTACCCACTTGGGTGTCAAATATTGTAAGTATGCAGAGTCCCTATTCTTTTAACTATTATTATTTCTAAAACTTACTGATCTTGCAAATATATCTCAGGGACCTAAAACATTATTTAAATTTCCTTTGGGATCAAAAGGTGGAGAAAGTCTGTTTTAGAGCCACAGGGTCTTAAGAACAGTACATACCAAATCACACAAAGCTATGATTTGTTTCTTCAATTGCATTTGGTTGTTTTTTTTTTTGTTTTTTTTTTATTCTGATTTTACAATCTCCTTTAGATACAGTGGGGGTTATTTACTAAAGGAAAATCCACTTTGCACTGCAAGTGCACTTGAAGTGCAGTTGCTGTAGATCTGAGGGGGACATGCAAGGAAAATAAAAACAGCATTTTAGTTTGCACATGATTGGATGATAAAATCGGCAGAGCTTCCCCTCATTTAAGATCTACCCTTTAGATTTACAGCGACTGCACTTCCAAATGCACTTGGATTTGCCTTTCGTAAATAACCCCCAGTATGTCAACTTCACCTTATTGGGAAGGTCTACACAATTTGTTTAATTTATAGCCATTCATTTAGGTCCTGTACAGGTATGGGTAAACATAAAGGAGTGTGTATGGCTAGGTTGAGATTAGCATATTTGAAATTGCCAATTTCAAATCATTATTCCATGTTGAAGTGTTAGAATAAAAAGGGCTCCAAGTGGTCACATAACACTAGTCCCTTTTTTGCAAGTACTAGTGGTCTTGGTTACTCGTAGGACACTTTGGTGTAGAATACAGTTGCATATAATATCCAATTGTATATAAGAAAATACTTATTATCTACCCATATTGCAGAGCTGTCAAAATGAAGAAGAAGATGAGGAAAAAGAAAAAACATTTGAAGTGAGTTTGTTTTCCCTTTCTAATATAATTACATATTACAAATAGATGTCTCAAAATAATTGTAATGGTTTCTCTAAGGTAATTTTCACAAATTTTTCATTCCTCTTTGTTTTTAGTCTCCAGCAGCTTAACAGGCAGTGCATTTTGTTAAGCTAACAGAATGTTGGTTTTAGTAGTGCTGAAGTTGGATGCCTTACTGGTTGTTGTAAAAAAATATTTTCTAATTTCTCTGTTTACAGGAAAAAGAAATGGAAAAACAAAAGACATTATACCAGCAGGCCCGTCTACATGAGAGGGGGGCTGCTGAGATGGTGCTACAGATGATCAGTGCAAGTAAAGGTTAGGTTCCATCTTCTGGCGGTATAAGTGTTCCATAAAGTAATGCATATTTGTTCCATGAGTTTATTCATAAATGTTGATGATTATGGGTATTTTACTTAGTGATATCATTAAAGTGTGCTTCTTCCTAGTTTACTTTAAAACCCATCAATGGGCACCATCATTATTATAGTTTTAGGCTATGTTTCCACTATTGCGTCCCCAAGGTCGCACGATTTTACCGCAATTTTTTTTCCGCGACTTGAAGCAATTCCTGTGTATTCTTGAGGTCTATGGACCTCAAGTCGCATCAAAGTGGGACCAAAGTAGTGCAGGGACTACTTTGAAGTCGCTGCATCTTGAAGTCGCACAGATATGAACGGTACTCATTGGAAATCATGGGGTACGACTTGTCATGCAACTTTTCAGTCCCAAATTGCATAATAAGTCGCACTAGTGGAAACCTAGCCTTAGATTGGTAATTGATTCTTAGGCTTTACAAACCTTCCTTTTATTTCCAGTTGATTTTTGTGAATTGGCAGGCTTAGATGGAGACTGAGATACAACGCCAATGCTGTTGTATATCATACATGCAGTGCTGTTGTAGTAGGGTGCAAAAGTTCAGCAGAAATAAAAAAAAATTGAACACCTCTGAGAGTACATTACTACATTGCAAGATATATCATTTATAAAGCTAAAACTATAAAAATGCTGGTGCTCACAGGTGAGATAAATGTTTCCACAGTCAGTCCACAGAACAGAGGTCATTTCACTGTTTCATTGTCCATTGAGGATGCTGGAGGCAAAGAGATGACTTTGGAAGCTGAACTGCTGTACCTAAAAAAAAAAAACGCCTCATCTGGGACTAGAGGTGTCACCTGTTTGACTGTGCAGTGTGTCAGGTGTTTATAAATTGCTAGATTTGCTGCACAGAATTACAAATCCTTAAGGGCCGGTTCACCAGGACGCAGTGTGGGAAAGGGACATTCCATGTGTGGTTCCCAAACTGCAGGTGATTGCACTGCCCTTGCAATCTTTATGCAGGTGCCAATGTATTGTAAATGGCACCCCAAACTTGCATTTTGCAGCCAATTCAAGTGAATTAACTGTCAACACGGGAATGCACAGGAATCGCATGGGAACGTGAGCCGCGGTCCCATGTAATCCTGATGTGAACCGACCTTAAGCAAAAAGTAAATATGTATGTCTTTAAAGTTTTATTTAGCTTTTTTTCTTAGAGCTTTAATAAAGGTAGACAAAGTCCACGAAAGAGGAGCTTCAGGCTCCTTCAGAAAAAAATGAAAGTCAGCAGTTACAAATACTGTAGCTACTGACTTTTAATATTAGGACACTTACCTGTCCAGGAATCCAGCGGTGTCCTTACCTGAGCTGATTTTTCAGTTGATTATTGGGGGCTGCCACCTCCACCTCCACTGAGGAAAACCACCCTTGTAGCTCACAGCTGGTTCCCTACTGCCCTTCCAGGTGAGTTCACCGTGGCAACCTCAGCTAGAAGTGGGAGCGGGTACCTGTCAAAACCAGGTACTCGCTCCTACCTAAAAGGTGCCAAATGTGGCTGCAGGGGGGGGGGGGGGGGATACAGACAACCAGAGCTTCCCCTTTTGGGTGGAGCTCCACTTTAAGTTCTTTACATTGCTTCTGTTACAGAGGAGGTTAAAAAATTCTAACAAACTCATAAGTTCTGAGCCTCCGGATCTACAATCCCCTTCGCCAAGTAGCTGTATACATTTCCTATTCAGACTATAACTCTTAAAGCAAAACTATATTGCATCTGAGCACCAAAAACCAAAAGCGCTATTTAATTCATTTTAATATTCAAAACAAACTCATCCATCCATGTCTACATATTTAATTTTGCTGAGAAATCAGGACATATGATTTATGAAGCATTTACTTCCTGGAATCCATTTGCCCTTAGCTCAGGCATGCAGGAAGGAGGGTGTGCTTAACTGAGAAAATCCCTCCTCCTCTCTTGAAGACTCCTGGGATGTATGACATCATTTGCCTGGGCCTGGAAACCAGGAAGTAACTAAAGAAATGTAAAAAGACATTTTAGACAAGTAAATAGTATATACTTTGCTATGTATTTACCAACGCCTAAGGATTAAAAATATAATTCAGTAACCTCTAAAACAAATAGTGTAAAATCTTATGTGTATAACCTCTCTAAAAAAAAGTGCTGGTGCTTAACAAAAATCAAAATAGTCCATAACAATATCATTGTTCAATTAAAGCAGAAAATGCAAAAATCCATAATAAAGTGCTGGCTCGTCACACCGTTAAAAGTGCATCCCCAGTGGCTTATGGTTCACTCTGATCCCCAGCATCCCCAGAGGCTTATGGTTTGACTTCTGATTACAAAGCGTGTTGTATAATGATGCTAGATGCTTGACTTCTGATTACAAAGCACTTTGTATAATGATGCTAGATAAGCAGGGAGGTGGATGGCTTTCTGGTTGCGTTAATATTCCCTCAAGAATCAATTAAGTAAAGCACAGAGAAAAAGGCTCATAGCACAACAATGTAATTTTATTAAAACAGTACGTTTAAAACAGCAGGTGATAAATGTCTCAAACAAGACACAACTGAAAAAACTCTTGTATCATAAATCCAACTTATATAGACCCCTTCTGTGCTTGTATCAGAATTATAGTGTATAGCTCTTCCAATGCGTTTCGTCACACTGGATGTCATGAGGAGCGAACAAGGCACTGTATTTCCATAGCAGTGCATATACCCATGCATGCCATTTATAGTAAGATACACACATGCAAATGACCTGTTGTGTTTGACTTGACACTGCAGTATTTTACACATGTGTATAATATTTCCTTGTTTTCTTTATACTTTTTTTTTAAGTTAGTATAAAATGAAGTTTACAAAAAACAAGCAAGAAAAGCAGCATGAGAAGAACCATAGGCTGAAGTACACACAAGAAAATAAATTATTACCTTTATATTCCAAGTGATCCCTCCATTGGTTTGTATGCCCTGCCGCTGACCATGTTGCTCAAGTTGACCCAAGTGTAGAGCAGCATGAGCAAGCTGAGTGGATGGATCATTCGTGGACTTCCGAAACACTTTACAATCTGACTGTACAATCTTGCCTCGATTTCCTACAATTGTATCATTTGGGACCTACTTAGACCATCCATTTATTTGCATCCAGTGCAGGGCTCGTACAACCTAGTTGTTGGTAGAGCTAAAGGAGTTTGTACAGTCAGACTGTGAAATTTGTGGTGAACTGTAGGTCTGGCTTATAGGGAATGATTGCTAGCTTGAGGCAAACACAGCTCATCAGTTTAAGGCTGGTCATCAATAATTTGTGTTTTTTTTTTTTCTCTTATCTGCCAGGAGGCTGATCAAAAAAGAAATGAAAGGATCCCCACATTCACACATTCGGGGTGGATAGAGGAATCCTCCCTGCTGTGTCATTGTATTTTGACAGCAGGACTCTGCGTTTTCAGAATACACTGATCAGCGCTGATCAAGCAAAGTTTTCCAAAGCTGATCCTTGCAGTGTGTGCAACCTAAGGATCATGGATCAAAATTTGGCCGGTTCAGCAGGGGCTAGTCTACCAAGTGATCAACTACTTTTGAACGGGAATGGCCATAGATGGATCAAAATATGGCCAGCCCCTGCTGAACCGGCCACATTTTGATCCATGTGTGGTTTGCCTTAGGTGGCACACACTGCAAGGATCAGCAAGGTTGAAGGCTGCACATATTGGGTGGCTGGGTGCATTACAGAGACTGATTTAGACACGATGGCTGTTTATTGTTTATTTTGCAGCCCTCAGTCTGCTATACAATGAAAAAATTAATTGTCTCAGCATCTAAACATATACTGCATTGACTGAGCAACCACTTTTTTATTTAAACGTTTACTTTAATAATTAGCCATAATATGTTAATATTCAGTGCATTGAGGGTGTATATTTTTTATTACACAGGTGAAATGAGCCCTATGGTTGTGGAAACGCTCAAACTTGGAATAGCGATTCTAAACGGTGGCAATACAGTGGTACAACAGGTAACAAAGACCACTAAATTCTTACACTTTACTAATCAATGGGGGAATTCTGAGTAGGGAAGGACTAAGCTTTCAGCAACTCTTCGAAGAGCAGATCGGAAGAGAGCTGTGTGATGATTCACAGAATACTTCTGGAAACACTTCACTTACATTGTGTTCATGAAAAGGGAAGTGTGGCTGGAATCTAGGTTTAAACTTTCAATTACCTTAACTATCTCCAAAATTCAGTCTCTCAAAATCAGACAGTGAACTTAATATATACATTATATGTGGCTAATATGTGTGCATGTTCACCAGGGCCGTTTTTAAGGCAGAGCAAAAGGGGCAGCTGCCCTGGGCCCTGTCATTGTTGTGGGGCCCAAAGCAGCTGCCTCATACTTGCCAACTATCCCGGTTTAAATTCCCTCGTCCCTTGAGGATTTAGTCCAGTGCTGTGTCCCAATATCTCAGTGTGAAGTGCTGCTACTAATTCTGCCCAGCTCTGCCCTATGGTTATGTACAGATGACTCACCTGTAGACCCTGTGTTTACATGTAAATAACCGGAATTCATATGTAAATAATGGTGGTATTCATATGTAAATAGTGGTGGCATTCATATGTAAATAGCGGAGGCCAGCGGCATTGATATGCATATCATGCCGCCCTGTGGTCATATTCCCAGTAATCTCTAGGAACCAATCAACAAGCAGAAATCATGTGCTGTAACCTCTAGCAACTAATCAGTAAGCCGTAATGTGTACTGTAACCTCTAGCAACCAGTTAGTGAGCGGTAATGATACACTGTAACCTCTGGCAACCAATCGCAATAGCTGTCTGATCTGATTCAGTAAACTGATTTTGAGTCTAGCTGCTATTTATTGTATGTCTCAGAGCAGGTAGAGCGCGAAACTGCATGGGGGGGGGCAAGAAAAGTTTTGCCCAGGGTCCAATCAATATTAAAGACGGCCCTGATGTTCACTTCTCTTAAGGTGTACAGTCTCCTTTAGATTTACCATCAACTATGTAGTACGAGAGCCTGCCAGATTTGATGCAAAGTAAAAAGGCTATTTAGATTTGTCATCATAGTATAACATTTTAATAAAGGTAATTGTACAGGAAAAGTACAGTCAGATAGTGCATGGCCAGCTTTAGATTTTGTTGTTTGACTGATTATATATTGTATTATGCTGCGTACACACGATCAGAAATTCCGCCAGAAAAAGTCTGATGTGAGCTTTTGGTCGGAAAATGCAACCGTGTGTATGCTCCATCTGACTTTTGCTGGTGGAATTCCAGCCAGCAAAAGATTCAGAGCAGGTTCTCAATTTTTCCGTCGGAAAAAGTTTCGATCGGAAATTCCGATCGTCTGTACCAATTTTGACGCGCAAAATTCCTACGCATGCTCGGAAACAATTTGACACATGCTCGGAAGCACTGAACTTAATTTTATCGGCTTGTCATAGTGTTGTACGTCACTGCGTACTTGACGGTGGAAAGTTCAGCAAACTTCTGTGTGACCGTGTGTATGCTTACCAATCCTGAGCGGAATTCCATCGGAAAAAACATCCAAGATTTTTCCGACAAAAATCTGCTTGTGTGTACGCGGCATTAGTGTCTGAAAATGGATATTCTTTTAAAGTTGAACTTCCGTCCTAAGGTTGTATTTATATTTACAGAAAATGTTAGATTACTTAAAAGAGAAAAAGGATGCAGGATTTTTCCAGAGTTTGTCTGGTCTAATGATGTCATGCAGGTGAGTGGGTTTCTGTGTGTGTGTGTGTGTGTGTGTGTGTGTATATATATATATACTATATTACCAAATAACATGCTATAACAGCTTCAACTCTTCTGGGAAGGTTGTCCACAAGGTTTAGGAGTGTGTCTATGGGAATGTTTGACCATTCTTCCAGAAGCACATTTTTGAGGTCAGGCACTGATGTGGACGAGAAGGTCTGGCTCTCAGTCTTCACTCTGATTCATCCCAAAGGTGTTTTATTGGGTTGAGGTCAAGACTCTGTGCAGGCCAGTCAAGTTCCTCCACCCCAAACTCACTCATCCATGTCTTTATAGACCTTGCTTTGTGCACTGGTCCAAATCATTTGGTAAAGGGGGGATTATGGTGTGGGGTTGTTTTTCAGGGGTTGGCCTTGGCCCCTTAGTTTCAGTGAAGGGAACTCTTAAGGCGTCAGCATACCAAGACATTTCAGACAATTTCATGCTCCCAACTTTGTAGGAACAGTTTGGGGATTGCCCCTTTCTATTCCAACATGACTGCGCACCAGTGCACAAAGCAAGGTATATAAAGATATGGATGAGCAAACTTGACTGTCCTGCACAGAGTCCTGACCTCAACCTGATAGAACACCTTTGGGATGAATTAGAGTGGAGACTGCGAGCCAGGCCTTCTCGTCCATCAACAGTGCCTGACCCCACAAATGCGCTTCTGGAAGAATGGTCAAACATTCTCATAGACACACACCTAAATCTTGTGGAGAGTCTTCCCAGAAGAGTTGAAGCTGTTATAGCTGCAAAGGGTGGGCCAACTCAATATTGAACCCTACGGACTAAGACTGAGATACCATTAAAGTTCATGTGCGTGTAAAGACAAGTGTCCCAATACTTTTGGTAATATAGTGTACAATTTATTTATTTATTTTTAATTCTACAGTGTACTTTCTTTTGGCCTTGAAAAAATGTAATCCTGTTATTTTCACTTGCTAAGTGTAAAACATAACATTCAGAAAGCTTCTTTTCTCAGGGTGAAATGCAACACTGTAAAGCATATTACTAGAGTCAACAACTGATTCAATCCCACGCTTTTTCACCTTATAGGGTACACTAAACACAAGGTCAACTCAGCAGCGTTACTAACAGTACAGCTGAACCCCCTCACCAACGTAGGTCGATTCAAGAACCGTTCTCATTTTGTTCTTTGTCTCTTTTTCCTTCTTTATTCAGTGTTCTTGACTTGAATGCATTTGAAAGACAGAACAAAGCAGAAGGCCTTGGAATGGTTACAGAAGAAGGAACGCGTAAGTATGAGCGTCATTTTTATGAACACCTATCATTGAAGATTAAAGTCATACTTTATAAAAAAGCGGCAGACATTTTGAACAGCATATCACAAATGTGAACACATTTAGGAATCCAACTTTTGGAATCCTGACTGAAGCATTTAATGGTGTCACTCGCAAAGCAATACTGTAATATGTAGAAAACTGTACTCCATGACCTGTATTCATCTAAAGGAGTAATAAAATGCTACATCCTTGTGTAAAATTGGGAAACTAATGTATAAGACCAGAGCACTAGACAGCACTCACATTTTAGGGTTTAATTGTAACTTCATCTGTGCACGTATTTCACTTTCTGCTTTGGGGGTAACACAATCCACATTTTGGTGGACTGACCATTAAAAACAAGGGATGAACACTTATGTGGAGTGGCTGGATTTGTGTCTATACTGGAACTAATCCATGTTTATGTTTATGTTTTGTAAAAATGCCCAAACCAGTTAGATAACAATATCAAATCTATGGGGCAAAATGTTAAGAAAGGGTAAGTTGCTAAATGACATGTTTTGTCACACAATAGCCACTTTAGCAAACATTAATATATTGTTTAAACCAGGGGTAGGCAATCCCCGGCACGTGAAGCCTCTTTTGCCGGAACTCGACTTCCTCCCCATCAGCAGAGCAGCGCAGGGAAGTGTCAGTGAGACACCAATGCATTCCAATTTCAGAATTCCCCATGCCGCACCTGCACTGAGGGGAAGGCACTGTGCCCCCACACATTGTACAAGATGGGAAACATTGTTTGGTTCTCTAACTTTGCTGTAGCTACGATCGTCAGCTTTTGTGTTGGGGAAGAGATCAGATGCAGTTCTGCTAGGGGGGTGGTGGTGGTCACTGTTTCCAGGAGGAGGACTGTCATTGGCCACTGCTAATGCCAATCACAGTCCTGCTAGCCCCCCGGCTTGGTTGCCACTACCAATCTCAGAAAGAAGGGATTTACCTGTGATTGAGAAAACCACAATCAGGTGACAGTTTGTGGAATTAGTGTTGAGCTATTGGGAACTTTGTTGAAATTATTCCTGAACCTTACCGTCACTTACTACTGAACCCCTGCACTCTGTGTCCCTTTAAGCCACAGCCAGTATTCAGCGCAATGAAAATCACACCCAACTTTTGCTGCTCCGCACTCCATTTCAGATGCTTGTATGTGACATCACATGCATCACATACAAAGCACGTGGGCTGGATGCAAGAGGTGGATCAGCAGGATGAGTGGGCCAGGAAAGGTAGATGTGTCTCATCTCTGCCTCTTTTCACCACTCTACATATCACTCACAGTGGTGTCGCTGGCGGGGGGGGGGGGGTGCGGGCTGCACCAGGTGACACCCGCCAGAGGGGTGACACCTGTGGGCAGTGGCGCCACTAACGCTGCACAGTCCTCACCCCTACACATCTCTCGCTGGCTGTCTCACACAGCAGAGCGGACCGAAGCCACCCCCCTTTTCTGTTTAAGTCTACAGGAGGGGAGGCGGCTTCGGTCTGTGGCACTCCGCTGTATGAGAGGGAGTCCAATGAACACACCACTGTATCCCGCTCTGTTCTAAAGTTTAAGGTCTGCACTGATGGGGGGGTCTGCACTGATGGAGGGAGGGTGGTCTGCACTAAGGGGGGTCTGCAATGAGGGAGGGGGTCTGTACTTGGTGAGGGGGGTCTGTACTAAGTGAGGGGGATCTATACTGCGGGAAGGGGCCTGTACTAGGTCTGTACTGAGGGAGGGGGATCTATACTGCGGGAGGGGGGTCTGTACATAATGGGGGGGGGGGGTCAATACTGAGAGAGGGGGATCTGTAGTTAATGGAGGAGGGTCTGTACTGAGGGAGGGGGGTCTGTACTAAGGGGGGACTATAGTTGGTGGAGAGGGGGTGACACCAATATTTTCCACACCGGGTGACACCAACCCTATTGACGCCACTGATCACGCATATCAGATGAGAAGAGGGTACGGCGGTGGGGAAATTGAGCAGGTTCAGAGGTGGGACAGAAGAGCAGGGGATTACAGTTATGGGGCAGATGAGCAGGGGGGTTCAGTGTTGGGCCAGATGAGAAGGAGGTTACAGTGGTGGGACAGATAAGAAGGGGGGCTCAGTGTTGGGGCAGATGAGCAGGAGGTTTAGTGGTGGGACAGAAAATCAGGTGGGTAGAGCAGTTCGGCACATGTAAAAGGAGGTGTATTGGTTGGACAGATGAGCAGGGGGTTACAGTGGTGGGGGAAGAGAGCAGGGGGAACAGAGGTGAGACAGATGTGCAGGAGGTACATTGGTGGGGCAGATGAGAAAGTGGGTTACAGTGGTGGGGCAGATGAGCAGATGGGTTCAGTGTTAGGACAGATGAGGTGATTCAGTAGTGAGACAGAAGAGCATAGGGATACAGCGGTGGAGCAGATGTGCAGGGAGATACAGTGCTGGGGCAGATGAGCAGGAGGTACAATGATGGGGGAAGATGAGAAAGGGGGTACATTGATGGGGCAGATGAGCAGAGGGGTTACAGTGGAGGGGCAGATGTGCAGGAAAGTACAGTGGCGGGGCAGATGTGCAGGGAGGTACAGTGGTGGAAGGCATGAGAAGGGGGTTCAGCGGTGGGACAGAAGAGCAGGGGGGTACAGTGATGGGACAGGTGAGCCGAGGGGGGGTTTAATGTTGGGCCAGGTGAGAAGGGGGTTACAGTGGTGGGACAGATGAGTGGAGGGGGGTTTAGTGTTGGGCCAGATGAGAAGGGGGTTACAGTGGTGGGAAAGATGAGCAAGGGGGGTTCAGTGTTGGGGCAGATGAGAAGGGGGTTCAGTGTTGGGGCAGATGAGAAGGGGGTTCAGCAGTGGGACAGAAGAGCAGGGGGGTACAGCGGTGGGGCAGATGTGAAAGGAGGTGCATTGGTGGGACAGATGAGCAGGGGGTTACAGTGGTTGGGCAGAAGAGAAGGGGGTACAGAGGTGGGGCAGAGGAGAAAGTAGGAGACATCGGTGGAACACATGAGCAGGGGGTTACAGTGGTGGGGAGGAATTTGCAGAGGGGACAGTGATCTGAGGTGTGAAGGTGCCTGAATTGGGGCTGATCTGAGGTGTGAGAGTGCCAGATGTTAATTTCTCACTACTCAAGTAGTTCACAGCATTTACTTTATGTAGGTAGGAGGGCCTGGAATACTCACTATTGAATGTACCTCATCCCAGTTTGAATGGTAGATAGGTGAATAGGGACAGAGAAAGGGCATTATAACAGTACTTTTTAATTACTTTTACTTATAGCATTTACTTTATAAAAAATCCTTGTCGTGATTGAGAGTGTGAAGTTGACATTTTGTTATAAATTCGGCACGTTCAATTTCTTTGAAAACATTTTTCTGTGCTCAAAAAGATGCCTGCCCCTGATTTAAACTAACTATGTTGTTCCAAAAGTCAGTCCACCAAAATTCTTTTTAGGTTTGTGAGCATGCCAGGGGGTTGAAACATCCAGCAGCTTCTAATTTACCTTGACAGCTCCTAACTCCTAAAATGTCATAGCGTCTCTCTAGGGATTTTTATTAATTTACATTGCTGCAGGAAGAATAAGAATGTCTGTGCTGCAACAAGAAGGTTGAGACTTTATCACAGGATGTGACAGAGCTGGGAACTAAGGTGGTAGGCTCAAGCAACCCAAAGATAATTGAGATGCCAATAGTTTCACAGCAGTAGTGTTCATCCATAACAAAATAGCAGTTTTAGATGAATTGACACTTTTCTTTCTCACCTAAATTTGTTTTTCACTGTTAGTATCAGACTAATCTTTTCCTATCTTATAATTTATTTATCCCTTAAATGGGTCTTTTAGAATTACCCTTAGTGTCATGTTAAACAAACATGCTGTAGAGATCTCCTAAGGGTTTAGTGTGGAAACCACAATCTGGTATCACATCTGCAAAATGCTTTTGCTTGGAAAACCTTACAGTACTTCTCTGAAGCAGTGAACTAGAACTGTTCCTTCCATCCATTTCATGAATGATTTGTCACAGTGTTTAGAGAGAAAGTCTGCAGGAGCATTTGCATTACTGCCCACTTGCCCAGTAAGGTCCATTTTGTCATTGCAGAGTGCTGACTGTAGAAATCACATTATGCACCACCAACTTACTATCTTTCCCTCTTTTTTTATTCTTCCATGCACAGTCATTGTCCGGGAACGAGGTAGGTGTTGCTTCTTTCTTCAGATAAATGCATCCCTAATTACATTATATTCTCGCCATTTGTTACAGTCTACATGTCATGCTGAGGCCTGCATGCTTCTACTTGATAAACTAGCATATCAACTTTAATCTTATCAGCATAAGCCCTCTGACATTAATAAATTAGCAGCTTATCACTAATATTCAGCTCTTACCTTCCTCTGATTTTGTTTCACGTATGTTTTTTATGTTGTAAAGTACATGTTTCTCCTCTCTGACACTGTAATTGTACAGTATGTGTTACGTCTATTAAAATTTAACTTACTAAAATCTAACCCTTGTAGAAGGCACACAGTCACACACCATTTTACTATAATTGCTTATCTGAATAATGTAAAACCGTATATAACTTGGCTACTGTAGATATCTACACTTATTTATTTGTATAATTACTGTAGATACCTGACTCAGCATACCATCACAAAATATCTGTTGGACGCTAGCAATAAAAGAAAAATCTACATTACAAACTCCATTTCTGAAAAATGCATTGATTGACCAAACCTCTTAAGATTTTACGTTTGGTTTCTATTCCCACAACTCCTTCTCATTGATAGGTCATGTAATAGTGCCACATGCAATGCTTTGCTCTATTGCTGTTGTCACTATTGAACTCTTCCCATGGACTGATCGCTTGACAGTAATACTTACCCTTTCTTACTCACGTTATAGATTACATTTCCCCAAATTGCAGTCTAGATATTTCTGCTCTTGCACTTTGATATACTCATACGGCAATGCTGGGATGCCACTGCATTCAATTGGTGTCATGTTCTCTCAAGAAGGAATGCATAGCCAACCTTCAACTTCTTGAGTGTGAATTTCATGAAAAGGCATCAGCATTTCAACAAAACCTCTCCAGATGCCACAAAATAACACTCAATAAAGCTAGATGTGACCTTAATTTCCTTCTGCTGGTTGCTTAGGCTGATGAAACTCTCTTTTTAAACTAAAGGCAAACAACACTCCTTTGGTGTCCTGATTGTAGAAATCCCCACAGAAACCCTTTCGTCTGCAAATTGGGAAGAATGCCTATACAAGTTATCCCTCAAAAAGAGTCCAACTATTTCATCACCACCTTTCAAAATTGTATGTCCCTACAGATGCCTTTTTAGCAGAACCTGATGCCCTCTTTTTCCAAATATCTCTTCCATGAGTCCCTATTTCCTTATTTGCTCTAGCCCTGGAATTTAATTTGACAATACAATCTGTAAAATTACATAAAATACCTGACCCCAACAGCTTTACAGCCAGTTAACTACAAAAGCTACTCTGGCTTTCTGTCTCTTTTGTTACAGAATATTTTCAACTACCTTCATGACTGACAGTTCTTCCATCCAGACTCCCTTATGGCTGCAATTCCTATGACACCTAAATCTAACACTGATGATTCTAGTTGGTCAAATAAATTAAAATCTCTACCCTATTTTATTGTTAAGCATTGATAAAAAAAATCTTTACCAAAACCCTGGTTGCAAGGTTAAATTGAGAGGTAGGGGGCCTTATTCCTAAAGATCAAGTGGGCTTTATGCCATCTAGGAAAGCTAGTGATAACATTTGCAAAATAGCTATGTTAATAGAGTCCTCTAATAAAAAAGGAATTTCCCACTTATGTTACTGTGGCTAGATATTAAAAAAAATATTTGATTCTTTCTTTTGGCCATATATATATATTATATTCTGGGGAAATGGAGATTTGGCACAAATTTGTGTTCCTGGATTTCCACTGGAGCACCCCTACAGCCTGTGTCAGCTATGTTGGTTTTAAGTTCTTACAGTTCCCAATCTTTGTAGCAGTGTAGCATGTAGGTTTTTCCACTGTCCCCACTTTGATTAGCCTTGGTGATAAAACCTTTGACCCATCTAGTTAGATCATCCCAGGATATCTCTGAAGTAAGGATCAATTCACACGCAGTGAGATGACCATCATTTTTTTGAAAAGAAGAATGCCAGTCACTATTAGGACACTCAGAAAACAATTGTTTTCTAGGCATCCTATTTACACTGCAATGCAGGGGCGGCTCAGTATGAAAGGGGTGTAAATGTCACTGTACAGCAGTGCAATGCATCACGCTGCTGTACAGTGACATGAATGAACTGTCACTTTTGTGCACTTCAAATACAGTTTACTCACGCACCACCCACTACCCCTGGCTAACTGCAGCTGTCCGTTTAATGTGAACAGGCCCTAATAATGGCTGAGTGTCATAATGTAAATAAAGCTTATTTGCAGACAATGTTTTTCTCACAATCACCAACCCACTGATATTTTTGCCTGCATAAACCCCTTTTACAGTTCAGTGCCATTTATGTTCCGTTTACATGTTTACCCAATGAAATTCAAAGCCCTTAATGTTTCCCTTCTCACTTTTTTACTTCAAACTTTACAGTGCACTTTTCTGTAACAATGAGAAACATTGAAACTTCCTTAAGGGCTGTACACATGGGCCAAATATCAGACAGCATCGACTGGCTCAATAAAACCGTCCCAATATTCGGCCCCTGTGTACGGCAACTGGTCCAACAGAAGCTGAATGTTCGGCCGGCTTGTCAAAAGGGCATGACCAAAAAAGGTCTGCCAATCAGCAAACAATCAGCGCTCTCAGCCAGTGGCTTAGAGCGCTGACATGTGTGTTCTTTCAGGGGGCAGTCCCCCTGTCAGAACACAGTAGCTCAGCAGGGGAGATCGCTGTACTAACATCAGATTGTTAGTACTGCGGCTCCTTCTGAGCTCTTTAGTTTTTTTTTTTTTTCATTCAGCCCACTGGGTTGAACTAAAAATAAAATGGATAGTGTGTACCAGGTGTTACCTAGGCATTAATATCGCTAGCTAAAATTCCACACTTTATGAGGCAAACTACTCACTTATCCTTTGCAAAGTTAAGCTGCTGCTCCATACCTGGTCTAATTTCCTGCTCTCCTAGCTAGGGAAAATCACTAGAGTAAAAATGATGTACCTCCCTTAGATATTGTACCAGCTTTGGGTCTTGCCAATCCCTGTTCTTTCTCACATTATGTGCATCCCACAAAACCATATAATGGCATTTTATTTGGCAGAACTGAAAGCCAAGACTCTCTAAGCATACCATATTCCAATCCATAGTCAATGGAGGCCTTAGCATCCTTAATCTTCTATGATATTACCAGGCTGCCCAATTGGCCTACCTGACAAAGTACCAAGCTTATACTGCAACCCCAATCTGGGTTAGCCTGAAGGAGGTCAATTGTGACCCATCATGTATACTTAACCTACTTTGACTTCATCCACAGTACATGATTTCATTATCGAACCCCATCCACCCACTACTCCTTGCGGTTATGGGACAACTTAAATACTCAGGTGGCCTTTTCTCCCTCATTTCCCTTTGCTATCTTTTCTCTGCAGTCCTTTGTATCCCAACAGGTGCTTTTAAGCTTAAGCCCCTGTTCACATTGGAGCGATTTAACAGGTCAAATCACATGTAGCCTAGTGCCGCCAATAGGAGCGTCTCAATCGGTGCGACTCTGACATTGTGACACTGCACCAATTTCCAAAAGTAATTCCTGCACTACTTTTGGCGACTTCGGGGGCAATTTTAATAGACATCTGTGAACCCGCACAGATGTCTTTCAAGTCACCCCTGAAATTGGACTGAAATGCGGCTTTGAAATCGTGCGAGTTCAGATGAATTTGCACGATTTCGAAGCCCTGTTCAGTGTGAACGAGGGCTTAAATCAAGTGAGGATTAACTTTCTTTACCACCTACTTACACAGAAGGGGATGAAAACTTTTTCCAAGTTGCAAAAAGACTTGTTTCCTCCACTGCCCTTACATCAAGTGATAATTAAACTCTCACTCCTTTTGAATCTAAATGCAAAGATGACCTAGCATAGGTTTTCGTCCGTCGGACTAGCATACTGACAAACTGATTTTTCGACCGGACTCGAGTCCGTCGGAAAGATTTAAAACATGTTCTAAATCTAAAGTCCGTCTGATTTTTTCGACAGCAAAGGTCTGATGAAGCCCCCACACGGTCGAATTGTTCAATGGATTCGTTCCGTCAGACCTTTGCTGACGAAAGGTCTGGCCGTGTGTACACGGCATAAGTCCTAATCACAAAGTGTCTTAGCTGTAGAAGTTATTAACAAGGTACTGTTCAGATAGTATGTGGTGCCAAGCCAGTCAGCCATTGCAATTCTAGGCCACCTGTCTAACTGCTTTCATTGCTGCTCAGAACCAGGTATTTTTTTTTTACCACATATGGTGGTCATGTCCTATTGTTCAAAATAATGGACACGAGTTTATAGGTATCTTTGTATCCTCTCCCAAAGGTCACTACCCAGGAAACCAAGTAACAGACTTTTAAATTTAAAACTTAACATGATTTCTGAGTATCAATTCGCACTTATAAACTGGGTTTTGATAGCCACAAAACAGACAAGTACTAAGGCATAGCTTTCTTACTCTCTGTTTGTGTCTTAGGTTACAGCCAAGGTATATTGGACATTACATAAAAAACAGCACAAGGGGCATTACTTACAGTCAGTAGGATGTGTCCATTGTGCTGCTGTCTCCTCTGTTAGGAGAAATAATCCTCCATTGATCCCTTCCTACTCTCCTCACCATAATCTTCTGGTCCGGTGAGAGTAAATATTGCTGAAAGAGTTGTGACAGGAACTTGTCAAGAGTACCCGACTATGCCTGTCCTTTCTACCCAGTTCCTCCATTCATAGAGGTTGTAATATAGATTATATGAATGAAACAGGATCTGTGATTGGAGGGGGTGGACCTTTCCTCTCAGCCTACTTTCATAGATCCTGTTTCATTCATAGAAGCTTTAGTATAGTTTCTATGAATGGAAGAGTTGTGTGGTAAAGGTGGACATAGTCAAGTACTCTTGATGAGTGCCTGTCACAACTGCATCAGCTTTATGAATTCCTGCCACCCTGGAAGATTACAGCAAAGTGGAAGGGGGGGGGGTGTATTGATGGAGAAGGATTTGAACAGTGAACAGTGAAACTACAGGACAGTATTCCTAAGTTTCACAAAGTATGGGAACCATGGGTCCTGTGTTACCTACAAACTAGCTTCTTTTGTCGCCTATGTGATCTTTAATACACTTGTACAGCCTGGTTATTACATACAGCTAGCAGGACAACTCTCCGGCCAATACCCCCTTTCCTACCCCTTTCCCTCCCTTCCTCCCAGACCGATGCTATTCTCTCTCCCCACTTCACTTCCCTTTTCTCTTCTACTATGGGTTGTGTTGTGCATTGGAAAATCTATGCTATTTTACCCAGCTGTTTACTCAGCAAACTATACTTCTATTGTACAATAAAGTTCATGTTGAAAATGATGTGCAATAAAGTTCATGTGTCCAAATAAGTGAATAAACAAATCTGTTTTTCTATTAAAAAAACAAAAACAAATCTGTGAACAAAAACTACCAGTGCAATCTTTAATCTTCTGGTGAGCTTGTGGACACCACTTTCAAACATCACCATACTGTGTATATTCAGTATGTGTATCTGTTCACCTAAATTGATCTCCATGTCTTCCATTAACTCATACAAATCAGTTTCAGTCCCTTGGACCCAGTGCCGATCCTGACCTCCCTGGGGCCCTAAGCAAAATTCTGCTAAGGGGCCCTCTACTTGACCCGTGATGCCGTGAGCTATGTAAACTATTTGCCATTGCCACACAGTCACACCTGACACTTCAGTGCTCCCAAAACAATCCTCCCTCCTTTAAACAAAACAGTCAAAGAATAAGTACAACAATATAGAACAGAATAAGGTCCCCAGAGATCCCCCCTTACATCAGGGTCCTCAGAGAGCCCCCCTTACATCAGTGTCCTCAGAGAGTCTCCCCCTACATCAGGGTCCCCAGAGAGCCTCCCCTACATTAGGGTCCCCAGAGATCCCCATCCCCTTACATCAGGGTCCCCAGAGAGCCTCCCCCTACATCAGTGTGCCCAGAGGGTCCCGTCCTTACATTAGTGTCCCCAGAGAGCCCCCCTCTTACATTAGTGTCCCCAGAGGCCCCCTTCCTTACATTAGTGTCCCCAGAAAGCCCCCCTCTTACATTTGGGCCCCCAAACAGCTGACTCCCCCCCTTGCAGAGGTTCCCTGTACCTGGCTGGTGGAGGTGGGAGGCGGCGATCGGCAGCTATATGGTGTCCACAGGCAGGGGGATCTCCCTGGGGCTAGTAGTTCTATCTCCAAATGTATACAGCGGAGAGGGGAGGGGCCTCTGATCCGGGCATCAGCAACCGTGTTCAAGCAGAGTGAAAGTGAAACTGATACCTGCCTGGGTCAGAAGCCCCTCCCTTCTCCTCTCCACTGTATACACTGAGAGTACTACAAACCCCAGGGAGATCCCGCCGCCCACTCAGGCACCATAGAGCTGCCGATCGCCGCCTTCCACCTCCTCCCACCTCTCCTCACTGCACTCTAAACGGCCAGCCAGAGGTGCAGGGGGGGATGCTGGGTCTTGGGGGCCCCCCCACAGTGGCGGGGCCCTAAGCGGCTTGCATAGTGTGCCTATAGGGCCGATCGGCTCTGCTTGGACCACATAATTGTGAGAGAATGCAGGACCTTTCTGCAGTCACCAGAATCTCTTACTGAATACCTATACAGTTGTCAGTGAAACTTTTTGATTATTGTGTCCGTTATGGTCTCATAATCCTCCTCCTCATGCTCAGTTGGAAATTCCATATAGGCCTCCTGGGCTTTGCCTTTAAGCCCCTATATTTGACACCAAGTCCATTTTAAAATTATATTAAAGTAAGTCTTAGTTTTCTTTATTAAAATAATCAACGCGTCATACTAACTTGCTCTGTGCAACGATATTGCACAATATTGCCAATTTTTGTACATTAACCATGTTCAAAATGCCCCTGCAGAAGGAAGTTTTGAATTTTTACCAGATTTAAAAAAACAATAGCTGGCTGCAAATAGAACTAGAGTGGTAAATGCTATTACATTTAATAGCAAAAAGGCTTATACACCAGTTAGCAAAAAGGCTTATACACCAGTTATGTTACAATGCGCTAACAAAAGTGGAGTTAACGTTTAAATACATAGACTGTAAATAAGCGATGCAGTCTTCAGATCTATCTAACAAAATCAAAAAAATGTAAGCATGACTATTTTGTGTTTTTTTTATGTAGTTGCATGTTTTTATATCTATGATATAACAATATAATCTGTAAAGGTTGTAGGACTCTCTATGGGTTAGTGTGAGGGCCAATGTCAGCTTTAATGGGCAAATGCAGCATGCCTTTTACATTAGTTTGAGATGCTTGTACGTTTATTCGGAATTCATTGCAGGTGCAGTTGACCTGCAGTTGGCATGCATTAAGCTGCTTTTTCATTCCTATGGATTTGTTTGGGGAGCGAAGCAGTTCTGAAGGAAATAAAGGTCTATCACCACAGGCGACATGAGCATTGGACTCAGAAGCAAGTTTAAGTTGATTTAAACACACCAATTTAACTGTTTTCCAAAAGAGTTACATTCAAGTCATGCCTTGAATGATTACTGTTAGAATTACTAGTGTGCTTATGTCAGCTCTAAACTCAACCATCAAGCAATCAAAAGCCTGGTGTCAAATCTGATCACATGTGCAGCACTATGGCAACTGCAAATCAAACAGAGGACAAGATTGCAGCTTTCTTGGCTGTAAAGAACAGGAGGGTTTAATTCTGCTGTATATGCAGCAAGCTTTCAGTTAAATTCAGAGAAAAATGGATTCTCTTTATTTTTTTCAAACATAGCTGAGATGTGTTTGCTATAAATATAAGATGCCTCTGAAATGCTTTAGCATTGACTTCTATAAAAATATATTAAGCAAAAACAATGTGAAGCAACATCTAAAGCAATAATAAATGCAAATGAATGTTACTCCACTATATCTAATTTAAAATCCTTCAAGATCCTTCTAAAATGTTCAAAAAAAAAAAAAGAGAAACGTCCTATATAAATTCACTTTGAAAATCATTAGGTTTAGTCACATACTGTATAAGTAGAAGCTGAGCTTTGTGGTGTAGATACCGGGACTCAACTATAGTACAGCTAAAACAGATGCTAGCATAACTGAACAAGAAAGAGTACTCATGAACACTATGTATTTGCTTCACATGACTTGACATCATTTGTGTTTCCCAGGTCAGAAGGTTTTGCAGAATGATGAGTTTACAAGGGACCTTTTTAGATTCCTGCAACTTCTGTGTGAAGGACACAACAATGGTAAGATATTTGCTAAGATGTTATAATAAATCTATTCTACCAGAACTGGGCTGATATACAGGCATGAGAGGCACCTACCTTCCGAGTTCAGTGAGGGAAGCACAACTGCGACCTCAGAACTGCAGATCCTGCAGATTTCATCAGAAAATAAGTTATTTCCTATGTAATCTGTGGGCATAACTCTTAATTAGACAATCAGGTCCTACTCTGTGTATCAAGGGTGCTAACAGTTGTTCCTGTATGAATATAGTCTGGCAGAGGTATTTGTAAATTAAATAATGTTTAAGTGGTGGGGGTACAGAGCCTACTGATAAGTCACAAGATGCTTTCAAGTTTAAAGATAAACAGGGTTATTTACGAAACTTGTAGTGGAAAGTGGATTTGCCTTTAGTAAATAACCCCCAATGTGTCAATGCATTCCTTACAATCCTTCTCTCTCCCTGATAATTATTCAGTAAAAGTTGTATGGATTCAACCTCTCCCCTTTTTAAAAACGGGCCGATTAGCTGAGACATTGACCACATCACTGGCTTTTGGAAGTTCCTGTATTTTTCTCAGACACCGGTTGTATAGGAGAAGCTAAAAAAAAGTCCTTGCAACACCGTAGCCTTTTTTTTTTTTATCAAGAGCACATCCATTCAGTGGGTTTGTTTTAGATGTATTTATGCTAATCAAGTGCACCTAGATGGGTGGCCTTGTGTGCGAGCCACACAGCAGTTGCCAGGGCAGTATAGAATACCCCTGTCTTCACTCTTGTGCAGAATCAGTCTGCTGAGTGCCCCAGCTTTGCAGGGGTCCTGTTTATGTGCAGTCTACAGATAATACCAATGTGCTCATCCTTATAAAAGAAAAGAAAAAATAATGTATGCACAGCAGAACAGGTTTGTGTAAAATCTACAAAAACTAAAGTAGAAGATTAATTTCTTGTATATTTAATAGAAGATACACAACACATCTGTTACCATGTTCCCTTTTTTAATGCAGACTTATTGAATGTATTTTCATACTTTTTTTAAATTTTTTTAAGACTTTCAGAATTTCCTCAGAACCCAGATGGGCAATACCACTACTGTAAATATTATTATTAGCACTGTGGATTATCTTCTCCGTCTCCAGGTAATTAAAGCATGTTTTTTATGCTGCGCTCAGGTACTGCATGTTATCCATCAGGCAGCCTCTCTACGTAAATAACATTATTTGAGCCCAATTGTCAGAAAAATGTCTTTTCTATGGTCCATGACACAAAAAATATTCACTACACAAAGAACAAAAATGATAGAGAAGGAAAACCTCTCCTAAATCTGCTTTGCTTTAGCAGGTTTATTCAGCAGCTTTTTTGGTGGTTTGGCCTCAGCTCATACAATGGCAATGTGATTCCTCATATAGGCATGGGCAGGGCTTTTTTTCTCAGAGAATAGGTGCAGGAACTTACCCTCTCTAAAGCTGGCCATACACGGGTCTAAAATCGATCGGAAATACGTCGGTAACGCTCGATCGATCGTCTTTCTAAACGTTAGTGGCTACATTTCGATTCTCGACATTCAAATTTCGAGTAAAAAAAAAAAATCCAACATGTTGGTTTTTTTTCGGGAAAACGATTGATTTTCGAAAGATTAGTAGTGCTCTCGAACGAAAAGAGTAACTTGTACTATATATGTTGTTACCGATATATGTACTATATATGTCGTTACCGATCGATAATATGTTGAATATTGTTCGGCATCTATTGATACGATGTTGGCGTTCTCGCATGCACGTTCGAAAATTTTCACATTTTCGAAAGTTTTTTCCGATCGATTTTCTAAACGTGTATGGCCAGCTTAACTCTCTGCCCCAACCATGCCCAAACCCCGTCCCCAATGGGGCTTGATAGGAAGACGAGCATCCACCCTGGAGGGCTATCCTGGAGTGGTGGTTCCCTTTCTTCTTCTCTGTCTATAGTCCAGATTTCAAGGTCTATTAGATTAGTGCAGTTTACAGGGTACTGCCATACAATGGACATTATAGCCTTTCATTATTGTTTCTACTTTTTCCAAAAAGTTAAATTGCTATTTTTTTTACTGGTTACCGCCCTATAAACATCACCGTCAGTCACTTTGTATTTAATGTGATTATAAAGTCTAGAATTTTAAAAAATTTAAATACGAAGCATGTTATACTTACCTGCTCTGTGCACAGGGCAGCCCCGAACCTCCTTTTCTGGGGTCCTCCACTGGCACTCCAGGCTCCTTCTCTTCTCTGTGTGCCACCATAGCTGTTTGCTATGGGGGCACTCTTGTGGGCTTGCTCCCAAGCCGTGCTGCCTGTGTCCAGAGACACACGCATCGTGACATTACCCAACCCCTGGTCCCTCCTCACAGCATTTGATTGACAGTCGCTCACATGTAAGGACTTATGCATTTCTGTCCAAAGCGTTTTATTTCATCCATTATATTTTCAATACTACACATTGAAATTAATTTGACAGTGTTCACAAGTTGAAGGATAAGTTCACCCTTAAAAAATAATAAATACAAATCTTTTTGCAGGTAAAAAAAATGTGCATTTTTTTTTTTTTTTTACCAGAAGCTTAGAAAGCATTGCAACCTCAATAAGCAGATCGTGGGTGCCATGCAGGGCTCTTGCAGACCTTTCGGTGTATCTGTGTGCTCATACGTCGTACGGGCAAGCAGATATACTCTGACAGCAAGAGAGAATGAACTAACACAGCATTTAACAGCGCTTGAGAACTGTCAAAGGCTGTCAGGACTTGTAGTTTTACAATCACAGAAATTCTGTGAATGACTGACGCAGCTCAGCAGGCATTTTTTTTAAATAGTGACAGTAAGTGGGGGGAGAAGATCCCCTGCTAGCTGTCACTCTATGCAGCGGAGTGAGTAGCGGCTCCTGTAGTGGGAACATGTTACATGTTCCACCCAAAAAACGGGTGGAACATGTAAAATGTTCCCAAAGGTGAACTTATCCTTTAAATGCAATTCGTTTTGACATCTTAAGTATGTATTTATAACCATTTAAGCATGTATTTTTCTGATGTGATCGTCATTATTATGGAATACTTCGACGTTGCCTTCTCAGATGATATATTACTGTAGATTGTATCAGCTTAAAAAAACAGACTTTGTTTATAATATGATAGTACTTGAGGTTATTATACAAGGACATTTTACAGAGCATGCATTTTACAGAGAGATCAATAGGTTTGGATAGCTAATATTATTTTGCTCCTTCCTCATCTCTAAAGTTGTGGAGGCTTAACATTATTTTATCCTGATAGATAGCCCTGATAAAGATACAATTAAATTATACATTTGGGGTGCCAACCCAGTAACTTTAAAGATCTGTTCGTTCCAGACCACAACTAATGTGATTCTTCTGCAGGAATCTATCAGTGACTTCTACTGGTACTACTCAGGGAAAGAAGTGATTGAGGAATCTGGACAGCACAACTTTTCCAAGTCTCTGGCTGTTACCAAACAAATATTCAACTCGCTCACAGAATACATTCAGGTAACAATTGTTTTACAAATTGTATGCGCTTCAATTTGTCTCAATTCAAAAACTTTATAGGTAAAATTCATTATGTTCAATTACTTGTATAGCAGAGAACCTAAAATGAGAAAAATATGTTCAGGAGGCTGTGAACTCTTGTATTTTGTACAAAAGACATAAATTTGTCTTTTGTTTTTATTGTACAACATGCTATATACACCATTTGTTTGTTTCAGTAGCAGCTACTTTATATTCTTTTTTATATTTTATTAAAATTGTATTGAAAATAAACATATTAAAAATGTATTGAAATTTAGTATTGCTTTTGCACTATAGGGGCAAATTAAATAAGCTTTAGTATAAACATTTTTTTAACTTCTAGGTTCACCAGTTTAAAAAAAAAAAAAAAAGGTTTTATTTTTTTATTTTCAATCTTCAAATTCACATTCATCATTTATCTGTTTCACCTGACTGTAGTTCATCACTTTTTTATTAAAAAATGGGAAAATGTTGAGCAAAAAAAGTCAGAAAACCAGTGAACTAAGACATGTATGCCGCGTACACACGATCAGAATTCTCGTCGGAAAAAGCTCTGATGGTTTTCCCATCGGAATTCCAACAGAATTTCACTCAAACTGTCTTGCCTACACACGGTCACACCAAATTCCACGGTCAATAACACTGCGATATACCACACGTTTGAAGGCAACTATAAAAGGGAAGCTTAATGCTTCCGAGCATGCGTCAAATTGTTTCCGAGCATGCGTCGGAATTTTGCGTCTCGGAATTGTATACACACGATCGGAAAATCCGATAGAAAGGTTTTCCGTCTGAAAAATTAAGAACAGGCTCTCAATCCAAAGTCCGTCGGAAATGCCGACAGAAAAAGACCGATGGGCATACACGCGGTCGGAAAATCCGATGAAAAGCTCCCATCGGACTGTTTCCATTGGAAATTCCAGCCATGTGTACCTGATCTAGTGAACCTGATCTCATTTTGCACCTACTTTGTAAACAAGCAGCTCACTAACCTATTGTAGAGCTTTCATGTGTCTTGGGTTTCCAATGACAAACCTGGCTTTTAGTAGTGGTATTTTCAATGCCCCGAGCATCACATCCACTGGTCCACTGGGCTGGTGGGAGAGATCCCGCATCTTTGGACATGAAAGTCCCCGCCGAAAGGACACCATTTTTTTTGGTCGATAGATAGATGACCTGTTGTTCATTTCTAATGACGAACACACTGACTTAGACACCTGGCTCATGTATCTCAATGATAACGATTTAAATTTGCGGTTCACAGGCACACTAAATGCCGATGCCATAGATTTTCTGGACATCACACTGTCAGGGGTTAATGGCAAAATCATCACTAGTCTGTTTAGGAAACCCACGGCGGGTAATGTTTTACTCAGAGCAGACTCTGCACATCCAAGCCATACCATCAAAGGGGTCCCTTTTGGCCAGTTTCTCAGACTAAAACGCATTTGCAGTACATCTGATACGTTCCACACTGAAGCCAAACTTATGGCATCAAGGTTTACAAGTAGAGGCTATTCAAACACTGATATAGATAAAGCCTATTCTGCTGTCAGTGTTATCCCAAGAGCTAGCTTGCTAAAAGAAAAAAAAAAGAAAAAAACAGCAATAAGCAGGGCTACAGCACGTCACGTGCTACAGAGACAGTACCAGTCTTTTCTACGCCATTCAGTACTGAATTTAAACACATAAAAAAGATCATCATGAGATACCTTCCCGTTCTATACGGTGATTCAGCATTTAACAAAGTTTTGGCCAAAGGAATCAAGACAGTTTCACGAAGGGCCCCCACTCTGGGTAATACCCTTTCACCCAGCCTTTTCCTCTCACACCAGTCCAAACCAAACTGGCTTCATTTTAAAGGCAATTACAAATGTGGGCAAAGGAGCTGTGCCTACTGTATACATATAAGGCAGGGCCCCAATATTCAGTCTTGTACCAACAAAAATACGCATGAAATATCCACCTTCATCAATTGCAATACATCTTTTTTAGTTTATGTAATTACATGTACAAGTTGCCATATTCAATATGTGGGGCGCACTATTCGCCGCTTAAAGGATCGACTGTACGATCACCTATATGACATCACTAAAAATCATTCTACCAATGTTGCAAAACACTGGAATTTAGTACATGCAAAAGATGTTTCCAGTTTATTTATACAAGGTATTGAGAAAATCGCCACTCCAAAACGGGGAGGCGATCGATTCCGTTTGCTATGTAAACGTGAAGTCTATTGGATTTTTATTTTAAATACTAGAATTCCTCTTGGTTTAAATTTTGAATGGGATGTTTCCCACTATTATGAATGAAGGTTGTTTTTTTGGAGTTCTATATTTAAATATTTACTGCTTTACTCCTATTTACGTTTCATTCAGACTAAGTATGTTTACAGTTGCCCTATGCGCTTTACATCCACTATTCCGATAAGAGAACTGTTTCTAAAATATCCTCTAGACACTTTGTGTATATCGTGTTTAAATTTGGCTTCCCTATTATGATGGTTGTCAATGTTCATTTATATATGGACCTATTCAGTTGCCAAATATGCTGGATGTCACTTATAAAACATATTTTCCACTGAATATCCAAGCACACACGCTATTTACTAAGACTAAAGGGATACTTTCATTCAAATGCATACACCAAATGTTAGATCTCTGAAGGCTCCATACACACATCAACATTGGATAAACTAAGATCCGACACAGGTGCAGCAAACTAGGAAGACGGCTGTCCTCAGGGAGCAGACACCACTACTGACATAACGGGTGGTAATTACGGCTTTATCATTGCTGATTTCAGCCAATATATACCATGGCTTTACTATTGCCGTAGTATAGTATTATTTATGTATGTCGGTCAAACACATTGATTTCCCTCTACATAGACTCTATTTGCATATTTGATGACAATATATAGCGTATATTGATATACGTTTATATACATTATCTCCACTACCCACTGCCTTTGATGCCTTTTATATCAACTTTGTTACCAATTTGGATACATGGCATCTGCAGTCATCAGCATTCAAAGTTTTTGACATTTGGATGCAAAATTATCATATACATATAATTATCTATGATCATTACTATTGTCAAACTAATAATCTTCTATCTTTATAGAGTCTCACATCATCCCATGCATAAAGAGCCGTATCATCTCAGACCTAGTGGAATAAATAGTTTTAAATCCACATTGTAAGGCTATGTGTACACACAGATAGATAGGGACTGGCTGAAACCCCTCCACTTGCAGTGTCCATAGAGTTGTGAACAACTGTGGTGATTGGTTGCACAACATTTTGGAATTGAAGCGCTTTATCGTATAATGCTCACTATCAGAGTGACAACCCGTTTTTTGCATCCTTCGAGTTGTACACTGGCTGTGTAATACGGGCCACATTTAATTCATTGATCCGCCTTACCTCTCAATGTTTCCACCAATTGTCATGGGACGGTTCATTAAAATAGACAGCTGTCAACGACCCGTAGAACCCAATAACATTAAATTGGGAGGTTTCTGCGATGCCTCTGCAGCCCGCCACCCCATAGAAGCACCGACACTGGTCGGGACTTCTATCTAATTTGGTCGCCCGGGTCCACGGATTGTTCCATAGATACACAATTACGAAGTCTCAAAAGGATTAATCACAGTCACTGGTCATGTATAACTATTGTATAAAATGCATATATTCATCACCGACACTGCCAGTAGCCAATGAGTAAGGTTTTGCTAAAAACCCTTTGAAAGAAGATATAGCCGTTAGCACACTATGCAGGCTATCAACCCGATTGAACAACATTAGATATACAAAATAAAAATAAAAACAAAAATAAATACAAAAACGATTAATTAAACATATAGACACACCATTTAGAGTGCACGATCGTCTATTCACTTTTCTTCTTCACATTTCATATATTTTGTCATTTATCTTTTTTTTATCTTTTATTTCATTTCATTTTCGAATATGCCTATCCACACAATATACAAGTGAAGTTTTGGATACTAAAATTCACATCAGGAATCACGTTTAAAATAACTTAAAATAACTTAAGACACACAATATAACCGTTAAGTATTAGTATCATCAGTATAGTATTTAAATATAACTTCAACTCACTAGGTGGTTTTCGGCAAGTGTTGTTCAACAAACCTTATCATAGCGATTTGGTTAGCGATTTCATCACAGCGATTTGGTTAGCGGATATATATAATACCAATAAATGGTTATATACATACCTCACTATCTATTCACCCCCTCACCCATTCGCTATCACAAATATATAGACTTTATTTTTGGAGAGTTTATATACATTCCACATTTTTTGAACATTATGTATATATTTCTTTTATTTAAATGTATCTCACTAGTTCCTTCACACACGTAAAAAAGATTTTTTTTTTTCACTGTAACATTCATTGAAATCGCAATTGGGTTGGGCTATTCTATTGAATGGGCCCTTTAAGTGTGTACACATAACACTGCGTGCACACTTGATAGTTTTATGCATTTTTATGCGATTTCCTTATCAGGTCTTATAACTTTTTCACCTAAGTTTGTCTTTAAACAACATCAGGCTTCTTTTAAAGTGGTCACTCTCACTCTGCAGAATTAGCCTAGCAGCACATGTTGATATCCAATTAAGCCTAGTTTTCAGCTGCTGGTAACAGCCTTTTTCCATCAAACAATCATGTGATGCACATCCTGTAAGCATATATATTTGATATTCATTTGTGAGTTCATCAGCTATGAGTAAGCACTAGTTGTGGTGCGAAACGCGTCAGCTCTGTACCCCCCTTTTTTTTGCCGTGTATGGATTGCAGTGTTTTTTGCTTTTAAATAAACTTTTTGGATTTTATTTTCTCGGTGTGCGGCTGTCCGGAGTTCTTCCTTTTTTGATTTCCAAACCTGGCTTTTAGTAGTGGTATTTTCAATGCCCCGAGCATCACATCCACTGGTATATAATCAAGAGTAAATTTAACACGCAATTTTGTTTAAATACAGGGGTTTCTTTGACAATGTAAAGTACAGTCCTGTGTCCAAATTCAGTCTTTATCACTGTTAAATGCCATAAAACATACCTGTAACAAAGCTAACATAAAGTTACTATCAAAAGACAAAGTATACATTCCTTATTGGTAATACATAATCTCCCCATAAAGACCTGACATCCCCGTCTGCCAAATATATAGCTCTTTTATAATGTTGTCAGGTCTGATTCCCCTTGTAGAGGCATACTGCACAGTATATATTGCCCCAATATAGTATGTGACACGATTCTCTCACTTATGCATACCAACTTAGCTTTTCATGCATATTTGATGGACAAGTCATGTGGATTTAAAGCTTAATTTTTATCTGCGGTTTTAGTTATAATTATGAAAGAATTCGAAGGCATTTATGTATTAAAAACTATTAGCTTGTATATCCAGCGGGAAAATAAACAGCATCATTTGATTATTGGGATTTTAAATCAACAAAATGAAGGAAGAATAAAGCAAAAATAAACTAAAGCAACATGTAAATCCTTTTGGGTGGATTTATTAAAGGCAAATAGACTGTGCACTCTGCAAGCCCAGTTGCTCCAGTACTTAGTAAATGAGGGAAAGATTATCTGACTTCCATCATCCAATCATGTGCAAGCAAAAATTCTGTTTTTAATTTTCCTTGCATGCGATTGGGTATTCTTTGCAAAGTGAAACTTCACCACATTAAGACCTCTTTTTCACTGGGGCGGCGGGCCTGTTAGTGGTAAAGCGCCACTAGATTTAGCGGCTCTTTACCGCTGTTTAAGCGGTGCTTTTCGGCTGCTAACGGGGCGATTTTACCCCCGCAAGCAGCGGAGGAAGGGGTTATTAGCGCCTGTGTTGTGGCACTTCTGAAGCGCTTTTCAGGATTTTTTTGGAAGCACTACCCATTCATTCCAATGGGCATATGCAGTGTAGGAGCGCTATACACATCGCTCCTACACCACCCCAAAGGTGCTGCTTGCAGGACTTTTTTTTACCGTCCCGCAAGCGCACCGCCCCAGTGTGAAAGCACTTACAGGTGCTATTTTTAGTGCTAAAACACCTGAAAACTGCCTTAGTGTGAAAGGGGACTAATGCCCCGTACACACGATAGGATTTTCCGACGGAAAACGTTTGATAGGAGCTTGTTAATGGAAATTCCGACCATGTGTAAGCTCCATCGGACATTTTCCATCGGAATTTCCATCACACAAAATTTGAAAGCTGGTTCTCAAATTTTCCCACAACAAAATCCGTTGTCGTAAATTACGATCGTGTGTACACACTTCCGACGCACAAAGTTCCTTGCATGCTCAGAATCAATCAGAAGAGCAGCACTGGCTATTGAACTTAATTTTTCTCGGCTCGTCGTATGTGTTGTACGTCACTGCTTTCTTGACGTTTGGAATTTCCGACCAACTTTGTGTGACCGTGTGTATGCAAAACAAGTTTGAGCCAACATCTGTGGAAAAAAAAATATGGATTTTGTTGTCGGAAAATCCTATCATGTGTACAGGGCATTACTAAGCTCTGGAGCAACTGTGCTTGCAGAGTGCATGGTCTAGAAAATCAACCATTTTGCTTCAAGGACAAGCTATGATACATGATAATATACAACATGTCCATTCTAACTACTGCATTGAAATAAAACTACAAAAGCTACATAGTGGTTTAAAGCCTAGTGATATAAAAAATTACATGTACAGTATCTCACAAAAGTGAGTACACCTCTCATATGTTTGTAAATATTGTATTATATCTTTTCATGTGACAACACTGAAGAATTTAAACTTTGCTACAATGTAAAATAGCACGAGTACAGCTTGTATAACAGTGTAAATTTGCTGTCGCCTCAAAATAACTCAACACACAGCAATTAATGTCTAAACCGCTGGCAAGAAAAGTGAGTACACCCCTGAGTGAAAATGTCCAAATTGGGCCCAAAGTGTCAATATTTTGTGTGGCCGGCCACCATTATTTTCCAGCACTGCCTTAACCCTCTTGGGCATGGAGTTCACCAGAGCTTTACAGGTTGCCACTGGAGTCCTCTTCCACTCCTCCATGACGACATCACGGATCTGGTGGATGTTAGAGATCCTTCACCTTCCGTTTGAGGATGCCCCACAGATGCTCAATAGGGTTTAGGTCTGGAGACATGCTTGGCCATTCCATCACCTTTACCCTCAGCTTCTTTAGCAAGGCAGTGGTCATCTTGAAGGTGTGTTTGGGGTCGTTACTCGTTATCATGTTGGAATACTGCCCTGCGGCCCAGTCTCCGAAGGGAGGGGATCATGCTCTGATTCAGTATGTCACAGTACATGTTGGCATTCATGGTTCCCTCAATGAACTGTAGCTCCCCAGTGCCAGCAGCACTCATGCAGCCCCAGACCATGACACTCCCACCACAATGCTTGACTGTAGACAAGACCCACTTGTCTTTGTACTCCTCACCTGGTTGCCGCCACACACGCTTGACACCATCTGAACTAAATAAGTTTATCTTGGTCTCATCAGACCACAGGACATGGTTCCAGTAATCCATGTCCTTAGTCTGCTTGTCTTCAGCAAACTGCAGGCTTTCTTGTGCATCATCTTTAGAAGAAGCTTCCTTCTGGAACGACAGCCATGCAAACCAATTTTATGCAGTGTGCAGCGTATGGTCTGAGCACTGACAGGTTGACTCCCAACCCTTCAACCTCTGCAGCAATACTGGCAGCACTAATACGTCTATTTCCCAAAGACAACCTCTGGATATGACGCTGAGCACGTGCACTCAACTTCTTTGGTCGACCATGGCGAGGCCTGTTCTAAGTGGAGCCTGTCCTGTTAAACCGCTGTATGGTCTTGGCCACCGTGCTGCAGCTCAGTTTCAGGGTCTTGGCAATCTTCTTATAGCCTAGGCCATCTTTATCTAGAGCAACAATTCTTTTTTTCAGATCCTCAGAGAGTTCTTTGCCATGAGGTGCCATGTTGAATTTCCAGTGACCACTATAAGAGCTATAACACCAATTTTAACACACCTACTCCCCATTCACACCTGAGACCTTGTAATACAAACGAGTCAAATGCATGGCTAATTGAGCCTAATTTGGACATTTTCACTTAGGGGTGTACTCACTTTTGTTGCCAGCGGCTTAGACATTAATAGCTGTGTGTTGAGTTATTTTGAGGGGACAGCAAAGTTACACTGTTATACAAGCTGTACACTCACTACTTTACATTGTAGCAAAGTGTAATTTCTTCAGTGTTGTCATATGAAAAGATATAATACAATATTTACAAAAATGTGAGGGGTGTACTCACTTTTCTGAGATACTGTAAATACTGTTTGGGAGGTTAAATATACAGTGGTGTGAAAAAGTGTTTGCCCCCTTCCTCATTTCCTGTTCCTTTGCATGTTTGTCACACTTAAGTGTTTCGGAACATCAAACCAATTTAAACAATAGTCAAGGACAACACGAGTAAACACAAAATGCAATTTGTAAATGAAGGTGTTTATTATTAAAGGTGAAAAAAAATCCAAACCATCATGGCCCTGTGTGAAAAAGTGATTGCCCCCCTTGTTAAAACATACTATAACTGTGGTTGTCCACACCTGAGTTCAATTTCTCTAGCCACACCCAGGCCTGATTATTGCCACACCTGTTCACAATCAAGGCATCACTTAAATAGGAGCTGCTTGACACAGTAAGGTCCACCAGAAGATCCTTAAAAGCTACACATCATGCCGAGACCCAAAGAAATTCAGGAACAATTGAGAAAGAAAGTAATTGAGATCTATCAGTCTGGAAAGGGTTATAAAGCCATTTCCAAAGCTTTGGGAATCCAGCGAACCACAGTGAGAGCCATTATCCACAAATGGCGAAGACATGGAACAGTGGTGAACCTTCCCAGGAGTGGCCGGCCGCCCAAAATTACCCCAAGAGCGCAGCGACGACTCATCCAAGAGGTCACAAAAGACCCCACAACAACATCCAAGGAACTGCAGGCCTCACTTGCCTCAGTTAAGGTCAGCGTTCATGCCTCCACCATCAGGAAAAGACTGGGCAAAAATGGCCTGCATGGCAGAGTTCCAAGGAGAAAACCACTGCTGAGCAAAAAGAACATCAAAGCTCGTCTCAATTTCTCCACAACACATCTTGATGATCCCCAAGACTTTTGGGACAACATTCTGTGGACCGATGAGACAAAAGTGGAACTCTTTGGAAGGTGTGTGTCCAAGTATATCTGGCGTAGAAGGAACACTGCATTTCAGAAAAAGAACATTATACCAACAGTAAAATATGGTGGTGGTAGTGTGATGGTCTGGGGCTGTTTTGCTGCTTCAGGACCTGGAAGACTTGCCGTGATAAAAGGAACTATGAATTCTGCTGTCTACCAAGAGATCCTGAAGGAGAATGTCCGACCATCTGTTCGTGTACTCAAGCTGAAACGAACTTGGGTTCTGCAGCAGGACAATGATCCTAAACACACCAGCAAGTCCACCACCGAATGGCTGAAGAAAAACAAAATGAAGACTTTGGAGTGGCCTAGCCAAAGTCCTGACCTGAATCCTATTGAGATGTTGTGGTATGACCTTAAAAAGGCCGTTCATGCTCGAAAACCCTCTAATGTAACTGAATTAGGACAATTCTGCAAAGATGAGTGGGCCAAAATTCCTCCAGGACGCTGTAAAAGCCTCATTGCACGTTATCGCAAACGCTTGGTTGCAGTTGTTGCTGCTAAGGGTGGCCCAACCAGTTATTAGGTTTAGGGGGCAATCACTTTTTCACACAGGGCCATGATGGTTTGGATTTTTTTTCACCTTTAATAATAAACACCTTCATTTACAAATTGCATTTTGTGTTTACTTGTGTTGTCCTTGACTATTGTTTAAATTGGTTTGATGTTCCGAAACACTTAAGTGTGACAAACATGCAAAGGAACAGGAAATGAGGAAGGGGGCAAACACTTTTTCACACCACTGTATCTTCGGGCCTAAAATGTTAAAAACGAACTTCAATAGTCAGGGTCAGGGACTAATTAGCAACTTAATGAACACTTTGGTGCGAAATATACAAATACTATTGACATACAGAGTCAAAAGTATATAATTTGCAGAGTGCAGCAGCAGTATGTATCACACAACAGTAGAGGGAATATACCATACAGCACAGTGCCACAGTATTCAGAGTATGTTTGTCAACAGAATGCAATGTACTCTAGATGTTATAAAATCCCAACTCCTGCACTCTGTTTGCTCTGCCATATGTTACTCACTCCTGACAGCTGCACTCCCAACATAGTGTAGCAGCCAGGAGTACTTAACACATCATAGAGTGATGGCACTCCAGCAAACAAAACCCCTGAGCAAAGCATTCTCAATTAACCCCCTCAAAAAGGCAATCGGTCCTACCTTAAGAAACCCCCCCCCCTCCACGAATTGTGTTACCCCCACCACTCACTACTGCCCCCACTGTACCTCCTGTCCACTGCTCACTACTGCACCTATGACACCATTTACCTATGCACCTCCTCATCCACCTTTGTACCCTGTTATCTATTATTCACATATACACCCGAGATCCACTGGTTGCCTTCTCACTGGCTGACTTCTCTAACCCTCTGGTCAACGTCTTTCATTTCATTCCCTGTCAACAGCTTAGCTCTCCGTCTCCCTTCTGCACAGCTCACCTCCTAACACTCTCCTCCACCATTCCCCTCTACACCCTCTCAGCCCCATCTCAAGCATAATGTAGACCTTCCTGCCAGCCTTCTTCTCCTGAATGCAACCATTATGCCCCCTTCGCACATAAAGTCCAAATTAAAGAGCATCTAAATTCAAACACAAAAATATAATATATTTCATACATACTGTATGTAGATGTGGTGGCTGCATTAGATTTCTTTTTTCAGGCTCTAATTTTAAACTGGTATTCCTGCAAGTAACACAAGTCGGGTCTTGGGGTTTAGGGAACCATGGTTGTCACCCAGAATATGTTCAAATCATATTTTTCTTTGTTCAGCTCTATTACATTAGGGTGAGGGCATTAGTATTTTACAGAACCCCCCTTTATTTTTAAACCACAAATTTTAAAGTGGTTCTAAAGGCTGAAGTTTTTTTTACCTTCATTCATTTTATGCACAAAGGTAAAAAAATCTTCTGTGTGCAGTTCCCCCCGGCTCCTCAATCATTACCTGAGCCCCCTCAGATCCAGCGATGGAGACTCTCCCTCCTCATTGGCTGAGACAGCAGCGGGAACCCATTGGCTCCCACTGCTGTCAATCAAAGGGCAAGCAGCTTCCTCTGGGTGCACTGCGGGGAGGAGTCTGGAGTGCCTGCGGGGAACCTGAAAAGAAGAGGATCGGGGCTGATCTGTGCAAAACCACTGCACAGGGCAGGCAAGTATAACATGTTTGTTATTTAAAAAAAAAAGCTTTAATATCACTTTAAATTTGCTATACTGTTTGCCTAGTATTTCCATGTAATTTTTTTTTATAATAAAATATGAACTATATAATATAGCAAATTCTATAGATGAGGGGCAACAATCGAAAATAACTCTCATAAAAGTAAATTATCTCTGTTTACACAGAAATAGAGATGTGTTTCTTGCTCCTTTATCAGCTAAAACTGGGGGCTTAGTATTTCATGAAAGAATTAGCTTTCAGTGCTGTACAAAGATGTGGCTGTGATGTGCAATGGACAAAGCATAAACACAGCCCTGCTCCTGTGCAGATTGTAAACATCAATAAATATCTGTAAGAGAATTCTATGAAAGCCAATTTCTGGTAGTCTAAACTATACTTTGGTGTGTGTGCCAGATCTCATGGCTGCAGATAAAATAAAAAAAAAGAGAAAAGATGTCTTCACCCACAAGGACAGCTGCCAGGAAAACACCCATTTGCAAATTTTGTAACATTTGTTGCAGTTTTAAAATAATAATTGTAAAATTGTTTAGAAGCACCAGTGCATTTAATATTTAGCAGACTCAGCAGTACCACATACAATGTGTAGTGCTTAGTTTAAAGTAGAGCTATAGGCAAAACTTTTTATTTTTTATTTTGGATAGAGTAAGGGAAAGTTATTACCCCTATCAGATTTTTTGCCATATGTGTACCATTGTGGAGATTTCCCTTCACTTCCTGTCCCATAGCCAAACAAGAATTGACAGGAAATCCCTGCAAAATAAGGGAATCCATTGGTGCCCCTCCACGTTACCATAACTAGTGTCCCTATTGAAAGATTTCCCCTCTATTACCTTTCTTGGGACAACCCAACATTTGGGATTTTTTTACTTGCACTCTCAAAGATAAAGGTAAACCGGATAAATAGAGAAGAAAGAGTGAACGGGGACACAGACAGCACTAATAACCTAATAATCCAAAAGGGTAAAAACACTTACAAAAGGGTGGATAGGTAGAAGCACATCATATTAGTAATATGGCAGGTGGTCTGGCATTCTGGTAGTCCCAAGAAGTCTCAGTGATATCTAGTGTGATTCTATGGCAGCATATTCTTAAGTGGCCGACAGAAGCCACAACTCTCCTGGATACTGTGAAGACCGCTGGCTGCCTGAGACAGCATGGAAGCCGAATCCAGGAAGTGACGTCAGCAGGAAGGGACCAGCAACCAGCGTAGACAGCAAGCCGGAGGTGATGTCATCAACATGCAATGCGTTTCGGAACACCTGATTCGTTCTTTTTTCAAGCAATGACTAAAGGTTACTAGAAGCAGAGCTTCTTATGGTCTGTGGGCAGGCTTTGGTTGGGACTATGAGCAGACATGAGCAGGACAAAGGGAAGCACTGAGCTTATAAAATGACATAATGAATATAAAAAAACAGCATACTGTGGACACAAAAAGGAAAAAGAAAAAACAGAAGACTGACATACAGGGCAAACTGATGCAAAGACATGATGCAAAAACAGCAAGAGTGATACGCAACGCAATTAGCTAATATCACTGCATGCAGATGGAGCATAGCAGCTTTATGGCACGTCACTCGCTGTGTATGTATACATCAACAATAAACACTAAAATGCTGAACAATATACATCAATGGGTCTATGGTATATTATATTGAGTATATATGATAAGGAAGGGGATCATTAAAAAATATTGTGAAAGGGGAACCATATAAAAAGGCAATATATAATGATCTATGTATATATATATATATATATATATATATATATATATATATATATATATATATATATATATATATATATATATATGTAATTTATATGCACATGCGTGACCAACTGCACACAAATGTACATACATATAAATACATATAAATACATACACATATATCTCAAAACCACATGGTATCAGGGGCGGATCCAGAGCCTAGTCTCGGGAGGGGCACTGCCAGAAAATTTTGCGGGCAATTAGTTGGGGCAATGGCTGGTGTTGGCGCTTCAATCATCACGGCGCCAGGGTTGATATGGTGTCAGGATGATTGAAGCGCATTATTTCTATTATTACATTGTAATATAAAATTAAATAGTTCAACTCACCATAATGCAGAATCAGTCAGAGCCCTGAGCGTGTCACTTGCTACCGTCGGCTGCCCCAGATACAGCGTGTCACTTGCCACTGTCGGCTGCCACCAAATGCGAATTGTCACTTGCCATGTCACTTGCCACATCCCCTGCCACCAGATGAGATTTGTCACTGCCAATGTCACCTGCCACAAGATGCGGATTGTCACTTGCCAGTGGCTGTGTCCCAGAGTCAGGGCGGGGAGTGAGAGATAATGTAATCTCTGCTGCCCACGCCTGCACAGTGATGGCGGTGTTCTGTCGGAAGCTGAGCTGTGGTGATGCAGGGTGAGAGATGATGTCAGAAAGCCACTACCTATCAGAATATGCATTATAATATGATCCCTCAAGGTTGTTCTTAACCTGCTGTGAGACCAGGCTGAAATACCTGGTACATCTGCAGTGTGAATGTTCCAAGAAACATCTATGAACATTGGCCAAGTCACCTCAAATGAGAAGGTTCAGACTTCTTATATGAATGCACCCATGGAAGCTTCTTTTGGAATCCGCTCCTCTTCTGAATATATGACTGAAGAGTCGTTGCGTCGCAGCCATCTTGGTACACCCCCACTTGTCAGCAGTAAGCCTAGAGTTAGAAGTCGGCAAGCGGACATCTTTATACACCCACCGGAGTCTTGCTTTTCACAGTTATTTTTAACAGTAAACTCAGCTTATTTAGTGAAAATATAAGTTGCGTTTACTGTTAAAAATAACTGTGAAAAGCATAACTCTGGTGGGTGTATAAAGATGTCCGCTTGCCGACTTATAACACTAGGCTTACTGTGGACAAGTGCGGGAGTACCAAGATGGCCGTGACGCAACGTCTCTTCAGTCACATATTCAGAAGGGGAGCGGCTTCCCGATAACACTTGCCTGCTCGCCTCACTCAGTCACACGCCAGCCCGCCGGCAGTGAGTACCAAGATGGCCGTGACGCAACGTCTCTTCAGTCACATATTCAGAAGGGGAGCGGCTTCCCGATAACACGCCAGCCCGCCGGCATGATTGCTCAATTACCAGCCTGCCTGTCTGCTCGTTCACGCTGCTCAGTCACCCGCTCATTATTTTCTCGGGGGGAGCAATTGCCCCGTTGCCCCCCCTGGATCCGCCCCTGCATGGTATATATGCTGTTTTTTATATTCATTATGTCATTTTATAAGCTCAGTGTTTCCCTTTGTCCTGCTCATGTCCGCCTATAGTCCCACCCAAAGCCTGCCCACAGACCATAAGAAGCTTTGCTTCTAGTAACCTTTAGACATTGCTTGAAGAAGGAACCAATCAGCTGTTCCGAAACAGCTTTACTAGTTAATACATTTTACTTTGCTATCTTCTTGAATTCTTAAATCAACTTTTACTGTCTGCTAATGCTTGCACAAAAGCACTGTATCCAGATCGTTGCAAACGCTGTAAAACTTTGTGAGCTGTACACAGACTCCACGCTGTGGGTATAGTTTGTAATGTTGCTTTGGGCACTTATTGCAACACATGCAGTTCAGCTTCATGAACAGGACTATGTTTGGAATATTCTCATTTCAATGTGCAAACTTTTCAAACAAAAATTTAATCACTCAGAGCTCAGACTTGGGTGGATAACCAGGTGTTATATTACACCACTGGTCGGACACATTAAGGCTATTTTTGCCTAGAGCCCTTATAAGGTACTCAGGTGCTTCCTCCCTTCCTTTTGCCACACGTATTCATTGGAGGATGGTCTACACCTGGGTTATCGCATATTCCTTCCAGACACACTTACCCTGTTTTCCACACTGTACTCCATGAGTACCACACAGGGAAATACCCACACTTGTAGCTATGGTAGTGACCAGGCGAAAGTGAGCCAATTTTTAAACAAGAGGTAAATATTCACTCTGCCGAAAGCCTGTACAAGACTCAGCCTCGAAGTAACAATGTGCCCCGTGCACCAGATCAAAAACTGGTTTTAACACAGCCCTTAGCATTTGATTTTAGCTCTATTTCAAGCTCAAAACAAGCAGCCTACTTGACAAAAGCAGAATGTTTTGCATCTGTGTCACATTTTCTTGGACAGATTACTGCTTTAATACAGCCATCTTTTCCAAGGCTCAGAAATGCCCCGTCTCTTCTCCTACTCAGCTGGAGTTGGATTACAATATGCCATACCTAAAGTAGAGGACATGCAAGGAAATGAAGAGCAGGTTAAGACAGTGTCAAAGGAAACTGGAAGATTTCTCTCCTCCACATTGACACTATAATGAAGCGAGATAAGATGCTTGATAACATTTAAAAAGCTCATTGCTTCTGTTTGCAAAAGCCTTGGCATTGTGCAGATTGACTCTCCTCCATCTCACCATGCGCATTTGAGCAGAAAGAGACCTACAAAAACTTGCAAATCATTCATGAACAGATAGAATGTGCAGTCTATGACTGGTGGGTCACTCCTGAAGGGATTTTCACTCCCATAAGAATTTTTGATGAACTCTATCCAGTGGAAAGAAGAGTGGGCTATTCCTGTGGTTGATCCTGCTATTTCTGTCCAAACATCTGACTGTACTAATTGAAAATGTTCCTTTTTTCAAAGATTCTGCTGATTGAACATTAAAGACAGTCTTAAATGTTTTCTTTAACCATACTATCCGTCCTCATGACACAATGGTCCTCTCTACATAGAGTATATCATGGCAGGCTTGGGGCTATCCCATGTCAATAAATACTATCATGCGGTCAAAATGGCTCAGCTAATCAAATTCCAGGCCACTACTGAATCCCTGTTGTGGGTTAACATAGAGGCATGGAACATGGAATGCGACCCGATAGCTATAACTAATCTACTATGGCTCTCACTACAGGCTCAAAAATTATAACCAATCCCATTACTCTGCAATCCCTCCCCCTATGGGACCATCATAAATTGTGCATTGGACTCAACTCTCCCCATACCCCCCCCCCCCCCTAATCTTTTTTACAGAATCCTTCATTCCAGGCAGCTTATGTTTCCTCAGCTTCCTTCAGACACGACACTGGGAAACACTTCATCTTACAAAACTGTACCATTTAGCTAACTCCACTGGTATGTGTCCTTTTTCTGTGCTATGCCAGTGTTTTCATCTGCCAGCATCAGAAACGTTTTGCTACAACCAAATTTTTATAAAGTCGGGCCTCCCTCTGATTTTGAATAAACTCACTACCTTTAAATGTTACTGTAAAAAAGACTTCCACGCAGTAGGCCAAATCTCCATCCTGTATCAGGACATGCTCATCAAACTTTTCCAAAACCCTTCAACCTAGGAATCTGAATGCAACAAGAAAAAATACAGCACTAAATATATGTAGCACAAAGCAGCAGCTCTGCCGTGAGATACACACAGAAAATACAGCTGCGCTAACCTAAATAAAATTAAATTAAATGAGACACAAAGTGAATTTGTAGTCTATAAGATCAGTCTATCAAAGTAAGAAAGTAAATCCCTTTAATTCCTCGTCAGCTTGCAATGAAACACATCGGAAGGAGGGACATGCTGAGGTCACCGCGTTGCTATGATCCTGGAAGGAGGGGTGGTCTATGTAAGCCGGCTGGCTTTTAACCAATGCGTTTTATTCTACTCTGCTTTAAGTGTATTACCTTTTTACTATTAAAGTTATTATTGTCTTTTACACTATGGCAAACTTTTTCTTTTTGGGTTTACTTTGAATACCCTGATACTGGTGCCCATTGACTACGCAGCTGATTCCTGTTCCATATGAGATTTTAAGGATATCTGCCTGGCCTTACTCCGTTTGGATTGAGGTCTGTCTGTGAGCCGACATCAGATTCTCCCTCAGGATAAAGGCCCTGGCTGCCTTAAGCTTACTGTCTTGGTAAGCGCATAACATATGTGGCGGAGGAACACGTTTTGTCGTAGTGTACAAAGTATCTACTTCACTGTCATGAGGAATTAAAGGGACATACTCTACTTTACTTTTTTTACTTTGATGGACTGATCTTAAGGGATACCAATTCACGTTGTGCCTCATTTAATTTCATTTCATTTTATTTAGGTTAGCACAGCACCATGTAGGAATCTGACCTCAGTGTCACTATGGATTGGGCCGACATATGGCAGGCCACCAAATCTTGCTCTGCCAACATTGCCGCACGTGAAACCACATATAAGTTATTTTCCCACTGGTACCTGGTTCAAGCTTGCATTTAGACTTATGCACCAAACTACGCTCCCGATAGCTTTAGAGGCAGCAGAATGCGGGGAACACATTGACATATATGGTGGGAGTACCCTACTGTACACAAATTTTGGATTGAGGCCTTTAATAAATTATCTATGGCACTGGGCAACCCTGACCCCTCAGTCGCTATCCTAAACCAAAGGCCTCCGGACCTTATGACAGCTCAATTTAAACTCCTTTTACAAATTTAGGAAAATGATAGCATCAGCCTGGAAATCCCCAAACCTCAACATACTTGAGGTAAAAAATTAAGTTACACACTGTCACGTACCTTACAGCGGAGCCTGAAATGACGAGGGCGTCCTCTTGCACGGTCGCGGTCCTAGCACCCCTGGAGGTGGAGACAGGAACTGCTATGGCAGCGGAAGGGTGCAGGTGCCTGTAGGCAGGTAGATAGCAGGTCAGGAACAAGCAGGAGTTGGCAACGGGCTGGCAGAGAAGTACACAGACAGCAGGCAGGCTCGTGGTCGGGGACAGGCAGAGGTCGGCAACAGGTCAAGCAGCGAAGTACAGAATCACGAGACAAAGCTGAAGTCAGAGGTTCAAGCCGGGGTCGGTGCAGGTAAACAAGGCAGAGATTGCAGGGGTGTTCCAAGAGAGTAGTCAGGAAGAGCCGGGTGTTCAAGATCAGGTGAAGTCAGACAAGGCAACAGCAAGGTATGCATGAACAAGCTGAGACAATCCAGCACCGATGCTAAGTAGCTGCTCGTTTAAATAGGGGTGATTTGCCAGCGTGCACGCATGCGCACAAGCAAATGCACAGTGCGCATGTCCATTCCACAAAAATGCGCCAAAGCGCACATCCGTGCGCCGATGCGGATATCTATACATATGATGAGTCGATGCGCACATATGTTAGGAAAAGGTGCGCAAATGCACATATTGTGCACAAGCACATGCACAGTGCGCATTTCCATTCCACAAAAATGCGCCAATGCGCACATCCGCGCGCCGATGCGGATATCTATACATATGATGAGCCGATGCGCACATATGTTAGGAAAAGGTGCGCAAATGCACATATTGGATCAGGGATTCACCTGCTTGGTGCGGAGGTTCCCTGACACGCACACTATGATCCACAGAACCTTAGCACCATTATATTATCCCCCAATTTGATCATCAGTACCTCTTCACATTTCCTTCTTCTCTCCTCTTCACCTTCCACCCCTCCTCTCTCCTTTTTCTCTCTTTTTCCTTTACTCCTCTTCCATTATTATTGCATTTCCCAGCTCCAATCTGTTTGGAATGTGTGTATGCACTTCTGATTGGGCTCCTATGAGTCCATCTTTATGAACCTACTTATTTTTGTTCCTCATTATTGTATACTACAAAAGCTGCTGCCTCAGCCAAAATGTATGTACTCTTTATTAACCTTAAATAAAGCTTTTTGGACAGTAAAAGTCTTCTTTAACCTGGCAAGCCCAGTCCTACAGCCAGCTCTTGCTTATATTTCTGTGTGTCAGAAATAGCAGCTAACTGGACTAGGACAATAAATAACCAATATAACCCTGCTTTTCAGGATCGTGCTGTTACAGAGCAATTAGAGCAATTGCCTTCTGCTCCGCCTTTTTTGTGTAGATGTCCTGGAACATGTCATGAGACAAATACTCAGAATTGCTATAATCTCCATTCATATGCATAGACTCTTATGTCTAAAGGCTGGGACAGTGGAAGCTGTCTTTTAAAGTCGCCTCGCACATATGCCCTTCCAAGGAAGACGTATGTTTGGTGAGGCACATGTATCTAGAAGCCACTGCCACCATTACATGGTGGATCATGGTGGAGCCCAATCTACCATAATCTGTAGTAGCATCCTGGGCTTTTAGGCACCAAGCCTATGTTGTCCTACTGTGTAAGACCACCACCTGGCCTTCTGTTAATACTTTCTCAATGTTTTCCAGGTGGATGTTCAATCTTCTGTGGATGCACTTTGCTTGCAAGGTTCTTACAGTGGCACTCTGAACTTGGTTCCTTGAACCCTGTTTTTTTTTTTTTGGGCCTGTTGGCAAAGTTCTGTTGCTTATTTGCTGTCCATCCTTTGTATTCGTTGCTTGGGCACATCTCACGGTGTATGAATAATATGCCTGTGTCCTGTACTGTAAGATTAAAGCCCCATACACACGCGCGGACAATCCGTGGACCAGGTCCGTCGGACCATGTCCGTCATACTTTGTCTGATGTTGGTTTTGCGTACACACGATCGGACAAAGTTGTCGGAAAATCCGATCATTCTGAACGTGGTGACGTTTGTTGCCTACGACGGGACTACGTAGAGGCTAGTAGCCAATAGCTTTGGTCTTGTAATGTGATCTGAGCATGCGTAGCACTTTGTCCGGTCGGACAAGCGTACACACGCTCGGATTTGGTGTGATCGGACCGGGTTGAAGGGAAATCTTTCCAGCAGGAGATAAGACTTTGTCCGACGGACAAACCGACGAACACTGTCCGATGGTGCATACACACGGTCTGATTTTTCAACAACCTTGTCCGATCGGACCAAATTGATGAAAAAGTCCGACCGTGTGTATGGGGCTTAAGAAGAATTTTAGAGTTTTGGTCTAGGGGTGGGTAGAGCCTGATGATGAACCAAGAGACCTAACCCATTAGGTCCACTTTACTTTTGAGTGACACCACACTGGAATGGGTGGATCCATGGCCTCTATTCAGTCCACCCATAGACAAGTCATTTCATAATATCGGCATTGCCATATTTGAGTATGACATGTCTGTATCTCCTGGCTGAAAGCTGAAGGGAGGAAGGGATAGAGCCCTATGCAGGAAGCTGACACATACTGTACATGATAGCTTCCCTGACACATTCACAACCCACTCTACTGGTTTGCCTCTGTAGTCGAGTTTAGATAGATTTGGTTAATTACCAAATCTGAAAACTAATGGTAATTCTTTAAAGCTGAACTTGATTCTCTTAATCAACATTAACTACTTTTAATCCTTATGCTCCAAATCTTAGTTAATAGGTAGGAAGGTAAATAAAATGTACTTGTTTAAAACTTTTTTTTACATGTCTTCTATTCCTTCCTGGTTTTCAAGGCTAGTCTAAAAGAATGTCATACATCTCAGAGGTCTAAATAGGCATTTATTTTTTCATCAAGAGAAGGGGAGGGGGGGTTTTCTCAGCTAAGTACACCTTCCTGTCTGCATGCCCAAGCTAAGGGCAGATGGATTCCAGTAAAGTAAATGCTAAATGAATAATCTGACTTGCTTTAAATATAAAAAAAATAGTCAAATAGCATTTTTGATTTGTGGTGCTCAAATACAGTTAGGTTCTGCTGTATGGACCTTTTGCTATCACAGCAACAAATTCTTAAAGTGGTGGTAGTTGGAACTGCCAGAATTTGCACATGGCTACAATGTTACTGGCACTGGAGCAAATGCTTGCCTGAATTAGGCATAGGAAAATCTTAATTAAACTACTGCCAGAAAATTGTTGTTAGGATTTTATTGCATTCCCCAGTATGTTTTTAGCAGAGGATGCCTTTAACATTATTGTAAAATACCTCCCAAATTTGTTCTGTCCACCTCACAAGCTGATACCCCCAAAAAACAACATATAACAACTTTATAGAACATTTATTTGTGCCCTGGGCATGTATTTGATTCGCCTAGTGTTAGCTCTATAATAACTAAAAATGTTAAGAACCCTGCAGATGTATTTTGGATGTTAGGAGTTACGGATGTTATGCAACTGTCAGAAAAACACCATCAAGGTGACAATAATAAAGAGTAACTGTATGTGTAATCTTTTTTTTTTTTCACACGATCAGTACACAGCACAAAATAATGGCGATGGGATCAGGTTGCTTTGTTTCCTGCTTTTTATTCAGAATATCTTGATCTGTTCCATTTGAACTGAAACTATAATGTAACATGTGCCTTCTGTTTCCAGGGCCCATGCATAGGGAACCAGCAGAGTTTGGCGCACAGTAGGCTATGGGATGCTGTGGTTGGTTTTCTCCATGTCTTTGCAAACATGCAAATGAAACTGTCACAGGTAATACTCTTATTTAAAATATGTAATATTGCTGGTGCAGCTTTTAATTTTTATTATAGCTTTATGTGCCTCAAAATGAAGAAATATGTCTTGCAATGTTTGAGATAGCCACCCATTTATATTATGAAAATTATGTTTGGAGTGATATAAGCATATTTGACCTTCACCTACTGTATGCAGAGGACAATAAATATGAACAGGCTACAAATGTTCATGTGTTCACAGGAAGGAGATGGGGAAAGCCAGTGTGGATGTCACTAGCCCTCTGCCTACTTATAGAAAGTAGAGTTGAATTATTATTATTATACCATGTGACTTAATATCTACTGCTCCTTGTGTTATCAAATCACATAATTGGATGGGATCCATGCTAGGAAGCACAGATCTGCTAAATGTAAAGGCTAATTCTTGATTTTGAAAAAATAAATAAAATTTAAGTAAAATTTCTCATCTGTTGAGTATATATGTGAGCTACATAAATGATTACATACAATTGAAAACACAATATTTCCTTAAAGTCTGACAAAAGTATCCTGAAGTGAATACTTATTAAGATGAAAATAATTTTCCACAAATTATCTGTTAATCGACCATTCAGCTGATGACTTGGGAGGATCGATCTCCCTCGTATGGGTCTATTTAGTGGTACATAGGCTGCTAATTGGGATCAGTATATGTGTCTTGTTAAGTAATTGTAATTTAAAAGTAAAGAACTCTCTGGTTCGCATCTTCCTCATAACCGTTAATGACCCTTATACACGACAGCTCATCTTGAAGAGCCTCCCATGGGAAACAAAATATGTTCCTTTCATTCTGAAAAGGGTTTCTGTATTTTAATTGACATTAAAACTATTTAGCTTATAAGTACAGACCTCTTGTCAAGTATGCCTTTAATATATCATTTCCAGATGCATATAATGCTGCATTCACAACAAAAGTCATGCTAAATTTAGAAACAATTACGTATTGATCAATATATTTTTGTTGTACCTGTTTAAAAGGCATTAGTTACAATAAATGAAACACAACTGTTATGTGTCTAGAAGAAAATAGGGCAATGTAAGCTGCTCAACCCAAAATGTATTTTTCTATTACCGTATATACTCGAGTATAAGCCGAGTTTTTCAGCACATTTTTTTGTGCTGAAAGTGCCCCCCTCGGCTTATACTCGAGTCAAGCACTTTTCTGCAGCAAAAAAAAAAATTTCCGACCCGACTTTGGGGCCCCGTATCTCAGGGCCACTTGGGTTTAGGAGTCCCAAATTTGGTATTTAAACCCAGTTGAACTAGCACTACAACATATCCAAAGATGGGGTTCCTAGCACTAAGTGGCCCCGAGATACAGGGCCCCAAATTCGGTTCAGAAAATGTCATTCTCTGCTGCAGAAAAGTGCTTGAGATTTTCTGACCCGAATTTGGGGCCCCATATCTCGGGGACACTTGGTGTTAGGAAGCCCAAATGTTGTATTCCAACCCAGTGGAATTAGCACTACAACATATCTAAAGATGGGGTTCCTAGCACTTAGTGACCCTGAGATACAGGGCCCCAAATCGGTCAACTGTGTCCATGTGCATGGGCACAGTGAGGCTGCAAATGGGCATCGTTGACCCTCTTTTCCACTTACAGTAGCTGCGCATTTCTCACCCTAGGCTTATACTCGAGTCAATAAGTTTTCCCAGTTGTTTGTGGTAAAATTAGGTGCCTCGGCTTATATTCGGGTCGGCCTATACTCGAGTATATACGGTAAGTTCATGATCCTTCATGTACCACCCAGACGTCTGTCTTCATCAGGTACTCTGATGGCACCAACTATATGTTTGCCTGTAAACACAGCTGCCCAGTTTATTAGTGTTTGGTAGGACATACAGTATCTCAAAAATGAGTACACGCCTCACATTTTTGTAAATATTTTATTATACCTTTTCATGTGACAATACTGAAGAAATTACACTTTACTACAATGTAAATTAGTGAGTGTACAGCTTGTATAGCAGTGTATATTTGCTGTCCCCTCAAAATAACTCAACACACAGCCATTAATGTCTAAACCGTTGACAACAAAAGTGAGTACACCCCTCAGTGAAAATGTCCAAATTGGGCCCAAAGTGTCAATATTTTGTGTAGCCACCATTATTTTACAGCACGGCCTTAACCCTCTTGGGCATGGAGTTCACCAGAGCTTCACAGTTGCCACTGGAGTCCTCTTCCACTCCTCCATGATGACGTCACAGAGCTGGTGGATGTTAGAGACCTTGCGCTACTCCACCTTACATTTGAGGATGCCCCACAGATGTTCAATAGGGTTTAGGTCTGGAGACATGCTTGGCCAGTCTATCACCTTTACTCTCAGTTTCTTTAGCAAGGCAGTGGTCATCTTGGAGGTGTGGTTGGGGTCGTTATCATGTTGGAATACTGCCCTGCGGCCCAGTCTTTGAAGGGAGGGGATCATGCTCTGCTTCAGTATGTCACAGTACACGTTGGCATTCATGGTTCCCTTAATGAACTGTAGCTCCCCAGTGTCGGCAGAACTCATGCAGCCCCAGACCATAGCACTCCCACCACCATGCTTGACTGTAGGCAAGACACACTTGTCTTTGTACTCCTCACCTGGTTGCCATCACACACGCTTGATGCCATCTGAACCAAATAAGTTTATCTTGGTCTCATCAGACCACAGGACATGGTACCAGTAATCCATGTCCTTAGTCTGCTTGTCTTTTGCAAACTGTTTGCAGTCTTTCTTGTGCATCATCTTTAGAAGAGGCTTCCTTCTGGGACGACAGCCATGCAGACCAATTTGATGCAGTGTGTGGCGTATGGTCTGAGCACTGACAGGCTGACCCCCCCCCCCCCCCCCCCCTACCCCTTCAACCTCTGCAGCAATGCTTGCAGCACTCATACGTCTATTTCCCAAAGACAACCTCTGGATATGTTGCTCAGCAGGTGCACTCAACTTCTTTGGTCGACCATGGCGAGGCCTGTTCTGAGTGGAACCTGTCCTGTTAAACCACTGTATGGTCTTGGCCATCATGCTGCAGCTCAATTTCAGGGTCTTGGCAATCTTCTTATAGCCTAGGCCATCTTTATGTAGAGCAACAATTTTTTCAGATGCTCAGTGAGTTCTTTGTCATGAGGTGCCATGTTGAACTTCCAGTGACCAGTATGAGAGAGTGAGAGCAATAACACCAAATTTAACACACCTGCTCCCCATTCACACCTTAGACCTTGTAACACTAATGAGTCACATGACACCAGGGAGGGAAAATGGCTAATTGGGCCAAATTTGGACATTTTTTCACTTAGGGGTGTATTCACTTTTGTTGCCAGCGATTTAGACATTAATGGCTGTGTTATTTTGAGGGGACAGAGAATTTACACTGTTATACAAGCTGTACACTCACTAGTTTGCATTGTAGTGAAGTGTCATTTCTTCAGTGTTGTCACATGATAGGATATAACAAAATATAATAAAATATTTACAAAAATATGAGGGGTGTACTCACTTTTGTATATTGCCCCATTCACTCCAATTGTGCCCACATGTGCATTACTTTCTGAGATACTAACTGGGACACTGGAATCCAAAACCACAGTGTAAAGCATCTAAAACTGAGTTTAACTGCCTACAGAGGGGCACAGATGTTGAGTGGTAAAGACTGTTCCAATTTCTTAGCAATTTTCTTAAAAAGGAGATCGATTTTAATTTCATGCCGTGTCATGCCGCTATTATTCTATATGTATATATATATATATATATATATATATTTATTAATACACTGCCTGCACTGTATATATAGTCTACACTACATACACTGACTACACTGTGTATATACAGTGTTGTGAAAAAGTATTTGCCCCTTCCTGATTTTTTTTTTTGCATATTTCTCACACTTAAATGATTCAGATTATCAAACAAATGTTAATATTACACCAAGATAGCCTGAGTAAATCCAAGATGCAGTTTTTTAATTAATATATAATTTATTATGGGAAAAAAGCTGTTCAAACCTGCCTAGCCCTGTATGAAAAAGTAATTGCCCCCTCCCACGCTAAATCATGAATGAACTGTGATTAACCACAATTTTTTGGAAAGCTGAGTTAAATTACACTTGCCACACCCAGGCCTGATTACTGCCAGACCTGTTGAATCAAGAAATCACATAAATAGAAGCTGTCTGACAAAGCGAAGCACGTTAACAGATCACAAAAATCCACACATCATTCCACAATCTAAAAAAATTCAAGAACAGATTAGAAACAAAGTAATGTACATGTATCAGTCTAGGAAGGGTTTCAAAGCCATTTCTAAGGCTTTGGAGCTCCAGTGAACCACTGGGAGAGCCGTTATCCACAAATGGAGATAAATTGGAACAGTGGTGAACCTTCCAAGGAGTGGCCAGCCTACAAAAATTACTCCAAGAGCATGACGATGACCCATCCAGGAGGTCATAAAAGAACTCGGAACAACATCTAAAGAACTGCAGGCCTCAGGTAAGATCAGTGTTTATAATTCAACAATAGGAAAGAAACTGGGCAAAAATGGCATCCATGGGAGAGTTCCAAGGCCAAAGCCACTGCTGACCAAAAAGAATACAGAGGCTCATCTCACATTTACCAAAAAACATCTTGATTATCCCCAAGACTTTTAGGCAAATATTCTGTGGACTGATGAGACAAAAACGTTACTCTTTGGAAGGTGTGCATCCCGTTACATCTGGCATAAAACGAATACAGCTTTTTATAACAAGAACATCATACCAACAGTCAGACATGGTGGTGGTAGCGTGATGGTCTAGGGCTGCTTTGTACCTTGACGAGTTACCATAATTGATGGAACCAAGAAATCTGATTGCTACCAGAAAATCCTATAGAGGAATGTCCCGCCATTAGTTCGGGACCTCAAGCTCAAGGACTTGGGTTATGCAGCAGAACAATGATCCGAAACACAACAGCAAGTCCACCTCCAAATGGTTCAAACAAAGCAAAGTTTAGGCTTTGGAGTGTCCTAGTCAAAGCCCGGACTTAAATCCAATTGAGATGCTGTATCATGACTTTACACAGGCCATTCATGCTGGAAAACCGTTCAGTGTGGCTGAATTAAAACAATTCTGCAATGAAGAGTGGGCCAAAATTGCTCCACAGCAATGTGAAAGACTCATTGTCTGTTATCGCAAATGCTTGATTGCAGTTGTTGCCACCAAGGGTGGCACAACCAGTTATTAGGTTTAGGGGGCAATGACTTTTTCACATAAAGACAGGTAGGTTTGGACAGCTTTTTTGCCTTAATAAATGAAACCATCATTTAAAAACTGCATTTTGTATTTATCTATCTTTGTGTAATAATACATTTGTTTGATGATCTGAGTCATTTAAGTGTGACAAAAATGGAAAGAAAATCAGAAAGGGGGCCAATACTCAAATATTTTTCACAGCATTGTATGTATATATATATATATATATATATATATATATATATATATATATATATATATATATATATATATATATGTGTATATATATATATATATATACTAAACTGCGTGCATGCCACTAACATGCCTCTAGCTAACGATCTCACGGTGCATTATGGGGCGTTCCACGGCTCTCAAATTTGCCGCGAACGCCCCATAATCTTCGGTATTCGCCGAACGGGTGATCATCAAATGAATGGACTAAAGTCACACCGTACTGAGTCGCATAGGAATTGCACAAGAATGTGGATCGTGTTCCTGTAAAATTTAGATGTGAACTGGCCCTTCAGACAGAACAGAAGTAAAGATGGTTAGCTGCATGAGCAGATCATTTTAAGCAACTTAGAGCTTATTGAATAAGTTATTAATAAAACTATATTGTGAATTTTAGGACTCCAGCCAGATTGAACTGCTTAAACAGCTCCTTGATCTCCTTCAAGACATGGTGGTCATGCTGCTCTCTCTTCTAGAAGGTAAGATATTTGGTAGAAGTTGAAAATGTTGCATTTAGTTCTTGTTTTGCAGGTTCTCTTCTAATGTATATAAGCATTATATTATTTAAACTCAGTTTAGTAACTGTAAGTCATGATTCTCCCTGGGATCATTGGAGACACAGTGGGCCAACGAGTAAACATTTTACCATTATTGTCACTTTTATCTGGGTAAATCATGCTTTTTATACTGTGTAGGGTTGCCATCCTTTCTTCAAGCTAAACCTGAACACTTTAGCGGCCTCTTTTTTTAGGGGAGTATACATTATAAGATTGTAAAAGACCTGGGACACTTTTGGTGGCCTGAAAGAGAGTAGTAATGTGTCGCATATCTCGCAATGGCAAACGTATGGAATGCAGGGGTCAGAAATATTTAATGTACAAAATGCAGGGTTCAGATATGCCCTGGGGAGAGGGCTAGTGCTAGCAGGGGGTTGGGGGAGTTAGATATATGCTGGGGGGAGTCTTTGGGAGGGGAGAGGGCTAGTGCTTACAGGGGAGGTTGGATGTGTGCTGGGGGGACGCTTTCGGATGGGAGAGGGCAAGAGCTAGCGGGGGGGGGGGGGCTAGCGGGGGGGGGGGGGGGCTCGGATATGTAGGACATACATTGGGAGTGGAGAGGACTTCTGCTAGCGAGGGGGAGGTATATGTACTAGGAGGACACTTTGGCAGGGGACAGAGAGCTAGAGCTAGCAAGGGGGGGGAGATATATGTGAGGGGGCACTTTGGGAGAGGAGAAAGCTAGTTCTAGTAAGGGGGGTGGGGGTCTTGCATATGTGCTGGAGGATGCTTTAGGAAGGGAGAGGACTTGTGCTAGTTGGGGGGTTATATATGTGCTAGGGGGACGCTTTGGGAGGAGAGAGAGTTAGAGCTAGCAAGGTAGGGTCAGATATGTGCTGGGGGGCGCTTTAGAAGAGGAGAGGGCTAGTGCAAGATAGGGGTGGGGGAGTTGGATATGTGCTGGGGGTGAAAGATAATGTTAGGAGGGGTTGTCAGATTTCAAATCTAACCACACTTCTACACATTTTCAAAGTTGTTCTCCTTTCCAGTCGCTCTCTCACCTCCCCCCTGTCCCTCTACACAGTATAGAAAACTTTGTACAGACCTTGCTCAGCGTGTCCCTGCTCCCCCACCCCCTCCTCCTCCTGTGTGTGTATGCAGAGCGGAGAAGGAGGAGGAGCTTTGATTCACTGACACTGTGCTGAACCAGGATGCCGTCAGGGAGGGGAGAGACATCATGCCACTCTCGGTGCAGTCCGGTGTGAATGATGTGTCCGGATCTGGGGCAGATGAAGACCCGAACACATAATTCAAAAACCGCCTTGGACCTAGGACATCTGTCTCTTTCTTACTTTTTTTTTTCACCTTCTTTCAATTCCGCTATCCTTTCTACAAAATTCTGTAACTTGTGTAACGTAAACATGTATAGAGTGTTTATGGAATAAACAACTCTGAGCAAATAATCAGAATACTCACAATATAAAGATTAACTTTGATGATAGGTTTTGTTTTATTAAAGCTATACCAATAATTTACAAAGCACACATCACATTCATTATTACCTATCAAAGGCTTTGACGATGTTATGTACTCATTGCTGAATTTATACTTCACACAATTATTTGTACAAATGTTATTATCCTTGTACAACTTTTATTATCTTTTCTCAATAAAAACTTTAATGGAACAATCATTAAAAAACTGGACTGTCCGGGAGAAAACCGGACTGCCCGGGATAAAAAACGGACAGGTGGTAACCCTACCTACATGTGAAAATATGGTGTAGTGAATGAAATTTACATGTAATACTACAAGAACAAACTAATCAGTGTTGTTGGGTGCTTTCCATTTAGAATGATTTAAACAAACAGGCTTGTTGAAGTGTTGTGAAGAAAATGGTAGCAAAGAAACCTTTTCCTCAAAGAATTTACAATAAACTTATTATTAGCATCAGACTTGGAGACCATCCTACACATTACTCATAACTTGATTTCTTCCTTTACTGAAAATAAATAAACGGCTAAAAACAAAGCCAGCTGTCCCTTGTGTGAGAGATAAAGCAAATCCTTCTTTATTAGGATTATTCTAACAATATTCACATATAATTTGCATGTGCTTTTCTGATTTGTAGAGATGTTGCGATATAATCACACACATAGGTTGGACTTGATGGACTTTGTGTTTTTTTTCAACCTCACCTACTATATAACAGGCTGATTGCTCTTCACAGAATATTTACCTTACTATTTCAGCCAAAACAATAGCTTTAAATGATATAAATGGGCATCTGCAAACATAGCAAATTAAACTTCACTAAGGCCCCTTTCACACTGGGCCAGGAGCCGCGGTGATGGTAAAGCAGCGCTATATTTAGCGCTGCTTTACCGTTGTTTTGCCCACGGGATTCGGCCGCTCGTGGTGCGGTTTTACCCCCCCGAGCGGACGAAAAAGGGTTAAAATCCCCCGCAGTGCGCCGCCGTAGCGGCGCTTTGCGGCGGTATTGCCGCGGTATTACCGCGGTGTCCCATTCAAATCAATGGGAAGGAGCAGTATAGAAGCGGTGAATACACCGCTCCTATCCCACTCCAAAGATGCTGCTAGCAGGACTTTTTTTGCCGTCCTGCTAGTGCACCGCTCCAGTGTGAAAGCCCACCAGCTTTCACACTGGAGTGAATGGGGCTGTTTTTTTCAGGCAGTGTACAGGCGCTATTTTTAGCACTGTACCGCCTGAAAACCACCCCAGTGTGAAAGAGGCCTTAAGCTCATGATTATATGACAGTCCCCCCTCTCCCCACACACACCCCCACCAGCAATAGAATTGGGTCTATTATATCCCCAGTTTGCTTGCTCCAGCATTTTGGCAATTCTGAGAATGCATTCTGTCCTGTTATTTATAAAGTCATTTATGAACACCATTATTCAATGTGTAGTGACTGTCATATGGGTAATCAAAGAAAACAGAAAGAGCAGGACAAATTCAGGTCATAGCTGTCATGAGGCCAGGGGATCTGGCTACCAAAAGCAGGGTAACATAGTTACATAGTTAGTCGTGTTGAAAAAAGACTAACAAGTCCATCCAGTTCAACCATAAAAAAATAAAAAAATAAAATAAAAAATATCAAGATAACGGTGGATTGGAAAAGGTAGTAGCAATAACAAGTTTTTTTCATATGGTGTTCAGATGGGCCACAGTCTCTATAAACTCACAGGTCATGCTGTCTGGGGCATCATAGTGTTAATGTTAAGTGTTCCTCTATCATCCCTCCCTTTGACCCTTTTGATAAGTGGGTGGCCCCACTGCAGCCACTGGTATCTTCAAGTTCCAGAAGTAAAGTCACTGTAGTGCTAAAGTGGTTCAAAAGATGTCATGATTACATACTGTATTTCTATTGATGCTATGCATATAGATTCAATCCATTGTAGTTTAATATGTTGCCTCTGGTTTTAACAATACTATGTGTACTCACCTGAAGGGTGGTTGTCCTCACTGTATAGTTTGCCTTGGGCAAGCAGAATCTCTCTCGATGGGTTTTCCACTTTTTCAGGTGGCTGCAGAGGGCAATAACTGCATATTTAGACATGTAAAGGTAAATGCCATATGGCAATTCATACCAATACACTTTGAATGGAGTTTTTATTTGAAGGCATACCTTACTGTGCTGCTATTTTTCAGACTTTTATTATCTTAGTTTATGGGTACGTAAATTCTGAAAACAAATCAAGACCAAACAAATCAAGATCAAACAAAAACATGACAAATGCTTAGCTACCCGTGTTGTATAATGGAAAATATTCAACAAAGATGAGAGCAGAATGTTTTACAAAGTGATACGCAGAGTAGACAGTTCAAAGGGAGTAGATGAGTAGATGTACCACATACAGCCAGAGACAGAACCCTCTACATGATGTATGTTGCAAAACAGCAAAACTCAGGATTATGCAGGATTATCTCTTTGCCTTTTATTTGCATTATATTGCTTTTACAGGGTTCATGGCAACAGACAAATGAATTATGTGAGGGATCAGTTTCAGATGGCAAAGGCAAATGGTCAATGTTTTCAGGGTAATAGTTCACATCGAAAACATTAGATGGTACTTTACTCATGTTTATTGAGAACATTAACACAAAATCTTTCCACGTGGGGTGCATGTAAGTTACAAAAGGCAGGGCTCAACAGTTTTTTGTTTGAGCTCCAGCAGCACACTTACTCTGGAGAAACAATCTATATTTATAAAGCACAGTTTTTTAAGTGTTCACAATCCAAAGTTTTTTTCTTCTTTAGTTTTGGATAGAACAAAAAGGGTTAGAGCCTATGTAAAGTTTTTAAATCTGTATTTGTCTGTAACCCAGCCTGGCATAGCCAGAGTATAGTACTGTACCATTCATTTCTAGCAACTGCCACTTCCTATGTCTGATTTGCTTTCCCCTACCAAGATCCATGTCCAGACCTCCCCCAGTAGAGCAGATTACCTCGAGTCCACATAGAGAGTAAAGGATTTTCTTCTTTGCTAATAGAATGATATGGATAGAGACAACCACAGCATATGTGGTGACACATAACTTGAATAAGGTTACAAAAGTCTCTAGATGCAGCAGTAACTAGATGAGAGTAGTTAATCGAGTGTAGATCTGGGACCTGTGCCCAGTAGAGCAATGCTACGTTACAGATTTCCATCTGCTTTCTCCCTTAATTGTACTTTCTGCTGGTTGTGCTGTTAGAGCCGCAACAGTGGCAATGCCCTGTTGACTACATCCTCACTTAATCCAAAGCCCCATCCCATAGAATAGTGTCTCCTCTCAGGGAACTATCCAGCAGAACAGCAGGCAACAAGCCAAACCATACCCTATCCATTTATAAACTGACCCTTAGGGACTAAGTGCAGGCAGAGTTCCCTTCCCAGGTACCCAGGGCCAAGATGACAACTAAAGAGCTCTTAACACAATCAGGGCCCATGACCTCCACTATATGGCAACATCTAACGGAGGACCAGGGGTATTGCCATGGGGACTACTGGTATGTTTCTTACTCTATATTGTATTCTTCTACACTTTCCCCGTGATAAATAAGGTATGTTTTCATACCATCCTAGCCTACACCCTATCCCAGAAGAGCGAAGAAAAAAAAAAAAACCCAACTAGGGGCCTATCCCCCCCCCCCCCCCAAAAAAAAATTAAAAATTTTATTAACATTTTACAGTGACTACCTAATTACAATATACGAGTCTCAGTGTAAACAGAAAAGAAAGAGCATAACTTGTATATGCAATTCTACAGTAATGTAATGTAATTTTCACTGACGCCTGGCCACCACCTGGGCATGCAGGCCAGTTTCCCCCCACTGATCTTGTCAGACAATAGGCCAAACCTCCTGGTGACTAGAACCTTAAGTCAGTCTCCAAGACTTACTCAGTAGCAGATGGAGGGGTATTCTGCTCAGATGACATGTTGCAAAGCAGTGACGAAGACAGGAAGGTCTCACTACTCTATCTTTGCTCTCCATCTGTTTTGGCAAAATAGTGACACCTCCACCCTGACCTCTGATAGGAAATCAGCCCGGTCGGGCTCCCAGAGCCATGTGTGATGTGATGGGACGCATGGTCAGGGACATTAACTACCAGTGACCAATACATATAACGTGGAGTCTTTTTTATGTAGTCCTTTATAGCGAGCCCCCCCAAGGATCCCAACCATAGACAGAGTGGTACACAGTGAGACTACAGTCCCTAAATGAACCTGAGGGTAACCCAGTCTGGCATAGCCGGAATATAGTAGTATTCTTTTCCTGTATCTCCCCCTTCTATGCTCTGTTCACTTTCCCCTGTTCAGGAGGCATCACCAGTTATAATCTAACTAATTCTAATCTAACTCTGTACAGAGAGCCAAGGTTTTTCTTCTTTACTAACATATTGATAATATTAAAGATGACCATAACACATATTGTGAGGCATAACTTTTCTAAGGTTACGAAAGTCTTTAAATACAGCTGTAACTAGATGAGTGCAGTAAATAGAGAACATAGCTGAGACCTGTGCCCAGAGCCAGGGTGTAACCTAGATCCTTTCAGTTCCTTTCCTTCCTCCAGCCATGGAATGCTACACTCTTTACCCCTATCATGGGGAAAGTCCCCCAAAGGAGAAAGCTCAAATAATAGTGTCCCCTCTCAGGGAGCCATCCAGCAGAAGAGCAAACAATCAACCCACACCCCATCTATTTATAACCTGAGCCTTAGGGAACTACATACAGACAGGTTTCCCTACTCAGGTACCCAGGGGAGGGTTGGCAACTAAAGGGTTCTTTATCAGGACATTACCTCTGCGAAGGCCCAGATATATTACCACAGGGACTACTCTTGTGCACTAGAAAACAACAAAAACATGAGAAGGGCACACTGACCTAGTGCAACTCCATGATAAACATGTATTAAAGAATAAAAAGTGATACACAAGATACTCATAAACGTATGTTGTATATGCGCATGTCAAAACGTAATGTGAACAAGTCACCTCTAGGACTGCTGAAATGCTCCAGAGATGCAAGGAGACCAGAAAGCGTCCGTGAAGGCTAGGCTGATGTGTTTCGAGAGGGAGAACCCTCTTCCTCAGAGCCAAAATAGCAAATGATCCACCATACATTTATATGTGTTTAAGTACTCAATCAGGACCGCCCTCATTGGTAGGCCCAATTCCTCATACATCACTGGTGGTTTGTGTCCCTCCAGTATCCAAACTCAGATTGTCATCCTCCTTCTGTGACAGGAATGACAGCAAATAACATATAGCTTGCAATATGACAAACATAGTAGTACATACATAAATGCATACATATTATATAAAAAAGTTATATATATATATATATATCCATATCATATATATATATATATATATATATATACATATATACATCTACATCAGATACCATGACTATGCATTCTAAGTAAAAGGCTATCATCAGTGTACCTACTGTCACCTCTTCAAAAGGGAAATGTGGTTACAGCATTTTAATGTGTATTGATATATTCAGAGGTGTCCCCTGGTAATCCCCACTGGCATATTCGCTACTACGGAGGTGCCTAAGCTGCTGTCACAGGCCGCCTCCCACATCCGTGGAACGCATGCTTAAACCGTAGACGGAAGTGTGGGCTGATCTGCGTTCCATCGACATGTCCATCACTTATAGGTATCCGGTGGCATCACATCCGGTCTCGTCTAGAGACCAGCCTGTAGTGGATGGTATAAGCAGCGAGATGCAGGGGCGGACCTGATATCTATTAACTGCTGCCTCTCCCCAAAGCTGGAAATGTGCACCTACAGGGGGCAATCCAAAACGAATAATAACAACATGGCAAGCACACTGCATTCTTGCAGGAATATGGAATATGGGGGTCATTCATATTCGGATAGGATCTATACAGAATGTTAGAACCATACCCTTACTACAATATTCCTGTGAGGGCATCAAGACTCTACGCACTGACAATAAGGATAAAAATATACTTTCTCCCCTTAAGCATAACACCTGAGCACAGGAGAGTTCCTTTTTGGGGGATTTGAGGCTGGGTTCACACCTATGCAAATTGGATGCGGGTTTTCCCACGAAGATTTAAAACAAAAAAGTTTTGGCAATATGTACACTTTTACTATATATTTGCATTTGCATTTAATACCATCCACGCATTATCATAAGGTTCTGTTTAAACATATACATTTTAAATGTATATTTTTTTTAAATATTGTATTCTCTTTATAAGTTTCTATTTTTTTTTTCATTTTTTTTTTGCAGGCAACGTAGTTAATGGAACTATTGGAAAACAGATGGTTGACACTCTTGTAGAATCTTCCAGCAATGTTGAAATGATACTTAAGTTCTTTGACATGTTCCTAAAGCTGAAAGACCTAACTAGCTCTGATGCATTCAAAGAGTATGACCCAGAGGTGAAAGGTATTATCTCCAAAAAGGAGTTCCAAAAGGCCATGGAGGGGCAAAAACAATATGCACAGTCTGAAATTGAATTCCTTCTCTCTTGTGCTGAAGCAGATGAAAATGACATGTTTAACTATGTTGAATTTGTAGACAGATTTCATGAACCAGCTAAAGATATTGGATTTAACGTGGCTGTTCTGTTGACTAATCTCTCTGAGCATATGCCAAATGATTCACGACTCCAGTGTTTGTTGGATCCTGCAAACAGTGTACTGAACTACTTTTCTCCATACTTGGGTCGTATTGAAATAATGGGTGGAGCAAAAAGAATAGAGAGAGTATATTTTGAGATAAGTGAGTCAAGCCGGACACAGTGGGAAAAGCCACAAGTCAAGGAGTCCAAGAGACAATTTATTTTTGATGTGGTCAATGAAGGTGGTGAACAGGAAAAAATGGAGCTTTTTGTTAATTTCTGTGAGGACACAATTTTTGAAATGCAGCTGGCATCTCAAATTTCTGAGTCAGACACAGCTGATAGGCCTGAAGAAGAGGAGGAGGAGGAACCTCATCATCTCCTTGAAGTTGATGAAGAAGATGAGGAAGAAAAGTCTTTGGAATCTTCTTCTGCTTTTATTGTAGCTTGCACAGCACTTAGGAAAAACACTTCAGATTTCCTCAAAATGCTAACTTTAAAGAACATTAGTAAACAGTTTAGGAAGGTGAAAAAAATGACAATTAAAGAATTAGTGAAAGTTTTCTTCTCATTTTTCTGGACTCTATTTGTTGGTCTGTTCCAATTTGTGTTTACTATAGTATGGGGAATATTCCAGATACTTTGGAGCACTGTGTTTGGAGGTGGCTTAGTTGAAGGGGCCAAAAACATTAAAGTTACCAAAATATTAGGAGACATGCCTGATCCCACACAGTTTGGAATCCACGACGATGTCCTGGAAAATGAAAAAGCAGATGGCCCTGAACACACTTCATCAGCAGAACTTGCCCTTCTTGTAAAAGGAGATAAAGGAGAGATTGATATGCCTGATATATTTGGTTTACAAACCAAAAAGGAAGGCTCTAAGCATGGTCCAGAAATTGGCCTAGGTGACTACTCTGAGAATGTAGCAACAGAGAATACAACAAGCTTGGAAAGTGCTGTCCACAAACAAAGAAAAGCTCTTGTGAGTATATTACAATTTCTTTTTTTTCTTATTTTGTTATTTCCATGAATTATTTGTCTTCTGCAAAAACTGTTTTTGTTGTCCCTAAAATTGCTTTATAATTGACTCTCTAGATGTATTAATATTTTACTTTAACCGGGTCCCGACCGGCTAACATGTATATACTGTGGCACCACTAGGTGAAACCCCGTATGGTACGCCTTCCCCTTTAAGAGCCGCCAGAGGGCGCACATGCCCGCTGCACGGCGGGGGACCGATGCGCATGGCCGGCGGGTTGGATCCCCGTCGGCCATGCACGATCGCGAGCACGAGAGCCAGCACGAGGATTTGTGCGTGTAGGCACACAAATCCCTGTTCTGTCAGGGGAGAGGAGACATATTGTTTGTTCCTACTAAGTAGGAACAACAATATGTTTCCCCCCCCAGTCAGTCCTATCCCCATACAGTTAGAACACATCTAGGGAACACACATTTAGCCCCTTGATCGCCCCCTAGTGTTAACCCCTTCCCTACCAGTGACATTTGCACAGTAATCAGTGCATATTTATAGCACTGATCGCTGTATGAATGTCAGTGGTCCCACAAATGTGTGAAAAGTGTCCGATCTGTCCGTTGCAAAGTCTCATTACTGCTAAAAATCTCAGATCACCGCCATTACTAGTAAAAAAAAAAAAAAAAAAATGCCATAAAAATGCCATAAATCTTTCCCATAGTTTGTAGACGCTATAACTTTTGTGCAAACCAATCAATATAAGCTCATTGCGATTTTTTTTACCAATTATATGTACAAGAATATATATTAGCCTAAACTGATAAAGAAATTTGTTTTTTAAAAAAAAATTGGGGGATATTTATTATAGCAAAAAGTAAAAAATATATTTTATTTTTCAAAATTGGCGCTCTTTTTTTGTTTATAGCGCAAAAAATAAAAATCGCAGAGGCGATCAAATACCAGCAAAAGAAAGCTCTAATTGTGGGGAAAAAAGGGCACAAATTTTGTTTGGGTACAGCATTGCATGACCATGCAATTTTCAGTTAAAACGACGCAGTGCCCAATTGTAAAAAGTGCTCTGGTCTGGAAGGGTTAAATGAAGATGCCAGTACTGCTTTCATAGAGGCATTTAAGTCTTTTCCGCTTCCTTTAGTAAATTATCAAAGAAATAATATATGTACAGTATCTAGGAATGCTGTGTTCCTAGAGTATATCATTCCTAGAATACAGTGGTTTTTGTACACTTTCAAGACTGTCTTTGTATTGGATTGAAGTTGGAGCTGGCAATCTTTTCTGATTGTCTAAGTGAATTAATGAACCAGGCCTACTTGTTAGTTATGCTTGGCAGATGCTCTGTTGTGCTGCCTCAAGGCAACATTAAATGTCTATTTTCATTTTAAAATTCACATCCTGGTTTTACAGTATCTAAGACATGATCATAAAATAAAAGCTACTGTACATATAGAACAGGAGAACCACTTTGTTTTCCTTTGTCCATAATGAGAAAACATTTTCCTCTTTTAGAAAAACTACACATACATGCTTAGTCCAGGGAATGAAAATTACCATAGCCACGAGTTCTATTGTTTGCTTGTTTATTGTAAATAAATTGCAATTAATGTCTTGGCTTGGGGGAGTATAATCACAAAGCCAACTTACTGGCTGCCATAAGCATTAAGGAACTAGGCCAAGGTCATAGTATTGCAGCAATATTCCACGGTTATCTGATGTAGAACTACCATGTTCATTTTGGCCCTAATGAAGACAAAGCAATTAATGTTTAGAAAGACCCGGCTTTTTCTAATTACTTAGTATTGTGTTGTGCTTTGGTCTACGCTGATTTCTGCTATAAATGCTGATGGTAAAATAATATACAGTCAAACACAGTATTATGAAGTATTGTGTATCATAAGTATATGTTGACTTATAATTACGAAAGCTCGTTATTTAGTGTAAAACAAAAAGGCATTTTGTGAAAGGCTATAATGATTGTCTTGATCATTCAATGTGAAGTAAATCAAATTGGCCTCTGTGAGAAAAAATATTTTATTCTTAGTCCTACTGTTTAGCAACATTAGCCCTGCTGCAGGATATACTGTAGATGAGCAATGGATAGCCAAATCTATTACCAGGCTAGGTAAAGGTGAGAGAGCTTCGAAAATGAACCTCACTTGATCCCACCATAACTTTATGGCGCATTCTCTACAATTAAATTTTAGGCATTGTTTTGCTAATCCCAGGGATTTTTTATTTTGTATTCACCACAGCCACTTGACTTTAGTGATGCCTTTGGTAAAGGACAACTGTGTGTGAATTAAGGTTTAAGAACATGTAATGCTACTGTTATTGTGATATAATTCATATGGTTTTATTTATTTCTCATTCATTGAGGGCCATGGGATTCAGAGGCAATTGGGTTATACTGCTGGTTACAGAAGGGTTTGGACACGAAAACAGTGACCAGCCTGGTATACACTCCCATCTTGCCTGTTTTTTTTTTTGTTGTTGTTGTTGTTGTTCTAGTGTTCTAGGAGAAAGGACTTATTTTCTCTACTGACAAAGAGCTTTATCTTTTTCTGCTAGTCATTTTTTTCTTTCATTTAATGTTATTATTTTTCTTTAATCAAGCTTCTACAAGCTCCTAGAGCTAGTCTCTATAGGCTAATCTTTCTGTATTAGGGGATCATCAACAGTAGCTTTGGAGGCCATACCCAGGCCCCTGGAATGTGATTTTCAGGCACTGGGCCACACATTTTGTCACTTTCCAAACCTGAGCATATTTTATTAGCTATGGATTGCTTTATGGATCCAGAGTCTTGGCACAGCCTTGGGTGTCACCCAGTATCCGAAGACTAACTTTGTTAGTAGGTCATGTAGACCCAGCATTTGGAGCTGCCTACTTCTTAGTTAAAACCATTCCCATGCTGTCTGCATTTCACCTGTTTTAGCTCCTGTTACTGACAGCTTGGAATGCTACCCTCTCCGTGAGCCCTTGGAGTCTTCCATACCTCTATCAAGTGAGGCCCCTTCTTGTGGAGGATGGAGAATTGAGGATTTCTTTGAGGTTATTTAGTGTTTTATGTGCCAAATTACAACCTTGATTGCTGACTGCAGAGGACAAAGAGTGATTTCGCACGTTACCCTGTAGAATCCTTTTCTGATCTGTCTGTGGTCTCTAAACCCTCTGCCACAGAGACTCTGTCTGATACTGAGTCTTAAAGATCCATAAAGTGACATTAAAGCCTCAGTTTTTTAAACATTTTTAGAAGCGGATTTATTCACTTAGTGAGTATTAAACTTTTTCATCATTTAATCCTTGCCATTGTTTCAGTTTAAATTGGTGCCATGATCACTGCCCCTAGTTTTCTGTTTCAGGGTGACTCCTTTCCCTTTGCAGCATCCTATGGAGCAACCCTTGCATGCAAGGACTAGAGCTGTGTCTCCCTACACTGTGTGCATCAATAGAAACATGCTTCTCAGTAGTCTAGGGTGGCAAGGCACTCCCCTGTTCCTCCTCCCTTCTCCAAACTAACAGACTGACTCAAACTGCATTGTCCATTGTTAATTCTTTCCTGTTAAGAGTGGACGTTCAGGCAAGCAGCACTGACAGAGCACAAGCCTGCAGCATAGAAAGTTCTAAACTGCAATTGCTTGGGTAAGAATTTTAAAGTGATAATAAACATAAGTTCATTGAGGTGACTAGTCTTAGGTGATGCACAGCAATGAAACAAATCCTTCCACATTAGCTGTAGCTGTAATCTGACATTCGAGTGGAGAGAAGAAACACCCCCCCCTACATAATTGATGGATTGTCTGGTATCGAAGACAACTGTCTGAAGTAACAGATGCAGATTGTAGTGTAGTGAGAGAGCAGCCAGGATCCACCCTAGGTGCTATGGATTGAGGCAAGTACACGCTATATGAAAATCTTATTTGTTCATTTTTCTTTTTAAGCAGTAGTAAAGTTGCAGAAGGAAAAAAGGTCCCCCTGCAAGCTTCTGTCATAATGTCCTAGTATATACTGCAATCTAGCACATTATGACAAATTTATCTATAAAACTGATCCTTCCAGGGGCACGCTGTCACCGCTGGCAGGGATTTAATCTTTGCCCGATATTCCTTCCTGGTTTGCAGACTCCAGACATTTGAATGGCTGAGTTGCAATGATGTCACTCCTGCACATGCGCAGGGGAGCCACGATCGTGGCATAGCACTCTTAATGGACAGAATAGGGCAGTGTGCATGTGCTGTGACATCACCGGGTGCTACACATTGCAATAGCTCCTAAATAGTGCACTTGTAGGTACAAGATAGGCTTACCTGTAGGCACAAGATAAAAAGTGGAGTTTACTACGGTTTTAAAGGTTTACAACCACTATACTGGTGAATGTTTTGTTGTGTTGTACTCAATACAACAGGGCAAGGACCACGCTATACCACAGATGGACACCAGTGGCAAAAAGCGCCCTGAGGCGATTCAGTTTGCATAGGTAGCGCTCTACAAGTCATTCATTCATTCATCCATCCCACACTCCTTTCATGCACATGGGATCATACACTCCACTGTCATACACACCACACTCCTCTCCTGTACTTACTATGTGCTTTCATACAGGGCCATTTGAAGGAATTTGGGGGCCCCAAGCAAAATGCACATGGAGACCCCCCCAGACCCCCCCCCCCCCCGCACACACACGCAAAGCCTACAGGAATCACAGCATAGCGATACAGTTTAAGTTCACCGACACTTTATATAAATAAAAAAGGTTTACAGTGCAAATACTGCTGTTGCATATAATGTGCAATGTGCATTAAAGCTTTTTGCAAAAAATTGCAAAGCAGAGAAAAGACTCTACAGTAGAGTGTACTGTAGAGTCTTTTCTCTGCTTTGTAAATTTTTGCAAAAAGCTTTAATAAATATTACCCGATTCAAAAAAGAAGCAATAAGATGGAAATGGGATGGTAAAGAAAGAAAATCTAAAGAAAGCTATGGTAATTGTTTTTATTATGGTCAGCAAGCTACCATATTTTTGTTACTAAACGGGTCCCCTTACTACTCCCCCCGTGTTCTTTTTAACCCCCCTCCCTACCGTGTACCGCATGGCAGGAGATTCCGTTTTCTGTTTCCGGCCGGCCGGACTGAAAGGAAGTGAGCACTCAGTGTGTGCACTTCCTGTCAGTCCGGCCGGGAACAGGAAACTGAATCTCCTGTACCACACGGCTCGCAGGAGGAAGGAAGAGGAGCTTGGCCATGCTACAGGCTGCCTTCAGCTTATAGGAAGCGGCGGCCGGCGGCAAGGCTGGGGCCCCAGGCCAGCTCGAGGCCCCAAGAAATTGCTTGTTTTGCCTGTCCTGTCGCGACAGACCTGCCTTCATACACTCTACACTTCTCTCCTGCATATAATGGCGACTGTTACACTCTCCTCACTCTTCACCTGCAAATACTAACTACTGTCAAACCCTCTGCACTAATTTCCTGCATAAAGCATCATACAGTTTGCACTCATTTCCTACACATACGGTCATACACTCCACTCTCCTTTCCTGCACATACTGTAAATCCCTCTGTAACTAAATGAATGTCTGAAATACAATCTAAATTCTACAATGGCTTGTTGAATGCACAGCAAAAAAGGTGTCCCTGGAACTTTTTTTTAAATGTTAGCAACTATTTTTTTGGCACCCTAAAAGTCCCACCATTATAATACTCTGACCTAAGTACTACACTCTAGTTCATTAGTAAAATGTAAACCAAGATTTCAAAACTGATAACAGGGCTTGTATTTAAAGGTTGGTTTACAAGGTTGTAGATTATTTGGGATATAACATTATGATATGTGAAACTTTTTGCCATAGCAGAAGTACCTACATTGAGTATGTAAAAGACATTGACGGGTAGTATACATCCAGGATAATTTTTTTAGATGACTACAAGAAAACTAAGATTTGGAATAAATAAGTACGTCTTGGCCAAATAAAAAACCTGTAGGTTATGGAGAGAGGGGTGTGTTCAGTAGTCCGAACACACCTCCTGTTCTAGGGTGAAAATGCTGTCTCACTTCAGATACAGTACAGTGAGTTAGCATTAACACCCTTTGGCAGGAAATGTGTTAGGGCTCATTTACACTTACTTCGGCTTCAACACACATTAACGGCTAGTTTACACTTGCTTCAAAACATGGCTTTGGACATGCTTTGTTAAAGCTCTCTGAACACTAGTCAAAGCCCCTGTCACTAAATAAAATGGTTAGCTTACAGTCCTGTTTACACCTGCTTTTGCTTTGCTTCAAAAATGATACCCCATGTAGCTTTAGAGGTTCTTCAAAGCGTCTTCAAAGCCTCCATAGAAGTCTATGGCAAAGCCCCCTTAGGGCTAGTTTACACTTGCTTCAAGACATGGCTTCGGACACGCTGTGTTAGGGCTAGTTTACACTTGCTTCAAAACATGGCTTTGGACACACTTTGTTAAATGCCAGTCAAAGCTCCTGTCACTAAATAAAATGGTAAGCTTACAGTCCTGTTTACACCTGCTTTTGCTTGGTGCCTCAATGAGGCTTCAATGGGGCTTTGGTGAGGCTTCGTGGGGCTTTGATGAGGCTTCAGTAGGGCTTCAGTGGGGCTTTGCCATAGACCTCTATGGAGGCTTTGAAGATGCTTTAAAGCACCACTAAAGCTACATGGGATATAATTTTTGAAGTGAAGCAGAAGCAAAGCAAAAGCAGGTGTAAACCAGACTAACCATTTTATTTAGTGACAGGGGCTTTGACTAGCATTCAGAGAGCTTTAACAAAGCCTGTCCAAAGCCATGTTTTGAAGCAAGTATAAACTAGCCGGTAATGTGTGTGTTGAAGCCGAAGCAAGAGTAAATGAGCCCTTAAAGCTCTCTGAACGCCATTCAAAGCTCCTGTCACTAAATAAAATGGTTAGCTTACAGTCCTGTTTACACCTAGCTTTTGCTTGGTGCTTTGACGAGGCTTTGATGAGGCTTTGGTGGGGCTTTGATGAGGCTTTGGTGGAGCTTCGATGGGGCTTTGGTGGGGCTTCATGAGGCTTTGATGAGGCTTCAGTGGCGCTTTGATGAGGCTTCGGTGGAGCTTCGATGAGGCTTTGCGGGGCCTCAGTGGGGCTTCAAGCACGCTTTGCCATAGACTTCTATGGAGGTTTGAAGATGCTTTGAAGCACCACTGAAGCTACATGGGGTATAATTTTTTAAGCGAAGCCAATAAAAAGCAAAAGCAAGGTGTAAACAGGACTTTAAGCTAACCATTTTATTGTGTATAGTGTATAGTGACAGGGGCTTTGACTGGCATTCAGAGAGCTTTAACAAAGCCTGTCCAAAGCCATGTTTTGAAGCAAGTATAAACTAGCCGTTAATGTGTGTTGAAGCCAACACAAGTGTAAATGAGCCCTTACTGTTAAATAAGGGAAAAAAAGCCTGAAAATAGAAAACAAATACAGCTACCATATTTAAGGACTGATAAGTCTGCAATCCAATACATTTTTGGGTTTAGATAAACTTTAACTGATGCACTAAAAGATATATGTTTTCATAAAACTGGGGCATTGTATTGTAAGATAGGTAGCCAAAGGTCATTACCAGGAGTAAGTAGGGCCAAACGTCTATACAAGAGTGTGGAGCAGGGCCAACTGAGTCAAGGTTTAAGCAGGCAGGGTACTAAGCAAGTCAGGTCAAGCAAGAGATCAAATGCAGGGAGTACAACAGGTAAGGGCTAGAGGTAAGCATAGATATTAGGCTTAGGAAGGTAACAGGGTATATTTATACTGAGAACAGACAGAAGCTAGGAATAAAATAAAACCAAAATATAGGAATAAGAACTTGGCAAGGATTGGGTTTACTATGAAAACTCAAAGGACGGGATAAATAGAGCAACGAAAGAAAAAAAAAAAAGGTTATTGGAGATCACACAAACACTTTATTGGCAGACAAACACTCTATCAACAGTTGCTAAAATGGACCATTAGGGTATGCACTCTAGTGTACTTTGAGAGGGTTGTTTGGAAGTTTAGAGACATGTACCTGGCCATGCCAATGTAAGTGTGCAACTCTCCTAAACATATAAATAAGTTCACTCAAACCAGAAAAGAGGCCTGGGGTGCAGGGAAACCTATGAAGAACCACAGGTTCTTCTGAGGAGCAACCACAGAAGCATGAATCAATAGGGCAAAAGGGACAATCACCCACAAAAGAGGAGCTCACTAGATGTAGGTTCCTAACAGCAGTCCGCTCCCATTTTAACATGTTCCATGACAGTACACATTCTGTTCCCAGTATTGCTACTATCTTTATAGACATTCATTATTGTTCAGAACCCATGGTCCTACCACACTCTTTACGTAATGAGAGGTATATTTGACTTCTCAAACAGTTTCCACTTATCCAGCATTGTCCATCTGAAGCACAGTTCAGCAGCAATATTTTCCCCTTCCTGCAATGCAGGGAACATGTATTATTTCTTTTCAGTAATTGTTATGGAAGAGGAGGGAAGATGGGTGTGTATATGAGTCTCTGTAGTAAAGAATTGTATGTTTTACGTGTGTACATAGAGCAGGATTGTTTATGGATGTATGTGTGCTTAAATCTGTGCTTCAGGATTGTACAGTGTTAGACTTGCTAATATGGCTTCACTTTCTTTGGTAATAAGGACATTCGGTGGTAAAATGATCATGACACTGTGTATGATCTGTCACTGACTGTCATAGTGAAAGTCAGTGTATGTAATATGTCACTGTACACAATCTGTTACTGTCCTACTGAATTATGTGTCACCACTGTCACAATAACTAATGTCATTGCATATAACCTGTCACCAAACAGCATAAATATCCCTGTTTGGTTTTAAGAGAGATGATGCACCAAATCATCCAAAGGGAAATGTCTTAAATTTTACATGGGTTTTAATATAACATTATTTCTTCTAATGTAAAATTTATTGCATAATGCATATGTACTTAATATTAAATCTTACAAGATTCAATTTGCCTTTAGTAAATCAACCACTATGTGTTCATAGCTGTGTGCTGCCCCAGTCAGGATTGCCACCCTAGGCCATGGCCCGTCTTGTCTATAAAGAAACCTAACCATGCATATAAGATCCCCCAATGAGACGATCACTTGTAGAACAGCACTGGAACAACATATTTTTTAGCACAGAAACTGTCAGCCACCTCCTAGTACCTATTTCTCAGATTTCTATTGGTTGGTAGACTATGACTTGTACTATTGTGACTAGTAATATTTGGAAACTGGAGGCGCAACTTAAAAGTGATTATTCTTTGGATGTTCTTCTGTTGTGAATATTTTTAAACTGTTGTCATAGGTTGTCTTTTATTGAAGAAAATTGTGGTTATATTGTTGAAAAATAAATAGGTATATTGCCCAGCAGTATCAGAATCTGGCATTCCTTAGATTGCTTGTATTTTAAGCCTAAGCTGAATGTTTATTGGAAAGAACACCAGTGCAATGAGTGATAAATCAATCATATAAGATGACTTGTGTGACACCCTCCACCATCAAGAGAAATGACCGCTCACCTCATGCGGTGGACCCCTGAGTGAATCAGTCAGGTCAAAACTGCAGTTCCCTTTAAGGGTATTTATTCAGCAAGCTCTCACGTTAAGATTGTGAACAGTACCAAGAATAAACATGGAATTCCTCATCAGCTCCAATAAACGGTAGATGGAATAAAAGCAACAATATCTAGTGCTCTCTGAATGATCACAACTTGTTTATTTAAAAGAAGATAAATAGCACTTACAAAAAATCGCACTGTGCCCCAGTGCTAAGGATGAATGGCATACAAGGAGCAGCATGTATCCACAGAGATCAGCACGTAGGACGCGGGTGACGTCACGATCAAGGTCACGTGGTTTCTGTACGCATTACGTCCCTAAGGGGTGGGACTTTGTCAGCAGATGAAGTGACGTGATCGGGGACATCACCTGTCAATGGGCAGCGCCGCTGAAGCACCTGCAAAGCGCCTCAGCAGTGGCGCTTTGCGGGCGCATTTAACCCTTTTTTTGGCTAGTGTGGGATAAAAGTGCGAAAAGGGCCTCTAAAGCAACGGTAAAGCGCTGCTAAAACTAGCGGTGCTTTACCGCTAACGTGGCAGCGCTGCAAGTGTGAAAGGACGTCTCTCAATGCTCCCCAGTGTGAAAGCCAGAGTGCTTTCACACTGGGGTGCTGCGCTGGCAGGACATTAAAAAAAGTCCTGCAAGCAGCATATTTGGGGTACTTTAGGAACGGTGTATACACTGCTCCTAAAGCGCCCTTGCCCCTTGAAATCATGGGCAGCGCCGCTGAAGCGCATCGGCAGCGGCGCTTTGCAGGCGCTTTTAACCCTTTAAACCTCTAAAACACGGGTAAAGCACTGCTAAAACTAGCGGCGCCTTATCGCTAACGCGGCAGCGCTGCAAGTGTGAAAGAACTCTTAAAGTGTTTGTGTAAAATCAAACACTAAACTTTCATAAAAGCTTAAAATAGCATTGTTTTTTCAAAAGTTACTTTCAATATTTTTAACCAGCAGCTTTAATTACAGTGATCCTGCCATGAAAGTCCTTCTATGTGAACTTCCCATTATAGGGTGACAATGCTCTGTCTCTGCCTTTCAAATGTTTTACTGTGTTGTCAACCTGTCACACAGTCTCCCAATGGAGACTACAGGTGATTTTTTCAGCACACATTATGCAGGCATGGTCCACTGATGTCACCATCAGGAAACGTGCATTGAGAAATGCTACGCCGCCTTCACTGAAATGCATGGATGTTGATAGAAAGAGTTTGCATAGAGGCTGTATGAGAATAGCAGTGCTGATATGCAACAAAGGATGAAAGGTGAAAAGAGATTTTTTTTAAACAATATAATTAAAAACTGTTTATGATACACCATGTGTTAGCAAATGACAAATGTTGTACAGTTATTTCACGTACACACGATCGGACATTCCGACAACAAAACCGTGGATTTATTTCCGACGGATGTTGGCTCAAACTTGTCTTGCATACACACGGTCAAACAAATGTTGTTGGAAATTCCGAACGTCAAGAACGTGGTGACGTACAAGACGTACGACGAGCCAAGAACAATAAAGTTCAATAGCCAGTGCGGCTCTTCTGCTTGATTCCGATCATGCATGGAATTTTGTGCGTCGAAATTGCATACACACGATCTGAATTTCCGACAACAAGTTTTGTTGTCGGAAAATTTGAGATCCAGCTCTCGAACATTTGTTGTCGGAAATTCCGACCGCGTGTACGAGGCATTAGGGTTTAAATTTACCCTAAACGTTTTAGCTGTCTCTTACCTTTAGGGCAATGTTCATCTTTCCAAACCCATCACATCCACTGAACCCTTGCTTGACCTTATAATCCCAAACTGCCCAAAATTAGAACTTGAAGCTGTATTATCCAGAATTGAGATACTTCCTGCTAGTAGCAGCCATAGAGCTCAGTCCTCTTTCTGGCATTCCCTACTTCTTGCAATTCCACATCATGCTCCTTCCCCTTGCTCTAACTATATTCAGGTCCCTATGGATGGTCACCAAAAGGATGGTATGTATACATGGGTGTTCTCCTTCCCTGTGACTATTTTAACAACTGATTTTTTTGCATTGACTCTCTGGGTAAGGGTAGAAAATCCTAGAAACAGGGGCAATCTTCTAATTTTATCTTTAGGCTTGCAACAGTATCTGTACAGTATCTGTACAGTTAAACTAAATTACACATCTCTGCTTACAATGGTGCAGCATTCTGCAAGTCAGACAAGACCTCACAGAAATGTCTGCTGCTGTTAAATGCTTCTTCCCTTAATTATCTCATTCAGGTGCAAAAGGTACATTAGCTATAACATTCCTTAGACCCCCCTTAAACAATCTGTTTTACAATGTAGCAACAATTATTTTTTAACCTTTCCCATTTATTAAATTAAGACATTACTAAGTACTAGCAAACCATGTGTCACTGCTGATGAACCAAGAATTACAAGGAACCAAAAACAGTCTACATTTTAAGTAATTAGTTCAACTGGCAAATAGATATAGATAAAATAAATGTATACACAGTTCTGGAACATCTACTTTCTTGCAGTGAATCCAATTAGTTTTATTTGGTGTACTGCAAATCTTTGGAGCACTCCATAACCTTTCCAGGTTGGCTCTGCCAATGGAGAGAGGAGAGTGAAGGAGGTGAGTGTGCCAGCTTGTAAAACTATTTCCATTCAGATTTTCTAACCAGCAAGAACTGAGGAATATTTACTTTTGAGTTTCTGCCTGCCACCGTAGACTTGGGATTGCCTGCCACCTCATGTCTTTGAACGCCTTAAATTACAGTTACAGTGGTACCTGCTGGGATTAGTGTCCTGTAACAATGAATCGGAAATCCCTGGAGTCACTGAAAATACAAACGTCTGGAAATGATATCCATAAATACATTAACTTGTTTTTTCTAAATTTATACATACGTGGTTATATACTGGATTATGTATAGCAACATTGTTTCCAGGTCATTGCCTTTTTTGATTTATGCAATTGGTAAATTACCTCCACTGTGATCCATGATTGTGTGGGAGATGCATTGGTTGCATCGACTGCTGGGATTAAAGTTTATCGTGGTTAACAGTTGCAAAATAATAATCATAGCTGTCACTAAAAAATATATCATTTTGAAAAAAAAAAAAAATTATTTATATGTGTGATTTGAATATGACATACAGCGAGGGAGACTTCACAAATGCAGTTATAAGCATAGGGAAAAGTCAAATCTCAGTATTATCTCTTGAACGAGGCAAAAATGTCAAGTGTGTAAGGAGGTGTTGATGTATACAAGGTAGGAAAGATGATCTACATGTCTCATCTCCCTGGTCATTAAACAGCATTTATCACACATTTTGATTAAAGCAGTAAACAACGCAGCCATTGTTTCCTTCTTGTGTGCATGCTTATCAAATGCGGCATTTGTCCAGAGACAGAAACGTATTGATGCTTACAAAACCTGAAATGAAATGCAGTCACTCACTTGGAACTGAGATTGTTATCATAAAGGCACAATAAAGGCACAATTATGTCTACTATTTACCTGTGTAAATATGTGATGATAATATTTTGACACAATAGGATTGATTTACTAAAGGCAAATAGTGCATGAGCAGTCACTGTAGATCTGGGGGGAACATGCAAGGAAAATAAAAAAAAACTGTATTTTTGCTTGCACATGATTGGATGATAGAAATCTGCAGAGCTTTCCCTCATTTCAGAGCTTCCCTTCAGATCTAGCGCAACTGCACTTGTATATTTGTCTTTAGTAAATCAACCTCCCTGCTTTTACATAGAAAAGGCTCTTAGCTCTGTAGGACTTTTAAATCATAACAAGGATGTTGTAGCTGGCCAAAGGTGTGATGTACATCAATAGTCATATCAGTCTGGGGGATCTACTATAATGGTGCTGTTGTGGCTGGTTCATACAGCCAGTATGACTTTGCTACACATACACCACCAGACATTTACTAACATATCGGTCACTTCATAGGGTACATTTTTTTTTCTTTGGTCTTTTTTTTTTTTCTTTGGTCACATCATACGCATTTATTATTAACACCAGCATTGTGTTAGCAATACAAACAAAAGTTTGACAATCCAATATAAACTTACTTGAAAAATCCACTTTCATGTTGTGAGTCCTGCCTGACTGCTGTCCATCTTATTCCACCACTTCCTGGGTGCTTTACAGCTTCTCCCCTGCTGTTTACTTTTGGACTACATATTCCATGATACCTTGCTACCCTAAGTAATTCAGAAGGCAAGCGCTGTGAATTTCCTCACACAGCAGGAAATACTTAGAGGGAATAGTGAAAACATATTACAGAATTCAAATAAATGTGTGGGGATCCTCACAAAGTAAGATCACCAACTTCAAGATCATTCTAGTTATTAGTAGGCTAGAAATAATTGCATGCAATGTTGAATTTAATATATGATTTAAAATTTTGACCATAGACCTTTTAAAAAACTGTGATGTTGTATATATGGGTCATTAACATAGATCGCACATTCAAACTTATTCAAAGACTGGACTAATTATGTACATAGTTTATAGACGCAACAAAAACAAAAAGCAATGTCACACTTGCACCAGTCGTTTGGAGCTTCAAATGAAAAGGTTTCTTGCTAAAAATGTACTAATTTCCCCATTAGGCTGGGTTCACACTATTGTGAATTCCGCACAGGAGATTTTGACCGGCTCTATATCTCCGCTGCATAGGAGCCCTGTGTGTCTTTTGGTCTGTTTCAGCTCCGATCTCAGCCAAAATTCAGGCTAAAATCAGACCTGAAATGGTGAACGGGGACCCACTGGACCCCTGCTATGAGCCACATGGGAAGAAGTGTGAACCCAGCCTTATTCTCATGTGCAGGGATATAGTGCAGACTAGTCTAGCATACAAGGGATCTAATTAGATATAACTGAATGTTAATTTATTTTTATTTATTTTTTTAATCAGAAAAGGTTTTATTAAACACAATAAACAACTTCCAATGTGCACGCAGTGTAACTATGAATAGCTACATTTACAAATCATAGTTATCTTTGCACCAGTGACAATTATAGGCATATTGCTCAAAGTCACATTTCATCTAATCTTACGCAATGTTACAGTGCATTTGATATTGAGTACCACAAGCATGTCAGAATCCCCCTGTAGGGCATTGCAAAAGTCTGGACAATACCAGCTCCATGGGGCTCAGTCCAGGTATATCCAGCCATGGTGACCATATTCTTTCAAACCTGCAGAATATATATATATGCTAGCGCACAGGATATGGAAATAAAAGGTCAATAAAAATGATGGCAATAAATACATATATATGGGATAAAAAAGTCAGTGAATGCAAATATAGAAAATGTCCATGAAACTATAACAAAGGCAGTCTTTGGAGATTGATGTTTATAACATCTCTGTGATAAAACCAACACTGAGGGCACAGCTTTTCATATGAGCGAAGCCAGCGCTGTAGGTACAATAATAGGTACAACAACATGTAATCCGACACTTACATGAACGTGTCCACACTTGACAAAGGAGTGTGCATGCTCACTGTGAGTTTCGCGCATGCTTTGAAACGCGTTGTGTTACCCCTACACTCCGGTGACGTCACACGCCTGCGGGTGTCCTTACAGAGTGGAACACTTCCATCTACTCCAGTCACTAAGACGTCACCCCATCTGGAGACTTCGACTACACAGAACACTCAGAGACGCTGTGGACTGACCCAGGAGCCCTTATCTCCCGGAGCTTGGTATCCCTTACTTTCATGTAAGTGTCAGATTACATTTTGTTGTACCTATTAACCACCTGAGACCCAGGCCAATTCTGACATTTCTCTCCTACATGTAAAATTCCAAATTTTTTTGCTAGAAAATTACATAGAACCCCCAAACATTATATATGTTTTTTTAGCAAAGACCCTAAAGAATACAATGGCGGTCGTTGCAACTATTTATCTCGCACGGTATTTGCGCAGCAATTTTTCGAACGCGTTTTTTTCAGAAAAAAAACAGTTTCCTGCTGTAAAAAAAACAAAACAGTAAAGTTAGCCCAATTTTTTTGCATAATGTGAAAGATGAAGATACGCCGAGTAAATAGATACCCAACATGTCACGCTTCAAAATTGCATGCGCTTGTGGAATGGCGCCAAACTTTGGTATTTAAAAATCCCCATAGTCGACGCTTTAACATTTTTTACTGGTTACATATTTTGAGTTACAGAGGAGGTCTAGGGCTAGAATTATTGCTCTCGCTCTAACGTTCGCGGCGATACCTCACATGTGTGGTTTGAACACCGTTTTCATATGTGGGCGGGACTTACGTATGCGTTCGCTTCTGCGTACGAGCTCGCGGGGACAGGGCGCTTTAAATTTTTTTTTTTCTTTTTATTGTTCATTTTACTTTATTTTTTTAGTTCAACAACTTTAAAAAAAAAAAAAAAAATATTTGATTACTTTTATTCCTATTACAAGGAATGTAAACATCCCTTGTAATAGGAATATTACATGATCGGACCTATTTACAGTGAGATATGGGGTCAATAAGACCCCACATCTCACCTCTAGGCTGGGAAGCCTAAAATCAAAAAAAAAAAAAAAAACGATCACCGATTCCCAGCGGAGGCGGCGCCGTTTTTTGAATGCAGAGGCCGGGCGTGACGTCATAACATCGCGCCCGGCCTCCGAACGATCATAGAGACTCCGGCGACCATCTGGTCCACCGGAAATCTCTATGATCATCATCCGGTGCCGGCGGATCCCGAGTCCGACTCACCGATGGAAGCGGTGAGTCGGTAGAAGCACCGGAGGGCGGCGGGAGGGGGGGGGGCGGCCCCACCCGCCGCCCGTAAGAACGATCAAGCGGCGGAACAGCCGCTATGATCGTTCTTATGGTGCAGGGAATCGCCGGCTGAAACCGGCAATATCTGAATGATGTCTGTAGCTACAGGCATCATTCAGATATACCCCTGAGACCAAAAAGACGTCATATGACGTATACTGGGTCTCAGGTGGTTAAATACTTGCACTCAGAGGCGCTTTTCTTCTGTTTTTTCTATTCTTTCAAACCTACCCGGGCTCCCCCTATGTTGATAAATATATTGTTCCATAACTAGAGTATTCCCCATGTGTGTTATCCACGAGGCGACTGTGGGCGGTGAGGTCGATTTCCATCCCATCAAATTCGTCCAGAACTCCCAGTATGCAGCAAATTGGGTCTAAAGGCACATTAGTTTGAAACACCCGATTGAGTGTTCCAAGTACTGCATTTCAGTAACGATGGAGCTTTGGGCATCACCAGAGGAGATGTACAAGATCCCCAATGTGCAGCCGGCACCTACCACACAAGGGGTCTGCCAATCTGCCCATTTTATGAAGATTTTTTGGGGTGTAATGTACCCTAAGTACAATATATAATTGTGATACTTTTTGTGCAACATTTAAAGAGCAGTTAGAAATTGATTGCAGGGCCTCCTCCCACTGTCTCTTGTGAGTGGCCCCAGGTCCTTTTCCCAGAAAGACATTGCCTTAATGGGGTGTGCCCGTAGGTGGTGCATTAGTAGCATTTGATAGCATTGTGATATAATCCCCTTAGTTTGTGCTAGACTGTAGTAAGTGAAAAATAGGAGTAGAAGACATAACCCAGCCACCTGCATCCCCCTGTGCACCCACTGAGTTGATGATATGAGATATGAGTAAAACATAGTAGAGGGGTAATTTATACTTGTTTTATAGTTCGGGGAATGACATAAGCTTGCCATTGCTGAATATATGGGACAGAAGAGTCACTCCGAAGGTGTGCCACCTGGGCCCTTGCTGTAGCTTAGCCAGTTCTACAAAGGAAAGGTTACCCCAAATCGGGCTGTATTCTGTGAACCCCAGCACCCCCTGTATTTGCTTGCCCTTGTTCCATATTTTTTGAATTAATATAAGAGAAGGCATCAGATTATTCGATTTATGAAATACCTGTGCTTCCTGTCCCATCGGAACAGTTTCCGCTCAAGTGCCAATCAGCATCAACCGTGCTGACGAGCCTAATTAGATGCTGCATTTGGGCTGCAAGATAATACAGCCAAGGATTGGGCACGGCCAATCCTCCAATGTCTTTAGGGTACTGCAACTGTTCCAGTTTAATCCTGGAGGGGCCAGTGTTCCACAGTAGGCATCTAAAAAGGGTATTGACTACTCAGAATACTTTCACTACAGGTGAATTGTGTAGAAAGTACAGTAACCGTGGCATTAAGATAATTTTTATTAAGTTGGCTTTACCCACCAGCGACATTTTGAGAGCATCACAGGTGTTATTCTTATCCCAAAAGGGGGACAATAGGGGATACACATTTAATAGACAGTAATCCACAAAGCCTAGGCAATATCTGTACTCCTAAATACATAAATGAGGTCACTACTGGGATGGGACAAGAATCAGGCAGCTCCACTTCCCTATCCTTATCAAGCGCCATTAAGGCTGATTTAGACCAGCTTATGGTCAGGCCAGAGTAGTGCCCAAAGTCAGAAATGATAGTCATTACTTTTGCTAAAGAGGTAGTGGTGCCTCCCAAGAAAAGCATTATGTCGTCTGCATACAACATAAGTTTCTCATGCAGAGCACCAAACCTGAACCCTGTAATCTGTGAGTTGGCCCTCACTATGGGCGCTAATGACTCTATGGCGATAGCAAAGAGCAGGGGGGACAGCGGACACCTGGATAACACCACCCACCATCCAACACTATTGTACACCTTATTGGCGTCAAGGGACAAAAGAGCCCTGTGTCCCCCATTATCAGCCTGTAGCTGAAATTTAACCACTTCCCACCCGGCCAATGTATATAAACGGCCGGGTGGGCGCTCTCTCCTTCTGAGTGGATGTTCAGAAACGTCCCTTTAGAAGGAGGGGGATCACGCGCGCGTGCCTGCGCAACGGCGCAATCCCGATGCGCTCGTGTCACCCGGACACGGCGCATCTACGATCGGCTCTGTGATTGGCCCTCCTGATCACATGACGGCCGTGTCCAATCACAGCCGTCATGTGATGTAAACACAGAGCCGGTTGCTAGGCAATCGGCTCTCCTCTCCTCACACAGTAGTTGTCGGTGAGGAGAGGAGAGGGGACCGCTGCAGCCGGCTGGTGATATGAGTATGAGCTGTTTTTTACAGCTTTTTACTCACTGATCACCAGTCTAGTGTCACCACACAACATGTCACCACACAGTGTAAACACACATGTCCCCAAAACACATGTCCCCACACAATGTCCCCAAAACACATGTCCCCAAATAATAAAAACACCTGTCCCCCACATATGCCCCACTAAAATCACATGTCCCAATGATTATCTGCACACATATGTCCGTGATCACCTGCGTACATCTGTACATGATAATTTGCATACATATGTCCGTGATCACACAAAACAATTATAATACACTTAACAGAATTGTTTTTACCAAAAACATGTAGCACAATACATTTTGGCTTACATTTATGACAAAATTAGATTTTATTGAATTTCTTTTAAAATAGAAAGAAGAAAATATAGTTTTTTTTCAAAATTTCCGCTTATTTTCCCGCTTATATCGCAAAAAATTTAAAATGGAGTCAGGAATAAATACCACCAAAAGAAAGCTCTATTTATGTAAACAAAATTATAAAAATTAAATTTGGGTACAGCGTAGCATGACCACGCAATTGTCATTGAAAGTGCAAGAGCTCTGAAAGCTGAAAATTGGTCTGGGAAGGAGGGGGGGGGGGGGGGGAGTGCCCAGTATTGTAGTGGTTAAGAAAGAGCCGCCTAAGGTAATGATCATAAATTTGTGTGGCATAAAGCCGGCCTGGTCTAGATATATGATGGAAGATATGATCTGTTAACCCGAAGTGCCAAGACCTTAGTCAGGATATTAACATCACTCTGAAGGAGAGAAATAGGTCTATAGGAACCTGGGTCAACCAGATCCTTCCCAGGTTTGAGCAACAGGATCAAATTCGCTCTGGCCATTGAAGCAGGAAGGCGACCCTCCCCAAGTGAGGCATTAAACACCTCCAGCAACCTTGGCAACATATGCTCCCCATGTTGGGTATAAACCTCCATAGGAAGGCCATCCTCCCTGGGGCTTTGCAAGTGGGGAAAGAACAGGCTGCCGTCTGCAATTCTTCCAAGGTTTATGGTGCATCCAGTTGTTGCTTAGCCGTACGAGATAGAGAAGGTAGGGTAATAGTGAAAAGGTAATTTTCAAGATCAGCATCCAAATAAGCTTCTCGTGACCCATAGAGGTCAGTATAGAAGGATACCAACTCAGAAATAATTTGTTCTGGATTATTGACTATCTGGCTATTGGATGAGCAGATAGCCCTAATAGCCGGGGATTGTTGCTGAGATCTAGCAATTTTGGCAAATAGGCGACCTGTCTTTTCCCCTTCCTCATAAAAAGCAAGTTTGGTAAAAAAACTTTTAGACTCTGCAGCAGAGGATCTCAGGGGGCCAGAGAATCCCGAGCGAATGTTAATTAGTTGGTGGATGTTAATTAGCTGTTACTTTTAAACTGCATGCATAACCAAATGTATTGATCAATAGTACAGATCTCAATGAAATTAATATTGTCCTGGTTGGTGAATAGTGCATATCACCCTTTCTCACTGACTTTCCATGTAAAAAATGCCATTATCATCAGCATTTCAATCAAAAGCTTATTAATGTTAGTTTCTATGGTGTCTCTCTGAGTCTTGTGTTTGTCTATTTGTCTACTTATTTTTCCTAGTTTATTTGTTGTTTATCAGCTATATGTCCATGACATTTAGTGCTTTCCATGGTGCCTGTCACTTTGGAATATTCAGCCAGGTTTGCCAACCCTTCTGGCTATGGTGCATCCAGCAAACATTTACCTTCACACATTTTTCCAGGTGTCAACACTTATCTAGTGTATCTTACTCATTTTATGGTAATTTGGTAAAAGGTAAAAAAAGGCATTCAAGTTCAATTCAAAGTTCAATATCTGCATCCTTGATCAAAATATTGCTTTTTTATCATTCACTAGTTATAGATTCGGACTGTGTTAGTTGTAAGAAAATAATCCTCAAATATTTTAAATCCCTGTCCACAGACGGAGTCTGTGGACAGGCGCACTCTTTGATCCTTTACAAACCCTCCAGCAGCACTGAATGTGCGTTCAGAAAGCACGCTGGATGCAGGACAGGCCAGTAGCTCAATTGCATATTGAGCAAGTTCTGGCAAGTGGCCCAACCTCAAGACCCAGTAACTCAGTGGATGCTCTGTTGTAAAGGTCTCCAAGTCTGCTCTTGCCCCTAGATCTTCCTGCATTATATAATGCAGACACTGGCAATGGTTGCTGGAACATATCAGACCTTGGCGCTGAGGACTAAAAATTAGTTCAAAGGCATCGGTCGGCAGGCCACCTTCTCCATTGCTCTTCCTCTGACCGAAAGACGCCTCAGAAACAAGTTGCCCTGCACCAGGAAATGGTAACCTCCCAAGGTCCGGAAATGCGTTACACACACTTTTCTTCAAGGCCCCCTGAAGATGTTTCATCCTCTGCTCTCTCTGCAAAGGCAGGATGAGTACTGCAACCTTATTCTTCTAACGTGGATCAAGAAGGGTTGTCAGCCAGTAATGATCCCTCTCCTTAACACCACGAATCCTAGGGTCCTTTTGCAGGCTTTGCAGATTCAGGGAGGCCATGTAGGGTAAGTTTGCAGAGGCATTCAATTCTAAGTCCTCTGGGTCACTAAGGATCACATGATCCGTAACTACCTTCTCTGAGCCACGTACAACTCCTTGGGTTTCTGGGGACTAAAAACCATCCCTTGAAGACTGCTGCATGTTATATTCGACATCCATGCCCTGCGGCCCAGTCTTCGAAGGGAGGGGATCATGCTCTGCTTCAGTATGTCACAGTACATATTGGCATTCATGGTTCCCTCAATGAACTGGAGCTCCTCAGTGTCGGCAGCACTCATGCAGCCTCAGACCATGACACTCCCACCACCATGCTTGACTGTAGGCAAGACACACTTGGCTTTGTACTCTTCACCTGGTTGCCGCCACACACATTCAACACCATCTGAACCAAATAAGGTTATCTTGGTCTAATCAGACCACAGGACATGGTTCCAGTAATCCATGTCCTTAGTCTGCTTGTCTTCAGAAAACGGTTTGCGGGCTTTCTTGTGTATCATTTTGAGAAGAGGCTTCCTTCTGGGAGGACAGCCATGCAGACCAATTTTATGCAGTGCGGCATATGGCCTGAGCACTGATAGGCTGACCCCCCACCCCTTCAACCATGGTAAGGCCTGTTCTTAGTGGAACCTGTCCTGTATGGTCTTGATCACCGTACTGCAGCTCAGTTTCAGGGTCTTGGCAAAATTCTTATAGCCTAGGCCCTCTCTATGTAGGGGCAACTATTCTTTCTTTCAGATCCTCAGAGAGTTTTTTGCCATGAGGTACCATGTTGAACTTCCAGTGACCAGTATGAGAGAGTGAGAGCGATAACACCAAATTTAACACACCTGCTCCCCATTCACACCTAGACCCTGAACACTAAAGAGTTACATGACATTGAGGAGGGAAAATGGCTAATTGGGCCCAATTTGGACTTAGGGGTGTAGTCACTTTTGTGTTGAGTTATTTTGAGGGGACAGCTAATTTACACTGTAAATCAAGCTGTACACTCACTACTTTACATGGTAGCAAAGTGTAATTTCTTCAGTGTTGTCACATGAAAAGATATAATAAAATATTTACAAAAATTTGAGGGGTGTACTCACTTTTGTGAGATACTGTAAATGTATCTATAAAACATTATAATGTAAAGGAGCACTTTTCACAAAGAAAAGCTGCACAGACAACTGCAGGATACACAATTCATAGCATATAAGATATTCCAAAATATGCCTACGACATGCACAAGCTGACTATCTTTCAAGAAAATAGGCATGTACAATGTATTTGATAGGCATACTAAACATTTTCTTAAAGTGGTTTTCCTGGTGATGAAATCTTCTCATGGCTCCATGCTCCAGCACAACTGCTTCCTCTTCTGTCTTTCAGCACAACTGTCCTTTGTCTCAGCACGTGGCTTGTTCAAAGACTTTTCCTTCCCCCTATTTCCTGCTAACTCCTATCCTGTAGCCTCACTTCCTGTGCTGAGTTCATGAACCAGTGCAACAGGTTAATTTGCATATCAACAGGGAAGGCCTAGCTTCCACAAACCACACATGTAACTAAAATGTTACTCCATATTAGTGCTATAAAAATCACTACAAACCATAGCAACACACCTCATGAGATAGAAAGTCAAGTATTTTGAAAGCCGTTGTTAATCCACCATTGAAAATATTTTATATTGTTTCAAGGAGGAAACAAGAGCAAGTATTGAGTGCAGTAAGTGCAGATTATGATTGATTGATATATTCAGCCTATCCCATAGTGCCAGGAAATGAGATAAAGGTCACAGAACCATTGGCTGAACCAGCCAGCCAGAAGAGTGCTTCAATAGATCTAGAAGAGCTAGAATGTATTTCCATGTTGACCCATTGAGTTGCGTTCAGTTTACACATGCTAAGCTTTAGTTAGGCAAATTGAGCTGCCTGATTATATTTTATCATGCATGGCATCCACAAATCCCCCATGGCTCTGGGTGTATATGATGTTCTCCCTTTACTTTATTGCTTTTTTTATTCTCAGGCACCAAAAGATTTTGAAATTTGCCTGTACCATTCCATTATTACCAGATTTGAGGGAGAGCTCAAAAATTGTACAATATTTTTGAGAGTATGTTTTTTTTATTGCTGAACCAGGGTGGGGGGGGGGGGGGTCAGAGCATCTTGCAATGTCAGCAGTCAAGGTTTAATAACAGGAGAGTAATTTGCTTTAAAGAAAAATTGAAAATCAGCAACGAGATTAGACGCATAGACGCATCAGAATCTCAGTAGAAGATTGAAACATAAAACTTGTCTTTAGAGTATTTATCATATTTTGAGGCAAACATAGATTTATTCAGAATTTCTAGTTTTTCACCGTTAGTCTGAGATATGTGAAAACGCTGTAAAGAGTTTAAAGAGGTTTGGAAGTGTTATGATTGTAGAGACTATAAACAGGAGAATATCATCAGGAAAGAGTGTTTGTACTTCTCTCTACTGCATTGAATACCGATAATATTAGGATTTTGTTTAATTGCAATTGCTAGAAGTTCAGCGGTTCTAGTAGTTCAACTGCTAATACACAGCAATGGAAACAATGGACATCCTTGTTTCATACCTTTTGAAATGGCAAATGATGCTACCTTACCTTTAAGTGAGACTTGGGCCATAGGAGTATAATAGTTTTTTTTTTGAGGATTTTAAAAAATTGGACCAAAACCTATAGGATTGGAGAATGGATAAAAGTTTCCATGATAAGCTGTCAAGCCCTTTATGTAAATCAACTGACAAAAGCATGGCTTAAGCTGGCCATACACCTATAGATTATCTGCGTGGAAAAAGTGTGAGATTCCTCCATCCACACAGTTTAGCAAACATGGAGAAATCTATTGCACTTTTTCCATCTAACCATAGAAAATCTGCAGATAATCTATAGGTGTATGGCCAGCTTTAATGCTGAGCATTTGAATCTAATTAGATCAATCACTCGTCTTGTTTTATCAGGCACTTGGCAAATTCTGACAAAACCAGCTTTGTCTTTGTGAATTACATGTTCTAGAAAAGAACTCGTATGCACAGCAGTGCTTTGGTCATAATTTTAGGATCACAATTGATAAGAAATGTAGGCCTAAGTTAGTAACATCCGATATATCTTTGCCCGATTTGGGTATTACATTGATAAAGCCATAATTATCAGCTGGTCCCAAATATTCACCTTTACAAATCGCAAAAATTTAAGAGTGCACAAAGATATGGGACTAAGTGTTCTGTCATTTTTTTTATTATAGCCCTTAAAGAAGCTGTTGGGACTGGGAGCTTTCACATTCTTTAAAGTTTTAAGGACAGCTAAAATTTCAGTCATTGAAAACTCTTCATTCATCAGTTCCATATAGGGTTGACAGATCTTAAGGAGATTTAAAGAATCAATACATTTGTTAATTCTCTCTGTATTTATGGGTGTAGACTGTTTATATAATGTAGCATACAAATTAGAAAGTTCTTGTTAAACCACTGGAGTGGTTTGAGACACAACGCCAGAGCTCAACCTAATTTTTGGGATAGCGGTTGTCTTTGGTTTGGGGTTAAGTTTATGGGTCAACATCTTGCCCTGTTTATTTAATAAAAGTAAAAATCTATGCTTAGCCCATTGTAAAGTTTTTTACCACTCAATTTGTAAGAAACAAATTCAACTCTGTGCAAATTTTGTTTAATCTATGGTCTTAAATCTTTATGAGGATTAGGCTTTTGTTCTTTTAACCACTTCAGCCCCGGAAGAATTTACCCCCTTCCTGACCAGAGCACTTTTTGCAATTCGCACTGTGTCGCTTTAACTGACAATTGCGCGGCCTTGCGACGTGGCTCCCAAATAAAATTGATGCAATCTTTTCCCCACAAATAGAGCTTTCTTTTTGTGGTATTTTATCACCCCTGCGGTTTTTATTTTTTGTGCTATAAACAAAAAAAGAACCTTTTGCTATAATAAATATCCCCCAAAAATATATAAAATTTTTTTTTTTCCTCAGTTTAAGCCGATACATATTCTTCTACATATTTTTGATAAAGAAAATCGCAATAAGCGATTATTGATTGGTTTGCGCAAAAGTTATAGCGTTTACAAAATAGGGCATAGTCTTATGGCGTTTTTATTGCAGCATGGAAAAAACTGAGTCAGACCTGCCTTTATATAGAATGACCTATGAAGCTTGTGGTTGTCCTAAAAAATGTACTAAAATTTGCTTCAGATGGGTTGATTCATAGGCCACCCTGGAATGCACTGAGGAATCATGTTGTAGGAGGAGCACAAATGGGGGGTCAATACCTGCCCTTACTGTCCTTTAACCACTTCAGCTCTGAAAGGTTTTACCCCCTTCCTGACCGAAGCACTGTGCTGCTTTAATTGCCCCATACACACGGTCGAAAATGTCCTATCGGACCATGTTGTCGGAAAATCCGACCGTATGTGGGCTCCATCGGACTTTTTTCGTCTGAATTTCTGACGGAAAAAAATTGAGATCTCAAATTTTCCGACAACAAAATCCGATCAGACTTTTTCCGATCGTGTAGAGAATTCCTACGGACAAAGTGCCACGCATGCTCAGATCACATTAGGAGACCAAACCTATTGGCTAATAGCCTCTACGTAGTTCCGTCGTACACAACGAACATCACCACGTTCAGAATGATCGGATTTTCCAACAACTTTGTCCGACCATGTGTATGCAACACCAGTGTCGGACAAAATCCATCGGAAAAAGTCAGACGGATTTTGTGGTCGGAATTTCCGACCGTGTGTACGGGGCATAACTGGTAATTTGCGTGGTCATGCAACCCTGTACCCAAACAAAATTTGCGTCCTTTTTTTCCCCACAAATAGAGCTTTCTTTTGGTGGTATTTGATCACCACTGGAATAAAATTTATTTGCGATATAAGCTATAAGATTTAAAAAAAATATATGTTTTCTACTTTTTGGTATAATTTACTAGAATTTACACAGGCATGTTGAGCCCATTGAATATTTAATTTTTACGTGATTAAAAAAAATTACAAAAAATAAAATAAAAATATTTTTACACATGAAATGATATATTGCTCACACATGCCAGGGGTATATGTGGAATTAAACCCCAAAATACATTCTGCTTCTTATCCTGAGTACGGGGATGCCACATGTGTGAGACTTTTTGGGAGCCTAGCCGCGTACAGGACCCTGAAAACCAATCACCACCTTCGGGATTTCTATGAGCGTAAATTGTTGATTTCAGTCCTCACTACCTATCACAGTTTCGGGGGCCATGAAATGCCAGAATAGAACAAAACCCCACCAAATGACCCCATTTTGAAAAGTAGACAGCCCAAGCCACAACAACTACAGTGCCTTTAAAAAGTATTCACACCCCTTGATATTTTCCACATTTTGACATGTTACAACCAAAAACATAAATGCATTTTATTGGAATTTTGTGTGATAGACCAACACAAAGTGGCACATAATTGTGAAGTGGTAGGAAAGTGATAAATGATTTTAAATTTTTTTTACAAATAAATATCTGAAAAGTGTGACGTGCATTTGTATTCAGCACCCCTGAGTCAATACTTTGTAGAACCACCTTTCACTGCAATTACAGCTGCATGTCTTTTTGGGTATGTCTCTACCAGCTTTGCACATTCTTATTTGCAAAATAGCTCAAGCTCTGTCAGTATTGATGGAGAGCATCTGTGAACAGAAATGTTAAAGTCTTGCCACAGATTCTCAATTGTACTTAGGTCTGGACTTTGACTGGGCCCTTCTAACACATGAATATGCATTAATGGGCACAGGTGAGGCTGCATTGATGAGCATAGGTGAGGCAGCATTGATGGGCACTGGTTGCGCTGCATTAATGGGCAAAGATGAGCCTGCATTGATGGGCACAGGTGAGGCTGCATTGATGGGCACAGGGGAGGCTGCATTGATGGACGCAGGTGACGCTGCATTGATGGGCACTGGTGAGGTTGCATTGATGGGCACTGGTGAGGCTGCATTGATGGGCACTGATGAGGCTGCACTGATAGGCACTGATAAAGTTGTTGTTAATATTTATTTTTGTAACTTAATTCTGCATAAAACATTCAAGTGTCATTTCATGAGATAATTTATGAGGGCGTGTTTAGGGGCAGAATTAGGGGCCGGGCAGGGTAGGGGTTGGGTAAGAAAACTTGTGAGTAACCCTTAAGGCCTGGCTAGTAGTTCAGGACTTGAAATTTTGAGCCCTGCCCTATACTAATTCTCCACTAGTGTGTGGTAGCAACGGAAACAGTCCCCGATGCAAAGACCAGGTTCGCCAGGACAGGAGGGACAAAAATAGTGGATGTCACACCTGTATCTGACCTTGCTACAGACACTGCATCTTTTTTGGGGTGCTCTTTGGGTAGGAGTACCAGGGAGGACATCCGGAAACGGCCTCTCATGCAGCCGGCTCACTGAATCTTGATTAAGAAATTGGGCCACAGCACCTTCTGGATACAGAAGGGCTGTGATGATCTCTTCCTGGAATTTTAGGAAGGATCCAGTTCTTCCTGATGCTTTGTATTGTACATAAGCGTTGAACAGAGCGAATTGGAATAAGTATACAGACACTTTTTTGTACCAGCGCTTGGCCTTATAGGCAACTAAGTACGGCCCCATCATCTGGTCGTTTAAGTCCACCTCTCCCATTTTACAGTTGTAGTCGTAAACACAGAGGGGCTTCTCAACAACACCAGTTGCCATAGTAATTTGGACTGCCGTATCTGCATGAATGGAAGACAGAATGAAAACGTTCTGTTTGTCCTTCCATCTCACTGCAAGCAATTCATTGCACCTCAAGCAGGCTCTCTCCCCCTGACTAAGTGGGGCAAGCCATTGGGGGAAGCCCCGGCGATAAGATCGCACGGTGCAACATTCGCCAATTCTTGTCTAAAAAGTGGCACGCTTGTGTAGAAATTGTCAATGTATAAATGGTACCCCTTTCCAAATAAGGATGACACTAAGTCCCAAACAATCTTGCCACTGCTCCCTATGTAGTTTGGGCAGTTGGGGGGCTCCAAGCTGCTATCTTTTCCCTCGTAAACTAGGAAACTCCATGTATAGCCTGTTGCTCTGTCACAGAGCTTATAGATTTTGACCCCATATCTGGCACGCTTGCTGGGGAGAAACAGTTTGAAAACAAGGCGGCCAGAAAATGTAATCAGGGACTCATCTAAGCAGACATCTTATTCTGGATATACAAGGCTGCAAATTTTTAGTTGAAGTGGTTTACAAGGGGCCACATTTTGTGGAGTCGATCATATCCATATTGTCAGTGAAATGCGTGAACTGCAATATTTGCTAGTATCTACAGTGGTGTGAAAAAGTGTTTGCCCCCTTCCTCATTTCCTGTTCCTTTGCATGTTTGTCACACTTAAGTGTTTCGGAACATCAAACCAATTTAAACAATAGTCAAGGACAACACAAGTAAACACAAAATGCAATTTGTAAATGAAGGTGTTTATTATTAAAGGTGAAAAAAAATCCAAACCATCATGGCCCTGTGTGAAAAAGTGATTGCCCCCTAAACCTAATAACTGGTTGGGCCACCCTTAGCAGCAACAACTGCAACCAAGCGTTTGCGATAACGTGCAATGAGGCTTTTACAGCGTCCTGGAGGAATTTTGGCCCACTCATCTTTGCAGAATTGTCCTAATTCAGTTACATTAGAGGGTTTTCGAGCATGAACAGCCTTTTTAAGGTCATACCACAACATCTCAATAGGATTCAGGTCAGGACTTTGGCTAGGCCACTCCAAAGTCTTCATTTTGTTTTTCTTCAGCCATTCGGTGGTGGACTTGCTGGTGTGTTTAGGATCATTGTCCTGCTGCAGAACCCAAGTTCGTTTCAGCTTAAGTACACGAACAGATGGTGGGACATTCTCCTTCAGGATCTCTTGGTAGACAGCAGAATTCATAGTTCCTTTTATCACGGCAAGTCTTCCAGGTCCTGAAGCAGCAAAACAGCCCCAGACCATCACACTACCACCACCATATTTTACTGTTGGTATAATGTTCTTTTTCTGAAATGCAGTGTTCCTTCTACGCCAGATATACTTGGACACACACCTTCCAAAGAGTTCCACTTTTGTCTCATCGGTCCACAGAATGTTGTCCCAAAAGTCTTGGGGATCATCAAGATGTGTTGTGGAGAAATTGAGATGAGCTTTGATGTTCTTTTTGCTCAGCAGTGGTTTTCTCCTTGGAACTCTGCCATGCAGGCCATTTTTGCCCAGTCTTTTCCTGATGGTGGAGGCATGAACGCTGACCTTAACTGACGCAAGTGAGGCCTGCAGTTCCTTGGACGTTGTTGTGGGGTCTTTTGTGACCTCTTGGATGAGTCGTCGCTGCGCTCTTGGGGTAATTTTGGGCGGCCGGCCACTCCTGGGAAGGTTCACCACTGTTCTATGTCTTCGCCATTTGTGGATAATGGCTCTCACTGTGGTTCGCTGGATTCCCAAAGCTTTGGAAATGGCTTTATAACCCTTTCCAGACTGATAGATCTCAATTACTTTCTTTCTCAATTGTTCCTGAATTTCTTTGGGTCTCGGCATGATGTGTAGCTTTTAAGGATCTTCTGGTGGACCTTACTGTGTCAAGCAGCTCCTATTTAAGTGATGCCTTGATTGTGAACAGGTGTGGCAATAATCAGGCCTGGGTGTGGCTAGAGAAATTGAACTCAGGTGTGGACAACCACAGTTATAGTATGTTTTAACAAGGGGGGCAATCACTTTTTCACACAGGGCCATGATGGTTTGGATTTTTTTTCACCTTTAATAATAAACACCTTCATTTACAAATTGCATTTTGTGTTTACTTGTGTTGTCCTTGACTATTGTTTAAATTGGTTTGATGTTCCGAAACACTTAAGTGTGACAAACATGCAAAGGAACAGGAAATGAGGAAGGGGGCAAACACTTTTTCACACCACTGTAGGTATCTAGCCATGGCCATGGCAGTAAAGAACACAGGCATATGATGAATTGGTCAGTGGACCAATATGACCACAACTCATTCTTTTTAGTAATGCCCATGTTGAGTAATAGGCCCAGAAACCGTTACAGGTTTCCAGACAAATTGTCTAGCAAGGGTCAGATTTGGGCGATATATTGACCTGCATATAAATTGCTTTGGTCCACAATAGATCTGTATAGAAAAACAGCTAAAAAAAATCAAGGGGCGTAAAATCTGCTGTTTCCACCTGAATTCCGGGTTGGTCAGTGAATGGTACGGTACGCTGCAGAATCTGTGGGCTGCCAATTAGGATTTGCAAGCACATCAGGAAAGACACTATGGGCTCTACGGGCCTGGGAATTCTTGGTGGCTGCAGACAGTACTTGTGCTAGCCGTCGCACCAGCTTGAACTGCACTTATGGGACTCACTATGTCACCATGTGTTACTGCAGTGCTGGTTTGTCTATGACCAGGGTGTACTAGGCCGCTGGTGCTCGCCAGTTCACCAGAAGGTTGAGCGGCACTAGTTTTTCAACTCTGCTACATACAAGAATCATGCGGTTGTAGCACCTCAGCAACAGAAGAATGGGGTCGGATATGCCTGACCTTAGCAGGGACCACTACTCTGTCGTCAGAGCTATCTGTCAGGGTGCCACTGCTCTCTATAGGCTCAAATACTGAGCCTGAATCTGACAGTGAAGCCTCCCCTGCTACTCTCATCTGTTATTCTCAGTATCCTGTAGGCCTCTTCACTAGAGTACCTTTCTTTTGACATTTTGGTTAAAATAAATGTACTAGTATGACTCACAGGTAAAAAAGCACCTGGTTGTCAAGGACTGTTTGAACCGCTACATAAAATGTAACTGCTAGTGCTAGCAGAGATCAGGCCTGACTCTGCTAATGCTGCGTTTTTTGGTGCTGTGTATAGGAAGTGACAGTGATCTATTGATTCTGCATTTGTTTTGGTGGCCTGGGCGGAAGGACTAAACGCAAGTGCTGGCAGGTGTCGGGGCTGATCCTGCTAACGCTGCATTTTTGGGAACACTATACTGTTGGGGATGTTAGTATAGTTCTGATCAGATCAAACATATTGATCCATTCAGACACAATTCTAGTAATGGAGGTATATAGTGGTGTGTGTGTGTTAGTATTACTGGCAATCAAAGGGTTAAAATCTGACGCTGTCTGGATTGACGCTAACTGACGCTGACACTAACTGATGCTAACTAGCCAACTAGCGTTAACCATGACACTAATACAGTGATCAGAAAAAAATATCTGTATACTGTACTAATGACACTGTGACAGGGAGTGAAAGGGTTAACTGGGGGTGATCAAGGGGTTAAACCTTTATTAGGGAATATATTGGGGTACCCTGAACCTATCTGATACTAAGGCTAACTGCCCCTAACGCTGTTTAGCATCACAAGTGACACTAATACAGTGATCAGTAAAAAATCTGAACACTATACTTGGTGACAGTTTGACAGGTAGTAAAAGGGTTAACTGGGGGGTAATCAGGGGGTGAAATATGTGCCTACATGTACTGGTGTCAATGTAGTGCTTGTGTACTCACTGTATGATGCTTTCTCCTTGCTCGCTGGAACCGAAAGGATGGAGCATCACTTCCTGTGCCTGTGTTTACATTACACAGGCACAGGAGGTTCTTCCATTTGTTTAGAACCGATCAGCAGGTCCAGCCCATAAATAATTGGCCTGGACCTGAGGGGTGATCGGTTCTGAACCGAATACGATCGCTGTGGGGACAGGGGGTGCACGCGTGTACACGTGCCTCCTAGCCGCAGGCGTGAATCACGTACCTGTACGTGATTTAGCGCAGCCAGGCCGCCCTGCTGAAGTATATGTACGTGGGGTGGTTCGGGAGTGGTTAATAAACATTGTGTACTCGATATAGCAGGTGCTATGCTGCAGGGTTTTACCACCTTCAGCTTTATGCAATTCATCGGAATCACTCTATGATTTAGTTCTTTGTTGTGAAGTTTAGTATTTAATTGTATTACTGTTTTAGACCACAGTATTCACTGTATGTTATGTGACTGCCATACAATGGTAACTGGTATAGATGCTCCATGTGTCTTCAGATTTGAGAAAAACTGATGATTGTGTGTTGTTGGATTCTTGCAAATTTAACACTGGTGCTGTATCATCAATCATTTGGAGACTTGAATGTATTCTGTAATCTGCTTGTGCTCTGTAAAACATGGAATGTATCTATTCAGATAATGCACTGCCTCTTTGTGTTATGTTAATGGCAAAAAAACTTCTGGCCTTGATGGCTTCCCTATGGAATGGAACATTGTAACCTTAACTGAGCGGCAAACTTCTATCCACCCTTAATCCCTTCACGCCGACCGTATGCAAATTTGCGTTCATGGCTTGAAGGGGTTATACCAGGATGATGCCAGCATCACCCAAGTAGCGTTTTTTTGTGTGAAAAAACATAGGGGATGATGGCCCTGTCACTTGGTATGAACGATAAAAAAGAGTCCATCAATCAAGTCCTTCTTATAAATTCTTTGTACAAATGAAGAAGGATAAAAACTAAAAATAACAGGGAAATAGTGGAGAGAAGGGAAGGAAAAAAGACCTATGTATTATTAGCAACAAGTCCATACACCAGGGCAAGCCTTCAGGGGGAAGTTGAGAGAAGGGAACATGCAAAAAAGAACAGAAGAGGCGCCTCCAGGTTAGAGCCAGTTGCATTTAATATATTACAGGTGCATAAATCCACTTACATAGAAGAAAAGAGACTTCCAGCACATGTCCTCTCTAGTGTGGCGTCTGTCCAGTGCTTTTTAGCCTGATTACAGCTTGTCCATGAGAAGGGAGTCCTGTCCAGCAGGATTTCCGGATGATTGGGAGAGCTGGGACCGAGGCCTGGCTCTGGTCAGCGGTGGAACGCAGGCGCCGGGCGCGGTGACGTCATAGGTAGTCGTGACAATGTTTTGGTTTTGGTGTGAGAGAGCGCATGCTGAGCCAAGCCGAGATTCAAACCATTAATGAGCAGACTGAATATACCAAGTTGATCGATTGAGTACAACCAGCCTGCCAGATTCTCTTACAGTTTCACTAGCGGCTGCCGTTATACTCTGTTTATCAATACAGTCTTATTGTTTATGGTCAGCGCCTGTTGCAGTAATGGCCACTATTATGTGGCCAAGTGTCTTGGGTATGGCTATTTACTTTGACATGTCTTTTATTTTTTTCTTTAACTGAAAAATGCAATAAAATTATCTTTGAAAATAAGAAAGTAAATGGATATAATATAGCCTTTCTGTAAAATAAATGTCTCTGATCTATCCATTCACATATACTAGCTAGATTAATAGCCTTTTTCACAAAATTCACTATTTTAGTCTTTAAGTTAAAAGCGGAAATGCACTTTCAGCTACTTTTATTCAATAATACCGCTATTAAAAGCCAATGTGATTCACCAGTTCACCACAACCGTCACAAAAATTTAAATTTTTTAACAGTTATTTACTGTTATTAGTAAAGAGGAACTCTGGGCAAAATTGTGACTACCGGTATTTAAAAATGTGTTACATGTGATTATCTTGGCATGTAGGAATTATCAAGGATACAAAGACAGAGATTTACAGCATAAGAAAGTATTTATTACTATACAGAGTTGTTTCCCTATTACATCGGTAAGGGAACCATTCTTTCTTTGTGTGAGTTCCTACAATTGGCAGGAAGAAGAAGGTAGTTGGTCTTCTCACTCTGGTGATACTGTACACTGGAGAAATGACAGATGTCCATAAGTCACTGCTCTTGGTAGAACTTCTGCCCCCCTAAGGTCAGCTGTATTATTGAAAACTAGTTAGGGTAGTCTACAGTGCACCAACACAATTGATAGATACATTGTTATAACGTGGTAAAGGGGATTCAAAACTGGACCCTTTAGTGCTGTTCATAAGCAGAGTAGTTTCACAGCTAGACAGTGAAGTAGAACAGGCTCTACATAAAACAGAACATTATTTCTGGGAGATAAATGAAAAGTTTGTACACACATATAGTGCATGTTTGGCTATATGTCCTGGACATATACATGTGTCATTGTCTGAAAACTTACACAGTAATGGCAGGTACAAATGAGACTGAGACAGTTTGACATGCAAGAATTATACAGAATGACACATCTCGGACCATAAATGATCTTTAAGTTGTCTACAGACATTATGGTTGGCAGCAGTTTTGCATGTGTGCAGGTATAACCAGCTGCTCTAGCTCCATTACGCTTACGGTATATCAAATTTTAACATGGTGAACTTTAAACAGTTCTAAAAATAGAGCTTATCATTAAATAAAAAGCGTGAAAGGAATTACTGGAGAAAAGAACTGTGAAAAAGGTTTCTGTTATCACTAGAAAAATCTTGTTTCAACTCCGGTAATTAATTTATCTGCAAAACTGCTCTAGTCTGCAGGACCAAAGTAAGTAAAGGATCTTCAACATGCACCAATACCCATGTTAATGTAATTCTTATTGTGGTTATAAAATAACATGAATATTCAATAAGATTCTTACTTTGTGGTTGCAGGAAGCAGAACTTGCTAGAGAACATGAGGACAACTCAAAAGCTGAATCGGAGAAGGCTGAGTAAGTTCACTAAAATGTCTGCTCTGTCACCCTTCTATAACAATACATTACTTCAGGCTCTTAAAATTATTTGTAAAAGTAAACTGCATATACTCAGTTATCCATAACTGTCCAAACTACCCTAGAGTTATGGCTCATTATTTTGCATAAGAAGGCACCTGCAAGAAAAAAATAATTGTATCCTAATCATACATTACAAGACAAAGGCAACTTATTCATACACTATGTATTATAGGTTCATACCTTCAGGTGATTGGATACTGGCAAACTTTTGAGGGCACACCCCCTGGGGGGCTTTCTCTACAACCATGCCCCACCCAGTGAGTTTTTTTGCTAGTGTCTGAAGTGATGGACCTCTTCTCCTTCATGGATAAATTAGCTTCACTAGTTTATTTTTTTTTATTTGTTATTTTCTTGGAATTCTTCAATTATCCCTTACTCTCAACTAATGCTTACACAGAAGCAGTGTATCTGGATTGGTGCACTGGATCCTGCATGGGGTGCTCACTTTAATAAGCTAGAAGCAGGGTGCTATACAGTACAGGGCCATGGTCCATCACTATGAAACCCAGTTCCTAAAGACCTGTTTGGGATATACCCACTGTGACGGGTAAAAACTGGACTTTATATGCAGTCCAGCATTGTGGACAGGTAAGAGAGGGTCACCCTGTATCTCTGACTGTTACTGTGTAAATGGGGCCATGTTTGAAATATATTCATTTCACATGCAAACTTTTCAAAACTTGGTGCTAAAATTCCACCACTCAGAGCTCAGCCTCAGGTGGATGACCAAAAAGAGGAAAAGGGGGAACACCATGTAAGTGTAGTATAAAAACAAATGCTTTTATTGAACAATTGGTAGCTCACATGGCGAAGAACAGAACTCACTCAATAATATGACACTGCTGACTTCCTGGTCCGATGGATCCCACTGTATGAGAAACCCACAGCCACTTGCTCTGTATGTGGAGCTGCAGACGTCGGCCAGGGACCCGAAAAACATCTGAAATCATCCTGGAGAACACGAACAGCGCGGGAGCAAAAATTACATCAATCCAAGACGATGTGGCAGTATATGAGTATTGTTACGCGTTATGGAGCATGCATGCATCTTCCTCAGGCCATGCTAAAATACAGTGCATAGCTGATATTTATGGGATTTTATGTGCACACAGGACCACAAGGCTCAGTGGCATCAATATTTCAGAAACATATTAAATAGTCCTCTACTGTATATATCATGAAGTACAGTACAGAACACAGGTTGCCTTTCCTAACCCTCGCTCTGTACTCTGCAATGCTTGCTATTATAAAAGTATGCCAGTGTCTAATCACCTGAAGGTATGAGCTCATAATGCATGGTGTATGAACAAGACCCCTTTTTACATGAGTGGACTAATCGGGTCCGCCTGTCAGTTTTTCAGGCAAAACCCAATCAAACCCACCATTGACCTCTGTGAAGCGACAGGTGTAAATAGACATGTGTCCGTTTGCACCCACCGACATCCAATTCGGTCTGCTAAAAACAAACGGATGGGAATTTCCCTTCCGTCTAGGAATTGGAAGACAGTTGGGAGTAAACGAATAGGCAGTCTGTTTACATCTGACTGCCCATAAAGGAGGGTGGGCTCTTTCTGTGTCAACTCTGCATTAGCAGGAAAGACACAGACCAGCCATCGGCCTGCTCAGCAGGGATCAGTGGAAAGATCCCCGCTGAGCAAGCGGACTGCTAGCGGAGCCCACCCTGCATGAAAGGGGCTGAAGTTATGTCCTATATTGTACTCTAAGATATGAAATTTACAAGTAAGTCAAAATTCCTCCTTTTCAATGGTACATGTTAAAATATCTGCAGTGGGTTGCAATACCTTTTAAAAAACAAAGTTCAAGGCCCATAGGAATCAGCAGATTCTCATAAAAATGCAGTTAAAACATTTGTTAAAATGTGATAAGACACATAGATAGGTATGATCTTAGCTGTTCTCACCATATACAGTACATATTGAGATGGGCCACCCCAGCCTCCAACTTATCCCATATATATATAAAAAGAAATACATTTAAAATGTTCCAGTAACCAAAACTATTATTTTTTTTCCATCATGATGAGATTGCTGCTTCTGAAATAAATTGTTAGATTGTAAGCTCTCATGAGCAGTGCTTTCCTAACCCGCTTTTCTTAATTTGTATTGTACCTGTACTGTCTTGTGTTATATTGTAATGCGATGTGCAAACTGTTGGCTCTATATAAATCCTGTGTTATAATAATATTAGCCTACATGCCAAGATAAATGGTTTTGGAATGCTTCCCACCATAGCGGGCTTGTCTTTGAAGAGGAATATCATAAGGCTGTTGTCCTTATCCTTGTTTATACTGCTTTATAAGTTACTAACATGAAGCAAGCATTCAGCATTCATAGTATCCAAATTTACCCAATGTTGACCCATTACTGTGCAGGGTTACTATGCAGGGTGGCCTCTTTTGTCAACAAAACTATTTTCTACTCAAATATCTACCTAAGAGTATATTAACAGTCTTGATGGCTTAATATTGAGTAACAGAAGAGAAAATGCATGCCTTTCCTTTCCATTGCTGCTCACTAAACTAAAAACAGGCTTTTAAGGTTATGTGATCTCTAATAAAGGAGGATCAATCAGTCTAAGTTCTGATCCTCCCCAGCAGGTCTCCTGTGACCAAATGCTTGCACTTTTGTTTCTATTACCAGTGCTGGAGAGAGCATAGCGCTGCATTCGCTCCAAGAGAACAAGCATTTCAGCCCTCCTATTACATTTATTCACAGTTTCAAGTCTGTAATATGGCTAGCTTTAAAGCAAAACAGAGTTTTGCCCATTCAGTCAGACACAGTAACAGATTTTCTTTAATCCCTACCCCTCAGCAGCTTGAATTAAGGCTGGTCATACATTAAGCAATTTTCTTTCCTTTAACCACATGTTGAAGGAAGGAAAATTACTTAATTACCCCATAAACACATTCAGTGTTGAAGGGGGAACCCCTCTCGCTGCAATATTGTATTTTGATAGAGGGAGGTTTCCTCACCATTAGAATACAATGATTACTGCTGCCGGCTGTAGCTGATGTCAGTAATTGTACGGAAAAAAAAACACAGGCTGGACTCGCTCCAGTTCCAGCACATCCTTCCTGAGGACTGTTGACCAAAACTGGACCGCATACTCAATATGTGGCCTAACCAGAGTTTTGTAAACTTGTAGAATTATACTTTTATCTCTTGCATAAATACACTTTTGAATGCATTATAATAGCCTTCTAGCCTTTCTTGCTGCAGTTTGGCATTGCATGCTATTGCTGAGTCTAATCTACTAGGACCCCCAGATCCTTTTCCATCTTTGATTCCCTCAGAGTTTCTCTCCTTAGTGAGTAGCTTGCATGCATATTAGTAACTACCATATTGTAAACTTTGTTTGCAGCAAGTGTCACAGATATTTTCTTAAAGCTCAAAATTGGTAAAGCAGATGCTGTGAATGCTGTGTGTTTCCATTAAAACATGGTGGCAGCTACTGTTTTTTTTTTTTTTTTGTGTAAAGAGTTAACTGTGGAGGTAAACAATATACATGACAATCGCTTTCAGTCTGCTGGATCTTAGATCGTTGTCCCATAAGCTGGAAAACCTTTGCAAAGGGTGAAGCTGAGAGTTATTGGCATGTTCTGGTGGCAGCAGTGGGGTCTGAGACTAAACTTAGTGACTGTTTATGCTAAGCTGACCACGTATCCTGTGCTTGGAGTGACTAAGGCAGTTATTAAAATGATATAAGCTTTTTGCTATCAGTGACAACTTTCTATTTGCAGCATGGAGGATGGTGAGAAAAAGGACAAAGCCAAAACTGAGGAACAGTCTGAATTCTTGGAAAGCAAAGCAGAACCAAGAAAGAAGAGGAGACGTGGACAGAAAAAAGAAAAGCCTGAAGCATTGATGGCAAATTTCCTTGCAGGATTAGAGATCTACCAAACCAAAATGCTAGTAAGAACATTCAGTCAACATTTGCACCTCCTTAACATTTATAGTTTAAAGTCAAATAAAATGTCATATAAATGTGTTTTTTTCATAGCAAATGCTCAGGAAGAATAGAGCAATCTATAAATATAAACATTTGTACCGACATTTTAAGTATATATTTAATATTTAATTTAATAGTTTAATTTAATTATAACTTGTATGTTTAAAAAAACCTTTCCAAAAAGCAGATGTATATGTGCTTCCCACAACAATCAATCAGGAACAAGCATTGATGTTCTTATTTGCTTTAATATATAAAAAAAAGTTTTACCTCCCGGAATCCAAACACTTACTGTCACAAATGTACAAGCTTGTGCTTAGCACACAAACCATATCTGTCCCCTATTATATGTGAGAATGGGAGAGATAGCTAGGACAGGATTTCAGTCCTCCACAGATTCAAAGGATGATCAGATAACACATACTTCTTTTGTTAGCTCACGTGTCCAAAAAACATCCTATACATTTCTTAGTAGATGGTACAGGGCCCCATCCTGTCTGGCCCAGATGTCTCCAGTGGCTGATGTCCACTGCTGGAGAGGGTGCAACCAGCAGGGCACACTTCTTCACCTATGGTGGACATGTCCCATGATTAGGGCCTTTTGGGAGACAATCACTGCATGGATCCAGAAAACGACCCTCTGTCCCATAGAGGTCGCTCCCTTACATTTCCTTTTCCAGGTGGCCCCTTCATCGGCTAAAGTATATCAGAGGAGTGTTACTCCACACTTACTAAACACCGCCAAATCCCTTATCTCCAGACTCTGAAAACAATCAGTGTGTCCTATGTGCTGACGATGGTGTAGGGATGGGTGGAGAACTTAAAGAGGAACTGCAGTCTGCTCACATAATTTGTAATAAAAATATCTTTGCCATTCTGAAGCTTCCCTCCAACCACGTTGCATATTATTTTATATATACTGTGATTCTGTACTTGCCAAATATGCTGCAGAAATCTCCCTCCACTGAGTCTGGCTGCAGCCATTTTAACTGTGGGCAGCTGAAGCTGCGGCCTGTTCACTTCCTGGATTTACACAGACACACAGAGGCAAACCTCCAGCTCTGCAGCCCTGAAGCTATCATTGGCCCTCTTATGACTCATTCCCCTCCCTTCCTGGCAAACTCTCAGGAGAGTGAGAGAGAGAGCTGTGCATGATGTCATAAGCCTAGGCTAATGACCAGACAAGAAAGAGGAAGTGGGCTGTATAAGGTATTTACTGGCAGAACAAAAAATGTTTTACTATCCAAAGTTAAAACATCAAGGGCAGAACATTTAATAGATGGAAAGTTGAAAAAATTACTGAAGAGCGGCTTTAAGTGCCTTTAGTGCAGGGGCGCCCAACCAGTGGCCCAGGGAGCACTCTGATGTGGCCTGCGACCTCCTGCTCTGGGATGGAATAGAATACTGTTATTAATAGTAAGTTTATTACTAAAATCACAGTGTATATATGGGCATATCTGTTCTGCAGTGGTTACTGGGCTGCTTTCAAACTGATCCGCAGGTGCAGAGCAGCGCACATGAGGGTTACCTGCACTGAGCCATAGGCCCCTTTCACACAGTCAGTCCGACCCAATTCGACCCTCCATTCACCTCTAAGGAGTAGCAGATTTAAATGGACTTGTGTCCGTTTATAAATGCCTACCTCCAATACGATCCGCGAAAAAAAAAGTAGAGTGGGCTCTATAGAGTAGGGTGGTCAGCCATGCACCCACTCCGCTCATTGTGGCCCGCAACTGGTTACCAAGTCGCTTAGGTGGCCCTTGCTCTTCAAAAGGTTGGGCACCCATGCTTTATGGTATGATATACCTGCCTTGTACATGTGCAGTATACATTTTGCATTTGGTGGAGTTATGTAAATCAGATGTGGAGTTTGTTTATACTTATTTGTGATTTTTGTTGCATATAAAAATGCTTAGTATTTTTTGTAAACTTAATAAACATTCATTATATAAAAAAGATATAGATATATAAAAAACTGTTTTAAAATTCTACTTGAAATAAATCAAATAACATTGGCTACCACCTGCTAAATGTAATTGTTACCAAAGTAAAAAACTGTGACAACAGCACAAATGTTCAGACTACACAGCACGCTCCCTTCGTAGTCTCTCTATGTACTATGTATCAGATTTTCAGTGACCTATGTCCATGTCTTGGCAATAATTTATTTAATCAAAGTGAATATTTCAGCCTAACTTTTCATAAAAACTTGCATCACTTACTTATTTTTAAACTAAATGACCATTGAAAAAAATGTCCCTGAGGGAGCACAGTAAAAACATGTAGAATACTTTAAAGCTTAATATGAATCGAAGATATATCTTTTATTCTTTAATCCTCTTTATTCTCTTTCCTTTCAGAATTATCTGGCGAGAAATTTCTACAACCTACGATTCCTTGCTCTGTTTGTTGCATTTGCCATTAACTTCATTTTATTGTTCTACAAGGTAATGCCTTTTATATGACATACAGTATCTGTGCTGTAGAGTGATCTTCAGTCAATGTACTTTAAGGACAGAATCTTTTTTTCTCATATTTCTTATTCTATTGTCCTCTAGTGAGAAAAGACTTTTATAAAGGCATACATCTCAGTCTCTCTTCTCAAGACGAGCTTTCATCGTCAGTATCACACTGAAGCTCAGTTGTGCTTTATTCTTTCTCAGTCAGCCCATACGCTGCTCATTATGTCGCTTTGCTGCCAATCCATGTGTTAGAAAGGTTAAACAGAGAAAAAAGAACTTTTTTGTAGTTCCCAAATACTGAAGCTTGTACTGTCCTTGGCCTGATATCTCAGGAAATAAATGATATGAAATATGAATAAGGAAAAAAGTTAATAGAGGTAATAAAGCTAGTTAGGGTGCTGATAATGTAAATAATATCATTGCTACAATAACCTTGACATACAGTAGCCACATGTGATAAATTTAAAGCAGTTTTCTATACTGTTCAAGCACTTAAAAACCTATTAGGTAGTGCTCAAATACTACTTGCTAATCATTAGATATCCCTCTGTGTTGTTAGGTAACGGAGGAACCAGCCAGTGAAATAGATAATGAACCAAATCTCTGGAACCCATATCAGGAAGATGAGGAAGCAGAGGAGGGAGCCGTTTACTTTGTTCTACAGGAATCCACTGGCTACATGGCTCCAACATTGCGTATCCTGGCTGTTATTCACACCATCATTTCTTTCCTCTGTGTTATTGGGTATTACTGTCTTAAGGTAATACTTACAAGATGTTGTGAGGCTCTAACTGACATATTGCATCAGATGAATTTATATTCACCACTGACGAGAACAACATTTTACAGATATACCTGGCTAGTTTCTAATCTCAAACATTATGGAAAAAATATTTACTACTAACCATGTACTAACATAAGCATGGGCATACTTTACAAGTTTGATACCTCAAAACTCTGATAATAGGACAAATCATTTTTTTTTACATAATCAGCATAAAAACATTCTGTGAAAACTTTACACACACACACTGTAAGATATCACTTAATGTGATCCCAGAGGTCTAAAGTCAGACTAATGCCGTGTACATACGATCAGACTTTTCGACGGACTAGGTTTGACAGTCTTTCCGACGGACTTTCAAACGAACAGACTTGCCCACACACGATCACTCCAAAAGTCCGACGGATTCAAACGTGATGACGTACGACTGGACTAGAATAAGGAAGTTCCTAGCCAGTAGCCAATAGCTGCCCTAGCGTCGGTTTTCGTCCGTCGGACAAGCACACAGACGACCGGATTTTTCGTCTGGACTCGAGTCCGTCGGAAAGATTTGAAACATGTTTTATTTCTAGGTCCGTCTGACTTTTGGGAAAGAAAATTCCGCTGGAGCCCACACACGATGGAATTGTCTGACGGATTCCGGTCCGCCAGACCAAGTCTGCCGAAAAGTCAGATCGTGTGTACGTGGCATAAGGTTGCTCTTCAGCAGAGTTTACAGAGTTCTAGTTTACAGAGTTTACATGGAACTGTACAACCCCACAAACAGCCACCCTGATTCCACCCTACCACCATCTGATCAATCGTAATAGTAAAGAAAACCATAAAACTGAAGTGTGAAAAATGATGGCCGCTGCCCTTTATTTGGGATTTAAAACAAATAAGATAACCTTTAACCTTCATTGTACCCTACCATTGTGCCATACCATTAAACACACAGACCAATATCACCATTAAAACTTTAACCAAACCATCCGCTCAGTCTTTCTGGACTCGAACACCAAGTAACTGTACCAACCACCAGGTACCAACATAAACACTGTCCTCCCACACTTGCGGGGCAACATTACCCTGCTAAGTCTTTTAGGACCCAAGTAACTGTACCAACTGCCAGAAACCACCATAAACTGTGTTCGCCCACACCTGTTGGGCAACGTTACCCCAATAATGTTAGGGCTGCATCAAAGGGAGGGAGGGAAGGAGGGGAGATGACAGTTTGATTGAAGATTCAGACTGTTGTACTAAACCACAGATGTTGGCACCTATAAAGGAAAACACTTCGTCCCCAGTGGTTGCTTGATTGGCTTTCAAATTTTATTTCTCTTTTTTTTTTTTTTTAACTGCCAAGGATCAAATCAGTGTATAACTTCTGGCAATAGCTGTCTTCTGTGACTTCTTATCAGTGGCCAGAATTTGAGGTGGGGAGGGGAGAGATGTCACAGGACCTGGAAAATAAACAGAGGAAGCCAGTAAAAAGATTATGTACATTTTATTGTGCTAATTCAATTAAAGCTGTGAACCATGGAAGACCATACAGGAAGAAAAGGAGGGGTTTGGTTTGGCTGTAGGGGGTGACAAGTCCCATGGGGGCATTGGGTTAGCCCTGTGTCCCTAGCATTTTTCTGTATTGCAACAAAGCAGAATAACAAGCTAACATGCAATAAGGTACAGAAGAGAGATCAACATCACCTGTTTTAAGGTAGTAAGATTAAACATAAAATTTACCTTTATATGTGGACACTGCTGGAAATTGTTAGCACACCTCACCGAACTAAAGTCCAAAATATATCAAAAGCTAAAACCCTTTTTTTTTCATTTTGGATGGAGTATAGAATGGTTAAAGCTCGTGTCATGTTTTTTTTTTTTTTTTGCCACGTGTCAGTTTCCAGAGATTTCCTTTTACTTCCTATACTGTAGACATGTCAAAATGAGAAACATCTTCACATTGTTGTCATGCTTTAGAAGTATCTCAGTAGAAGATTTCCTCTCTATTCCTGTTCTTGTGACAAACAAAAGATTTTGCCTCACTTTCATTGTCAGTAAAAATAGTCACCAGGACAAGTAGAGAAGGTGAATCTCCCCAGGGGTGACACAAACAGCAATAAAAAAAAGAAGAAAAAAAAAAAAAAACCTTACCTTTCTAACCCCTTACCACTCTATCCAAAACTAACCAAAATGTTCAGAAATGTATTGTATTATTTCCAGATGAATAGAAGACTCCTCGTGTGTGTGTAAATATATATATATATTTATGTATATACTATATTACCAAAAGTATTGGAACACCTGCCTTTACACGAAAATTTACTTTAATTGCATCCCAGTCTTTGTTCGTAGGGTTCAATATTGAGTTGGCCCACCCTTTGCAGCTATAACAGCTTCAACTCTTCTGGGAAGGCTGTCCACAAGGTTTAGGAGAGTGTCTATGGGAATGTTTGACCATTCTTTCAGAAGCACATTTGTGAGGTCAGGCACTGATGTTAAAGACATCAATGTGCGAGTTTGGGGTGGAGGAACTTGACTGGCCTGCACAGAGGCCTCAACTGGATAGAACACCTTTGGGAGGAATTAGAGCAGGGACTGCGAACCAGGCCTTCTCGTCCACAACAGTGCCTGACCTCACAAATGCGCTTCTGGTAGAATGGTCAAACACTCATGTGTGTGTAAAGGCTGGTGTCCCAATAATTTTGGTAATATAGTGTGTGTGTGTGTGATATATTATATATAACTATATATATATATATATATATCTCAAAGATCATAAACATTTAACATTAGGAAAAATTTAAATAGACATTAAACTTATTTCACCATCACTATTTTTACTTGATATTACAAAAAGAGCAAGAGAGACAACAGTAATGAAGTAAAGACGTATAACTTAATTCTAAAAGAGGATGTGAAATGATAATAGGAATAACTATATAAAGAGATTGCACTGCTCCAAGTCCCAAGCTTGCTTCTCAGGTCCTCTAGTGATGGTTAAGAAAGAGCTCATCCAACCTCTACGAAGTCCAGTGAGGGTGAAATGCGTCTGAGGTGCTTGGCCTAGAGTGGGAACTGTGTCGAATTTGGTTGCTTTGATTACGTCTAATGGGGTGACTTTTATGGAGCTTGGTTTTGTTCTTTATCTTAAGAATAACCAGATACTTAATAACACATTCCTTTCCATTATCTTCCAAAAGGTTCCTCTGGTGGTATTTAAACGTGAGAAGGAAATTGCTCGCAATGTGGAGTTTGATGGCCTATACATCACAGAGCAGCCCTCAGACGATGACATTAAGGGGCAATGGGATCGCCTTGTCATCAATACTCCGTAAGATACTCTAATATTATGATATACATATGGCATTATTATGATTCTATAGTAAATATGCTTCATTTCTGATAAGCAGTAAATAATCTTTTTTTTCCACAAATTAGTTAAAGAGGTTGTAATTCTTAAGTTTATTTTTTCCATAAATAACTTACCTTCTCTGTGCAATGGTTTGACACAGAGTGGCCCTGAACCTCATCTTCTGGGGTCCCCCGCTGGCACCACTTTTCTGCTCCTTGTCTGCGTTCACCACCATAGAAGGCCAATAGCTCCCGCATGCTTCCTCCCTGTCCTGTAAATGCAGAGAGAGAGCCGCTACAGATGAGCACTGCGCTGCATTGAATGAGGGAGAAGCATACAAATACTGGGACATTTTTTACCTTAATGCAGAGAATACATTAACGTAAAGAATATTAAACTTTTACCACCACTTGAATTAGTATTAACGGTCTTTTGAATCAATCACAACATCTATATACAGTCAGTTGCTCTTAAATTATGATTCAGTTCAATTTGGGGCAGGACTTAAATGTAAAAAAAAAAAAGAAAACTAAATTAGACAATTCTGTTAAATGGTCTGTTAAATGGTTATTATGTACACATTTCAAATACTCATGAATAGAATAAGAATACCTTAATATTAGGGCATTAACTAATATGGCGCTCATCAGAGCCCTTGCAATTCATTGAGAACTACAAGCCTACAATCTGCAGAGGTGCCAGACGAGACTTGTTAGTTAATTCATAAGAATACCTTTAGGCCCCTTTTAGACTTTTCCCACGATTTGGGACTGCAAAGTAGCATGACAAGTCGTTCCCCATGATTTCCAATGACAGCCATTCATAATAGTACGACTTCAAAGTAGTCCCTGCACTACTTTGATCCGATTTTGATGCCACTTACACAGGCATTCCTTGAAATTGCGGTGAAATTGCGTCAAAAATCGCAGTAAAATCGTGCGACTTTGAAGTATGAAAGGGGCCTTAGGAAAAAAAATTTGAGGTGGTTTCACCTGTGGCTTGTTTGGCAAATGTATTGCACAATGATCACTTCAAAGGCCAAAAGTAATAAACCAAGGTTGAATATATTTATTAGAAAGGAGAAATGGAATAATAGCTCAATTAAAGCTTAAGTACATTGCAAATAATTAAAGTTGCCTCTCCACTTCACCGATGAAGAATCTACAGTCCTGCAATCTTCCTTCCTGCCTATTCCAGATGAGATGACAGATACGCTGAAGCTGCTCATGCCAATTTCCAGCCAGTCCTACTGTGGCTCCTCTTGCTGACATCATTATACCTGCACTGTAATCATTGAAGGGTCAGCAGCCCTCTCATCAAAATGGGCCAAGGCCAATGATAGGAGTGTTCATCCATGTTCCAGGTCTGGAGAGTATTACAAGCAGCTAGCCCATCCCATTGCTGCTATAAATTTGTAATGGGGAAATGAGGGTGGGAAGTTTATTACTTTTTTTTTATGTGGCTGCAGTTATAAACCCTTTAAAACCCAAAATAAAACAAAACCAAGATATTTTCTTAGAAAACCTAATTTGCTTTATGTGATTCTACTTATTACTTATTAACACATTTTTTGTTACTGGGTTATTTCTTGTACTAACTCAAACCCACACTTTGATTACTGACAGACTGCAGTTGTTTCGGTCCATTACTGCTAAGTAATATTTTATTCATATGTTGTACTCACTGTATTAATTTTCGTACATATTCATTCTTTATTCATTTAAGTGCTTTTCTATTTACCTTAGGCAGTTGGGAGCTTGGGCTATCCCATATACTGCTTTTAAGGCATGGGGAAATAATTATGTAATTTTGCAATATCTTGCATCATGTAGGTTTTAAAGGAAACCTGTACTTAGGAAATATGGAGACTGCCATTGCTGTCCCCCGCCTTCTGAAATTACCAGTTCCCCCATCCAATGGTTTCCACAGTTTCTCAGTCCCTGATCTGAAATAAGTGAGTAGATGAGGAGGGATTACTTCACTTTGACTTTCCATCTATCTGCATGCTTGTTCCTGTTCAGATTCTCAGAAAAAGATAAGATACTGATAGGAGGAAAGAGCAAATTGAGTAAAGACATAAGCTTATCACTCTGCTGCTGATCCTTCAATGACCAGAAGAGGGGGGTAGAGAGATGACACTACTGTATTACTTAACTGTAACAGAAAATGGTGAAAAGCGACACCAATGTGGGGACACAACAACTTTCTCTGGCCATTATTACTATTTGTTTCATATGATGATTATTACTGAAAATAATTTTGTCTTATAGTGAGCTGCTGTGGGTGTCAAATGCACTAAGAATGACACATTCTTTATGAATATATTGATTATTACATTTTTACAACTCAATTCAGCTAGTGTGTTTTAGAGGTAATAATTTAGCAAAGGTTTCCTGAAACATGAAAGTTATTTCAAGGGTTTCACTGTGTTAAAAGATTGAGAAATTCTGTGTTATGTTGATTCACATGATTTCATTTACACGTCAGATTTTGTTGTCCTCAGCACCTGAAAGTTTTACCACAAATAAAAAAAAATACCTACAACCAGTGAGTGGCAAGATGAAAAGGCTTGTGGAGAAATATCTTAAGGGCTAAGTTTACCTTTATAAAAAATAAATGCACGTTTTTGCAGGTAAAAAATGTGCATATAATATTTTTTCTCAGGAGCCTGCAGAGCATTGCATAGGTGACCAGTGGATCACGGGTGCAATGTCAGGCTCCTGCAGACACTGTCTATAGCTTTCTTACCCATACCTTCTTATCAGTGGCGGTGCGTGCATAGAGGGCGCAGGAGCGCCCCCCCCCCCCTCTCCTGCACCGCTCTATCACCAATAGATAGATTCATGCATTGCATGAATCTATCTATTGTCACCGCTGCCGCCCCCTATTCAGGTGTCCGGCCCCTGATCGGGTGCCGGGCATCTGAATTACAGTGGGGGGGGGGGGGGTGTTGCTGGAAGCGCCCCTATTAGAGCTGTAAGCTCTAATAGGGGATCTTATTAGAGCGGTGTGCTCTAATAGGCTTCCCTAAGTGTAAACAGCGGGCGCACTGCTGTGCGTTCGCTGATTACACAGTATTGTGTTAAAGAAGCGAATACATCGCTTCCCTAACACAGACCCGCCTCTCAGCCAATCAGGTTGCCAGGTCTGTTACCTGTCACCTGATTGGCTGAAGTCACAGGCGCTGTGATTGGACGCTAGGCGTCCAATCATAGCAGAAGACAGAAGGAGCGCGGGAGAAGACATCCGACGGAGACACCGCTCGCCGCCTGACGCCGTCACCAGCTGCACACCGGGACAAGGTAAGTGCAGAGGGCAGGCAGGGGGCACAGTGGCAGCACTTGAGGGGCACAGTGGCAGCACTTAAGGGGCACAGTGGCAGCACTTAAGGGGTACAGTGGCAGCACCTAAGGGGCACAGTGGCAGCGTTTGGAGCACAGTGGCAGCACTTGGGGCACAATGGCAGCACTTGGGGCACAATGGCAGCACTTGGGGCACAATGGCAGAACTTGGGGCACAGTGGCAGCACTTGGGGCACAGTGGCAGCACTTGGGGCACAGTGGCAGCACTTGGGGCACAATGGCAGCACTTGGGGCACAATGGCAGCACTTGGGGCACAGTGGCAGCACTTGGGGCACAATGGCAGAACTTGGGGCACAGTGGCAGCACTTGGGGCACAGTGGCAGCACTTGGGGCACAGTGGCAGCACTTGGGGCACTGTGGCAGCGTTTGATGGGCACAGTGGCAGCACTTGGGGCACAGTGGCAGCGTTTGATGGGCACAGTGGCAGCATTTAATGGGCACAGTGGCAGCGTTTAATGGGCACAGTGGCAGCGTTTGATGGCACAGTGAGGCTGTTTGTTTGCGCCCCCCCAAAAATTTTGAGCACCAGCCGCCACTGCTTCTTATGGACTTTCACTTAGAAAGCTGTAAGAGGTGTCAATGATTATTAGCTCATCAGCGCCCTTGCAGTTCATTGAGAACTACAAGCCATCTGCATCCAAACTTTATCCCTCTGCTCCACCCCTCTTCCGGTCCTCTACATACTTTTTTTCTAAAAAATTGCCCAGCCCCTCCCCCTTTTGCCTTTCATTTTAAAAAGGAGGTGGGGCAGCCCTATCGGCATTTCATGGGGGGCCACACCGGTTGAACCCAGAACAGCTGCCAGCCTATTTATGACACCACAAAAAAACGGTGGTGCGAGACCGAGTGATATCAGAAGAAAAAAGGATCTCAGCTGGTGTGAGAGTGAAAATCTGCTTTAATATAAGACGGCCATTGTAAGCATCCCTGTCAGTGTTAAATGGTTTGTCTCAACCCTCTAACGGCTACTTTTGCTGGACAGTTTTCATACCTCTCAACAGTCCCGCATTGGGCAGGACTTCCGCATTCACAGCTCTTTCCCGCTGTCCCACCATACATGGGCTTTGTCCCGCATAATTTTGTTGATTGTATGTTAAGTTCTGGCTCAATAGGACCTGCAGCAGTGTGATCATCGTGCACAGCCAGGGATTGGTGAACAGGCTGGCTGGATGTGCACTGTGCAGTCAAGAAGAGAGACTTCAGCTGTCAAATCGAGAGTGTGATGACGGGTATGGGTGGGACTGCTACCCAGACACGCCCCTCTGTCAAACAACTAGTGCATAACCAAAGAGTCGGCATTCATACAATACTGGCCAGGACAAAGATGCAAAGTGTCAGGATCAGTTGTCTGCTCCCCTCCCCAAGGTTTTTTTCTGCCTTGTGGTAGCCCTGCACTCACAGCTCGCCACTTTAACTTTAAAACACAGAAGCCTGACTTCTGTAGTTGAAAGTGAAAGTAACAGCTCAGCTCCTTCAACAGCCTCCCTGCTCTGCACTTAGTCGGGACAAGTGCTGGACTGGCTTACTGCAGTGTGTTCTAGGGGAGGAGGGAGAAGGGGGGTGAACTGCAGTGGACAGAAGAGCCAGCTGCAGAAAGGTAACCATGTGGAAGAATGTGGAGTTTTGGGGAGGGGAGATGAGGGCAGAGGAGAGAGGGTTGTGTGTGTGTGTGTGGGGGGAGTAAAGGTTATAGCTGAGGAGAGGGGTAATAGTGAGATGTGGATGGATGACTGCACTCTGTACCTGGTGCTCTTGAACCCTGAACCCTGTGCATAAAATACTCCAGAACCCTGCACTCTGTACGTAACACAATCCAGAACCATACACTGTGCCTAGCACTCTCCTGCACTCTGTACATAACGCACTCCAGAACCATACACTGTGCCTAGCACTCTCCTGCACTCTGTAAGTAACGCACTCCAGAACCATACACTGTGCCTAGCACTCTCCTGCACTCTGTAAGTAATGCACTCCAGAACCATACACTGTGCCTAGCACTCTCCTGCACTCTGTACATAATGCACCCCAGAACCCAGCACTCTGTACATAATACACTCCTGAACCCTGCACTCTGTACATCGCACACTCCTGAATCCTGCACTCTGTACATAGCACACCCAATAACCCTGCACTCTGTACATAGCATACTCCATAACCCTGCACTCTGTACATAGCACACCCTGAACCCTGCACTCTGTACATAGCACACTCCATAACCCTGCACTCTGTACATAGCACACTCCTGAACCCTGCACTCTGTACATCGCACACGCCTGAACCCTGCACTCTGTACATATCGTACCCCTGAACCCTGCACTCTGTACATATCGCACCCCTGAACCCTGCACTATGTACATATCGCACCCCTGATCCCTGCACTATGTACATTGCACACTCCTGAACCCTGCACTCTGTACATAGCACACTCCTGTCCCCCAATGCCAGAGGCCTGGTGGACAAGATGGGTGAACTAGAGATACTGTTGTACAAGGAGGATTTGGATTTTGTGGGAATTTCAGAGTACTAGTTCAACTGCTCTCATGATTGACTGGCAACCATTCAAGGGTATACCCTTTATCACACGGATAGAGAGGGTAAAAAAGGGGGAGGGATATGCCTATATATCAAGAATAATGTACAAGTGAATGTGAGAGAGGGCATCACTAAGGGAGCTAGGGAGGAGGTTGAATCCTTATGGGTAGAGCTCCAAAGGGATGTAGCTAAGGGGAAAATAATACTGGGAGTATGCTATAGGCCCCCTAACCTGAGGCAGGTGGGGGAGACTGATCTCCTATCACAAGTTGAATTGGCAGCAAGGGTAGGAAGTGTTATCATAATGGGGGATTTTAATTATCCAGACATAGACCGGGGCAGATGGAACCATGCATTCGTCTAAGGGGGCTTGCCAGTTCCTAAATGTCTTGCAGGACAATTTCATTATTCAGATGGTAGACCCACCAACTAGAAATAAAGCGTTACTGGATCTACTGATTACCAAAAATACAGACCTGATTACGGATGTGGAAATACGGGGCAGTTTAGGAAACAGCGATCACAGGTCAATTGGCTTCAGTGTAAATCACACAAATAGGAAATATAAGACACTGAATTTCAAAAGAGCCAACTTCCCTAAACGACGAACCTTGCTTGAAGGCATGAATTGGGAATAAATCTTAGGAACAAAGAACACGGAAGAGAGATAGGTTTGCTTTAAGAGCATATAAAATAAGGACATTAGCCAATGCATCCCATTGAGTAATACATTTAAAAGAGCAAACAAAAGTCCTGGATGGCTTAACTCCAATGTAAAAATGCATATAAAAGCAAAGGAGAAGGCCTTCAAAAAATACAAGGTTGAGGGATCATCATAAGCATTCAGATTTAGAAAGAATGCAACAAGAAATGTAAGGGTGCAATTAGGGTGGCTAAGATAGAGCACAAAAGACACATAGCGTAGGTGAGCAAAACAAATCCCAAGTAAAAAAGGGAGGACAGACCATATTGGCCCCATAAAGAATGAGGAAGGACATCTGGTTACAAAGGATGGGGTGATGGCGAAGGTATTGCATTTATTCTTCCCCTCAGTCTTCATGAGGGAATCGGGGGGGCTTCAGTAACCAAAACTGCAGTGTTTATCCTTATGACACATCACAGGAAGCACCTCCATGGTTAACAGAGGACAGAATTAAAATTAGACTTTGGAAACTTAACATTAATAAATCACCGGGACCAGATGGCTTGCATCCGAGGGTACTTGGGGAACTGCCCCAAATTGCCATACAATTGTTCCTAATTTCTACTAACAGTCTACTAACTGGAATGGTACCAGCTGATTGGAGAAAAGCCAATGTAGCACCAATATTTTAAAAAGGGCCCAAAATACATCCCTGGGAATTACAGACCAGTTAGCCTTATATCATTAGTATGCAAGTTCTTGGAGGGGATGATAAGGGACTATATACAAGATTTTAGTAATGAGAACGGTATTTTTAGCAGTAATCAGCATGGATTCATGAAGAATCATTTTTGCCAAACCAATCTATTAACCTTCTATGAGGAGGTGAGTTGCCATCTAGATAAAGGAAGGCCCATAGACGTGGTGTATCTGGATTTTGCTAAAGCATTTGACACAGTTCCCCATAAACGGTTACTGTACAAAATAAGGTTCGTTGGCATGGACCATAGGGTGAGTACATGGATTGAAAACTGGCTACAAAGGTGGATTTAGAGGGTGGAGATAAATGGGAAGTACTCAGAATGGTCAGGGGTGGGTCCCCCAGGGTTCTGTGCTGTGACCAATCCTATTTATTTTGTTCATAAACAACCTGAAGGATGGGGTAAACAGTTCAATCTCTGTATTTGCAGGTGATACTAAGCTAAGCAGGGCAATAACTTTTCTGCAGGATGTGGAAACCTTGCAAAAAATCTGAACAAATTAATGGGGTGGGCAACTACATGTCAAATGAGGTTTAATGTAGAAAAAATTAAAATAATGGATTTGGGTGGCAAAAAAATTAATGCAATCTATACACTGGGGGGAGAACCTCTGTGGGAATCTATGATGGAAAAGGACCTGCGGGTCTTAGTAGATGATAGGCTCAGCAATGCCAAGCTGCTGCTAACAAAGCAAACAGAATATTGGCATGCATTATAAAGGGGATCAACTCCAGAGATAAAACGATAATTCTCCCGCTCTACAAGACTCTGGTGCGGCCGCACCTAGAGTATGCTGTCCAGTTCTGGGCACCAGTTCTCAGGAAGGATGTACTGGAAATGGAGCGTGTACAAAGAAGGGCAACAAAGCTAATAAAGGGTCTGGAGGATATTAGTTATGAGGAAAGGTTGCGAGCACTGACCTTTTTCTCTCTGGAGAAGAGACGCTTGAGAGGGGATATGATTTTAATTTATAAATACAGCAAACTGGTGACCCCACAATAGGGATAAAACTTTTTTGCGGAAGGTAGTTTAACAAGACAGGTGGCCACTCATTAAAATTAGAAGAAAAGAGGTTTAACCTTAAACTACATAGAGGGTTCTTTACTGTAAGAGCAGCAAGGATGTGGAATTCCTTTCCACAAGCAGTGGTCTCAGCGGGGAGCATCGATAGTTTCAAAAACTATTAGATAAGCGCCTGAACGACCACAACATACAGGGATATACAATGTAATACTAACATATAATCACACACATAGATTGGATTTTATGGTCTTTTTTCAATCTCTCCTACTATGTAACTATGTAACCCTGCACTCTGTATATAGCGCACTCCTGAACATTGCACTCTGTACATAGTGCACTCCTGAACCTCGCACACTGTACATAGCGCAGACCTGAACAGTGCACTCTGTATGTAATGCATTTCTGAATCCTTCCACACTTTGTGAAATACACATTTCCATAGTTTATGCAAAATCATTTGTATTGGAAACTTTTTATTCTTTTTTATTAAATGATTGTGCTGGGGTTTGTATGTGTCTGTGAGACTCTTTCTTTTGGCACAGCAATCAAAGCATATTTTATAGGTATAAGGAAACCTGGGTTTTGTTTAACCTCGTCATTTAAGCCCCTCCCACTGTCAGGAGTTTGACCAAACCCACTTATGACGCAGTGCACGTAGAGTGCCGTCGGTTGCTTCCTCCCTCAAGTGTCCCTCATTCAAAAATTTTGAGGTATGAGTTTTGTCTGTCAAAGTAAGTTAAATAATAACAGACTTACTGGCAGGATCATCAGATGATAGTGAAAAGCCCCCCAAAAAAACATAGTAGATGGGTGAAGAGTGTGTGCTAATAAGGTCACCTGGTAGACTCCTTCCTGTGTCTTACTGGTTTCTCCATCCCAAATCTACATACCAGCAAGTGATGAAGCTTTTTAAGAAATACAGCAAGGGCTAAGGTAAGGCCTTGTTCTCAAAATCAAATAAAGCTTTTATTTTTCTGCATCCAAGGTACATTAAAGTGGATGTAAACCCTCTCCTATACCCACCCAGTGAAGTGAACAGCCTCAGATGATACACAGGAATGAAACAAATCTCTCTACATACATTTTACATTTATATCTGCTGTCTTTAGCTTGCAATATTCTTTAGAATTCTTACATGGTGTTAGAATTTTTACTTCCTCATTCAGCACTGAAAGTGTATTCTTGGCATACACTGTGTGACAGCTGATTGGAGGAGAGGTGCACACCCCCACTCCACATAGGCAGAGAAACAAAGATACTTTCAGAGCTGTGCTGCGACAAGACAAGCTCTCTGCTAATCTTTTTATAGCACCCACTCGACACAAATTTCAGGCTGGTTTTATCTCCTGTCTCTGAGAACTTGTCAGAAGTTATCATGCTGATAAAAGAGGAAAGAAACAGCAGAAAGACACGAGACTTAGGGCTTTGGAGAGAGATAAGAAAACATTCGAGCTATATGTGCTTATGTTAAATTTCATGAATCGTGTTTACATCCACTGTAATGGTATATTGGTACATAGGAGAGCTAGATTTTGGGGGAAAAAAGGTGAAATTTGCTTTCAATGTATTTTGAGGATTAAGTTAAAAACCTTTCAGTGCCTATTACTCCCCCTCCCCCTGATTATTTTCTCCCCCTCCCATATTGATCCAGCCCTGTCTGTCTGCTGGTCTTCCATCTGAGTCTCTCAGCTCTCCCATGGGCTTGGCTGAGAGCAGTGGGAGCCATTGGCTCCTGCCACTGTCAGTCAAATCCAGTGAGCATAGAACAGGAGGCAGGGTGAGGCAGGACGAGGCAGGCAGGGCGAGCTGCGCTGTGTGTGTCATTAGACGAACACAGCCTGGCTCAGGAGCAAGCCCACATGTGTGCCACCATAGGAAGCTGCTTCCTATGGTGACACACATAGAAGATGAGGAGCCAAGAGTGCTAGCAGGAGACCCCAAAAGGGGAGATTTGGGCTTCCCTGTGCAATACTATTGCACAGAGCAGGTAAGTACAGCTTGTATACAGTGATGAAAATAAGGCTGAATAATATAGATAATATGTAAAATATGTTAATAATTTCCATAGCAGCTACATATAGTTGTGCAGAAATGGCATATACAGTCATTTAAAAAATGGGGGATAAAGTCCTGCCTGTTGAGATGTACAATCTACTGTACAGGAATAAAGGACCAAAACACAAAGTGTAATTGAACAAGTAAGTTTAGTGTAGGCTGACAGTGTTTGCCTTGTCAGATAGTTGAGAAGAAAGCATTCTGTAATAGAAAATAATGCCTTTGGTCAAATTGTATGATTGCCTAAAGAGGTGCATTTTAAGTTTAGGTTTGAAGAGTTCTAGAGTGCATAATGGCATAGAATAAAAGCTAGAATGGAATGGATGAGATTTGTGAGAAGCCTTGAAAATTAGAATATGAAGGTGTGCCTAGAGTGGAGGAGAAAACATTACCAGTGAAGTCTGCACTTGGGTTAGAAATTGGCAGTTACTGGGATTATACCTGGGGAAAGCAGGTTAAAGAAGTTTTGATATGTTATTATTTCTCTGTAGCTGACCACATTTCAAAGAATGACGAAGGAGAGAGAGAGGCATTTAAGCAGCAAAATGAGAAGTAGATGAATCCCGCAAAAAGAGGTGGTGTTTGTTTATGGGTAAAATAGAGACTAGAGACAATTAGATTACAGGGTGTGGTTAGATAGTAAATGTGAAGTTTAAATGAAGGCATGGAATCAGACATTACCCATAAACAAAACGCTTGTAGAGCTGTGGTAATTTTATTAACCACTTGAGGGGTCTGGGGTGCGCATGCACGCTGCCGGCAACCCGTTTCCACTGTGATTGGACACAGCAGGAGCCAATCAACAGGTCCAGTGGACGCGATGTTCACCGGGACCCGCCCATCATTGACAGGAGAGGCAGAATGGGGGTCTGCCTAAGTAAACAAGGCAGACCACCGTTCTATCAGAGAGGAAGATGGCGATTTTGTGTTTCTGCTAAGCAGAAACATAGATCTCTGTCTTCCTCCAGTTAAACCATCCCCACACAGTTAGAAAGCACTCCCTAAGAGCGCACGTATTTCTTTGATCATCCCTGATGTTAACCCCTCCCCTGCCAGTGTCAGTACAGTGAGAGTGCATTTATTTTTTTAGCACTGATCACTGTATTAGTGTCACTGGTCCCCAAAAAGTGTTTCTTAGTGTCCGATTTGTCCACCAAATCGTCGCAGCCCCACTAAAAATGCTGATCGCCACCATTATTAGTAAAAATGAATAAATAAATAAAACTTCCATAAATCTATCGCATAGTTTGTAGACACTATAACTTATGTGCAAACCAATCAATATATGCTTATTGGGATTTTTTTTTACCAAAAATATGTAGCCGAATACATATTGGCCTAAATTGATGAATAGATTTGATTTTTACATTTTTTAATTGGATATGTTTTATAGCAGAAAGTAAAAAATATATATATATTTTTTCAAAATTGTCGCTTTTGTTTATAGCACAAAAAATAAAAACCGCAGAGGTGATCAAATACCACCAAAAGAAAACTCTATTTGTTTGGGTACAGAGTCGCACAACCGCACAATTGTTAGTTAAAGCATTGCAGTGCCATATCGCAAAAAATGGCCTGGTCATTCAGCAGCATAATCTTCCAGGGCTGAAGTGGTTAAAAGATGTATACCATGCACCATTTTTTGTCTTCTAAAAACACATAGATTACAAAACACACTTATTTTATAGACATGGTAATATTTTTCTTATCATGATTGAGTTTTTTGACATAGTATGATGTCTTATATGTGCATACATTGAAAAGTGATTTAACCTTTTATAAAAGTGTCCCAAAAGTAAAAACTGTTGTGTCTTATGAAAATAGTGAAACATATAGACATATTGACTTCCTTTCCTTAATTTCAAGAGTTTTGTAGGAACATACTAGAATGTTGAGTCCCAGATTATTAGACTTAGACAATGCCAGGAACTGACATTCTACATAAAGAGCGAACATATTACAGCGCACACATTCAAAAATTACATTTCCTGCAGGGCTAGTTAAAAACACCTGAACATATTCAAAAAATATGGGGGTTTGGTCACACTATATGGTTATATAGTGCTAAGCCCACTTACTGCGACAAAGTACCCCGAATTAGTGGGTCCTACCCTAGTAATAGAATGAAAGATCCTGCGTCTCAACCATGGGAGCCTCCTCTATGTGGGAGAACTGAAAGGACTCCTCCTATACACTGGTGGCCACTAAATAAGAGGTAATGAAGAGGGGGAGGGGTGCTCTAACCCAAAAAAAACCTGGTCAGGGCTTATTACAACATACAAAAACATATTTGGGAAGCACTCACCAATGCGTTTAAATTCAAGATGGTGCTGCCATAAGAACAACAAGCAATAGCGAACATATTACAGCGCACACATTCAAAAATGACGTTTCCTGCAGGGCTAGTTAAAAACACCTGAACATATTCAAAAAATACGGGGGTTTGGTCACACTATATGGTTATATAGTGCTAAGCCCACTTACTGCGACAAAGTACCCCGAATTAGTGGGTCCTATTCTACATAAAGAGTCTTGTCTAGGCCAGCAGCGTAAATAGACCAGTGTATTGTATGTCTTTAAAAGTATGGTTCCTCCTGAGAGCCTGAGGGGTAAACAACTACGGTTAAAGTAGAGTTAACAAAAAGACATCAAAACTCAAAAGAAGAGGTAGGGACTGTTGTATCAGGTCTCTACGATTTGTTATTGTTGGTTGTCACAGCTGGATCCCCAGGGGCGGTATTGAACCCACCGCCTTCTGCAGAGTCTGTTAGCAGGTCATCAGCAGGATCACTTGTCTGTGGAGCACTGGGTGTTGTTTTGAAACATTGGGGAGCTCACATGCCTCAGTGGGACTTGGTGTTGAAGCCATCTTGCCAGCTTCAGGCAAAGAGGACGCCAGCTGTAGTTGCTTAAGAAAACAGTCTATGGTTGCGGTGGAACAGTGCTATGGTAGCTTTTCAGGTCTCCTCTTGTTTGTGATCCCCTCATGGAGATTAACTGGGGTCGGTAGGTGACTGCACAGTATCTATAAGGTAGATGGCCTGAAAGGTAGCAGTATAAGTTAGATGGCCTGGAAGCTCAGCTATGGCACTGCTTCACTCCTCCATACCAAGACCATACCCTCCTGTGATCAAGATAACATTTGAGTTGTTGAATATAAGAAAATACTGCAAGCTATTAGTTTAGGAGAATGTAGCCTCTTTAGGATGAATTACTAAAAATCCATATTTTCAGGAATAAAACGCTCTAAGCCTAATCCAGTCCCTCAGTAGCCCCTTCCCGACCAGCCGCCACAGTCACACTGCGGCAGGTTGGCTCCCCCAGACGAACCGTCGTAGCTATACGTTGGCTCGCCTTTTGACCACTAAGTATGAACAAAGGGTATCCTCACCCAAGCAGTCCCATCCCCCCACAGTTAGAATCACTCCCTAGGTAACACAGTTAACCCCTTGATTGCCCCCTACTGTTAATCACTTCCCTGACACTTACATTTACACAGTAATCAGTGAATTTTTATAGCACTGATCGCTGTATAATGCCAATGGTCCCAAAAATGTGTCAAAAGTGTCCACCATAAACTGTCCACAGTAATGTTGCAGTCCCAATAAAAATCAATGATCACCGCCATTACTAGTAAAAAATAATAATAATAACAAAAATGCCATAAATCTATCCCCTATTTCAGTAATATGCAATTAGCGGACCTCCAGCTGTTGCAGAACTACAAGTCCTATGAGGCATAGCAAGACTCTGAACGCCACAAGCATGACACCCAGAGGCAGAGGCATGATGGGACTTAGCAACATTGGGAGGTCCGCTAATTGCATATCCCTGCCCTATTTTGTAGACGCTATAACTTTTGCGCAAACCAATCAATATTTACGCTTATTGCGATTTTTATTGCCAAAAATATGTAGCAAAAAAAATTTGCTTTTTTGATAAAACAAATTGGGGATATTTATTATAGCAAAAAGTACAAAATATTGTGTTTTTTTCAAATTTGTCACTCTTTTTTTTGTTTATAGCGCAAAAAAAAAAAAAATGCAGAGGTGATCAAATACCACCAAAAGAAAGCTCTATTTGTGGGAAAAAATGTTGTTTGGGTACAACATTGCACGACCGCGCAATTGTCAGTTAAAGCGACGCAGTGCCATATCGCAAAAATTGGCCTGGTCATTGAGCAGACAAATCTTCTGGGGCTGAAGTGGTTAACAGTAGCAATCCATCTGTTTTTTGTCATTTAAATGCAGATCACGTGAAGCTTTTTAATATTTGTTATGGTGTTGCTGTTGATTTAAATGTGACTTTTTTTATTCTGTTTTTAGGTCTTTCCCTAATAACTACTGGGATAAGTTTGTTAAGAGGAAGGTAAGCCCTTTGTTTCCTGTGTGTATAGTTACTGTGAATGTCATACAATGCATTATTTGTTTTTATAGTTCAGTGGGAATTAAATGTTTAATATAGTACATGGAACACAATTGACATTAAATCTAAAAAAGATTTAATACATTAAGTACAAAACAACTGCAACTCATTTTTGTTTTTAACCATTTTAAAGACAGACGCATACAGGAAAAAAGGCTTTTCAAGGGACAAGAACCTCTTCTTCAAAGCAACTTGATTCTCTAAAGAAGAGGATACGTCCCTAGAAACACATTAGCTGGCGAGTCTCGGTGATGCCAGGGTTTTGGTGGTGCTCATCCTCATTTAGGACGACCTTGCCACTTGGGTCTGGTCTATATTGCTGTCTTAGCTTCTGGCCATTGTGGGTATGCACTTTTTACTTTCTCCTTTTTCAATAAAGTTTTATCTGGTACTGCACTAGGCCTTCACACCCTTTTTTGAGTATGTTTGCTTTCAAGATTTCCCTGTCTGAAGAGGGCAGCATTGGTGCAGCTTACCATTCTGTGACAAGAATTGATATTTGAATGGTCTATATACTAAAGTTCTTCTGGTCCTCACAACATCCTTATGGTGTAATTTGGAAATACATCTGTGTTTGTTAACCACTTTGAAGACCAGCATTTTAAATCCCTTGTCTGTCCATCCATTTTTCAGCACTGTGGTACACTGATTGACAATTACTGGGACAGTGCTGTTCTCTGTTGTTTATTTCGGGTTTTTTTAGACAGACAGAGATTACTTTCGAAGGTTTTTAATCACTCTTGGGTTTACATTTTACTATATAAAGGAATGAAGACTGAACATAAAAAAATATTTTTCTTCATTTTCTATTTCTAAAGCTTAGCAAATGAAAAAAAAATTCTACATTTAGACCAAAATGTATTCTGCTACATTTCTTTGTTTAAAAAAATACCAAATAGAATGTACAAACATATTGTATAGGCATACTTACAATTGCACCCCAAAACATTATTCTACTCATCCCAAGTATAAGGATTCCACATGTGTGAGACTTTTTTTTTTACAGTCCAACTGTATACATAGGCCCAAAGGGCTTTCAAAGGGCACACATAACACATCCAATTTCTTGACTCTACCTTTTACTGTATATTTTTGGGGGCTTTGGAGTACTGGGGCAGCAGAAACATCCAAAATTGACCACATTTTTGGAAAACAACCACCCCAAGGTATTTAGGAGGCATAGTGAGTTTTTTGAATATTTTTTTTATGCCAAAAGTTTTGGAAAATGTGGAAAAAAACTAAACAGTTTTTTTTGTACACAAATCTGTTAATTAAAAGATATTTCTAACACATAGTAGAGGACTATTTAGAATTACATACCAAAATACATTCTGCTACTGTAATGTGGGGATACTACATATGTGAGACTTTTCCAGAGCCTAGCTGCATAAACGACCCTGCCCAAAATTCTATTGGATTTCAAGGGGCATAAGTTACGCATCTAATTTTCTGACTACCTATCACATTTTTGGAGGCCCTGGAACACCAGGACATTAGAAACACCCACAAATTTATCAAGTTTTGTATTTGTTTATTTTGCCACAAGTTTTTTGGAAAATGAAGAATGACAATTTTTTTTTATTTTTTTTTACTCAAAGATGTCCATTAATAGGATATTTTTAACACACAGCATGGGTTTACTTAGAGTTATATCTCTAAACACATCCTACTTCTCCTTCCAAGTATGGCGATACCACTTGTGCAGCACTTTTTCACAGCCTAGCCGCATGGAGAGGCCAAAAATCCAAGGAGCACCATTAGGTTTTCAAGTTACAAAAATTATGCATCAAATTTCTTAACTACCTTTTACATTTTTTGGAGGACCAGGACAGTAGAAACACCCACAAAATTACTACATTTTGGAAAATAAACACCCAAAAGCATTTTTAACTGCCTTGCGACCACTGGCTGTCAATTGACGGCCCGGTGGCGCAGCTCTCGTGGCGGGAGGGTGTCATGAGACGCCCTCCCCTTCCCAGCCCTCCATGGAGCGCGCGCACCCGGCAGGCAGCGCACGCGCGTGCCCGCCATGTCACTGGGCACCCGATGCATGTGCCCGGCAGCTGCGATGTCCGCCAGGCACCCGCGATCGCCCGTTAACACAGCACAGTGTAAGTAAACACACAGATCCACAGTCCTGTCCTGTCAGAGGAGAGGAGACCGATGGTGTGTTCTCAGTACAGAGAAACACAGATCGGTCTCCTCCCCTTGTGAGTCCCCTCCCCCTACAGTTAGAATCACTCCCAGGGAACATATTAACTCCTTCAGCACCCCCTAGTGTTAACCCCTTCCCTGCCAGTCACATTTATATAGTAATCAATGCATTTTTATAGCACGGATCACTGTATAAATGTGAATGGTCCCAAAAATGTGTCAAAAGTGTCTGATATGTCCGCCACAATATCGCAGTCACGATAAAAATCGCAGATCGCCGCCATTACTAGTTAAAAAAATAATAATAATAAAAATGCTATAAATCTATCCTCTATTTTGTAAGCGCAGTAACTTATGTGAAAACCAATCTATATACGCTTATTGCGATTTTTTTTACCAAAAATATGTAGAAGAATATGTATCGGCCTAAACTGAGGAAACAAAATGTTTTTTTATATATTTCTTGGGTATATATTTAGTATAGCAAAAAGTCAAAAATATAGTTTTTTTTTAAACTTGTCACTCTTGTTTATAGCGCAAAAAAAAAACGCAGAGGTGATCAAATACAACCAAAAGAAAGCTCTATTTGTGGGGACAAAATTATAAAAATTTCATTTGGTACAGTGTTGTATGACTGCGCAATTGTCATTCAAAGTGTGATAGCGCTGAAAGCTGAAAAATGGCTTGGGCAGGAAGGGAGTGAAAATGCACTGTATTGAGGTGGTTAAAAGGCATAGTGAATCTTGTCAATATGTCATTTTTTGCCACAGGTTTTTGGAAAATGGAGAAAGGAAAAGGTGTTACTTTTCATAGAGATATCATGTGTGAAACTTTTTTGCAGCCTAGTTGCATAGATAGGCCAAAAATCCAATATGCCCCTTTCAAGGGACATTAAAGGAATTGAGATTACTGGCAATGAATTGTTGGGCAAACAGGTTAGATTGCTCCACAATAATTTTTCTGTTTCCACCTGAAATTCTGGTTGGACTGCAAATGGGGTATGACAGGCATTGCTGTAGTAGGGGGTCAACACCAAGAAAGTGTCTCTGGGACACTATTGTGGACCCTAATTCTTTGTGGCTGATGTAACATCCCACTACTTGTGCCTGCCACTTCACCAGGATATACTGCACTGCCAGCGCTTGGCTGCTGCAATTCAGTTGGATGTTCAGTGCTTGGTGACATAATACACCTGACTGTTTTACCAGGAACCCCTTTATCCTCTGAATCTGAGAAGGCAATTAATGATCTCCTGCAGAGGATCCCCAGTGACGCGTATATAGCCTTTCTCTTTTATATGATCCCATTTCCTTCCATCTAACAGATGAGAGTTCTGTAAGCACAAATCAGATTTCTGGAGACCGTGGTTTGTGACCCTGTTTAAATTTTATGATCATGCGACTCACCGCCGCTGGCGAGTGGGTCCACATCTTCTGGTAAGAGTACCCCTTCTTTTGGTGACGGATGCATTCTGGGTGTTGCTTCTTCAGATGGGTGTCTACCACCGTTTTCATAACACAGACTTTTTTCCCCACTCCCTCACACTTATATAGTGTGTTCTGAGTTTATTCCAACATGGATGTTGGTGGACTTATGTTTATGACTGCACTTTGTTGCCTAGTTTTTTGGTCAACATAATTTATTCAACGTTTATGCATGTTTTTCTCACATGCATTTTTGTGTTGATGTTTATTTCACATGTATCTATATTGGGCATACCAATTTATGTCATTATTCATCAGTGTTCATTCACGCATTATTAGTACCTATTCATTTTGGGTATATTTATTTTATCTATCACTATTCACTCATCTAGGTGTTGATGCACATTCAGTGTGTTCATATAGTTTCAAACACACATATTGATTTAGCGCTGCACTTTTACATACATTTCCACACAATTTGTCACATTGTAGCACAGTAATTTCAACACATAATTAACGAATCATTGCTTTCATAAATTCATACTTCAAATGTGTGAGGTCTCCCTCATCAGTAATGCTCAGAATTTCTTTCAAAGATTTTTATTTGTTAAATACAAAAACATGAAATACACTATTTCCAGTGAAGCAATGAAAAACTGTTGCAATTACATGTAAAACCAGATATCAAGGAAGAGTAAGACAATCAACCAGGGTTTGGCATTGTAATCCCTGACAAGCCCTCTCGCATTTTGTTTAGTGTAGCGGGATCTTTGGGGGAAGTACCGTACTCCCAGGCACCCCAAATAGGAAATTACTGTGCCTGGAGGCCCACCCCAACAAGTCATGAAGAAGTGGTGAGCCTTGTGGAGGGTAGATAAGCACTAGAACCGAACCTTCGAGCTTAGTGAAAAGGACTTATTGTCATATTTTCATTTAGGTGACAACCCGTGAGTTCACTTTGTATGTTGGGATGGGCTATAGTGCAGGAGAAAAGGAAGGGAAAATAGGAGAAAAGTTGGTCATGAGAAGAGAAGGGAAAAAGAGGAAGAGCCAAACAACAGGAAGGGAGATTTTAGCTAAACAATAGCAACTTTTTGTCAGACCTGGATTCCAAGTATGACGGAGATACCCACGTGCAGGGCTCAAGGTTCCCAGATAGTTTCAAATGGCGAGACCGTATACGTTAAGATGCTAGCCAACTTCTTCTGGGACATAATCCACGAGATCTTACGTTTGGCTGCTAAGAAGGAGACCTTGGGTTGTTTCCATGCTTTGGCCAGCTTGGCCCCTAGCAGCATAAAATAGATAAATTTGCGGTTGGCTTTGGAAATCTTTGGAAGGTTCAAGTTCAGGAGAGCGATGGCTGGGGTTCTCAGGAGCTGGTAATTTGTCACTTTCTGGATCAAGGCGAACATCCTGTTCCAGAACGACCTAATTCTGGGACACTCCCACCAAATGTGGGCCACGGAGCCTATGAGTTGGCAACCACGATAACACTGAGGGTTTGCTGTGGGAAAAATGGTAGCTAGGTTTGCGGGGGTGAGGTACCATCTGGCCATCACTTTAAGACTAGATTCAATTAAGGATATGTTCCTAATCCCCTTAAAGGATCTAGAAAAGGAGGTCAGCCACCTCTCTAAATCCCAATGAATGTGGAGGTCGTTTTTCCCAAGCCAGCATATAAGGTGATTTGCAAGACTGGTGAGCAAGCGACTGGTAGATGATGGAGATTCCACCCCTCTGATCCATGGACTGTCCACACCATAGTTCATAAGGTGTGAATCTGGGAGGGGCAGGTTTCCCCTTCCAAATCTTATGGAGAAAGTGTTGTATTTGTTGAAATCTGTAGTGCTCCGAGGTCGGAATTTCAAGCTTCTTAACACAATAGCCCAGGGAAATTGGTCCTGAAGGAGTAAAGAAATGGCCAATGAGATACAACCCCTTGTCCAACCACCATTTAAAGGATTTAATGTTTTGACTGGGGATAAAGTCTGGATTGTGAAAGATATGTGCGAGGGGCCGACTGTAAGAGGTCAGTCAGGTCTCAGATCTCATTTTGTCCCAGAGAGTAAGGGTTTGTGATAGGATGGGCAATAATATTGTGGGCGATCCTTGGAGGGGACCCATAGGAGATAGTCTAAGGTGTAGATGGGGACTGCCTGTCTCTCTATTTGAACCCAGTCAGGTTTTTTGAATCTTGAGTACACAGTGGATATTTGAGATATTCTTGCAGCTTGAAAATACCATAACAGGCATGGTAGACCCAACCCCCACCGCGTGTCCTAGGTTGGAATAGGGTTTATTGGGGTATCTTATGGCCTGAACCCCCCAGATGAATTTAGTGACTTTGCTTTGGAAAGATTTAAAATGATCTTTACTTTTGTTGATTGGGAGGGATCTAAATAGGTAAAGTAGTCTAGAGAGGAGCGTTATTTTTATGGAATGTATTCTACCTAGCCAGGATAGCTCCCCTTAGCCCAGTTTTTCAGGTCAGACTCTAGCTTCTGGTACATGGGAGGGAAGTTTGACGAGTACAAGTGTTCTACCTTTGCCGTGAGAGTGATCCCCAAGTACTTAATAGAGGAGTCACTCCACTCAAACTCAAAAGAGCTTTTCAATTCTGTAACTATTTCTGATTTAAGAGAAATGCTTAGAGCGTGGGATTTAAAATAGTTTACCCGGAGGCCTGAGACAGCTGTGAAGTCGTTCAATAGTTTTGGGAAGAGATTGGGAAGGGTTGTGATCGATGAAGTACTATAATACAGTGGTGTGAAAAAGTGTTTGCCCCCTTCCTCATTTCCTGTTCCTTTGCATGTTTGTCACACTTAAGTGTTTCGGAACATCAAACCAATTTAAACAATAGTCAAGGACAACACAAGTAAACACAAAATGCAATTTGTAAATGAAGGTGTTTATTATTAAAGGTGAAAAAAAATCCAAACCATCATGGCCCTGTGTGAAAAAGTGATTGCCCCCCTTGTTAAAACATACTATAACTGTGGTTGTCCACACCTGAGTTCAATTTCTCTAGCCACACCCAGGCCTGATTATTGCCACACCTGTTCACAATCAAGGCATCACTTAAATAGGAGCTGCTTGACACAGTAAGGTCCACCAGAAGATCCTTAAAAGCTACACATCATGCCGAGACCCAAAGAAATTCAGGAACAATTGAGAAAGAAAGTAATTGAGATCTATCAGTCTGGAAAGAGTTATAAAGCCATTTCCAAAGCTTTGGGAATCCAGCGAACCACAGTGAGAGCCATTATCCACAAATGGCGAAGACATGGAACAGTGGTGAACCTTCCCAGGAGTGGCCGGCCGCCCAAAATTACCCCAAGAGCGCAGCGACGACTCATCCAAGAGGTCACAAAAGACCCCACAACAACGTCCAAGAAACTGCAGGCCTCACTTGCCTCAGTTAAGGTCAGCGTTAATGCCTCCACCATCAGGAAAAGACTGGGCAAAAATGGCCTGCATGGCAGAGTTCCAAGGAGAAAACCACTGCTGAGCAAAAAGAACATCAAAGCTCGTCTGAATTTCTCCACAACACATCTTGATGATCCCCAAGACTTTGGGACAACATTCTGTGGACCGATGAGACAAAAGTGGAACTCTTTGGAAGGTGTGTGTCCAAGTATATCTGGCGTAGAAGGAACACTGCATTTCAGAAAAAGAACATTATACCAACAGTAAAATATGGTGGTGGTAGTGTGATGGTCTGGGGCTGTTTTGCTGCTTCAGGACCTGGAAGACTTGCCGTGATAAAAGGAACTATGAATTCTGCTGTCTACCAAGAGATCCTGAAGGAGAATGTCCGACCATCTGTTCGTGTGCTCAAGCTGAAACGAACTTGGGTTCTGCAGCAGGACAATGATCCTAAACACACCAGCAAGTCCACCACCGAATGGCTGAAGAAAAACAAAATGAAGACTTTGGAGTGGCCTAGCCAAAGTCCTGACCTGAATCCTATTGAGATGTTGTGGTATGACCTTAAAAAGGCCGTTCATGCTCGAAAACCCTCTAATGTAACTGAATTAGGACAATTCTGCAAAGATGAGTGGGCCAAAATTCCTCCAGGACGCTGTAAAAGCCTCATTGCACGTTATCGCAAACGCTTGGTTGCAGTTGTTGCTGCTAAGGGTGGCCCAACCAGTTATTAGGTTTAGGGGGCAATCACTTTTTCACACAGGGCCATGATGGTTTGGATTTTTTTTCACCTTTAATAATAAACACCTTCATTTACAAATTGCATTTTGTGTTTACTTGTGTTGTCCTTGACTATTGTTTAAATTGGTTTGATGTTCCGAAACACTTAAGTGTGACAAACATGCAAAGGAACAGGAAATGAGGAAGGGGGCAAACACTTTTTCACACCACTGTAAATAGAAGCATGTCGTCAGTGAATAATCTGCATTTATGGGTTTGAGACCCGCTAGTTACCCCTTGGATGTTGGGGTTGGAGCGAATTGCGACCGGCCAAATTCACAGCGCTCCATGAGGGTGAAAATATAAGGCCAGGTGACGAGTTAAAAGCCTTATGCAAATCAAGGGAGAATAGCATTCATTATTGTTTGGGGCCCTTATCCCAGCTAGATTGTAGTAGGGAAATTATATCTATTGCCCTTCTGATTTGGTCCGGCCCCTGTCTGCTAGGAATAAATCCCACTTGGTTCTTGTGGACGTACCGACTTATGAAGGAAACTAGGCGATTGGCAACAATTTTGGGGGAGATGGGTCTAGTCTATAGTTCCACATCTCTTCCTGATTTTTTTTCAGGTTTGGGTATTACTGTTATGTAGGCAGTGTTGAGTTGCGGGTCTAAGGGGGAGCCTAGGGTTTTTGCATCGAAAAATGTTGCTATATACAGTAGGGGGCAAGAGTACCGGCAAAGGCCTTGTAATAGGGTACTGAAAGACTGTTAGGTCCAGGAGCTGAACCCTTCTTAAGTTCTTTTATAACCACTAATATCTCCTCAACTGAAAAGGCTGCCTCTAACAAATTTTTGTGTTCAGTAGATAGTGTCGGTAAGGCGGGGGTTCATCAGAAATTTATTGGGCCCTTGTCTGTGGAGGCTGTGCTATAGAACTTAGTGTAGAAGTCATGGAAGGCTTCGAGTATTTTATTTGTATTGGCTGTAGGGGGTTGGTCTGCCATTCTAATTTTGGGGAGGGTGTGAGCGCGATACTATGGTGAAAGTTTATACTCTAACAGAGCCAATTTTGTCTTTCTGAGAGTAGAATTTGGCCCCACTCCAGCGAATGTGTTTCTCCGCTTTTGCCGTGAGAGCTAGATTATGTTATAACCTAGCTTTGTCTAACTGTTCTATTGAGGCCTTAGTTGGACATTTATTTTGTGTAGTCTTTAGGATTGCAAAGGTCTTTTCTAATTTGATAATGTCCCTCTGTCATTCTTTCTTGATTTGAGTCGCCAGTTGGATTATTTTGCCTCTTATGGTCACTTTGTGGGCTGCCCACAGTCTTTGGGGAAATATCGTCAACGTCATTCAGTTCAAAGTATTCCTTTAGGGAGTCATCTATTTCATTTAGTCGCCAGTGCAGTCCCGGTTGAACAGACTGCATCTTTGATGGTCGTTTTTTGGGCAGATGGAATGAGACTTGGGGAAACTAGGATATGGTCGATCCTGGCATATGACTGGTGGGGGCAGGAATAGTTAGTATAGTCATATTTCGAGGGGTTCAGTTCCTTCCAAATGTCAACAAAGCGTTGTGAGTTAGGGAGTCTAGCTATTTTGAGACTCACCTTAGTGGGGTGGGTCAACTGGGCTGTAGTGGGTCTGGACCTATCTAGCCCCTGGTCAAAAGCGACGTTTGAGTTCCCTCCAAAGATGACCGTGCCCTCAAAGAGGGGGTTCAGGGTTTTCGAAGAGAGACTGGAAGAATTTAGTCTGTCCCTTATTGGGGGCGTAGTAGGATACTATGGAGTATAACTGTCCCTCCACAGTTCCCTTCGGGTCTCTGTAGTCCGTGATCGGGGAATATTTACTGTGCTTAGAGAATAAGATTGCTACCCCCTTGGTCTTGTTTGCTGCATTCGCTAGGTAAAATGTTGTGTAATATGCTTGGAGCATAACGATGTCTAGTTTAAGAGAGTGGTAGTTTTCAAATGCTTTCCTCCATTTCCGAGGGGAGTTTAGTCCCTAAGCATTATGTGTAGCTATCTTGAAATGTGTCCTTGTTGGGATTGAGTTAGCCATGAGAACAGAGTGGTGGAATGCTGTCGAAGCTACCATCACTTACCCATTGCCGTCTTCTTCCGTTTGAAATAGGTCTGAGTTTATGGTGGGTTTCGATCTAGAGCTGGAACTGGGCACATGACACAACCTGTAGATTGGCTAGAAAATGTTGAAGAGTTATGCCCCATACACACGGTCGGAAAATCCGACCACAAAATCCATCGGATTTTTTCCGACGGATTTAGTCCGACACTGGTGTTGCATACACACGGTCGGACAAAGTTGTCGGAAAATCCGATCATTCTGAACGTGGTGACGTTTGTTGCCTACGACGGGACTACATAGAGGCTAGTAGCCAATAGCTTTGTACTTGTAATGTGATCTGATGCGTAGCACTTTGTCCGTCGGAATACGCTACACACGATCGGAATTGGTGTGATCGGACTTTGTTGTCAGAAAATTTTTAGAGCAGGAGATAAAACTTTGTCCGTCGGACAATCCGATGGAAAATGTCCAATGGTGCCTACACACGGTCGGAATTTCCGACAACATTGTCCGATAGGACAGAATCCATCGGAAAATCCGACCGTGTGTATGGGGCTTTAGAGATAGAGAGAAAGAGGAAAACAGACAAAATAAGGAAAAGTGTCTTCTAGGAAGACCAATCTATGGGTATGGGTATGGCATGGAACACTCCTGCCAAACTCATACCGAAAAAAAATTGGCTGCCTCAGAATGAGGGCTGACAACCCATCCCACAGAAACAGGAAAACTGCTACTATGGTATAGGTGGAGGCGCTAGGGGGTCACCCCGGACCGTGACTTCTATGTGAAACAGTAAAAGAAAATAAACACAACCAAAAATATCACATCTATAGAACATTGGGGGAAAAAAAGAAAAAAAACAGGATCCCCAGGACTCCCTCTGGGGTGTTTCCCTCCCTTCCCCAGTTGGGGGGGGAGAGGGAGGGCCCCCTCAATGAGCACAAAACGTGCTCAAGGCACTGAGACTGCCCGTTTAGGGCCCTGAATGCATGTAAAATTACTATTCCCCCAGGCCACGGGAAAACCCGAATTCCCGGCGCCCCTAGAGCTTCGCTCGAGAGGGGCTGGGAAAGTTCCAGAGAAGAGCTTTGAACTTCTAGATAACTAGGGCCTTGGAGGTAGCATATTCATTGAAAACTTTTTAAGAAAATAAACACTCATTGTCCTGTCCTGTAATTTGCTTGTAACAAGCAACAGGAGGAAAATTTGGATTGCATAAAAGGGGGGAAAAACTATTTGGCCACGTTATCGACAGGTAGAACCACTATCGTGGGAGAGGAGAACAACTGAGAGTAGGGTATATGTTGATTTGAATTGCAGTCTTAAGGGGGCCTGCCATCTTTGGATCTCTTGGTTATTCCTTTATTCCAGACGGGGGAGACTGGGCTTGCTGGGGGAGGACGCTTGGCAGAGCTTACAGATGAGGCAGTAAAGTCCACAGATTCTTCCTGCGAGATGAGCTTGAGGTTTAGGAAGAGCATTTCACCATCCGGCAAGTTTGAGAAAGAGTGTGTCTTGCCCTTCAGTGTAAATTTCACATCAATATTTAGTGTACTGTTGTGAGAGGACTGTCAGGAGCAGTTTGAGAGCTCTCCGCTTTTGAATTGTTGAGGGAGAGAGATCTGCAAACATTTATATTTGATGGCCCTGGCATGTCACCTTTGGCTTGGAGTGTGCTTGTCGCATGACTTCTTCCTTTATGGCGTAGAAGTGTGACTTCATGATTATGTCCCTAGGGGATCCATCATTTCTGGGGGGTCCCAAGGCCCTGCGAGCTCTGTCCAACTCCAGGCGGTGAGGAGGGGTATTGGGGATCAGATCTTTAATAACCTCTTGTACTGCAGGGGAAATGTCCGTGATGGTCTCAGGAAGGCCCAGATCCTGTAATGATATCTTCTGGACCTATTTTTCAAATCATCAATTCTAAAAAGGGCAGTTTCAAGCTGTTGCTGGAGGCCCTGAATGTGGGCTGAATTCTGATTGGTTCTGGATACTGTTATGTCCAGTTTATTTTCTATGGCCTCCATTCTGGATCCTAGGTTTTGAAAATCAGATTTAATGTCCCTAGTGATTTTAGCTGCCGTGTTGGCTATCCCCCTCTCTAGGAGGTCAGAGAGCTTGAGGAATAGGTCCGCTGGCGGTGTAGTCAGGTCCTGGCCTGGGAAGCCTGGGGATGCACGCACATGAGTTTGGGAAGGCCCGATCAGGGAAAGCGTGTAGTCCTCCATGGAGCAGCCCAGCAGCGACTTTGTGGAGGCTGGAGAGGGAGCCAGGGGGAGCTGGGTACTCCCATGGATCACCTGGGAGTAGGTGAGGGTTGCTGGGGCTAAGACTTGCCTCTGATCTTGGGATCCCTCTGTGTAGGCTGCTTGTAGCTGTGCTGCTGCTGTGGGGACAGCCATCTTGGTACACCCACCCCACGCTGATGTGTCGAAATGGGGTCCAAGATCTCGTCTAGTGGCCAGTCCCGACATCCAGAGGTGTGCACGGGGGTCTCAGGGGCTAGGGTGTCCCAGTGGAGACTGTCCTGGGTGGCTGTGAGCGGAGCTGTCTGCTCTGGACTTAGGCGGCCATATTGGAGCTCACGCGTATACACACTCTCGATGCGCAGATTTTAAAATGCCTCCGCACTAGTGTAAATTTGTTGCACATTTTTTGCAGTATCTGTACCAATACCTGATGACACTGGTGCTGGTTGGTGATCTGGATGCCCATATTGGCTAATGTTGGTAATAGATGACACTGTACTGGTGTGGCTAGCAATCAAATTAATGGGGCTGGCTTATAATGGTGACACTGTACTGGTGTGGCAGTGATCCGGATACTGTTGCTGGCTTACACTGGCACTGCTGTGGCAAGTGATCAAGACTATGTTGTAGGCATACACTGGCTCTGGTGACACTATACTGGTGTGGTTATTGATCACATCACAGTTGATGGCTTACAAAGTCTCTGCATTATACATGTGTGACAGTGATCATGACAATGTTGCTGGTTCACACTAGCTCTGGTGACACTGGCACTGGTATGACAGAGATCAGATCACTGTGGCTGACTTAGAAGTGGCACTGGCAACACTGGCACTGGTGTGGCTAGTGATCAGCACACTGCTTCTGGCTGCACTGGTTCTGGTTTGGCAAGTGATCAGGAATGCTATTAATGGCTGCCCTGGTCTGGTGACAATGACAATGTTGTTGTAGCAATCAGGAACATTGTTGCTGGCTTACATTTGTCTGGTGACACTGGGACTGGTATGACTATCAAACAAGAACACTGTTGCTGACTATTCTGATGACACTGGGACTGGTGTGGCAGCAATCATGAACACTGGTGCTGGTTGCACTGGTCTGGCAACACTGGCACTGGTGTGGCGGCGATCAGGAACACTGTTGCTGACTTAAACTAGTCTGGTGGTGACACTGGGACTGGTGTGGCTAACGATCAGAAACACTGTTGCTGGCACATACTGCTCTGGTGACACTGTGGCAGGTGTGGCTAATGAATAGGGACACTATGACTGGCTTACACTGGTCTGCTGACACTGCAATCCATGTAGCTATCGATCACATGTGGCTGACTTGGTGCACTGTAAAAACACTGCTGCAATCACAGCTTGGAAATACTCTGTTTCCTCTCACAGCCTTTGTTTATATTTTTGATTGCTGTGCTTGATCACAATGATCACATGGTACAGGGCCAATTTTATTGTCCACAGACACTGTGATCACAGAGCGTGCTCATAGATGTATTAGAGGGTGCACATTAGTAATGCAAAGGGAGCCTGTTTTTAAATGGCCTCTTGCCCTCAGGAAGCAGCATTCTGTCTATTTTTATAAAGCAGCTTGACAGCAAGTGGTTAAACCAGAATAAACAAAGGCAAAAAATCTTCATCTGATCAAGCTATAATGTTTCTGCTGTGTTTAAAAAAAAAATTCTGATTTTGAAATTTTGTGATCAGTATGTGCTTGTATCAGTTGATCCATAATTGTGTACAAAAATCAGATTGTTTATTTTGTAATTTTTAAAAGTCTTGAATTGAAAATATGACAATGTGTGACAGAAGAAATTAATTAGCAAATGTAGTAGAAAACTATGACTGAACTAAATTGCAGAGCTAAAATGTTCACATATCTTTAAGGTGCTCTGCTGTCAATAATCAATCTGTAAGCAGCATAACCTGCTCAGTACTTTACTGAGAAAATCCATGCATTGTGGTTTCAGCTGTCTGTACAAATCCACATTTTAATCAGAGCATAATATCCACCAGCTAAGTTTCCATGGATATTAAGACTTGTGGAAGGATGTTAAGTCCCAGCTGAGCACTGGGTGATTTTAATGCAATGAAATGTTGTCTGCAACCATACCGCAATGTTACAACCTGTGAAGGGATGAAGGAGGATAAAAATTATATGAACGTTTGTTAAAATCCGATTATTAGATGGGGGCAGTATTTTCCTGATAGGGGGAGACTTGACTATTGTAATCTTAAAAACGATATACCGTAGATACGGTATGAAGGAGTATCTAAAAGTTTATATGCACATAAAACTTAGCTTATACTCTTTGAATTGGTCCCCAAAGACAGTGTTCAAACTACAAACTTTCTCGGGAACAACATTTTCAGTAAGGAAAAGAAATAGCTGCGTTTGAACATATGACTTACAATACTTTAGCAGGTCCCTGCAATATGGTCAAGTTATCCACAAAAAGTAACATTGCTGCTCTGAGGTAAATTCCTGATAGGGGGTCTCCGCTCCGCTGCTGTGGACTCTGAGGGGTGAGAGTCTCACTCCAGACTGTATTCTCTTCCCCTAAAAGGGGTAGAACCCCGCTAAACACTCCCCCCACTTTGAATCTTTGGTCCCCAAAGACAGGGTTCAAACTACAAACTTTCCCGGGAACAACATTTTCACATAATTTGGTCAGAGGAGCCTCCCACCAATTAGCATAAGATGGGGAGCTGTCCTGACTATTGTATCTACTTGAGACTGAAATTGAATCAAGACAACGCCGCCAACCATCTGTGTCCAGTTGCATCCAGATAGGCGGTGGTGAATAGATAGGTCAAGGGGTTGTTATCTGTCTTTACAGTAAACTCGGCCCCATACAAATAGTCTCTCAGTTTGTCCACAACTGCCCATTTGAGGGCTAAAACTCCAACTCCCTCAGATCCTCCAGATCTGCTAGTGGGACTCGCCTCACTCTCTCTCTGAATGGCTTGTCCTCTTGCATGCGGATTCGATGGGTGGCACTCCTCGCACACCTCACATCAAACTCATCTTTAGAGAAAATCTTCTCCCATCTGGTCAGCTGGGCCTTGGCTCTCTCTTTCCAAGCTCCAGGTAGGTTTGGGTTTTCCATGGAGAGTTTCTTCCAAACATCTTCTCCTTCACCCGTCCCCTTCACTTCTGACCAGCCAACTGGGACAGCAGGACTCACCTGTCCCAGAAGCATCCTGGCAGGGATCTCCACGGGCTGCTCCGTGGGGTTCCTCACACTGACAGGGACTCTTCCTCTAGCCTTCTTCAGGTCCTTCAGTGAAATTACTTCTGGTATCACCTCCAGACCTGAGTGACCCTCCATTGGGTCGGGTTCCAACATTACAAAGGGGCCAGGCTGCTCCCAAGTAAGTTTTACCGTGGCTCTCATGCAGGTTACCTCTCCAGGCTGTAACACCGCTCCTTCTCTTCCAAGCCTCCATACCCTTCCTATCCCCTCACTTGGGGTCTTCTGCTCTAGGACCAACCGCTGGTAGGCTGCCTTCAGCATGGGATGGATCTTGGGAGTTGAAAGATTCTCTTTCTTCACCAGGGGGGTCAGAAGCCTTCTGACTAGGTCCGTGTTTGTCCCTATAATCAGGGACGTCTTGCTGGTTCCTGGTGGGCGGGGACACACCACTGCTAAGGTGTCGAACACTTCAGACTTCCCAGCTACGGATGGGTCAAACGTCAATCGTATGGGTAAGTATCCATCATAGGGGAAACTCTGAGTTCCCAATCCCCTTATCTCCAACTCTTCTATCTTCTGTATTGGCAGATGACTCAGGTATCTGTCATAGAAGTCCCTGTACAATAGGGTCACTTGTGCTCCAGTGTCCAGGAGGGCCTTCGTGTACACTCCTTCCACCTGGATGGGTACAGTAGGGGATGGACCAACTAGCTCTTCTGGGTAGGGCCTAGTTGATGCTGTCCTCTTCTTTGGACTCTTTGCTTTACCAGCACTTGATTTGCACTTGCTCCTTTCTTGAGCCTGGTATGCATTGATTTTCTCCCTCTTACTGGGAGTGTGAACCCGTTGAGGGACATTGTTATCTCTCACTTTGAAGAGTTCACGCTTGGGGGTGCTGTGTCTCTCCGGAGGGGTCTTGCCCCCTTTCTCTGGAGTGCACCTTGGTTGAGGATCCCTGGGTTCCTTCCGAGGGGTTTGGTCTCCTCGCTTTCTCTTCCTTTTGTGCTTCTTGGAGCTCACTGAAGGTGATGGGCACCCGGTTGACTCCTTCACCGGGGCCCTTTGGCGTTTCCCGCCGGCTGGCGGCTTTCTGCCTTCTTCTTCTTGGGACTGGAACATACAGCTGCAATATGACCAATTCCTCCACAATTAAAGCAAATCATCTCACCGTAGTCAGGTGGGGATGCTGGTGCTGAAACAGCTGGAAACAATTCCCTCCTGCCTGTTTCTTTCTTGGGACTGGGCGTCTCTTTCGCCACTAGAGACGTCAGTATCTCCATCATCTGGGACATCTGCAACTTCAGGGCATCTACCTCTGTGTCTCTTTCAGGGGTTAAGGCCGACCTGACCGTGGCCACTGGAAGCTTTGTAGACCCCATAACTTGCTTCTCCCTTTTCTCTTCCAACATGGCCTCTTCTTCTCTGACCATTCGGATGAGGTCAGGGTAGTCCAGGCTCTTCCCATCCTGCCGGGTGCGTAGAATTAGTGCGACAGGGTCCAGGGGTTGGGCTCCCCTCATCACCTGCTGGGCACGGGCTTCATCTACCTTCCCTGGATCTATCCCCTTCTTCAGGATAATCCTATGCAGGATCTTGTCTATGCGTCCCATGTACTCTGACAGCTTCTCCCCTGTCTTCTGGTAACAGTGTTCCAGTTGATAGGTAAGTTCTGTGACTTTTTCTGTCCCACCAAACACACTTTCCAGGATGTCTATGTAGTCCTGGGCAGTGCAATCCTTCTTGCTTGTCTTCAGATTGCGTATGGCCTCTAAGGCAGGTCCTTTTAGGCTCTCAACAATCCTTTGCTTCTTTCTGCCTTCTGAGACCTCCCATTTTTCTAGGGCCTGCGTGGCACCATCTAACCACTCTTCAAATCCCTCTTCTCCCGAGGGTACAGGTGTCCTCCCTGAAAACATCCGGAGTTTCCTGTATCCCGACATTGGGTAATCCCCGGGGTCTCTTCTGCACTGGGTCACAATCTCTCCTAGAACAGCACACAGTTCTGCACTAAGAGTAGTGTGTGCGGGTGCGGGACTTTCCGCGCCCTTCTGCTCTTCCTTCTTTGGGGATAGAATGGCTTTCATAGGAGAAACTTCTCCCTTGCGCGGCAGCGCATGCAGCACTTGATAGGCCTGACCATTCGGTGCTTGTATGCTCTGGCTCCTGAACTGCTCTGGAGTCTCTTCCTTCCATTCTATTAAGGCGTATGTGTACCCAGCATCATTTCTCATGTCCATTATCCATGACTTCTGGCATGGGGATAATGACATTATGAGCTGCTTGACTGCCTCTCTCTGCCATATCCCTGGCAGTTCAATAACTGCTGCTGCGGCTGGGTCAGCGGCCCATGTTGCGGACCACCGTCCCACTTCTATTGGGTCCATGCCGGCACCTTCTGGCGGCTTTTCCCGCTGACTCAGGATCCCGGATTACGAGCCCCCACGTGGTGCGCTACCCCCAGTTAAGAGAGCCGCTGGTTTGTTTTGGGTCCCTGAGTACAGCTCCACCAACCCCCGGCAATTTGGCTCTACCCACTCTGGCACAGTTAGTAAAGGGGTACGTCCCTATGCACATAAAACTTAGCTTATACTCTAAGTGTAATTGGTATGAACTCACAAGCAGACTGCTGAAATAAGAATAACTGGCTTTACTTTTGTCAGTAAGGAAAAGAAATATCAACATGCGTTTGAACATATGACTTACAATACTTTAGCAGGTCCCTGCAATATGCACTTTAACATGTACACACATATGTAACAACTGGCAGTGGGGAAACGGAGCGCCCAGTGTGGCGACCGTCTGCTATGCACCCCTGAGGTGCAATAAATCTATCTGCGCCTACCTAACGGACCAGGCCTGATCCCTAGTAATACAGCTCAGTCCTTGTACTAGTACAGTGTTCTTCACCGGCAATGAATCTGTAGAGGTGGTGCACATGTAGCTTTAAATGGTGTCTTTGTAATCCACAAAAAGTAACATTGCTGCTCTGAGGTAAATTGCGCCTAGGCAGTTCAATAGGCATAAAACGTGTGTGTCAATGCAGGATGAGCCTCTCGGCTCTCTCACCAATCCTTGGGTACCGTCCTCAGCTCCGGTCCCTCCAATGGTGGCTCTGGTCTCTTCAATGGCGGCGTCCGGTCTCCTCAGTCACAGCCCTGAACTCCGGTCATCAGCTCCGTCCGACCGACAGTAAGGGGAAGTCTCCGCTCCGCTGCTGTGGACTCTGAGGGGTGAGAGTCTCACTCCATCGGCTGCAAGGCCCAGGCTTCAGGCCTTCAGCTCCGGTCCGCACAGGTGTCTCTGCTGGCTGTCTTCTTCGCGTCACCAGCTCTGTCAGCAGAGGCAGGCCAGTCCTGTCCGGCCTCAGAAGAGGAAGTGTCCCAAGAGGAAGAGGCGGTCTCCGCACTTCCTTTTTATAGCCTCCCCCAGCAGCCTCCCAGGCGGAAGCAAGCAGCCTGGGAGCCTGGGGAATTATGGGAAATGTAGTCTCTTCCCCTAAAAGGGGTAGAACCCCGCTACACGTAGTTACGGTTTACTTACCACAGTATGCCAGCCTGCAAGTAAACGCTTCAGTGCTGAAGGACATTAGCTTGGGTGATAATTCACTTACTGACTACTCACTTTTGCTATTGGGATCATGTACTTTGATGCTGCCATCTTTGATATTTCCAGGGGAGGGTAATGTCATTAATTTCTTATGTAAAGCACCCCCCAAGGTAATGCCCTTCAGCACTGAAGAGTGTACTTGCAGGTTGGGATACTGTATTAAGTAAACCCACAGCCGAAGAAGATCACACATCGGCTTGCTCCTTTGTTGGCATTGTCCAGTCTTTTAGGACAAACATGAGATTTTTAAACACATAGAGGTCAAAAGGCTTTGCGTGGCCCTCAACATGTTTGAATGCACAAAATGAGGCATTTGCACTATTGTTTGCAAGATAGCATGCGGTGCGCTAAAGCACCGCAACAGGTTATCGCAAATTCAGCCTAAAACAGCTCAAAGAATCACTGCTAAATTTTTATTTGGATTAACAAGGGGTATAATGTAATTAAACTGATCTACTCTAAATATACTTGTCTGTATAAATAAAATAGATATAATACAAATGTTTGTGAAATAACTACATATCCATTATAAATGCACCTGCCTGCTCATAAAAATAATAAAACAGTAAAAGAAAACGGAATAGACTATACAGCAATATAAGCAGTTATTTCTATCCAGCCAAGTAATCTCTGTAGACAAGTTCAAACAGTCCCTAGACATTCATCCCCAATACATTTGACCAAAGTCTTTTTTTTCATTAGAAATGTTTGTGTGGATATCATTGCTTAGTCGTTAAACAATGACAAGAACGGTTTAGCCTGCAACACTATAGGGGTGGCAGTGTCAAGAGACATCATAGCAAGAAGTGTGGTAAATGCACAGTTCTATAAAAAAAAAGTTTTCTTCCTGTATTATTTAAAATAAGTTAGATTGAGTATTTAAATTCAGTCCAGTAACTTAGAATATGTTGTTGTGTCCAGAGAAAACTGTTTAATATAGATATTAACACTGTGCGTAAAGATGAATATGTTTTATAAACCTCTCATAATATATATCCATTTATGAACTGTTTGTTCTGTGAAGCTAAGGCGTGTAAATGAAAGTCTTTTCTGTGCAAATGAAATTAATGTCAGCAATTAAAATATTTGTTCTGCACTAGCAAAAAATATTTAATTCTCCTCTTTACTAGAGTACTTCAAAATAATATTGCGCTAACATAGTGTCAGTTTTATTCTAACAGCTCTTCAGTAAATCCTTGGAGTCTTTCCATGTGGCGTGTTTTAAGCTAATAATGCATACATCGTTAATAAGCTTTTATCTCACTTAGAGCTTCAACTCTGCACTGTTTACTGAGATGTATTGCATTTTAATTGTTTTGTCTTTTTTGTCATTGCAAAGAAACAATCTATATTTCTTCTAGCACACAGGAAATGATAGCAAATAAGTGGATCTGTGCCACATGGGACAGATGTTCAGAAATAATTGTGTGATCATGGTTTATATTCTTAGCCCATAGCAACTTTTAGCAACATACTTGTTAGAAGATGCATAGTATTTTCTTTGTCCTTCAGTGATCTTATAAATGTATTATGAGTTCATTGCATATCAATGTAAACACTAAACAAATTTATTACTTCAGTAAGCAATGAGAGTAGCTTAACATGGACATAGAAGTATGTGTCTTATTTAAATACCCAATGCAAAATCAAAACCTGCTATGGAGATCCATGAATTAATGCATAAAAAGTGCCACACACGCCATATTGTGTATAATGTCTCATAGCAGGCAGCCAATCCCAACCACAGCACTACCTGCCTGGAGTTTGCATGTTCTCCCTGTGTCTGGTATGCTAATGTATGTATGTGGATGGATCCTGTCTAAATTTGCCCTTGTATGTATTAATGTGAGTTAGGGACCTTAGATTGTGAGCTCCTTGAGTGCAGGGACTGATGTGAATGTGTAATATACTATATACGTAAAGCGCTGTGTAAATTGACAGCACTATATAAGTACCTATAATAATAACAATAATAACGATCATGATGACTAAGAGGTTAACATCTCTCCAGACAGTTTTGAGGTACTGGATTTGATACTGTTGTCTTAAACTAAAGGTGGCCCTTGACGAGTCTTTTTTTTCTTGATCAGCCAGTCGGCTGATCAAAAAAATAAATAAAAAAATACAAACTAATTTCCCTATTCACACATTCAAGGTGGATGTGGGAATGCCGCAAATGGATCAAAATTTGTCTGGTCCCGACTGAATTAGCTGAATTTCAATCCATCTATGGCCAGGTTTAGCTTTGAAATATACAGATTAGATCAATTTACCTATTGAAGAACTGTGAGCATCTAGATAAACAGGGAGTAAACTTGTAAAGGTGAGGGTCTGCTGTCTCCCACTTTCTTGCTCTTTAATTACAAAGGAATGTACCTTGTGCTGTCCATAACATAGTCCCTAACAGTGCACGATTTACAGCAATAGCTAATAGTGCAGCCGGCTGCACTTTCTTGCCAAGTTTTTAATAAAAATGCAAAATACAATGTCTCTGATGCCAGTTTATAAGAAAATGTATCTTTGTTGTGGACTTTAATGTTTGTGAAATTGTTTTCTTTGCTTAGGTCATCAATAAATATGGAGACTTATATGGAGCAGATAGAATTGCTGAACTCCTTGGATTGGATAAAAATGCTCTGGATTTTAGCCCTGTAGAAAAGACCAAAATTGAGGAGGGATCACTTGTATCATGGTGTGTATAAAATATTTTTTACTTGTAATAATTAGAAATGCCAGCTGTAATCAGCAAAATATCATAAATATGTTGAGTGCAGAATATTGCGCTTAAATAGTGTTCCTACTTTGGCACACAAATCGGTATTGCTCAAGTTCAGTGCAGTGGAGAAAGTCAGCAGAGCTCTTTACACATATCGGCTCCTGTCATTGCCAATGCAACTTACTATGTACATGTACTTCTCATTTCCATATAGTCATTAGCCTTGGGATCAGGCACATTTAAACACTTTGCATAATGCTGACCTTGAGGTGACATTCTAGAAAGAAATCTCCATATCATTTATAAGTGAACTTTTCATCTGTTAAAGTGTCTTTTATTTTTTTGTCTCCCCGCAGTGATCAGAATGTTCATACAGACCAAGAGTAATTCATAATTAGGAATACATGTAAGAAAGGGCCCTAAGCGCTAATTTAAAACTGAGTTATCTTAGAATTGTATGTGTGCACAAACCTAAGCTATAGAAAGTACTCTGCATTAGTCTTAGGTATGTTTTAAAGTGGAAATGCTTCACAAAATAATGCCACGAATATTTTTATTAATCCATACATTTCCTAAAAAAAAAGAAAAATAAGTTAAGAAATCTATATTTGGTGTAACCGCTCTTTGCCTTAAGGAAACATCAGTCTGATTTGTAAACGTACATGCAGTTTCTGGAGGTACCCCCCATAGTTGGTTGTTCAAATCCTGTTGGAGATTTTGCCACAGTTCTGCTGCAGACTTTGGCTGTCTAATGCCACGTACACACGAAGGGACTATCCCGCGGGATTATCCGCTGGACTCAAGTCCACCGGACAATCCCCTCGTGTGTGGGCGCCGGCGGACTTTTTGGCGCCAAAAGTCATTAAGCACGTGACTTCAGGTATACGTAGCTAGCGTAGGCAGTGAATGCCGCTGCGCTAGCTCGTCACCTGGCATGGATTTAAAGGGACTCCCCACGCCGAAAAAACGGTGTGGGGGTCCCCCCCAAATCCATCTCAGACCCTTATCCGAACACGCAGCCCGGCAGGCCAGGAAAGGGGTGGGGACGAGCGAGCGCCCCCCCTCCTGAGCCATACCAGGCCGCGTGCCCTCAACATGGGGGGTGCCCTGGGGAAAGGGGGGCCGTGCGGCCCCCCCACCCCAAAGCACCTTGTCCCCATGTTGATGAGGACAAGGGCCTCTTCCCGACAACCCTGGCCATTGGTTGTCGGGGTCTGCGGGCGGGGGGCTTATCGGAATCTGGGAGCCCCCTTTTATAAGTGGGCCCCCAGATCCCGGCCCCCCACCCTATGTGAATGAGTATGGGGTACGATGTACCCCTACCCATTCACCTAAGGTGTAAAATGTAAAGTAAAAAATCACACAATTTTGAAAAAATATTTTATTGCACTGCTCCGGGGGTCTTCTTCCGTCTTGGGGGTCTTCTCGCCGGACTAGCTCTTTTACCGAGCGGAGGAGGCCGGCTACCTTCTTAGTCGTCGACGCCGTCGTCTGGGGGTCTCGATCCACCTTCGGGGGTCTTCCGGGGTCTCTTCTGTTCTTGCCGCGGTCGTCGTTTTCCACGCCGCCAGCGCCGCCTTCTTCTTCTTCTTCCAATGTTGACTCGTCGCTGTCTCTGGCCGGAATGCCAGAGCCGCGCTGTGCTGGGACTTATATAGGGACAAGGGGACAGGGTCACATGCTCATGTCACATGGTGACCCCGCCCCCTTGTGATGTCACAGTCCCGGAGGATGCTGGGACTGTGACATCACAGGGGGGCGGGGTCACCATGTGACATGAGCATGTGACCCTGTCCCCTTGTCCCTATATAAGTCCTATATAAGTCCCAGCACAGCGCGGCTCTGGCATTCTGGCCAGAGACAGCGACGAGTCAACATCGGAAGAAGAAGAAGAAGAAGAAGAAGGCGGCACTGGCGGCGCGGAAAACGACGACCGCGGCAAGAACAGAAGAGACCCCGGAAGACCCCGGAAGACCCTCGAAGGCGGATCGAGACCCCCAGACGACGGCGTCGACGACGAAGAAGGTAGCCGGCCTCCTCCGCTCGGTAAAAGAGCTAGGTAAATGGCGGAGGAGTCCGGCGAGAAGACCCCCAAGACAGAAGAAGACCCCCGGAGCAGTGCAATAAAATATTTTTTCAAAACTGTGTGGTTTTTTACTTTACATTTTACACCTTAGGTGAATGGGTAGGGGTACATCCGGCGGACAAAGTCCGAACGTGTGTACGGGGCATTAGGCTAATGTTGGTTCACACTAGTGCAGCTGCAATTTGATTTGCTTTTCAGTGGTTATGTAGTGCGACTTGGTTGCATTTAGGATTTCGTTTGCATATTCTATGAGGCCAGAATTGCATAGAAGTCACACCAAAATAGCACAGGACCCTTTTTTTTAAATCATGCTGTGCTGCATGATGTGATCGGCCACCATTGCAAACAATATGATTTAAATTTTCATGCAATTCTGTGCAATTGAATTTGCATCTGAAATCGCACTAGTGTGAACTAGGCCTTAGTTGCTTCTCTCTGCAAATAATTGCCTTGATGATGTTGTGATTAGAGCTCTGTGGGCGTACGATCTGTAGAAGATTTGGGCTGTGTTTGGGCTCATTGTCATGCTGCATAATGAATTTTGGACTGATTGGAGTTTGCCTCCTTAACTGGACTGTCTAAAGGTAAAGAACTAGTTATTTTTAAGATTTATCAATATTGCAAACCCCCGTAAATGTGCAGGGAAACTCCATTACATTTCACAGTAATTTGGCTATTTAGGAAGAATAGCTTTTTGATCTTAGTTCATCAATGAGCCCACTTCTGATTTCTTTAGACTGTAGATGTGTTGTAGCAGGACACCAGTGGATTCGTCCAGCTTTGTAGTGGTGTAGGACATCTTCTGATTTCAAATGAAAGTGAACTTGATTTATTTTTCTCATTAGCTGCACTCAGTTTTTGTGGCCTCAATCATTGCCTGTACACAAGTGGTTAGACAGCACACCTGGAAACACTTGTCTGCTGGGAAATCTCTGCCTGGGAGAGACCTTGATGAGACAGGAGGTCCACTGCGTGTCTTGTCACTATGCTCACGTTTCCATGGTGCAATATTTTCCACATCTATTGCAATCTCACCCTTTAGTATAGTTCCCCCATGTCAAATGTTATATCTTCTACACAGCTGTTTCGGTTTAAGTTAATAATTTTGGTTTAACTTAAGCTGGCCATACATATTTCAAATACTTTTATTCAGACTACAGGCCAAACAAAGAACAGATTCCTCCATAAACTTAACAGTAAGGATGGATGACTCTCCCTTGCCAGGCTATTGTATTCTGACAGCCGGCGCTGGCTACAAAATATTTTTTTTTACCAGGAAAAAAGTTTATTACTTTTTTTCTTTAGGCTCATTTAAATAACATATTGCCTTAGTTCACTTTTTTTCAGAAAGGTTTGAAACTCTATATACTATTTAATCAAGCCTTTTCCAGCCAGCGTGCATGGCACTTGGCAAAATGTGTAAAAAAAGAAGCCAGCACTCATGCAGGGACTGCAAAATATACTTTATTATGTATACAGGGAAGAAAATCCATCTGATGCATCTCTGCTAACACATTTCAGCCAAAGGAGGCCTAAATCTTAGCTATGATTCAGGCCTCCTTTGGCTGAAATGCGTTAGCGCAGTTGCATCAAATTATTCTTTTATCCTGTATACAATAAAGTAATTTCTGCAGTCCCTGTATAAGTGCCAGCTTCTGTTATAAAGTTCGGGCCATGGCTATAGGTTACATGGATTACCTGGGTTGAGCACAGTGAACTATTTTTTCACAGTGCCTTGGAAAAATGCCTAAAATTTTCCCCAATTGCCCACATGTGTACACAAGCCAGCAGATGCATCAAGCCTACCTTTTGTTACACCAAGTATTCAGCATTTTTAATACATTGCACTAAAACAAAGAAGTGTAATGCTGTTCCACTTAATTTTCAATTTAAGCATCAGGCAGGCATATTCTGGTACACTGCCTGATATTTAAATGACATGCTAAGTAATTTATAGGGCCCCAACATTAGGAAATTACATTATTGTCCTTTCTGATATTGCAATATCTAGCCTAAAAGGAAGGCAAATTCATCATATCATAGGCTGCTAGAGGTCTTGGCTTCCTCCAGTTCTGCTGTTACCACCGGTGACATCTTCTGCCATTCTACTTCTGGCTCCAAAGTCCTCGGCCATCTTTGTTGGACAAGAAGGGTGATGTAACTTTGGCGCATGCACATGGGAATAACTTTGTCCTGGCACACACAGCATGCTGAGATTGTACATTAAGCACTTAGGCCCCATGCATACAAGACGCTGTTAAACGCATGTTTAGAGGCAGTTGGACACTTTCTTCAACTGCCCCTGAACGCATGCAATGTTATCCTATCCATGTACACAGTCTTGTTTTTTCCCGTTTTTATGCAGTTGCGTTTAAGCTCGTTTTTCCAGAAGCAAAAAAATGGGTTCAGACACTTTGCTTTTCCATGTTTCAGATGCAAAGCGTTTGCGTTTATAAGCGTTTTTAAAGGAACACAATTTTTTGGACCAGCAAACTCAGAAAAAAAAAATTGGTTTAAAATGTTGTAATTACTTTAGATAGTTCATAGAGCATATATACTCACTGATGCAATGCCATAAAAAACTCTAGTTTTTTACAATGAGGAATGCCTCCACTTCTTTCCCCAAACCCTTCATCCAATTTCTAATCTAATCAGTGACTCCACCTAGTCTGACCAAAGCATAGCAATGTCTTTTTTTCACAAAGAAAAACCTGCATACCAATGTCTAGTCAGCCCCAACCCCCCACCATATTTGTGAAATATCCAACGGACATTCGCTGTGCCATCAACAGATGGGTCCAATATTGACGAGCTCTGACTCTGGACCAGTGTTGCCAACCTACCAGATTGAAATTTACTGACACGAGACCCAAAATTTCCTGGCACAGCCACGTTTTTACTGACATAGTTACAAAATTACAGTTTTAAGTGCAAATCTTTGTATTTAGGCTACAAACAAGTACAATATACAATTACCAATGTGATTTAAGGTAGATATTAGGGCAAAAAACATATTTCTTATTTTATTTTCGATATAGTAAGTAAGTAGCTCAGGGACAGGAGAAATTAGAATAGGAAGGCACAAACACATGAAGTTGGTCCCTTCAGCCCTCTCCAGTCTAAACAGCACTGATAGTCCCACTCCCGACCTGTCCTGCAGACCCGCACACGAGGCTCTGGCCACTCTGCTTGGCTCCCTTGTACCATGACATCACACGACACGCTCGGACACCACCTCCACCAGAGCTGCCGAAAACACTGTAGCAGGGACTCGGATGGTCTCGGCCGGCTCTGGACCGAGCCAAACATCACAACCATATTTTTTACTGGCAACTTTTTGCTTTTACTGGCATTTACTGACAGGAGAAAATTGCCTGTTTTTTACTGGCTGCCAGTAAAAATACTGACGGTTGGCAACACTGCTCTGGACCTCTCACGCAATTTGCAACGACATGGCTGCCTCATCAAGAGCAACATCAGGAGCATTTCATGACATATATTCAATATGGGATCCATTTAAAAAAAAAAAAAAAACACAGAAAGAGAGGCAAATGCAAGTGTACAACTGCTCTCTCTGCTGCTGCTGCTCACTCTGATCAAAATGGCAGAAATAGTTAATAATACATGCTTTCTGAGCTTGGGGAGGGTCTATATGATGTTATCTTTACAACCGCTTATAGATGCAAACGCAGTAAAATGTGGCTAAACGCGGCATTAAAACGCTGCAAAAGGCGCGTTTTTAAACGCAGGTTTCTGCTTTTTAAAACATGCATTCAGCAGAGTTTGCATCTGCGTCTCGTGTGCATGGTGCCTAAGCTGCACATTTGTGGCTTAGTGTACAATTTGAAAAATAATTGCTAGCAGTCAAGGAAAAAGCATTTATGCCAAAATTAACTCAAGTTCCGCTTTAACTCATTCATTGTGGAACAAAAAGAGAGAGAAATAGGCAACCAAAATACAGACCAGTGCGGCAGATTCTTGTAAATAATGTACAAATGGATAAAAAACATTTTTTTTGAATAGCCAAGGAAATGAGACAAGTTAATGAATGAAACATTGTATTATTTTTTTTATTTTTATTTTTGTTGTGGTAGGCTGAGTTCAATTGACATGAAGTACCATATCTGGAAGCTTGGAGTGGTTTTTACTGACAATGTAAGTGCCCATCTTCATATAGATAAAATGTCATTTATCTAATAAATGTATAGCTGGGCTTTATTGTCATTTATAAATGTTTTCACTGTTTTAATTGCAGTCATTCCTTTACCTTGCCTGGTACACAACCATGTCAATACTTGGACACTACAACAACTTCTTCTTTGCAGCTCATCTCTTGGACATTGCAATGGGTTTCAAGACCCTAAGAACCATTCTCTCCTCAGTTACCCACAATGGAAAACAGGTAAGCCTGTCTAAATGTTCTAATAAATCTAGGGATAGCAATTCATCTTCTACATGACACAGATTACCATTTGATTGCAATTTTTCTAAAATAAGCACCAAGATTAAAAAAAGATGAAAGCTTTACACTGGAGCATGGCCTGGTTTATCTAGCAGCAGCAGCATGTATGGTCTATGACTCACTGAATCCACTAATATGTTCACATTACTCATGCCAGAAACAGTCTTGCCTAGCTGCAGACTACTGAATTAAGTGCTGCTCATTTCACGGTTCAACCTCTGGTGTAGTACACTTAGCCATCCATCCTTTATGAATAGTTGGAATATGCCGAGCCTTTGTAAATGGATAGTCATAAAAACCATGTAAGCTGTTCATAAAGCATGTCTGATAATAGCACTAGATTAGATAGTAATTCTTGCCCCTTGAACTGGTACTTATATTTGGGTCATGCACTTCTGTAAGGAAGTTTATTAGAGAAACTAATATACAGCAACTCCACTTCTATAAGAAAATGAAAAGAACTCTGTAATCCATTGCTTCTTATGTTAGCAGACAAAATTTAGCTTCCATCTCTAAATTTTACCTGCCCATCTCCTTCCTGGAGCGCTACAAACTCCTTTCTGCCTTTCTCCTTTCTGTTGGCCTTTAGTGGCTGATGCTTGTTGTAGCTTTCTCATGAATTATGAAAAGCCCAAGCAGCTGCTTTAAACACTCACAGCATGAACTATTCATTTTTACTGGTTGCACGAAAAACCGCATAACCCTGCTTTCAAGTTTAAGTGATGGTTATCCTCCTTCTCAGGTTTATCTGTTTAGAAAAAGTGTTTTATGTTGTGAAAATGGTTATTTGTCCTCAACGTTTAAGGCACACCTAAAATCAATGAGCTGCTGTAACACAACACACAATAATGCACTGCACAGGTATGGTCCTGGCCTAAGAGTTATGAAGCTTTTTTTTTTTTAACAAAGGCAATAGCAATAGTAATAATAAAATGGTGACACTTGAATGATCAAATATAGAAATTCCTGGCCTGCTCCCTTTTAAACTCTAATGATAACCATGCATGTAAAAGCAAAATAGATATAGGGGTAGCACAGTCCAGCACACTGAATGGTTAGCAAAAAATAAAATAAAATACGCATAAGAAGAGCAGGACAACTGAGTCGGCAGGAACAACAGCAGTGCCACTCCAGTGTACAATAAAAGGCAGTAGAAAAACCACAATATAACAATAACAGGCTATAACAATAACAGTCTAACAATAACAGGGCTGCACTGCCAGTATGCACTAGTTGTGGCTTTGCTAGGCCTTGACCAACTAGTTAAACGTAGTCAGAATTTAGAGATAAGCAGTGTAGGAGTATGAGAGTAACTTGTAAGTTGCACTAGTGGTGGTTGCGCTAGGCCTTGACCAACAACTTTGGGGCTCTTTTAAAAAGCAATGGTACGCTTGTAAAAGTCATTAAACCTGCATGCAGTTAAAGCAGTTGTATATACGCAAAAAAAACAAAAACTGTAAGGCAAAGGCTTAATGAGCTAGTATGCACCACATAAATACTTACCTGAGAATGAAGCGCCGGCATTGCCTCCCGGACACCACTGAGGGAGCTGACACGTTCCCTCTGCTTTTCTTCCGGGTTCGTGGCTCCGGCACTGTGAGTGGCATGCAGGAGTCCTCTTTCCGGCAGTATGCGCCACTGACGTCAGCGGTTGCATGCAAGGTGAATATCTCCTAAACCGTACAGGTTTAGGAGATATTAATTTTACCTACAGATAAGCCTTATTATAGGCTTACTTGTAGGTAAAAATGTGAAAGCAGGGTATACAACCGCTTTAAGTGATGGGGAGGAAATAAAGACTGTGGTAGGATAAACAATCTGGGCCAGATGGTGGTGGTAGTGGCGATACTGCACTACGGCCACAGTCTATAGGCAGCAATGGTGTTGCAATGATATCGAAGGCGTTAATTTGGAGAATGGAGGGGTAAGGAAAGAGTACTACAGGCAGCTACTCTCAGTAACTTCAATACTGCTGATAGTACAAAGCGGGCCAGAGGCCCTCTCACTGACTCCCAGAGGTGACAATGGATGGTGAAAGGGACTGCTTTGGTCCCAATGCTGCTGCAGCTCACTTGACAAGAGTCTGGCAAACTCCCAGTCTCTTACAATCCCATTTGGTCAGCAAAACTGTAGAGCAATGTCACTCTCCACCTTAGGATCTTTATGGTTGGCTCAATCTCCTGCTACCACTGACAGCTCTCAATCTGCAAACTCCCACAGCGGCAAAAGAGCAGGCTTTTTTTGGGCAAAAGAGTATAAAGGCCTCTAGGCTAGGTCTGTGTCCCATTGCCTTGTTGGGACTTGTAGTTTAGAAGCTCAGTTGTTTCATTAAAGGCCTCTAGGCTACTCCTGTGTCCCACGACCTGTTGGGACCTGTAGTTTAGAAGGTAAATTGTGTCATTACAAGGCCGTCACCTCAAACTCGCCTCTCATAATTTCAGCTGTCTGACATATGACTATATGGCTCTCTCCCTGCTGGCCAGATGAGAATTTTGTAGCTCAGTATAAATAACTCAGACAAGGGAAATTAAGACAAAGCAATGTCTTGGTCTCCATATTGTCACAGCCCAGTACTTGCCTACATAAGTAACCCTAATAACGTTAATATGTTATGTGTAATAATGTATAAATACATTGTAATTTATATCTATATATGGAGAATGTATCTCCAGGACCATGGGGTTCTCTGCTTCTGTGCATTTTTGGTTTATCTCTTGCCCATCCCCCTACAGTTATCTGCTTTTAAACTGAAAATGACAGGCTACTCAGGTTAAGTCTAGTAACATCATCTAAACAAAGGATAATCATAGTCAAAGACATTTCATCCTAATACGAATGACTGTGTTCTATATTATTTCCAGGGTTACTATTATAACCCATATAGAGATAGAACAGGTGTGGTGATGACCTAATCCTCGATTTTTGTATAATTAACTCTCAAAAAATTACTAAAATCTACCCAATTAAGGAAGTAAAGTTTTACAACAGAGGTCCTCAAGTGCTCTTATTTAGGCAACTTAATTTTCTAAGAAGAAACTCTTTGATTTCAATACACATTTGAGATACCATGGATACAACTCGTAAAGTCTTTTCTAGATATGTTTTTGCCATTCTGCACTACAAAAGTTTGCTTCCTTGGCCTTTTTGGCCTGGTATTTTCATCTGTCAGCCATTATCTGGAATTTTCAATCTGATTGGTGGTTGCAAACAGGTTTTACAGTATAGTTAGGTCCACTGTGTTATTAATATGTGTTATTTTCCCCTTACATACAATATGTTTGTTTTTTTTGTAATGCAGAATTAGATCTGGTTAATGGTTAATGTCATATATTTTCCTCAGCTGGTGCTCACAGTCGGTCTTCTGGCAGTAGTTGTTTATCTCTACACTGTTGTGGCCTTCAACTTCTTCCGGAAATTTTACAACAAAAGTGAAGATGAAGATGACCCTGATATGAAGTGTGATGACATGATGACGGTATGCACACAATATATGCAAAGATTAATTATGATTGGATAGACGTAGCTCAATATCAGTAGCACTAGCCTGGCATCTAATAACCATACAACCAATCAGAAATCATACACTTTATTCTGGTTGTATGAAAACCAATTAATTACTCAAAATGTTAGACATATTTAGCTTTCCCAGAAAATGTGCACCTTATTTGACAGGCTTAGCATATACTTAAATCAGGGCCAAACAGCCAGATTGAGAATGTTGTGAGGTAAGGCATAGGGGAGCGATCTATCTACATCGACAAGTACATAAACAGTAAAGGTTACTGTACCTGTTTTAGTCTGTGTTAGGTATCCATGTTGTGTTGCTTTGATTGATGAAATAAATATTAGCATTGTAATTGTCGTGTTATATATTTTAGCTTTTTTTTGTATTAAAAATGTAATGATAATAGCTTTACTGGTCATGTGAGGCCTATGCATCCATTGCTCTTTAAAGAGCCAGTTCTGCTTTGTTTGGAAATCTACAACCTGGGACAATAATTGTGGCTTGCGAGTTCCACAAGTGCACTATGTGATTCTCAAACATTGCATGGTTTTGCTAACCAGATCAACTGTGCTTTATTCTTGGTTCACAGTGTTATCTGTTCCACATGTATGTGGGCGTAAGAGCCGGAGGTGGCATTGGAGATGAGATTGAAGACCCTGCTGGTGACCCTTACGAGATGTATCGTATTGTGTTTGACATCACCTTCTTCTTCTTTGTTATCGTCATACTTCTAGCCATTATTCAAGGTGACTAACTTTGTTACATTTTTAAAAACATTTGTAAAAGGTTTGGTCCCTCGCGCTATCAAGTGAATCAATCTAATCTAATAAATGGAAAATTGCAGCTAGACCTAAAGTGTATACAGTGCACAAAAATGGGTATAAATAAAAAAATGATCAGCGCAACTCTATATAGTGTAAATATATTAACTATAATCATAAATGAATGACTCCTGTATAAAAAAAATATTATAAAAAAATATAAAAAATAAATAAATATCTATCTCCTGTGCAAAGGAGCAAATATAATCCTGTGCAGAATATATGAATAAAACATACCAATTGCTAATATAGAGCAAAGTCCATAAAACTCCTGTGCAAAAAAAATCATACAAAATAGTGTAGTCCAATTGTGCAAAGTATGTAATCAAACTGTGCAAATAAATTGTAAAGTCCCAAATAGTCCTAATAGCATAAATATTTGTGATGCAATGATAATGAAATAGTCCACCAAACGCAATCTTCAATATAAAATCTTCATGGACACCACTTAATGCTCTCTGGACTCTTACCAGTTTATCAGTACCCTTTATATGCCCGTTTTCTGTGCACGATTGCGCTGAGAATCCAGAAGCCATCATTTGGAATATATTATCAGGAGAGGCACCATTTGCTATCTTTGGATCCATGGATGCCCAGCTATGTTGATTTCTAAATCGGCATATACTTCATATTGAGGTAAGAGTCCAGAGAGCATTAAGTGGTGTCCATGACGATTTTCTATTGAAGATTGCGTTTGATGCACGTTTAGCACTTTATTCATTGGTCCATTATAGACAGAGTGGACTATTTCATTATCATTGCATCACAAATATTTATGCTATTAGGACTATTTGGGACTTTACAATTTATTTGCACAGTTTGATTACATACTTTGCACAATTGGACTACACTATTTTGTATGATATTTTTTGCACAGCAGTTTTATGCACTTTGCTACACATATTAGCAATTGGTACGTTTTATTCATATATTCTGCACAGGATTATATTTGCTTATTTGCACAGGCGATAGATATTTATTTATTTTTTATATTTTTTATAATATTTTTTTATACAGGAGTCATTCATTTATGATTATAGTTAATATATTTACACTATATAGAGTTGCGCTGATCACTTCTTTATTTAGTTAAAAACATTGCTAATATCTGAGGTTCTGAGTAGTGAGGGAGATGCTCACAAATTAATTTTAGCTGCAGGCGTATTTGCCATTACACCAGTTTTCTTTTAAACCCAGTTTTTTAAACATAGGCTTCTTAGAATATATGGCATTACTAGCCCAAAGAGACCTTGAACAGTCATGTTGTAAAATTTCAGGCTAAAAGCCAGGTTTTTACTCCATCATGACTGCACTGCTGGGAGAAGGTTAAAGTGGTTCTAAAGGCAGAAGTTTTTTTTTTATCTTAATGCATTTGCATTAAGATAAAAAAAAATCTTCTGTGTGCAGCAGCCCGCCTAATACTTACCTGAGCCCAATCTAATAGTGATGTTGCAAGAGAGCTTTGGCTCCATGTATGAATGGACACACAGAGCAGCAGATTGGCTCTGGTGCCCCCATAGCAAGCTGCTGGGGAGGGGGGGGGGGCATTCAGCAGGAGGGAGGGGCCAGGATCACCGGTGAGGGACCAGAGAAGAGGATCTGGGCTGTTCTGTGCAAAACCACTGCACAGAGCAGGTAAGTATAACATGTTTGATATATTTTTTTTAATCTGTGTTTTTATGTTAAAAATAGCAGCACACACCAGTGTGCATTCCTAGTTCTCAGACTGTGCTTTCAGCCACAGGTCTAACCCTAATAATCTGAAACAATCGGCATGGTTATAATGATGTGATCACCAAGAAAGTCATGACCACATGAGATTTGTTTACAAAAAACCCTACCCTCTCTCTCTTTCTGTATTTACTGTACCCAGAGGGAGAGCCATAGCTGCCAGCGTTGTGAACTGTGTAATAAATAATTGAATTAAAGTGGAACTACACTTTATCTGAGCACCACTAACCAAAGATGCTATTTAATTAATTTTGTAATATTCAAAACAAACTCACCCATCCATTTATATCTCCATGCTTTATTTTGTTGAGAAATCACTTTGAGTAAGGGCAAGTTATTAATGCAGCATTTAATTCTGGGAATTCACCTGCCCTTAGCTCAGGCATGCAAGCAGGAGAGGGTGTGCTTAGTTGAGAAAGCTCCTCCTCCCGTACTGAAGACTTCTGGGATGTATGACATCATTTCCCTAGGCACGGAAACAAGGAAATAACTGAAGAAATGTAAAAAAAAAAAGTTTAAAACAAGCAAATATGATATACTTTCCTATCCATTTACTAATGCTAGCAGCATAGGGATTAAAAATAGTCAATGTTGATTGAGAGAGTGAAGTTCTGCTTTAAAATGGTTTAGAGCTGAATTCCAGGCACACCACGGGAATTGTGTTATTGTGCTTGTATTTGTTTCCATCCAGCACTAAGATTTAGGCTGGTGATGCATGGATTGAAATTCAGCCACCTTCTGCTGAACCAGTCAAATTTCAATCCATCTATGGCCGTTCCTGTTCGTAAGAATCATGCTGTAAAATTTCCATTCGATCAGCACTTGCAACCAATGGCTGCAGCTCTGATCAGTGTATTCTGACAGCAGGGGGAGTCCCACTGTCAGAATACAATGACACAGTGGATTTCCACATTAAATGTAGGGATGGGGTTATCGGGTCAGTTTTTTCCCTGTTCAAACTGCTGGCTGATAGAAAAAACTGACCCAGTTTTATACATTCCTTCTAGACAGCACAGCCATAATTATGACCTCTTCTGCAATTAAGCAACAATTCTAGGCACCCTCCCCACCCCCATTCTTAATGGACATTGAAAGAGATACAGGAGGTTGATAAGCTCATCTGCCCGCTGTCTCTCCTCTGAATAACATGTTCTTTGTCCTCACAGTGTGCCGTGCATCACACCTGGTTGGCTTTTGTACTTTTGTAATCTGCAGTTCAGCTTTAAAATTATGACTAAAATCTGTTTAATGTAAAACTAACTAAAAATATACGATTTAAACACCATTATTTGTCAGCCTATGATAAATACATGATCAGGAAAAGAATAGCTGTATAGGTAAGGCCTCATGCACACGAGACGCAGTTAAACGCGCGTTCAGAGGCAGTTGGACACTTTTTTAAACTGCACCTGAACGCATGCAATGTTATCCTATGTGTCCATGTACACAGTCTAGTTTTTTCCCGTTTTTATGCAGTTGCGTTTAACCTCATTTTTCCAGAAGCAAAAAAATGCGTTCAGACACTTTGCTTTTCTGCTTTTCAGACGCAAAACGCAGCTAAACGCGGCTAAACGCGGCTAAACGCAGGCACCTGCGTTTAGCCGCGTTTGCGTTTATAAGCCTTTTTAAAGGAACCCAATTTTTTGGAGCAGAAAACTCAGAAATATGATGGTAAACCATAAAAAATACTAGAAAAAATTGTTTAAAATGTCGTAATTAGTTTAGATAGTTCATAGAGCATATATACTCACTAATGCATACATGTTTGTGAAATATCCAACGGACATTCGCTGTGCCATCAACGGATGGGTCCAATATCGACGAGCTCTGATTCTGGACCTCTCATGCAAATACATATATTTAATATGGGATCCATTTAAAAAAAAAAACACAGAAAGAGAGGCAAATGCAAGTGTACAACTGCTCTCTCTGCTGCTGCTGCTCACTCTGATCAAATTAGCAGAAATAGTTAATAATACATGCTTTCTGAGCTTGGGGAGGGTCTATATGATGTTATCTTTACAAATGCTTATAGACGCAAACGCGTCTAAACGCGTCTAAACGCGGCATGAAAACACAGCAAAACGCGCGTTTTTAAACGCAGGTTTCTGCTTTTTAAAACACGCGTTCAGCAGAGTTTGCATCTGCGCCTCGTGTGCATGGGGCCTTAAAAAATGCTTTGCATGCCCACAAACAGCAACACAGTGTGGTGCTATGGCAGCCATTGATAAAAGTAGATGTTTGGATTTAGGGTGATACTATTTAATGGCAAACATAATAGATTGTAGTTCAAGCCTTCAAAACACATCAGCCTCTTCTTTAGACAATATAAACTGGCAGTAATAAAAAGGCATTTTATACAGATGTTGTCAATTTGATAAGCAAGTGGCATTGTTGCTAAAGTAGAAAAGCTGGAGGTAATTAAGACCAATGCCATGTTGATGTACAGAGACTGCTGCTGTGCTTATACTGCCTGTCTATACAATGAGGGGAGACCATTCTCACATACAGTACACACACAGGCTGAGTTTGGAGGGGAGGAGAAAGAAGTACAGGACCTGGAGTCAGGATCAAGTCCCAGCCAGAGCAGCCATTGAGGGACAAGACATAAACCTTGTTCTCTCTTTGTGTTATGATTGGGGTAACTAATTAGATTGTTCAGGGGGAAGGATGGCTGCTACTACCTGGTATGTTATGTATGAGGCAAGATCAAGGAAAGCTGAGTGAACAGTGCTGGGTAACCAATGGCAGCTGCTTAAAGTGATATTAAAGGCAGACTGTTTCCTTCTTTATAACAAACATGTCACACTTACCTGCTCTGTGCAATGGTTTTGTACAGAGCAGCCCCGATCCTCCTCTTTTCTGGTCACCTGCCAGCACTCCTGGCTCCTCCCTATTGCTGAGTGCCCCAATAGCAAGCTGCTCTCTGCTCATTACATAGATGTATAGTTACACAGTTAGTTTGGCTGAAAAAAGACACAAGTCTATCACGTTCAACCAATAAAAGGGAAAAAAATACAATTACAATTTACAATTCTATATACACAATCCTATACCCACAGTTGATCCAGAGAAAGGTAAAAAAAAACAGCAAAGCATTATGCAATTTGCTCCAGCAGGCGAAACAAATTCCTTCCTTGCTGCACACAGAAGGTTTTTTCACCTTCATGCATTGAATACATGAAGGTAAAAAACGCTGAGCCTTTAGAACCCCTCTAAGTCCTGCAGTGCTGGACTAGCAACCTATAGGAGCTTCCTCCACATTCCTGCACTTTTTAGAAGATTGGTGCATCTTTGCTACCAATCTGTATATGTGTTTCTATTTGACCTACATTGCACGATTTGTCATTGTGGCAAGAAACAGAATTCTAAGGACTGTCAAAGACACTCATTATGAATTCCCAGGAGATGGAAGTACCATCCTATTACCTTTCACACTTAAGTAAGAATGGAGTTAGTCTTTGTAAAATCCCTTTTGGTCCAGTTGGCAGGTGGGTTTGTGGTAAAATAATATTTATAGAGAATTAATTTACATTGATATTGCGGTGTCCAAGAAACCAATTTTCGTTTGTTAATAATTTAATTTGAGTTTTACTGTGGTATGGGCAATGTTGTAATTGTCACCGCACGTGCAGTCCAGATGCTCATGATGTTGGCGAAACTGGACAAATATTACTCCAGCAAATAATCTATTGAGATTCACTAATGAACATAACAAAACTGATGTTTTTGTAGCAGTTCACTTCTGCAGGAGAGAACACAACTGAAATGACCTCTGGGTTATGGTACTGAAGGGGAATTTTAAATCACAAAAAGAAAGATTGAGGTGAGGGTTCAAATTCATAAGAAAAGTCATGACTTTGGAACAAGGTCTCAACAGAGAATTGTATGTGCCACTATGATTTTCTGAAGACTCATCCCAGGCAAATCTCCACATCAAAGGGATATCACAAAGATTCACACCATCCCCACTTCCCACTAAATCTTGTTAATACAGAATTAAAGAAATCTAACAGAGTCCTTCATTCATGTTGGCTCGGATGGATGACTCTCCCGCTGCAGGTTATTGTATTCTGACAGCTGGCGCCAACGGCTGTCTGAATAACCAAACAGTGCCTGCATCTGATTAGATAGTGTAGTCAGTGTTTTCTGGTGCTCCAAATGGAGTAATCCCTAGGGGTATAGTCTGTGGCTGTAATAGCTGCTAAGGAGTATTAAGGGTTAAAAAGGAAGGTAGCCATCCTTCAGAGTGTGTCCAGAACTCTGCAAGACATGTAAGGGAAAAAAACAGGAAGGGGGAGGCACCGACCTGAGTGTAATATTAATATGATAACTTTAATAGTATAAGATTAAAAACACTTACAAGATGATAGAAGATGCATGCTCGCCAAATTAAAGTGCAGTCCTGGCATTCCACATGGCTCTGCGGGTCCCACTGCTGTTCCGGGTTGCTGGAAAGGATTGGACAGCTGGCTGGAATAGATCACAGTGTTTCTCCAGGAACCAGGAACACGGAAGTGTTTTTAACCTTATCCTATTAAAGTCATAATTTTATTACTACACTCAGGTCGGCGCCTCCCCCTCCCTGTTATTTTCCCTTGCATCTGATTAGCTGCAGCTAATGTTCAGCCAGCAACTTTCCACCTGGCTCCTTCAACAAAAATCAATTGAACAATCCACTTTTGTTTAGCTGGGTGGTGTGGACAGCACCGCCCACAGAATAAACTTCAGGTGTGTAGTCATGTATGGGCAGCTTTAGGTGTTAAGTGTGACAGAAGAGTTTCTCTGTGTATATAGTTATCCAATAAATAGTACCACTCTAAATCCAAATTTCTCCTTATGACTATGCAAAACTGTGAAAAAATTTTGATCAACGAAAATGAGTCATAATGTTATTGTCAAGTTAGATGGTGCACAGTGATACTGCTAAATTTAATCTGGGCATCTAGGCTTCTATAACCAATAATTGCCTGATTTCAGAACTATTCCTTTTAAATAAAGATTATGGTATATGCATAGCACAGCAATAAAGGAAACCCGTCTGTAGGGACCAGTTGTAAAAACAACAGTACCTGCATTCATATTAATTGATAAATGTTCCAGTGTGACTGCTTTTTAGATAACATTTGCCCTGTTCTGCTATAGGTTTGATCATTGATGCTTTTGGAGAACTGAGAGATCAACAAGAACAAGTGAGGGAAGACATGGAGGTATGCAAATATCCACCTAAACAGCTGCATGTACCTTGGGAAAACAGCAGATACACTCCGTATAAGGGCTCATGCACACAGAGCCTAAAAAACACCACTTTTACAGGCATTTTTTTTTTCATCCTGTAAAAACACCTCTCTATAAGCCATTAAATCCATGCACACATACTGCAGATGTTTACAGGTTTATTAGAAGAGTGCTTCAGGCTGAACCAAAAACACCAAAGGTGCGCTCAGGAGAGAAGCTAAAGAGCAAAAAAACATGGAACACACCTAAATCCGCATAAACGCTAAAAGCATCTAACGCTTGATCGTTAATGCATTCTAATGGCCAGAATAAATTCATCTGACCAATAGAATGCACTAATGCTGAAATGCTAGACGAGCTTAAACTCATGTGCAATAAATGTTGGCTTTTGGTGTGTTTTTTTAGGCAGCATTTTACTGCCAGGTATTCTGTGTTCAGGCAGGCTATTACAGATGCCTGTGTGCATGAGGCCTAAAGGGGCTGTTGAATTAATTCAGTGTAGCAATACTAACTCACATTATTATTTTAAGTAAAAAAAAATGGATTTTCGTAACATCCTTTCCTTTATTTATAATATATATTTTCCTGGAGTTTATTGAGGGTCACAGAAATTATTATACTGTTTGGATGTCTAAAAGCAGTCCAACAGAGAGATGGGCAAAATAGCAACAAAGTCTAACAAGCTTTTTTGGCCATACTTCTATGGATCACAGGAGTGCAGTTCGTTCTGCCCTCCTGTGATCTGTTTCCAGCTAAAGCCCCCTGACGGCTGATGTCACAGAGCCAGCCCTTCCCACTCCCTTCACAGCCCAGCACTCCAGTGAGCACTGGAGGGGAGAGTAGAGAGCCGATGACTGACAGTCATGGCTCTCTGCTCCGAGCAGAGGGGGAGAACTGAGTGATCAGTGGTGAGTATAAATGTTTATTTTTGTAAAATCACAAACTTCTCTTTTTAAACATGAAGGAGAATCTGCATGCATTATTGTAATGCTCAAACATTGCTATATATATATATATATATATATATATATATATATATATATATATATATATATATATATATATATATATATATATATATATATATATATATATATATATATGTTATATGCAAAGTAAGGTATAGCACAGACTAGCAACCTTGCCATTAACATAATCTCATGTTTGTCCTAGAGCATTTAAAGACCATAGTTCCCCTTTAATATATCACATAGAGATTTTAAATGGCATGTTTTAATGCAGGTTTGAACAGTTGTTTCCAGTGCTTCAAGGACATTGGTGAAATATGTGCTAAAGTATGTAACTACATAGGAAACGTTTATATTTGAAGTGTTGTCATACTGACACCCTGTGAGAAATGTACCAAGCACAAGAGACACTTTTTTAGGTACTCACTGAGCACCTGGAGCACTATGACAGATGATATGTCCTCACTTACTGAATTACATTGTGACAGATGACACCTTCTGCTACCTGACATATTAATATGAACTGTCTATGTTTTCTTATGACATGTGTTAGTCATGTGTTCTGACCAATTCTGTGCTATATTCACATACATACAATGTTGTCCCACTGCCATGTGTGGACACACTGGGGTTGATTTACTAAAACTGGAGAGTGCAAAATCTGATGCAGCTCTATATGGTCACCAATCAGCTTGTTCAATTAGGCCAATTTTCAACTTAAGGGCGGAATTTTAATGTATGTGAATGCATGGAGGGCCGCATTCACCTGCTAATAAATGAAGATAACATTACATAGCCCCTGCACCTCTGTCCCCCTTTACCTTACACAGACCCCGCACCTCTGGCTCCGTTTACATTACACAGCCCCTACAACTCTGGACCCCTTTACATTACACAGCCCCTGCACCTCTAGACCCCTTTACGTTACACAGCCCTGCACCTCTGGACCCCTAACATTACAAAGCCCCCATACCTCTGGACCCCTTTACATTGCATAGCACCCCTGCATATTACACAGCCCCCCTGCACATCTTAAACCCCCCCCACCCAGCCCCCCTGCATATTACACAGCCCCCCAGCTGTGTAAGCACATATTTTAATTTTTTACTTTACACTGTCCCTTTGAAAAAAAAAATTCTGATCACTTTTATTGCTTTCAAAAGGAATGTAAACATCCCTAGTGACAGGTACTCTTTATGGAGGGATAAGACCCTAAATCCCCCCCTTTGCACTTGAAAGCATTCAAAACACCAAGTTTGGCTGTTTTGAATGCTGTATTTTTTTTTTTATTTGACGTCATGACACCGCTTCCAGGTTACTAGATTGGAGACCCGATTGAAGCCGATCCCGGCTTCGTTCGGGTATCCAGACAGCCAGCGGATGTCCTGGATGGTCGCTCGGGCCTCCCGAAGGCTGCGGGAGGGAGGACATCCCCTCCCGCTGCTTGGGATAATAGCCGAGTGGCTTCTTAGCAGCATCAGTTGTTATCCCAAGAAAGCCAACCGCCAGCACAGCTGCAGGCATCACCCTGGTACAACCCCTTCAAACCAAGGCCGCATATTTGCATACGGTTGACGTGAAGGGGTTTTAATGTCTGCGGGTTGGGTGCACGGGCACTGGTGCACAGACATTTTGCGGTGGTCGGCTCGGTGCGACCCACGGTCATAGGTTGCCAACCCCTGAATTAAGATCTGAACAAAAAAAACTAAAAAGTTCATTGGTTTCTGTGCAGAGCTGTACCAAAATTTGCACTCTCCAGTTTTAGTAAATCAACACCATTGAGACATAATTTTTCTTCTTTTATTGACACTATTTTGACACTTTAGTCAGTCACTTTTGTTTGTTTCTCCTAAAGAGGATGCTGTAACTACAATGTATTACTACTACCCAAAATAAAAGCCTCTAACATTTTTCTTCCATTCAGACAAAATGTTTCATTTGTGGAATCGGAAATGATTACTTTGACACAACACCGCATGGCTTTGAAACACACACCTTACAAGAGCACAATTTGGCCAACTATCTGTAAGTAGAAATGTATTCTTTTGCTTAGCAATATGAGTGCTGGTTTTTCTCTATGAAATATTGTATTCTCTAAAAACTGTGCCAGGCAAAGAAGATGGATGTTCACAATGAGGCATGTATGTGAGATAAGAACTTAATTGTGCTGCAGTTTTATTCATGCATCCTAAACAGTAGCAGCAGCAAACTCCTGCACACGCTCTCTTTCATTCTGCTGTGTGTGATGGGGAAAAGTGGTAGCTAATAGCATATGGAAAAGGAAGACAGGTAGAGACAACGGATGAAAATAATTTAAATATCCCTTCAAACATTTCATGTGCAATCTAAGACATAGCTGAAGGAATTCTTCCACACTGACCTTTTCAAACAGACGCTGTATAGCCACAGGTGTCAAATGTTAATTCCTACAGGATATCTACAAATGTCTTCTGAAGTCAGCTCATATCATGCTGATTTTTTTACTTTTACTGCTGATATATAGTGCTGTGAAGTGAGAGTGCCTAAGCATGAGCTGTCATTGCTACTGCCATTGCAATCAAATATGTCACTCAATAGATTAGGAACTACAAAGCGAGCCGCTAAGTGTTTCTAGTGAGTATTTACACCTTTTTGCCTGCAAGAATAACTGTCTTAATACTGATCTTAATATATGACCAATAGGGTCATTGATATTAACAGTCTTTTTCAACAAGTGTTACTAATTTGCCTACATGAGAAGCTGTCAGTTCTGTATTTCCCTATGACGATTACACCAATTATTTTTACACAAATATTCTCAGAAAGGGGCTTTTGGCATGGAAACAGGTGTGATTTAAAACTGTGCACTCATGTCCCTGACCTATAACCAGTCTACTTAATCTGACTCTAATACTTGGGGTATGTTGGGGCAGGGATAGTTTTAACATTAACCTACACCTATTTGTGGGGCTCGAATACCTATTAGAACTGATGAGGGAGCTCAAATGCGAACACCTTCGAATACCTATATGCAATTTCTTTTCAGAGCACCCTATTTCAAATCTCCCAGTGTTTTGTTAGATAAATAATCACTAGGGACAGTCCCGATTGGCCAAAGCATGCACCTGACCTGCAGCTTTGGCCAATCACAGTGCAATGTGTTGTGATAGCCATGATTGGCTAAAGGCACGGTGCCTTTGGCGAATCATGGCTCATGGGCTAAGTCCACCCCAGACACTATATAAGGCTGCTGCTTACACGGCGGCCATATATAGTGAATGAATGTAGATTAGGCAGGTAGTTAGTGTAGTGTGCAGTCAGTCAGTGTACTATATATATAATACAGTTCAGAGTATATAGTGCAGTTTGTGTAGTATATATTACACTATAGGCCTCAAGCACTCCTACTTGGTCATCTTACACTGTTAAGGTTTTTTCACACCATCATGTTACATAGTAAAATTTGACTCCACGTGATTGAATGGCATCACAATACAGTTCAGACTGCTAGGAGCACATTTCGAATAACACCCAAATGACTCATAAGCACACAGCTGCGTCATAGCACACCACAACCCATAATATATGTTGTGCTGTGCTGTGGAGCAAAAAAAATTTAATTTTTTGCTACATTTACAGTTCATTCAAAGCAAGAAAATGTGTGCATTGCAGCACACTGCATTCTGGTGTGATGTGGTGCTTAAAGTGGAAGTTCACCCTAATACTAAAATCTTTAAATTACTGGCATCAACAATCTAAGACTAACTTATCTAGCCCTGTAAAGACGAAATCACTATAGATACCTTTTCTGAAGCCGCTCTGGTCCGGTTTCTAGCAGCGAAAGCTCTGCAGAAGAGACATCTGATAACAACTGGGACGCGATGTCACTCATAGAGTTACAATGGTACTTCCGTCGTCGACTGCCTCCTCTGATAGTTCAGCGTGGGACCGGACCAGAGTGGCTTCAGAGAAGGTATGTATAGCGATTTCTTCATTACAGGGCTAGATACTGAAGTTAAGTCTTAGATTGTGGAGGCCAGTAGATTTAGATATTTTAGTATTAGGGTGAAATTCTACTTTAATTAATATCACTAGCTCAATATTTACTCTAGTTTCATCTAAGTGACTTTCTTAAAACATGACTTGGAGTAAAGAAAGTCTGCCTTAACCTAACCCCTAAAAAACCTCATAGTCTTACAGTGCCAAGATCATGGTGCCAAAAATTAATTATTTTCCTCTGCTATGTTATATTTTACTAAAATATCCGAACAACTTTCCAAAATAGAGCTATAGGAATGGCTTCAGTGAGAGGAAAAAAAGCTAACAAAATTTTGGTCCATTTAATAAAAATAGGAATTATGTTTCTATGTTTTGTAATGTAATGCTTATCTGCTAGAAATATTCATGTGTCAGCCTTTTTCAGAGCTCATTACCAGTAAACACTAGCAATACTTATAAAATTAAATAAATGATCTGGCCTTATCTTTTTGAGTTATGTGAATAACATTGTGCTTGTTTCAGGTTCTTCCTTATGTATATAATTAATAAAGACGAAACGGAACACACTGGCCAGGTAAGTTTTCTGTCGCTCTTCACTTTCTGCCACTATTTTAGAAGCAGTTAAGTGTTTGCAGTTCATTGATGAAGCCTTGCTGCTTGGTGGTTTATTACCTTTACAAATATTTTTCTATGCTATGACAGTATTTCCGATTTAATAAATTACTAAAATAGCAAAAGTGTATACATCTAGCTGTGTATTGTATAAATCTAACTAAAACATTTGTCTTACAGTATATCACAAAAGTGAGTACACCCCTCACATTTTTGTAAATATTTTATTATACCGTTTCATGTGACAACACTAAAGAAATTACACTTTGCTACAATGTAAAGTAGTGAGTGTACAGCTTGTATAATAGAGTAAATTTGCTGTCCCCTCAAAATAACTCAACACACAGCCATTAATGTCTAAACCGCTGGCAACAAAAGTGAGTACACCCCTAAGTGAAAATGTCCAAATTGGACCCAATGTGTCAATATTTTGTGTGGCCACCATTATTTTCCAGCACTGCCTTGACCCTCTTGGCAATGGAGTTCACCAGAGCTTCACAGGTTGCCACTGGAGTCCTCTTCCACTCCTTTGTGATGACATCACGGAACTGGTGGATGTTAGAGTCCTTGCGCTCCTCCACCTTCCATTTGAGGATGCCCCACAGATGGCTCAATAGGGTTTAGGTCTGGAGATATACTTGGCCAGTCCATCACCTTTACTCCCAGCTTTTGTAGAAAGGCAGTGGTCATCTTGGAGGTGTGTTTAGGGTGTTTAACGTTATCATGTTGGAATTCTGCCCTGTGGCCCATTTTCCGAAAAGAGGGGATCATGCTTTGCTTCAGTATGTCATAGTACATGTTGGCATTCATGGTTCCCTCAATGAATTGTAGCTCCCTAGTGCCAGCAGCACTCATGCAGCCCCAGACCATGACACTCCCACCACCACGCTTGACTATAGACAAGACACACTTGTCTTTGTACTCCTCACCTGGGTTCTGCCACACATGCTTGACACCATCTGAACCAAATAAGTTTATCTTGGTCTCAGCAGAACTTGGTTCCAGTAATCCATGTCCTTAGTCTGCTTGTGTTCAGCAAACTGTTTACGGGCTTTCTTGTGCATCATCTTTAGAAGAGGCTTCCTTCTGGCATGACAGCCATGCAGACCAATTTGATGCAGTGTGCAGCATATGGTCTGAGCACTGACAGGCTGAACCCCCCACCCTTAAACCTCAGCAGCAATTCTGGCAGCACTCATACGTCTATTTCCCAAAGACAACCTCTGGATATAACGCTGAACATGTGCATCAACTTCTTTGGTCGACCATGGCATGGCCTGTTCTGAGTGGAACCTGTCCTGATTAGCAGATAAATACACAGCACATTTTACAAAATTCCTACTAAATTTAAAAGTTTAACCTGTATTGAGTTAATAAATAACAAATATTTGTAATTTTTACATTGTGCCTTTTTGCAAAATGGTGAAAATCGAATGTACGCAAAAATGTAAATATCCAAATGTCTCTAAAAATCTGAAGGTTTTCATTTTTCCTTTACACCTTTAGAATTTGTGAAGGACCCCCAAAACCATATATTTTCTGAAAGCATATGACCTCTAGAATAAAAAGAAGGTGCTACAAATTTTTTAGACCCCGCGGTATTTGCGCAAATGTTTATCAAACCAATATATTCGCAAGAAATACACTAAAACCATTATTAGCACATAAAAACAGTTAATTTTAGAAAATTCCTGCTAAATCCCTACTAAATATAAACGCTTAACCTGTATGGGGTTAATAAACAACAAATATTTGTAAATTTTAAGTTGCGCCTTTTTGTAAAAAGGTGAAAATCGAACATACCCAAAAATTTCTCTAACAATCTGGAGGTTTTAATTTTTCACTTACAGCTTTCAGAATTTGTAAAAGACCCCCCAAACCGTTAATTTTCTGAAAGCACATGGCCAGTAGAATAAAAAGAAGGTGCTACTGATTTTCAAGGCAGTGCGATATTTGCAAATGTTTATCAAATCAATATTTTCGCTAAAAATACACGAAAATCATTAATAGTGTACATAAACACAACATAACAAAATTCCTGCTAAATTGCTACTAAAGCATCGTTCACATACTAAAGTGTACGCCCATGGGGGGCCATGTTTTCCTGCACAGTGATGCACAGGTGTTCCCTGCATCCCCGTACAGGCAGTCCCACTTATGTCAATTGGGATGCAATGGCTGCACAGGCATAGCTGCTGTTCCCAATCTGACAACTGTGTGGGTGTGTGTACACAACTTCGAACGCAGACAGTGTGAGCTCAGGGACATGCATGCAGACCTACATGGATGTCAAATTGGAAGCAATGGCTCTGTTCATGCAGGTGCTACATCCCAAATGACATCAATGGGACTGCCTGCACAGAAATGCACGGAACACCTGTGCATCCCTGTAAAGGTACGCTGTGTAAGCCCTGTGTGAACAAGGCCTTAGGCCCCTTTCACACAAGCAGACCGATTGGGTCTGCCTGTCTGTTTTTCAGGTGGGCCCAATCGGACCACCCATTGTTCTTTATGGAGAGGCTGATGTAAATGGACATGAGTCCATTTACACCCGCTTGCATCTGATCCAGTCCAGTCTGCTAAAAACAGACAGATGGGGATTCTATTCCCCATCCATCTAGCAGATTGGATTGGATGGTATCAGATGGAAATGGACAGGCGGTCCATTTCCATCTGACCGCACTATAGAGAACAGCGGGCTCCGCTCAGCATCAGCGGAGTGGACATGGACCTCTGATCCGCTTGCTCAGCAGATATCAGCAGACAGATCCCCGCTGAGCAGGCGGATCTGCTTGCTGCATTAGGGAAGCAGGGGCGTTTGTATGATTTTTTTTTTCAAGCCGCATGATTAGAGCCTGAGGCTGTAATTGGCTTAAAAAAGGTTGGGCTCGGGGCGCAGAGCATTGCACCCCGAACTCACCCACTTGTGACAATAGCGAAGTAATATTATCTATTGTCTTCCGGCTTCTCCTCCTGGCCAATCCGGACGGATCTAGTTGGCCGAGAGGAGAAGCTGAGGAAGCAGTGGAGGGGTGTGGGGGACCGTCACGATGGAGGGGTGAGTGTGGGGGGGGGGACTGTCACTGTGGAGGAGTGAGTGCAGAGGGGGCCATCACTGTGGAGGGTTGAGTGCGGGGGGGGGGACTGTCATAGTGGAGGGGTGAGTGTGGGCTGACCTGTGGGGGACTTACTATGTTTGTTTTTTATTTTACTTTTTACCGTTTTTTTTTTTTCTTTTTTTTGCGGGGTGTATTTTGGTGAGATATCAGATGTCTAAACAGACCCCCATTTGAGAAAGAGCAAGGGACTGAAAATAGTCCCTTTCTCTGTAGCACTTTACATGAATGAATGGAATAGAGATTTCATTCATTTATGAAATGACAGTCTGATACATTGTAACATTGTAACATTGTAACACATTGAATATATCCATTGTACAGGGAAGGGGGGGTTTGGTATACACATGTATACCAAGCCTTCCCAAGCCACAACTTCACCCCCACCCACACCACTTCCCCCCCCTGCCTCGATCTCCAGCCTGACAGCTAATGATGGTGGCTGTGGGGAGCGGTTTGTTGGGGGGGGGGTTGGATCGGGTGGAGGGGGGGAAAAAGTGCTGGGGGAGAAGAAGGGGGTAAAGGGGATGAGAGAGGAGAGTGAGGGGAGTAGTTATAAGTAGAAGTTAGGGGCAGGAGGTGGAGAGGCAGGGGACAGGGAGGTCAGCGGCGTGGGTGGGGGGATGGTCACATTAGAGGTTAATAACTCTTATCAGCAGGTTGTAAACTGCTGATCAGAGTTATATAATTGTTCAGCAGATTCTGCTGAACAATTCTGATATAAGCTTGTGGTCATTTAAGTGACCATAAGCTTATTGGAGAGGGAAATATGAGGTCCGTATGGCGTACGGACTTGGTCACCTGCGGGCACTTTTTAGGACCTGGCAGTGAAAGAGTTAATGGCTGTGTGTTGACTTATTTTGAGGGGACAGCAAGTTTACACTGTTATACAAGCTGTACACTCACTACTTTACATTGTAGCAAAGTGTAATTTCTTCAGTGTTGTCACACGAAAACATGTAATAAAATATTCACAAAAATGTGAGGGGTGTACTCACTTTTGTTAGATACTGTATCTAATAACTTTCTCAAGATCTTTCCCTTTTTACTGTGATCAGTTTTGTAACTATGGCACAAAGAATCAAACTATATATACAATATACAAATAACTGAGCTTCAAAGTCATCTCCTCACTACACCCCCATCAAATCATTCTCTGCAGCTATTACCTTTTGTACCACCACCCCCTCCCTTTAGAATGTAAGCTCTACGAGCAGGGCCCTCCTGTACCTTTTGTATTGAACTGTACAGTAATTGTGTTGTCCCCCTCTACATTGTAAAGCGCTGCGTAAACTGTTGGTGCTATATAAATCATGTATAATAATAATACACCCAGTATAATTTTGATAGATACCATATTTTTAGATTTTTCCTAATTATTATTTGTAACTGACATGTTTAGCTTTGTATATGCTAACCTACACGTTTCATCACTTTTCTCCAGGAGTTCAGCTTGAAAGAATGAAAGACACAGGCCTCTTATCCTCACTCTTATAGGAAGAATGCATTTGATTCAAATGATTCTTTTGCCATAAACAGACAAATATTTTAGAGGTTCGCCTGTTAACCACTTTCGGACCGGACCATTTTGCGGGCTTAAGACCAGACCACTTTTTGCGATTCGGCACTGCGTTGCTTTAACTGACAATTGCAGGGACGTGCGACATGGCTCCCAAACAAAATTGACGTCCTTTTTTCCCCACAAATAGAGCTTTTTTTGGTGGCATTTGATCACCTCTGCGGTTTTTATTTTTTGCGCTATAAACAAAAAAAGAGCGTAAATTTTGAAAAAAAAAGCATTATTTTTTACTTTTTGCTATAATAAATATCCCCCAAAAATATATTAAAAAAAATTTTTTTTTCCTCAGTTTCGGCCGATACGTATTCTTCTACATACTTTCGGTAAAAAAAATCGAAATAAGCGATTATTGATTGGTTTGCGCAAAAGTTATAGCGTTTACAAAATAGGGGATAGTTTTATAGCATTTTTATTAATATTTTTTTTTTTACTAGTAATGGCGGCAGAGATCAGTGTCACTAGTTGCTAGGCAGAACGGGGAGATGCTGTTTACTTCCACATCTCCCCGTTCAGCCTTCCCGCGAGACGATCGCGGGTATCCCCGCGGCGATCGAGTCTGCGGGGCGGGGGACCCCTGATTTCCATTAAACACACCTTATGATAAAACCTATATAATTTATTTGGCTGTGGTTCCCCTTTATTGATACAACTATTTGAATACTTAATCTACAGCTGGCTGAGTGGGTGTATCTTTGAGTATATAAGTGAAAGAGTTCTTGTTAATGGTTTAGCTTCAATAAAATGCAATAAATGATTCATAGACTGACATTCTGGTTCACATTTGTGAGAGGCAAACCAGCCCCTAGGGAAGTCAACTTGATAAATTCACACGGAAAAAAAGCAGACCACCTACTGTTACAATACTAACCCAGTTACACTCATGGCTTTTCACAATAGGTCAATAATAGTAAAGCCATTGAACTGCTGATAGATAAAAAGAAAATATTAATTTACAGATTTTTGATCTGTAACTCAGAACTCAGAGGTCCATCAAAAAATAAGTTACCAATGGATTTTTTTATTTTTTTTGCTCACAAAAACATCCCCAAAACTGGTTCAGCTGTTACTGTGTCAATTTAATCAGACTGAAAACATCCGAATAAAAATCCCCAAATGTCTCCAAAATAGAGACCACCCTATCAATGTACAAATTCAGTGTTAAATGTATAGATTTATTGTTCATAATTCTATACAATACGTGCAAGATGTAATTTACAGTCTTGTGCTAATTTATGTTTTGGAACAAGCTGCGTTTTAGCAGTGGGGCTTTCAATTAATTGTTACCAAACAATAAATAAACCGAAAATTACATGAAATTACCCCTTTTCCATGCATTTACAAATCACAAATTTTATGTCTCTTTCAGGAATCTTATGTCTGGAAAATGTATCAGGAGAGATGTTGGGATTTCTTCCCAGCAGGTGACTGTTTCCGCAAACAGTATGAAGACCAACTTGGATAATAATTGAACATTTCACTGAAAGCAAGATTCATGGGGAGGAGACTGCATCTGGAACAAAGACTTACCCAAACGGACACATTTACCCATAGTCCACATCTTCCCAACAGTGCCACAACCTGCCTGTGGATGTGTATTATATAAACAGGTCTGCAGACAAATGTGCAGCAAAATAAGAGATTTACAGAACAAAAAATATCACTACAATGCATCAATAAACCAGTGCTACACCATGCTCATTTAGCCGTAGTGCATTTTTCAAGTCACTTAAAACATAGAAGAAAGTAACTACGATTTGGAGCAAACCAGTGAAGACTAACGGGAAAAGTTTACAAATCAGTGATATTAAGCCTGACTGCATCTGCTTCCCAGAAAATCTTGATTTTTGTCAGTGATAAAACCACGGGCAGACATCTCATTAGAAAAATGCCATACATTTGACTGCCCAAGGACTAAAAAGGGCTAATTGGCACACATACTTAGTGCACAAAACTCCCATCACATCAGCTGCTATGTCATTTTCTCCTATCACAGCAGCTGAAGTGCAGGTTTATTGTAAAAGTTTGAAACCACAAATAATGCAGACTCACCCAACAATTAGAAATGATTCTGTGTCTGGAGAAGCATGCAGTTTTCTTTTTTTAACTTTGCCAATGAGGCTTTTAAGGATGTCATTTAAAACAAAAAAATAATTATCAGACGCTAGTCACAGACGTCAAGTTAATCGAAGTTTGTTGCGACTGTTTGTAAGGATGTTTATGCTATGAAGCCTAAAGGAATTCAGTTGGATGTACACAGGCTGAAATGGTCATGGCCTTAGGTATTGACGGTAAGCTGCTGGATATCTCTGTGGCTGAGAGCTCTAACTTTATACGTTTACCTATGTAAGACAGTCTAGTGTGACACAATGGTAGCATTTACCTATATAGATGGAGGAGCAGCTTCAGGCAGTTGAAGGAAAAGGTAGTAAAGGAAAAGTTAGTTCTTAACACTTTTTCGACCATGAACTTAATCGATTAAGTGCCTTAACCGTCTGTAGACGTAGCTATGCAAGACTTTTTTTTTTTTCCTTTCTTTCATGTTAGTATATTAGATTAATAAAATACACATATGTTGTGCTGTTCTTTGTCTTACTGTATGAAATGAGAAACTGCATTCAGTTGCTATTTCGTTTTTCTTTCAATGACAGTTTACTGTTATTTAAAGAAACTGGAATGTATCTTAAATTATATTCTCTTAAATGGAAATATTATGCCAAATTCAAGCACTGCTTTCTGGTCATTGGTAAGTGCTGTAGTGAAGCTGCTAACTTTATGCATTTTTCTTCAAATACAATAAAGTGCCCATCGCAATAAATAAATTATGAACCAGCTGAGCTATTTGTCTTCATTTGCGTACTCTAGACACTGGATGACCCAACATTTCCTTCATAGGAGCTTTAAATAATCAATAAAGTACTGAAAGAATTATAAGAGCTGATACTGCTTCTCTTTCAGAAAATAGCAATTGCCTGGCTATCATGCTGATCCAATGAATCCAGTGCAGTCTGAATTACTGACCCCAGTATGCAGGTCAGGGTCAGAAGGGCCAGAAATCAGCATTTTCAGAAGTCTAGGACAGATTTCTTATTTTTTCTTTTGGTACAAGATTTGCTTTATAGTGGGGGTCCACTGTTCAGTACTACAAGTGTGAAATAAAACATTGTTTTTCCTTTTTTTTTTTTTTTTTGCACCAACATATTTAGTACATAGTTACATAGTAGGTGAGGTCGAAAAAAGACACAAGTCCATCAAGTCCAACCTATGTGTGTGATTATATGTCAGTATTACCTTGTATATCCCTGTATGTTGTGGTCGTTCAGGTACTTATGTAATAGTTTCTTGAAACTATCAATGCCCCTCACTGGGGCCAGATGTACCAGGCCATCTACATAGTTTAAGGTTAAACCTCTTTCCTTCTAATTTTAATGAGTGGCCACATGTCTTGTTAAACTCCCTTCTGCAAAAAAGTTTTATCCCTATTGTGGGGTCACCAGTGTGGTATTTGTAAATTGAAATCATATCCCCTCTTGAGCATCTCTTCTCCAGAGTGAATAAGTTCAGTGCTCACAACCTTTCCTCATAACTAATATCCTCCAGACCCTTTATTAGCTTTGTTGCCCTTCTTTGTACTGGCTCCATTTACAGTACATCCTTCCTGAGAACTGGTGCCCGGAACTGGACAGCATACTCTAGGTGCGGCTGGACCAGAGTCTTGTAGAGCTGGAGAATTATCGTTTTATCTCTGGAATTAATCCCATTTTTAATGCATGCCAATATTCTGTTTGCTTTGTTAGCAGCAGCTTGGCATTGCATGCCATTGCTGAGCCTATCATCTACTAGGACCCCCCAGGTTATTTTCTATCCTAGATTCCCCCAGAGGTTCTCCTCCAGTGTATAGATTGCATTCATATTTTTGCCACCCAAATGCATTATTTTACATTTTTCTACATTGAACCTCATTTGCCATGTAGTTGCCCACCCCATTCATTTGTTCAGATCTTTTTGCAAGGTTTTCCTGCGGATAAGTTATTGCCCTGCTTAGCTTAGTATCGTCCGCAATTACAGAGATTGAACTGGTTACTGCATCCTCTAGGTCGTTTATGAACAAATTAAACAGGATTGGTCCCAGCACAGAACCCTGGGGGACCCCACTACCCACCCCTGACCATTCTGAGTACTCCCCATTTATCACCACTCTCTGAACTCACCCTTGTAGCCAGTTTTCAATCCATGTACTCACCCTGTGGTCCATGCCAATGGACCTCATTTTGTACAGTAAATGTTTATGGGGATGTGTGTCAAATGCTTTTGCAAAATCCAGATACACCACGTCTACGGGCCTTCCTTTATCTAGATGGCAACTCACCTCCTCATAGAAAGTTAATAGATTGGTTTGGCAAGAATGATTCTTCATGAATCCATGCTGATTACTGCTAATGATACTGTTCTCATTACTAAAATCTTGTATATAGAACAGTATCATCCCCTCCAAGAGTTTACATACTATTGATGTTAGGCTAACTGGTCTGTAATTCCCAGGGATGTATTTTGGGCCCATTTTAAATATTGGTGCTCCATTGGCTTTTCTCCAATCAGCTGGTACCATTCCAGTCAGTAGACTGTCAGTAAAAATTAGGAACAATTGTCTGGCAATTACTTGACTGAGTTCCCTAAGTACCCTCGGGTGCAAGCCATCGTCATGGTCCCGGTGATTTATTAATGTTAAGTTTCCCAAGTCTAATTTTAATTCTGTCCTCTGTTAACCATGGAGGTGCTTCATGTGATGTGTCATGAGGATAAACACTGCAGTTTTGGTTACTGAAGCCCCCAATTCCCTTGTGAAGACTGAAGAGAAGAATAAATTCAATACCTTCGCCATCTCCCCATCCTTTGTAACCATATGTCCTTCCTCATTCTTTATGGGGCCAATATGGTCTGTCCTCACTTTTTTACTGTTTACATTCTTAAAGAATTTCTTGTGTTTTTTATTTGCTCTCCTCCGCTATGTGTCTTTCATGTTCTATCTTAGCCGTCCTTATTGCACCCTTACATTTCTTGTTGCATTCTTTATAAAGTCTGAATGCTTATAATGATGCCTCAACCGTGTATTTTTTGAAGGCCTTCTCCTTTGCTTTTATATGCATTTTTACATTGGAGTTAAGCCATCCAGGACTTTTGTTCGCTCTTTTAAATTTATTACCCAGTGGGATGCATTGGCTAATGTCCTTATTTTATATGCTCTTAAAGCAAACCCATCTCTCCTCCATGTTCTTTGTTCCTAAGATTTTATCCCAATTTATGCCTTCTAGCAAGGCTCATAGTTTAGGGAAGTTAGCTCTTTTGAAATTCAGTGTCTTTGTATTCCCCTTATGTTTCCTATTTGTGTGATTTATACTGAAGCCAATTGACCTTTGATCGATGTTACTTAAATTTCCCTGTATGTCCACATCCGTGATCAGGTCTGTATTGTTGGTAATCAGTAGATCCAGTAACGCTTTAATTCTAGTTGGGGCGAACACCATCTGACCCATAAAATTGTCCTGCAAGACATTTAGGAACTGCAGAGCCTGATCTGCACCCTCCTCATTTAGGTGCAGTCCATCCCTTCTATAGTACTGGTTGTTGACTGAGAAGTCGGCCCAGTCCTCCAGGAACCCAAACCCCTCCTTACTACACCAGCTTCTCAGCCACTTGTTTACTTCCCTAATCTCCCTCTGCCTTTCTAGTGTGGCTCGATGTACTGGTAGTATTCCTGAGAATACTACCTTGGAGGTCCTTTTCCTCAATTTAGCTCCCAAGTCCCTAAAATTGTTCTTTAGGACACTCCATCTGCCTCTGACTTTGTCATTGGTGCCAACGTGTACCATGACAGCTTGGTCTTCCCCAGCCCCTCCCAGTAATCCAACATACAGGTTTGGTAGAGTGGATTTGCGCTGATTCTGGCAATATCTGTTTATCATGTAATTGCTACTGGGAAGGGAACAAATGGGTTAGTGGAAGGTACGGGGAAGATATAACTTTGGGAAGGGAAAAAAGCACAGGGGAAGAATGGGCCAATCAAACTTGCATGTGAATTGTCACCAAAATAAAAAAGCAATAGCTTAAAATATTGTTCTGTGACAGTCCATGTCATATGGTTTGGAGAATAATAGCAGCAGTTTTTAGAAGGCAGCCCAGTTTGAAGATCTAAGAAGCGGCAAAGAAATCCTCTGGAGGTACTGAGAAGAGAAACAGAAGGCGCCACTCTAAGTACAATAAATAGTGGACATTTTTAATGTAAAGGGTTAAAAATAGCTGTACTCTCAAAAGTACTATGTCCAAGGGCGTGTGATACTGAGATGGTGAGCCGGATGTCCATGAAAGGTGTAGAACAAGCGATTTCCGTATCCTGGAGGTGCTGTCTTGTTGCTAAAAACCAGCTGGGGCATCCACTGCTGACACTTCCTGGTCAGTGGAGCGCACCCCAGCAACCAGGTGGATCGGTTTACTTCCGGGGGCGGGAGTCGGTCTCGTCCAATAGGCAAACGTTTTCAGAGCATGCACTCTTTCCTCAGGCCTAACAGGAGCAGTGATTGTGCTTGGTTTATGTGGGAGATGGTCTGCTGTGATTGGATACTAGTTTTTGTATTGGGATGGTGGCCAGCAGAGGACACATCGAGTCAGTCACATGACCGGGGCTGGCTCTAAAATGCAAAAGAGCAAACGTGTGCAAACCCAGTAATCCTAGTAATCCGTCCACCAGATCCGAGATGTGCCGAACCCAAGCGCCCAGTAGACAACATACAGTTTGGTGCTTTAGGTCTTTGTTACAGATTGCCCTCTCTGTCCTTCTAAGAATTGAGTCCCCTACCACCAGAATCTGTCTTGTCTTTCCCTTCGCTTCCCCCCACTCTCTTCCCCCGGCAGCTAGGAGAGTCTCTCAGCTCCAGCAGTGCTGGTCCCTGTCTGGTTTCACCAATGTCACTCAATGGAGCGTACTTGTTGGGCACTTCCCCCTCTACCCTTCCTGACTGTCACCCATCTACTTTTTCCTAGTGCCTGCACCTCTTTGTCTCCACCTGCCTCTGTGCTGGCCCCTGCCGGCACCTCCCATGTACGTTCCTGGCTCTCCTTTAGTATGGAGGGACTTCTCAGCACTGACAGTTGCTGCCCCAGATTCAGAACCTGGGCTTCCAGGGAAACAATGTGCTTACATTTTGCACAGCAGTAGTCACCCTCGATCGGATGATCAAGGAACGCATACATGCCGCAAGATGTACACCGAGTCGCTTCTCCATATCCGCCGGGCATCATACCTATTAATTTAATGAGGACTGGGGATTATATCCTATCCAAATTACCTAACAACTAGCTTCCTGACACTTGTACTCAACAAGACAATACACAGGTACCCAACAAGACAATACACAGGTACTCGCAGACCTACTAAATGAGTTCTATAGAAATTTATATAGGCCTCAAGCACCTGTGACCAATTAACCACTCCCCTTAATTAGTAGGCTAAAGGAAAAAAAGAAAAAAAAAAGACTGTTGCAAAAGCTGCAAGGGAAAGCCCCAAAAAGAACCTAAAATTCAACACAGCAATCACCAGCAGTCAAAAGCAAAACTTGTTCACACTCTCCACTCAAGGTCCCCACTGTTTTGCCTCCAACCAACAAGTACAAATCATATAATCCAGTAACAATATTGATCCCTTATTTCTACAAAAAAAAAAATGACATGCTATATAAAGCCAACCAATTGCTATGCGAAAGGCAGAACACATATTTTGTACAGACAGTCTTAATTTCTAGGTGCAGTCCGCTTGCTGGAGCCCATAAGGCACGATACTGCTGTTGCTGCAAGTCATCAGGGAATCATGCTGTCAACTCAATCTTCCAGACCATCAGGAGATACAGCTTGAGCTTATGCTCAGCAGCTAAGCAGACATCATCTGTAAAGGTAGGGGATACTGAAATACAGTAAGTGTAGACAAGCATACTGTACGTTCCTGTGTTTTATCACACATACCCAAGCTTAATATTTATTGCAGTTTTATACAAAGAGGTGGTAGCTAAGCAAAAGAATATGTGCATGTTGACTGTTTTTTAGCATTTGCATTTGATATGGGAAAATTAGGACTGCAGACTTGCTTCATGATAATAAAATATGGTGTTTTTCTGCTTAAATGGCTGTCTTTATTGCACTAATAACACATTAACATTAATTCCATAATTACATGTAATTGAGCCCATCATTCCACAAAAACATGACCCGTTCTTCCCTCTTAGAATAAAAGTGCATGTGTGTGTCATAAGCATACGCTCCTATTATTGTATAACATTCTCAGTTTGAAAGGTCCTCGCCTTTAGCGAATCACAGGCATTCCCCTTCTTGAACCTCCTTCCTGACAGCCTCCCTGCACATTATGACAGACTTACACACATTGTTCTGGCACTACTTTAGGGGGTTAATGTGGCATTCAACTACTCTCTGAATAATGCACACTGAAAGAGGCTCATCAATCATGCATGTGTGTATGCAGTGTGAGATTTCTATAAAACAGGAGAGGATCTGACAGCTGTTAAGATCCAATCTTGTTTAACGGGGAGAGGAGTATGGTTTCTAAAAAGAAAAGCTTCCTTCAGTACAAAGCAATGTATACATTCTGACTGGCCACAAAGTTGACAAGGAAAAATTACAAGTAGTATTAGCAGTTTAAGGTCCTTTACAAGAATAGAAACAAACAACTATTCAGATGTGATTATAGGCTCTAACTTGTAAATATTTTATTACAGCACTAAGGATGAGTGGGGGGGATTTAGGCAAAATTGATGTTGACACAAAAGTACCAATACGGTCTAAATTAGCCTCCAATTTAACCATGTACAGCTGAGGCAGAATTTGATTTAAATCAAAATCACTGGATTTGTGTTCCCCAAATCAGAATAAAAGGTAGCAGTATATGCTGATGACATATTCATCTTCATTACAAGGCTGGTTACTTCTCTCCAAAATCTCTTCTTGGAACTTGAGACACTGGTCAGCCATAAATTTACGACCACTGACATGTAAAGTTAATAACATTGATTATCTTGTGACAATGGCCTCTGAAAGTACGTGGGTATATTAGGCAGCAAGTGAATATGACCTAGCAGATTCATTCCAAGGATGGAAAACCAGCAGATCGGAGACAGGGTCATGGGTAGCCAAGACTCATTGATGCATGCGGGATGCAAAGACTGGCACATGTAGACAGAGCTACTGTAGCTCACATTGCTGAAAAAATTATTATTTTTCCAATAGAAAGGTTTCAGAACAGTGGATTGCAGTTTGTTGCGTATGGGGGCTGTGTAACCACAGAACAGTCAGGGTGCCCATGCTGATTTGTGTCCACAACCAAAAGCACCTAAAATGAGCATATGAGCATTAGAACTGAATCATGGAGAAATGGAAGAAGCTAACCTTGATTGATGAATCCCGTTTTCTTTTTCCACATCATGTGTATGGCCAGTGCTGTGTCTTGGCCTAGGCCACTGAATGTGGAATGTTTAATGAGTTTTCATTGATTTCCACATGTGCAAAGTGCTTAATGCTGAAATCAATGCAAACTCAATAAACAGTCCACATTTAGTGAAAATTCATGCACTGCAAAGTGCTCCGTGCTGAAATCAATACATAATTCATACATTAATAATCTGTGATATTTGAAACTGATGAGGTGGCAATCTTAAGCTGGGCTGATAGGGCTGCACTAATGGGCAATGATAGACTGCACTGATGGGCTGTCAGAAACCATGAATCAGACTGAGAGTCTGAGACAGAAGTACAGCTAAGGCCCCATGCACACGAGACGCAGTTAAACGCGCGTTCAGAGGCAGTTGGACACTTTTTTCAACTGCACCTGAACGCATGCAATGTTATCCTATGTGTCCATGTACACAGTCTATTTTTTTCCCGTTTTTTATGCAGTTGCGTTTAACCTCGTTTTTCCAGAAGCAAAAAAATGCGTTCAGACACTTTGCTTTTCCACGTTTCAGACGCAAAACGCAGCACCTGCGTTTAGCCCCGTTTGCGTTTATAAGCCTTTTTAAAGGAACCCAAATTTTTTTGACCAGAAAACTCAGAAATATGATGGTAAACCATAAAAAATACTAGAAAAAATTGTTTAAAATGTTGTAATTAGTTTAGATAGTTCATAGAGCATATATACTCACTGATGCACACATGTTTGTGAAATGCATACATGTTTGTGAAATATCCAATGGACATTCGCTGTGCCATCAACAGATGGGTCCAATATCGCCAAGCTCTGATTCTGGACCTCTCATGCAAATTTGTGACGACGTTGCTGCTTCATCAAGAGCGACATCAGGAGCATTTCCTGACATATATTCAATATGGGATCCATTTCCAAAAAAAAACAGAAAGAGAGGCAAATGCAAGTGTACAACTGCTCTCTCTGCTGCTGCTGCTGCTCACACAATGGCAGAAATAGTTAATAATACATGCTTTCTGAGCTTGGGGAGGGTCTATATGATGTTATCTTTACAAATGCTTATAGACGCAAACGCGTCTAAACGCGTCTAAACGCGCCTAAACGTGACATGAAAACACAGCAAAACGCGCGTTTTTAAACGCAGGATTCTGCTTTTTAAAACATGCGTTCAGCAGAGTTTGCATCTGCGTCTCGTGTGCATGGGGCCTAAATCACACTTGTTTAATAATAATAAAAAAAAAGTAAACGTAGTAGGCGTCGCCGATCCGTGATCCGAACGGGCCACCCCGTTCGGATCGGCACACCCCGCGATCCGCGGAGCGCTCCGCGGCCTCGGCCTTAGGAAAGGCCGCGGCTTCAGCCTAGCTCCGGAGCGGCGGCGGCCATCTTTGTACACCCGGTGGCCTTAGGAAAGGCCGCGGCTTCGGCCTAGCTCTGGAGCGGCGGCCATCTTGGTACACCCGGCCACTGTTTACAATGTGATCGCTCCGTCAAATGACGAAGCGATCACTTGTAAACATACCCTGCATTACCCAGCCAATATCCTGCATTACCCTGCATATACTCTGCATTACCCTGCATATACTCTGCATATACTCTGCATTACCCTGCATATACTCTGCATTACCCAGCATATACTCTGCATTACCCAGCATATACTCTGCATTACCCTGCATATACTCTGCATTACCCTGCATATACACTGCATTACCCTGCATATACTCTGCGATACTCTGCATTACCCAGCCAATACTCTGCGATACTCTGCATTACCCAGCCAATACTCTGCGATACTCTGCATTACCCAGCCAATACTCTGCTATACTCTGCATTACCCAGCCAATACTCTGCAATACTCTGCATTACCCAGCCAATACTCTGCTATACTCTGCATTACCCAGCCAATACTCTGCTATACTCTCCATTACCCAGCAAATACTCTGCGATGCCCAGCCGATACTCTGCGATACTCTGCGATACCCAGCCAATACTCTGCGATACCCAGCCAATACTCTGCGATACCCAGCCAATACTCTGCGATACCCAGCCAATATTACAGTGGGGTGAGGATGTGGATATTACAGTGGGGGAGATGGCGTGGATATTACAGTGGGGAAGATGACGTGGATATTACAGTGGGGACTACAGTGGTGTGAAAAAGTGTTTGCCCCCTTCCTCATTTCCTGTTCCTTTGCATGTTTGTCACACTTAAGTGTTTCGGAACATCAAACCAATTTAAACAATAGTCAAGGACAACACAAGTAAACACAAAATGCAATTTGTAAATGAAGGTGTTTATTATTAAAGGTGAAAAAAAATCCAAACCATCATGGCCCTGTGTGAAAAAGTGATTGCCCCCTTGTTAAAACATACTATAACTGTGGTTGTCCACACCTGAGTTCAATTTCTCTAGCCACACCCAGGCCTGATTATTGCCACACCTGTTCACAATCAAGGCATCACTTAAATAGGAGCTGCTTGACACAGTAAGGTCCACCAGAAGATCCTTAAAAGCTACACATCATGCCGAGACCCAAAGAAATTCAGGAACAATTGAGAAAGAAAGTAATTGAGATCTATCAGTCTGGAAAGGGTTATAAAGCCATTTCCAAAGCTTTGGGAATCCAGCGAACCACAGTGAGAGCCATTATCCACAAATGGCGAAGACATGGAACAGTGGTGAACCTTCCCAGGAGTGGCCGGCCGCCCAAAATTACCCCAAGAGCGCAGCGACGACTCATCCAAGAGGTCACAAAAGACCCCACAACAACGTCCAAGGAACTGCAGGCCTCACTTGCCTCAGTTAAGGTCAGCGTTCATGCCTCCACCATCAGGAAAAGACTGGGCAAAAATGGCCTGCATGGCAGAGTTCCAAGGAGAAAACCACTGCTGAGCAAAAAGAACATCAAAGCTCGTCTCAATTTCTCCACAACACATCTTGATGATCCCCAAGACTTTTGGGACAACATTCTGTGGACCGATGAGACAAAAGTGGAACTCTTTGGAAGGTGTGTGTCCAAGTATATCTGGCGTAGAAGGAACACTGCATTTCAGAAAAAGAACATTATACCAACAGTAAAATATGGTGGTGGTAGTGTGATGGTCTGGGGCTGTTTTGCTGCTTCAGAACCTGGAAGACTTGCCGTGATAAAAGGAACTATGAATTCTGCTGTCTACCAAGAGATCCTGAAGGAGAATGTCCGACCATCTGTTCGTGTACTCAAGCTGAAACGAACTTGGGTTCTGCAGCAGGACAATGATCCTAAACACACCAGCAAGTCCACCACCGAATGGCTGAAGAAAAACAAAATGAAGACTTTGGAGTGGCCTAGCCAAAGTCCTGACCTGAATCCTATTGAGATGTTGTGGTATGACCTTAAAAAGGCCGTTCATGCTCGAAAACCCTCTAATGTAACTGAATTAGGACAATTCTGCAAAGATGAGTGGGCCAAAATTCCTCCAGGACGCTGTAAAAGCCTCATTGCACGTTATCGCAAACGCTTGGTTGCAGTTGTTGCTGCTAAGGGTGGCCCAACCAGTTATTAGGTTTAGGGGGCAATCACTTTTTCACACAGGGCCATGATGGTTTGGATTTTTTTTCACCTTTAATAATAAACACCTTCATTTACAAATTGCATTTTGTGTTTACTTGTGTTGTCCTTGACTATTGTTTAAATTGGTTTGATGTTCCGAAACACTTAAGTGTGACAAACATGCAAAGGAACAGGAAATGAGGAAGGGGGCAAACACTTTTTCACACCACTGTAAATAGAAGCATGTCGTCAGTGAATAATCTGCATTTATGGGTTTGAGACCCGCTAGTTACCCCTTGGATGTTGGGGTTGGAGCGAATTGCGACCGGCCAAATTCACAGCGCTCCATGAGGGTGAAAATATAAGGCCAGGTGACCGAGTTAAAAGCCTTATGCAAATCAAGGGAGAATAGCATTCATTATTGTTTGGGGCCCTTATCCCAGCTAGATTGTAGTAGGGAAATTATATCTATTGCCCTTCTGATTTGGTCCGGCCCCTGTCTGCTAGGAATAAATCCCACTTGGTTCTTGTGGACGTACCGACTTATGAAGGAAACTAGGCGATTGGCAACAATTTTGGGGGAGATGGGTCTAGTCTATAGTTCCACATCTCTTCCTGATTTTTTTTCAGGTTTGGGTATTACTGTTATGTAGGCAGTGTTGAGTTGCGGGTCTAAGGGGGAGCCTAGGGTTTTTGCATCGAAAAATGTTGCTATATACAGTAGGGGGCAAGAGTACCGGCAAAGGCCTTGTAATAGGGTACTGAAAGACTGTTAGGTCCAGGAGCTGAACCCTTCTTAAGTTCTTTTATAACCACTAATATCTCCTCAACTGAAAAGGCTGCCTCTAACAAATTTTTGTGTTCAGTAGATAGTGTCGGTAAGGCGGGGGTTCATCAGAAATTTATTGGGCCCTTGTCTGTGGAGGCTGTGCTATAGAACTTAGTGTAGAAGTCATGGAAGGCTTCGAGTATTTTATTTGTATTGGCTGTAGGGGGTTGGTCTGCCATTCTAATTTTGGGGAGGGTGTGAGCGCGATACTATGGTGAAAGTTTATACTCTAACAGAGCCAATTTTGTCTTTCTGAGAGTAGAATTTGGCCCCACTCCAGCGAATGTGTTTCTCCGCTTTTGCCGTTAAGGATCTTCTGGTGGACCTTACTGTGTCAAGCAGCTCCTATTTAAGTGATGCCTTGATTGTGAACAGGTGTGGCAATAATCAGGCCTGGGTGTGGCTAGAGAAATTGAACTCAGGTGTGGACAACCACAGTTATAGTATGTTTTAACAAGGGGGGCAATCACTTTTTCACACAGGGCCATGATGGTTTGGATTTTTTTTCACCTTTAATAATAAACACCTTCATTTACAAATTGCATTTTGTGTTTACTTGTGTTGTCCTTGACTATTGTTTAAATTGGTTTGATGTTCCGAAACACTTAAGTGTGACAAACATGCAAAGGAACAGGAAATGAGGAAGGGGGCAAACACTTTTTCACACCACTGTATATGGTGGCGGAATTTTCACAGGTTTTTGCAAATTCAATTATTATTTGCTGATCCGAAAAATGATCCGATCCGTGACTCCTGATCCGAGGATCGATCCGATCCGTGAGTTTTTTGATCCGTTGCACCCCTAAAACGTAGTCAAAACATAGCCAGAGTTCAGAAACCGGAACGGATAGTCAGACAAGCCAAAACGTCAGGGAGCCAGAAGGAATGTCAGCCAAGCAAGTCTTTAACAGAAACACAGGAGAGCGTCTCTAGAGATGTGACCAAGGCGAAAGGCAGAGATCATCTGGACTGGACGGCTTAAGTAGGCAGAACCGATGAGCAGGATCATCAACAGGTGAGTCACTTTGGAGAGATAGGAGCTGCCAATCAGCCAACAGCTGAGCAGCCAGCTCAGAGAAGTAAGGGCTGGGCCGAGCCCTGACAGTACCCCCTCCTCAATGACCCTTCCCCCTCGGAGGGGAAAATGTCTATGGAAATCATGGAGGAGGACAGGGACATGCACATCCAAGGATGGGACCCAAGAGTGTTCCTCAGTACCGTACCCTTTCCAATGCACCAGGTACTGTTTGCGCCTACAGGAGTTAACAATGGACTGTACTTCATACTTCTCATGGATCTCAACCTGAACAGGGTGAGGACGCAGTACCGAGGTGGCAAAGCGGTTGCAGACCAAAGAAATTCTTTAAGTATGTAAACAGTAAAAAAGAGAGGACAGACCCTATTGGCCCCATAAAGAATGAGGAAGGACATCTGGTTACCAAGGATGGGGAGATGGCGAAGGTATTGTATTTATTCTTTTCCATAGTCTTCACGAGGGAATCGGGGGGCTTTAGTAACCAAAACTGCAGTGCTTATCCTCATGACACGTCACAGGAAGCACCCTCATGGCTAAAAAAGGACAGAATTAGAATTGGAATTGGGAAACTTAACATTAATAAATCACCGGGACCATCTTGGCTTGCACCCGAGGGTACTTAGGACACTCAGTCAAGTAATTGCCAGACCAATGTTCCTAATTTTTACTGATAGTCTACTGACTGGAATGGTACCAGCGGATTAGGGAAAAGCCAATGTAGTACCAATATTTAAAAAGGGCCCAAAATATATCCCTGGGAATTACAGACCAGTTAGCCTAAAATCAATAGTATGCAAGCTCTTGGAGAGGATGATAAGGGATTACATACAATATTTTAGTAATGAAAACTGTATCAGCAGTAGGGATGGGCCCGGTGCTCGATTCGAACCCACGTTCGAATCGAGCACCGGGCGTTCGCTCGCTCTGCGAGCCCAGAACTATTTAGGCCGTTCGCATCACATTCGTGTGATGCGAGCGGCCCGCAATGCATTGCGGCCGGCGCAGGGCATTGCTGGCTGATGATTGGCCAAGCATGCACTGTGACCCTGCATGCTTGGCCAATCACAGCGCCGGAAACTAGGAGAGCAATAATTGGCTACAGGCAGGATGCCTGTAGCCAATTAAAGCTCAGGGGCTTTAGTACGCGCCCCACCATTTAAAAGGCTGCCACGCCGTCGGCCCCGGTCACATGTGTTCCGGCTTTAGGGAGAGCAGTCTACTGATTTGCTTCTTTGCTTGATTGCTATTTCTTTGCTAAACCATTGCTACCTGAGTCATTCATCATTACTGAATACTGATCATTCATTGCTGCTGATTGCACAGTGAGTGTGATATTAGCTGCTGCTGGGGATTAGTCTGGTGTGTGCGTGCTGTTAGTACAGCATAGCAGTAGCACCAACCGCAGTGCTGTTAGAACAGCATTGCTCCCCAACTTCTGTCCCAACCTTCTGTCCCATCCCAGGCAGGGTTTTATAGGAGCCATATTGTGTTTGTGGCAGCACACATAGGACCTATATTTTCTTGTCAGCAGCACACATATAGTACCTATAGTGTGTTTGTGTCACTCAGCACCCATAGAACTTATAGTGTGTTTGTGGCAGCACACATAGGTCCTATATTTTCTTGTCAGCAGCACACATATAGTACCTATAGTGTGTTTGTGTCAGGACCCATAGGACTTATAGTGTGTTTGTGGCAGCACACATAGGTCCTATATTTTTTTGTCAGCAGCACACATATAGTACCTATAGTGTGTTTTTGTCACTCAGCACCCATAGGACTTATAGTGTGTTTGTGGCAGCACACATAGGTCCTATATTTTCTTGTCAGCAGCACACATATAGTACCTATAGTGTGTTTGTGTCAGGACCCATAGGACTTATAGTGTGTTTGTGGCAGCACACATAGGACCTATATTTTCTTGTCAGCAGCACACATAGTACCTATAGTGTGTTTGTGTCAGCACCCATAGGACTTATAGTGTGTTTGTGGCAGCACACATAGGTCCTATATTTTCTTGTCAGCAGCACACATAGTACCTATAGTGTGTTTGTGTCAGCACCCATAGGACTTATAGTGTGTTTGTGGCAGCACACATAGGTCCTATATTTCCTTGTCAGCAGCACACATATAGTACCTATAGTGTGTTTGTGTCAGCACCTATAGGACTTATAGTGTGTTTGTGGCAGCACACATAGGTCCTATATTTTCTTGTCAGCAGCACACATATAGTACCTATAGTGTGTTTGTGTCAGCACCCATAGGACTTATAGTGTGTTTGTGGCAGCACACATAGGTCCTATATTTTCTTGTCAGCAGCACACATATAGTACCTATAGTGTGTTTGTGTCAGCACCCATAGGACTTATAGTGTGTTTGTGGCAGCACACATAGGTCCTATATTTCCTTGTCAGCAGCACACATATAGTACCTATAGTGTGTTTGTGTCAGCACCCATAGGACTTATAGTGTGTTTGTGGCAGCACACATAGGTCCTATATTTTCTTGTCAGCAGCACACCTATAGTACCTATAGTGTGTTTGTGTCAGCACCCATAGGACTTATAGTGTGTTTGTGGCAGCACACATGGGTCCTATATTTCCTTTTCAGCAGCACACATAGTACCTATAGTGTGTTTGTGGCAGCACCCATAGGACTTATAGTGTGTTTGTGGCAGCACACATAGGTCCTATATTTTCTTGTCAGCAGCACACATATAGTACCTATAGTGTGTTTGTGTCAGCACCCATAGGACTTATAGTGTGTTTGTGGCAGCACACATAGGTCCTATATTTTCTTGTCAGCAGCACACATATAGTACCTATAGTGTGTTTGTGTCACTCAGCACCCATAGGACTTTATAGTGTGTTTGTGGCAGCACACATAGGTCCTATATTTTCTTGTCAGCAGCACACATATAGTACCTATAGTGTGTTTGTGTCAGCACCCATAGGACTTATAGTGTGTTTGTGGCAGCACACATGGGTCCTATATTTCCTTTTCAGCAGCACACATATAGTACCTATAGTGTGTTTGTGTCAGCACCCATAGGACTTATAGTGTGTTTGTGGCAGCACACATAGGTCCTATATTTTCTTGTGAGCAGCACACATAATACCTATAGTGTGTTTGTGTCAGCACCCATAGAACTTATAGTGTGTTTGTGGCAGCACACATAGGTCCTATATTTTTTGTCAGCAGCACACATAGTACCTATAGTGTGTTTGTGTCAGCACCCATAGGACTTATAGTGTGTTTGTGGCAGCACACATAGGTCCTATATTTCCTTTTCAGCAGCACACATAGTACCATAGTACCTATAGTGTGTTGTGGCAGCACACATAGGTCCTATATTTCCTTTTCAGCAGCACACATAGTATCTATAGTGTGTTTGTGTCAGCACTTATAGGACTTATAGTGTGTTTGTGGCAGCACACATAGGTCCTATATTTCCTTGTCAGCAGCACACATAGTACCTATAGTGTGTTTGTGTCAGCACCCATAGGACTTATAGTGTGTTTGTGGCAGCACACATAGGTCCTATATTTTCTTGTCAGCAGCACACATAGTACCTATAGTGTGTTTGTGTCAGCACCCATAGGACTTATAGTGTGTTTGTGGCAGCACACATAGGTCCTATATTTCCTTTTCAGCAGCACACATAGTACCTATAGTGTGTTTGTGTCAGCACCCTTAGGACTTATAGTGTGTTTGTGGCAGCACACATAGGTCCTATATTTTCTTGTCAGCAGCACACATAGTACCTATAGTGTGTTTGTGTCAGCACCCATAGGACTTATAGTGTGTTTGTGGCAGCACACATGGGACCTATATTTTCTTGTCAGCAGCACACATAGTACCTATAGTGTGTTTGTGTCAGCACCCATAGGACTTATAGTGTGTTTGTGGCAGCACACATAGGTCCTATATTTTCTTGTCAGCAGCACACATAGTACCTATAGTGTGTTTGTGTCAGCACCCATAGGAATTATAGTGTGTTTGTGGCAGCACACATAGGTCCTATATTTCCTTGTCAGCAGCACACATAGTACCTATAGTGTGTTTGTGTCAGCACCCATAGGACTTATAGTGTGTTTGTGGCAGCACACATAGGTCCTATATTTTCTTGTCAGCAGCACACATAGTACCTATAGTGTGTTTGTGTCAGCACCCATAGGACTTATAGTGTGTTTGTGGCAGCACACATAGGTCCTATATTTTCTTGTCAGCAGCACACATAGTACCTATAGTACTACAATGGCTGGAAGACCGCCAAGGAGAGGCAGACCGTCCCGAGGCAAGAACACAGGGCAAGCAGGCTCTGTTTCTAGAGACAACAGTGCTGGTCGTGGACGTGGTCGTGCATCGTCATCAGCACGTGGCCATGGGACATGCTTGTCTTTGTTTTCGGCAGCTGGACATGTTGAGCCGCATCATGCCGAAGGCTTGGTAGAATGGATGACCAAGCCCTCCTCATCCTCCTCATCCTCTCCCACCCAGGCTCATATGACTGGCAGAGCAGCTGCCAACGCGTACTCAATGGCATCATCAGCCACCCCTTCCCTAGACCCACCATGTCCTCCTGAGGAGTCCCCCGAACTGTTTGAGCACAGTGTTGGGTACATCCTCCAGGAGGATGCCCAACGATTCGAAGGCTCGGATGATGATACCCAGCTTGAGGAAGGCAGTAGTGTGCGCGCAGAGAGAGGGGATGCTGAAGGACAGCAATTTGGCAGTACTGTTCCACCAGCTGCAGCTTACTGCCAGGTTTGCTCTAGTGGTGAAGAGGAAGGGGATGATGAGGTCACTGACTCCACGTGGGTGCCTGAAGGGAGAGAGGAGGAGGAGGAGGATGCAGCGTCACATGTCCAACGAGGCAGGATGCCCCCTGGAGGCCAGCTAGAGGCCAGCACACCAACTGTATCACACCGCAGAGCTCCGCCTGTGCAGGGCGCTGCCTCTGCACGTTATCAGAAAAGTTCTTTGGTGTGGGCCTTTTTTGAGACGAGTGCATCAGATCGCACCACTGCTCTTTGCAATATTTGTTTCAAGCGTATCTCGCGTGGCCAAAACATCAGCCGCTTGGGCACCACAAGCATGAGCAGACATATGTCGACCTGCCATGCAGCTCGTTGGCAAGCACACATAAAAGACCCACACCAAAGAACAAAGCGGACCTCTCCTTGCTCCTCATCAGCTGGGATCTCCATCCCCACTATATCTTCAGTCCTCTCTGAAAGGTGCTCTGAGAGGACTGAAGGTGTAGAATTAGGTGTGTCACAACCAAGTACTTGCAGTACACCGACGTCCAATCGTAGCAGGCAAATTTCCCTGCCCCAGCTGCTGGACCGTAAAAAGAAGTATACTCCCAGCCATCCACATGCCCAGCGGTTGAATGCTAGCTTGGCTAAATTGCTAGCACTTCAACTGCTGCCTTTTCAGTTGGTAGACTCGGCCCCCTTCCGTGAGTTTGTTCAATGTGCGGCTCCTCAGTGGCAGGTTCCCAAACGCCACTTTTTCTCACAGAAGGCGATTCCGTCTCTCTACCGGCATGTGGAAGGCAATGTCCATGCCTCGCTGGACAGGGCGGTCAGCGGTAAGGTGCATATTACCGCTGACTCATGGTCCAGCAGGCATGGACATGGACGTTATCTTTCTTTCACGGCCCATTGGGTCACTCTATTGGCAGCTGGGAGGGATGCAGGACAAGGTGCAGTAGTGTTGGAGGTTGTTCCGCCACCACGCCTCCAAAATGCTACTACTGGTTGTGACACACCTCTCTCCTCCACCCCCTCCTCTTCTTCTTCCTCCATGTCCTCTTCGAGTGCTCTGTCCTCGGAACCAGCGGTGCTCCGTAGGCGTACAAGGGGCTACGCGAGTACGCAGGCAAAAAGATGCCATGCCGTGCTTGCGCTGGTGTGTTTGGGGGACAGGAGCCACACTGGGGCAGAGGTTCTGCCAGCTCTGCAGGGGCAGGCCGAGAGGTGGTTGACGCCACGCCAGCTTAAGCCAGGAATGGTGGTTTCTGACAATGGCACCAACCTCCTCTCCGCCCTGCGACAGGGGCAGCTCACCCATGTGCCCTGTAAGGCTCACGTCCTCAACCTGGTGGTGCAGCGGTTCTTGGGCAGGTACCCAGGCTTACAGGATGTCCTGAGGCAGGCCAGGAAAGTCTGTGTGCATTTCCGCCGATCTTATAATGCCAGTGCTCGGCTGACTGAGCTGCAAAAGGAGCTGAACCTGCCCAAGAACCGCCTAATATGTGACATGCCCACCAGGTGGAACTCAACGTTGGCCATGCTGCAGCGACTGCACATGCAGCAGAGGGCCATCAATGAGTACCTTTGCGACTACGGCACCAGGACAGGGTCAGGGGAGCTTGGCTTTTTTTCCCCACGCCAGTGGAGCATGATCAGGGATGCATGCACTGTCCTCTCACCATTTGAGGAGGCCACGAGGATGGTGAGCAGTGACAGTGCATGCATCAGTGACACTGTACCTCTTGTCCACCTTTTGGAGCATACGCTGCGTGGGATAATGGACAGGGCACTTGAGGCAGAACAGAGGCAGGAAGAGGAGGACTTCCTTGCCTCTCAAGGCCCCCTTTATCCAGACAGTGTTCCTTCTGTCCCACCCATCACACAGGAAGAGGATGAGAGGAGGAGGAGGAGGAGGAGGAGGAGGAGGAGGAGGATTGTGTGAGCATGGAGGTGGAGCCTGGCACTCAGCATCAGCATCAGCAGCAGCAGTCTTTTAGGGATGATGTACAGTCCCAACAAACCAGTGGACTTGTATGTGGCTGGGAGGAGGTGGCTGGCGATCATGTGGTCCTCAGTGACCCAGAAGACTCCGGACCGAATGCCTCAGCTAACCTACGTTGCATGGCCTCCCTGATCCTGCAAAGCCTGCGGAAGGATCCTCGTATTCTTCGGATCAAGGAGAGGGACCATTACTGGCTGGCCACTCTCCTTGATCCACGGTACAAGGGTAAGGTTGCGGACCTTATCTTGCCGTCGCAGAGGGAGCAGAGGATGAGACATCTCAGGGAGGCCTTGCAGAAAGGTCTGTGCAACGCGTTCCCAGAAACTGGGAGGTTACAAACTCCTGGTCCTGGACGACGAGTTGCTGAGGCTTCGGTCAGTAGCAGAAGGAGCGGTGGGGAAGGTGGACGTCTGACCGATGCGTTCAGACAATTTTTTAGTCCGCAGCCCCAAGGTTTTATCGGTTCCAGCAACCATCGCCAGCGTCTGATATACATGGTGCAGGAATACCTAGGGGAGAGGTCAGACTTGGACACCTTTCCCACCGAAAATCCTCTTGCTTACTGGGTCTTGAGGATGGATCACTGGCCAGAGCTTGCACAATATGCAATTGAGCTACTGGCCTGTCCTGCATCCAGCGTTCTTTCCGAACGCACATTCAGTGCTGCTGGAGGATTTGTCACTGATCACAGGGTGCGCCTGTCCACCGACTCGGTTGATCGACTGACCTTCATAAAAATGAATCAGTCTTGGATCACCACCAGCTACCAGGCACCTGAAGCGGATATAACTGAATAAATTATAATGTCACATCCCTTCAAGACTGCCTATGCTGATGCTGAGTGACTGTCCTGTTATGTTCACTGACTATCCTCTTCCTCCTCCTCAATGATCCATTCCTTGATAGCTTGGAAGAACATTTTTGTTTCTGGGTGCCACCACACCAGTGCCTAAGGCACAATTTTTCAGCCCCTGTGTAACAGGGGCATGTAATTACAATTTTTAAGCAATGCTTCGCAACATGTCTGACTGCTGTGCTCCAAGTACAGTATCTGTGAGGGGTTGCAGTGTTGTGGCACCAGCACCAGTGCCTAAGGCACAATTTTTCAGCCCCTGTTTAACAGGGGCATGTAATTACAATTTTTTAAGCAATGCTTCGCAACATGTCTGACTTCTGTGCTCCAAGTACAGTATCTGTGAGGGGTTGCAGTGTTGTGGCACCAGCACCAGTGCCTAAGGCACAATTTTTCAACCCCTTTTGGGGCGTGTAATTACAATTTTTAGTCAATGCTTTGCAACAGGTCTCATTGCTGTGCTCAGAGTACAGTATCTGTGATGGGTTGCAGTGTTGTGGCACCAGCACCAATGCCTAAGGCACAATTTTTCAGCCCCTGTTTAACAGGGGCATGTAATTACAATTTTTTAAGCAATGCTTCGCAACACGTCTGACTGCTGTGCTCCAAGTACAGTATCTGTGAGGGGTTGCAGTGTTGTGGCACCAGCACCAGTGCCTAAGGCACAATTTTTCAGCCCTGTTCAGCAGGTGCATGCAATTACAAATCTTGATCTAATAACTCACAGCAGGGTCCATTCCTGTGCCCACCAAGAGTAACTGTGAGGGCTTACAGTCTTGTGGCAACACCGTCCACCACCATTATCACCACCAAAAGGCCCAATTTTTCTGCCCTGTTCAACAGGTGCATGCAATTACAGATCTTGATCTAATAACTCACAGAAGGGCCCATTCCTGCGCCCACCAAGAGTAACTGTGAGGGCTTACAGTCCTGTGGCAACACCGTCCACCACCACCACCACCAAAGGCCCAATTTTTCTGCCCTGTTCAACAGGTGCATGCAATTACAAATCTTGATCTAATAACTCACAGCAGGGCCCATTCCTGCGCCCACCAAGAGTAACTGTGAGGGCTTACAGTCTTGTGGCAACACCGTCCACCACCACCACCACCACCAAAGGCCCAATTTTTCTGCCCTGTTCAACAGGTGCATGCAATTACAAATCTTGATCTAATAACTCACAGCAGGGTCCATTCCTGTGCCCACCAAGAGTAACTGTGAGGGCTTACAGTCCTGTGGCAACACCGTCCACCACCACCACCACCACCACCACCAAAGGCCCAATTTTTCTGCCCTGTTCAACAGGTGCATGCAATTACAAATCTTGATCTAATAACTCACAGCAGGGTCCATTCCTGCGCCCACCAAGAGTAACTGTGAGGGCTTACAGTCCTGTGGCAACACCATCCACCACCACCACCACCACCAAAGGCCCAATTTTTCTGCACTGTTCAACAGGTGCATGCAATTACAAATCTTGATCTAATAACTCACAGCAGGGCCTATTCCTGCGCCCACCAAGAGTAACTGTGAGGGCTTAACAGTCTTGTGGCAACACCGTCCACCACCACCAACACCAAAGGCCCAATTTTTCTGCACTGTTCAACAGGTGCATGCAATTACAAATCTTGATCTAATAACTCACAGCAGGGCCCATTTCTGCGCCCATCAAGAGTAACTGTGAGGGCTTACAGTCTTGTGGCAACACGGTCCACCACCACCACCACCACCAAAGGCCCAATTTTTCTGCCCTGTTCAACAGGTGCATGCAATTACAAATCTTGATCTAATAACTCACAGCAGGGTCCATTCCTGTGCCCACCAAGAGTAACTGTGAGGGCTTACAGTCCTGTGGCAACACCGTCCACCACCACCACCACCACCAAAGGCCCAATTTTTCTGCCCTGTTCAACAGGTGCATGCAATTACAAATCTTGATCTAATAACTCACAGCAGGGCCCATTCCTGCGCCCACAAGAGTAACTGTGAGGGCTTACAGTCCTGTGGCAACACCGTCCACCACCACCACCAAAGGCCATATTTTTCTGCCCTGTTCAACAGGTGCATGCAATTACAAATCTTGATCTAATAACTCACAGCAGGGCCCATTCCTGTGCCCACCAAGAGTAACTGTGAGGGCTTACAGTCTTGTGGCTACACTAACATCTAATGGGAAAAATTTCTGCAGAGTATATACGGCAGGCCCCTACTTTCAAACATCCAACTTACAAACGACTCCTACTTGCAAACGGAAAGAGAAAACAGGAAGTGAGAGGAAATCTACCCCTAGGAAGGGAAATTCAATCCTGTTAGATTTAATTTGGGAAAAAGGTATCTCCTCTCTACTGATGCTTTATCACCAATCCTTGTTTCAATTAAAACCCCACTTTTCCAAAAACATTTGTCATTGGGACGGAAAGTGAGGTGAAATGTTCTGAACAGATGTGCAAAGACAGCAAATGTTACAGAGGTGATAACCCCTCCCTATGTTCTCCAAAAAGCTTAAAAATTGATTTTTTTGGGGATGGAGCTACACTTCATAATGTACCTGTTCAGATTCTACTTAAGAACAAACCTACAGTCCGTGTCTTGTTTGCACCGCCTGTATACTGCTGTTCAGAGTATATAGGGTTGTAGGTAGGGTTTTATTTTGGGTGCGGGGTCCCCCTTAATATCCATACAAGACCCAAAGGGGCTGGGGGGGGGGGTGAGGGGGTAGCCATGCCCTTTTTCGCAAGGATTTTCAGCCATATGGCCAGGAAAAGACATGACATTAAAGCCGCAAGTGGTTTTAAATGGCTTCTTTTTTTCATTTACAAATGTCATTTTGTGCAGGGACAGTTCTAAACACGGGAAACACATGCCACTTCACAGGCATACTTTAGACACCCCCCAGGTACCATATTTAAAGGAAAATTTCACTTTTTTTTTTTCACTTTATGCATCATTAAAATGACTGCTCCCGAAAAAACGTTAGTTTTTAAAAGTTCTTTTTGCATTGATATATGTCCCCTGGGGCAGGACCCGGGTCCCCAAACCTGTTTTATGACATTAACATGCATATTGGCCGTTGTAATTAGCAATTTTGATTTTGAACGTTCGCGTCCATTGTAACGAATAGGGTTCGAAAATTCGCGCGAACTTTCGGTCCGTTCGAAGGTTCTGGTGCGAACCGAACCCGGGGGTGTTCGGCTCATCCCTAAATCAGCAGTAATCCACATGGATTCATGAAGAACCATTCTTGCCAAACCAATCTATGAGGAAGCGAGTTGCCATCTAGATAAAGGAAGGCCCGTAGACTTGGTGTATCTGGATTTTGCAAAAGCATTTGACACAGTTCCACATAAACGTTTACTGTTCAAAATAAGGTCCGTTGGCATGGACCATAGGTTGAGTGCATAGATTGAAACCTGGCTACAAGGGCGAGTTCAGAGGGTGGTGATAAATAGGGAATACTTGGAATGGTCAGGGGTGGGTAGTGGGGTCCCACAGGGTTCTGTGCTGGGACCAATCCTATTTAATTTATTCATAAACGACCTGGAGGATGGGGTTAACAGTTCAATCTCTGTATTTGCGGACAATACTAAGCTAAGCAGGGCAATAACTTCTCTGCAGGAAGTGGAAACCTTGCAAGAAGAGCTGAACAAATTAATGGGGTGGGCAACTACATGGCAAGTGAAGTTTAATGTAGAAAAATGTAAAATAATGCATTTGGGTGGAAAAAATATGAATACAATCTATACACTAGGGGGGGAACCTCTGGGGGAATCTAGGATGGAAAAGGACCTGGGGATCCTAGTAGATGATAGGCTCAGCAATGGCATGCAATGCCAAACTGCTGCTAACAAAGCAAACAAACTATTGACAAGTAAATTCAAAGAAGCAGGATTTAGGATCTTCTCCCGCTAAACCTCCCAAAAACCTTCATTAAAATATTTCTGCAGTACTCACCCCTTTGTTGGAGAAGTCAAAACCATGGATGAACTATGTAATAAATATTTGTGTGATGCTCGATGCTACAGGGAATACATTTGTAGTGCTTACTCTCCCAGGAGCTACTGGTGATGATGGGTCCTCTGTTCTGTCACAACTCTCTTAACTGCTCAATCTCTACTGACACACTTGGTTGTAGACAAATAACCGTTTCCACCTGTGTCACTTAAGAGTTTGTAAGCTACCACTCTGTAATAATGCACAGAGAAAATTAAGACACAAGCCACTTGGTAATAGAATAAATGAATGCATTATAACAAGGCAGACAAACAAGTTGCAAATCAGTAAACATGGTCCAGACTCAAAGACACTATAATAGATAAATGGTCAACAAACCACTAACTTGCATTTAAAGGAGAGTAAACAAGGGGGAAGCAGAAAGGGGGATTGAGAGACTATAAGGTACCAAGAGATACAAAAACTAAATATATCAAAAAAATATATGACAAAGCTTTATTAACTATCAACCATTAAAATAGTAAAGCCCCATACACACGGTCGGATTTTCCGATGGATTCTGTCCTATCAGACAATGTTGTCGGAAATTCCGACCGTGTGTAGGCACCATCGGACAGTTTCCATCGGATTGTCTGACGGACAAAGTCCTATCTCCTGCTGGATAGATTTTTTGACAACAAAGTCCGATCACACCAAATCCGATCGTGTGTAGCGAATTCCGACGGACAAAGTGCTACGCATGCTCAGATCACATTACAAGACCAAAGCTATTGGCTACTAGCCTCTACGTAGTCCCGTCGTAGGCAACAAACGTCACCACGTTCAGAATGATCGGATTTTCCGACAACTTTGTCCGACCGTGTGTACGCAAACCAACATCGGACAAAGTACGACGGACATGATCCGACGGACCTGGTCCTCGGATAATCCGCGCGTGTGTATGGGGCTTACTACAGTAATGCAATAGAAATGGTTACATAAAAACATCTCCATATGCTGTAATCAATAGTGTACTCTATGTCAATACCCAATAATTCTGAAATGTATTCAAAAGAGAGACCCCACCGCGTTTCAACTTGACAGTCTTCCTCCGGGGGAAGTCTCCAATACACCCCCCACTGCATTTCTTTTCTGGTGTGGTTGGTTCAGCATATGCCGTCACTACCGCAATGGCACTGCGGGTGACATCAATTCTGGGTGCACAGTAGCTACTGCCATGATGCAAATGGAAAGGCAGGGAAGAAGAAGATAATGGTGCTGGCGTGCAGTGTTACCCAGGGCACACAAGAGACAAAGCACAGTTGTCTCCACTAGCATTGGGAGGACAAGGACAAAGCCTGTAAACCCCCCAATTAGCCTTACTTTTAAACAATTGTATGTTGATAAGTGTTATACAAAACCCAGGTATACCAATGTTTAATTACTATATATAACTTTTCAACATCTGATACTGTATAAACAACTTTTTATAGTCAGCTATGGAATACTATTGATACTTGAATTTCTTGCAGAAAATCACCTTTTCAGAATATACTGTATCTCATAAAAGTGAGTACACCCCTCACATTTTTGTAAATATTTTATTATATCTTTTCATGTGACAAATTACACTTTGCTACAATGTAAAGTAGTTAGGGATGAGCTTCGAGTTCGAGTTGAACTCATGTTCGACTCGAACATTGCCTGTTAGCACGTTCACAGAACAGCGAACAATTTGGGGTGTTTGCGGCAAATTCGAAAAGCCACGGATCACCCTGTAAAAGTCTATGGGAGAAATCTAAAGTGCTCATTTTAAAGGCTTATATGCAAGTTATTGTCATAAAAATTGCTTGGGGACCTGGGTCCTGCCCCAGGGGACATGTATCAATGCAAAAAAAAGTTTTAAAAATGCCCATTTTTTCGGGAGCAGTGATTTTAATAATGCTTAAAGTGAAACAATAAAAGTGTAATATTCCTTTAAATTTCATACCTGGGGGGTGTATATAGTATGCCTGTAAAGGGGCGCATGTTTCCCGTGCTTAGAACTGTCCCTGCACAAAGTGTAATTTCTGCAGGAATATCCATACCAGACCCTTTATCCGAGCACGCAACCTGGCAGGCCGCAGGAAAAGAGGGGGAACCCCCCCTCCTGAACCATACCAGGCCACATGCCCTCAACATTGGGAGGATGCTTTGGGGGTCTGTGACCCCTTAAAGCACCATGTCCCCATGTTGATGGGGACAAGGGCCTCATCCCCACAACCCTTGCCGGTGGTTGTGGGGGTCTGCGGGCAGGGGGCTTATCAGAATCTGGAAGCCCCCTTTAACAAGGGAACCCCCCTGTTTGAAATGGTAAGGGGGTACAAAAGTACCCCTACCATTTCACAAAGAAAGAGTAAAAAATTGTTAAAAAACACACAGACACCGTTGGGAAAAGTCCTTTTTTTAAATGAAAAAATTTTTAAAAATATTCCAGCGGTGGTAATCCACTCTGATCTCTTCTCCGGGGTCCAGCGATGGGTGATCTCTCCCGATGGTCCAGCGCAGCGCATCCTGTCTCCACCAGAGACACTGTGGGAATCCCGGTGAGGGCCTGACAGGTCTTAGCTGAGGAGGACGGGGCCACCCATCAGCCGACCCCGCCCCCCTCTGACGCAAGGGGAAACCCGGGCTTCCCCAGTTACGTGCGGGTGACCCCGCCCCCCTCTGATGTAACGGAAACCTGTGTTACATCAGAGGGGGGCGGGGTCACCCCGTACATCACTGGGGAAACCCTTGCATCAGAGGGGGGTGGGGTTAGGTGACGGGTGGCCCCGTCCTCCTCAGCTAAGACCTGTCAAGCCATCACCGGGATTCCCGCAGTGTCTCCGAAGTTGATCATGTTTGCCATCCTCATTGACTCCAGACTCAGAGAAAGACTCTCTTTTAAGGAGTGCTTGTGGAAGCCTTCTGTACATTTGTCTCTGAGCTTTGCAGTCCCACCCTTGCCTCCCTCACCTCCCATGACTCCTGGTACCGAGTCGGTCAGTGAAGGTGAACCCATGCACGGGTTTCAAGTGTCTCTCTGCAGATGAGAGAGCCCTTAGGAGGAGGGAGAGACTGTGCCTTTATTGTGGCAAGGCAGGTCACCTTTTGAAGTCTTGTCCTACCCTTCCAGGGAACGCCCGAACCTTGAGGTCCTGTCACGGACATATGTTTTGTGGCGTTGTTTTGTCCCCAGTTATCCAGAAGGATAAGCCCCTGGTTCCGGTTACCCTTTCTTGGGCTATGTCATCCATCAAGATACAGGCTCTAATTGACTCTGGGGCTGCAGGCCTGTTCATTGATGCTGCCTTTGTATCGAAGCACTCGATTCCTCTGCAGCTGCGTGACACTCCACTTGCCATTGAGGCTCTTGATGGGAGACCTCTACAGCCTGCCCATGTGACTCATGAGACTGTTCCGTTGTCCATGGCCATAGGGGCTCTTCTCCATGAGATAATCCAATTCCAGATTATTTCCTTACCTACGTTTCCACTGGTTTTTGGTTACCCTTGGTTACAGAGGCACAACCCCTCTTTTGATTGGCTCCATGCTGAGGTTCTCTTCTGGTCACCACAATGCAGTAAGACATGCTTCAAGAAGGTAGCCAAGGTCCTGTGCACCTCTTCACTCTCCTCCCTGCTGGAGGAGTACAGAGATTTTAGTGATGTCTTTGACAAAGTTCAAGCTGGTAGTTTGCCCCCACACTGGCCGTATGATTGCGCAATTGACCTTCAACCTGGTGCCATACCCCCTCGTGGATGGGTTTACCCTTTGTCGGTCTTGGAGGGTAAGGCCATGGACAAGTATGTTGCAAACACACGTTCTCAAGGTTGCATCTGCAAATTCTCTTCGCCTGCTGGTGCTGGTTTCTTCTTTGTGAAGAAGAGAGGTGAACTGAGACCTTGTATTGATTATAGGGGTCTCAATCGTTTCCCAATTAAGGATGCTTATCCGATTCCGTTGATTACAAAGTTATTTGACCGCCTCAAGGGAGCAATGGTTTTCACAAAGCTTGATTTGAGAGGGGCATACAATCTTGTGAGGATTAAGGAGGGCGACAAGTGGAAAACTACATTTAATACCAGAACAGGTCATTATGAGTACCTCGTAATGCCATTTGGCCTTTGTAACGCTCTGGCAGTTTTCCAGGAATTTATTAACAACGTCCTCCGAGATTTGTTGCAGTTTGTTCTATTTACTTTTATTATTAAACAAGTGTGATTTGATTGTACTTCTGTCTCGGTCTGATTCATGGTTTTTGACAGGCAGTGCTGGAAAATAATGGTGGCCACACAAAATATTGACACTTTGGGCCCAATTTGGACATTTTCACTTAGGAGTGTACTCACTTTTGTTGCCAGCGGTTTAGACATGAATGGCTGTGTGTTGAGTTATTTTGAGGGGACAGCAAATTGACACTGTTATACAAGTGGTACACTCACTATTTTACATTGTAGCAAAGTGTAATTTCTTCATTGTTGTCACATGAAAAGATATAAAATATTTACAAAAATGTGAGGGTTGTACTCACTTTTATCAAATACTGTATAACCCACTGAGGATGACTGCCAAGTTGAAACGCATTGGGGTCTCCCATGTGATACATTTCAGAAAAATTGGGTGTTGCTATAACTATTGATTACAGCATATGGAGATGATTTTATGTAACCTTTTCTATTGCTTTACTGTATTACTATTTTAATGGTTGATACCTAATAAAGCTTTGTCATATATATTTTTATATAGATATATTTAGTTTGTGTATCTCTTGGTACTTTATAGTCCTTCAATCCCCCTCTTTCTGATTCCCCCTTGTTTACTCTCAATTAGTAGGATGTGATACCACCCTAAGATCAATTGGGATTTAGGACCATTGCTTATTTATTTGTATTTAAATGAATTATAGTGAGGTTAAACTGAGCTATAAAAGATGCACTAGAGTCTCTAGAATGGCACCAACTACCTTAGAAGAGAAAAAGTATCCTTTTGTGCGTGCTACACATACAATTCCAAAGGCAGGTGGACGTATGTTTTTCTAGTATACAGGGTACTCTTGAAAGTGACTGAAAGTACCTGGCGCCTGAAATTCAACTTTGGCTGGCTTAGGGGGGTGTGGGGGAATTATTCTTTAGGTGGTGCACATAAACTGTCACTTTAAGAGGGTGGGTAAAGAATGGCAGGTGGACTGCTAAGTAGAAGCAGTCTCTATTGTCTTAACAGGGTGTAGTGTGCCTTAAGATTTGTAGTCCAGTTCACCACTTCTGGCAGTCTAGTCAGTTCCCAATGGCTTGGCGATCAGCGGGTTCCAGCAATCAGGTCCCAGTGGTGCAGTTTCTTGGCCTGGATCCTAACACAGGGTGCAGTCTTTCAGCTCTGATCCTGAGATGCAGCGTCTCCGTCTCTCAAGTTTAGTCTCTGAGGGCAGCTCTGGCAAACTCAGAAGCAGGTCCATACAGCAATAGGTCATTTTAGCTCCTCTCCAGTAGCTCTATATGGGCACAAACCCTGACAGTAGACAGTAGGTCTGTACCCTTTGTTCTCCTCCCTGAACTGGCCCTGATCTGGAACAATATGCCTGGGAAAACAGTGAAGCTCTCCTCCTGCAGGTGCAGCAAATTGTAGGAGTTAGAAGACCACAACTTATTAGCCTCAATTAACAAGTATGATGCAGCGCCCCTTTAAGAACTACAATTCAAATAATCCTGAGCGTGGAATCTGACAACCAGCGTTTCACATTTACTAAATGTGGCAAAAACCTGTAACCCCGATTTGTTGGAAGGTTAAAGAAATATTTATTCCCTTGGGATTATATGGGTAGCCACTGGCCACTCAAAATAATTTTTTATGTATGTAAAAACATGAACTATTATTCAATTCCAAAATATGAAACAAAACATGTTATTTATTTTTTTGAAAAATATTTATTGGATTTTTTTATAGTAAGAAAATAGAGCAAGTACAGAATACAGAGCTCAATAGCCCTGATTACAAAACATTTTTATAATATTAGCAGTCTTTTTTTTGATGAAACAACCACAAGATTGTTGATGAAAATGATAATTATATGCACTATTGTATCAACATGACATAAAATCCAATGCAAACATATGTGATATGATAATGATATGTTTGCATTGGATATTATGTCATTTTGATACAACAGTGCATATAATTATCATTTTCATCTTGTGGATGTTCCATCAAAAAAAGACTGCTAATATTTTAAAAACGTTTTGTTTTATATTTTTTTATTTAATAAAAGTTGATGTTTTTACATATATAAAAATTATTTTGAGTAATTACCAGTGGCTACCCATATAATCCCAAGGTAATAAATATTTCTTTAACTGTATATTAAATAGGGATGATTGTAGTATTCAGTCCACAATCATTCTTAATTTTGTTGGAAACAGCCTATACATCAACCTCTTTAGTAAGTAAGGTGCCTCTCATATTAACAGACATGCTTTTGACCAATCAAACCATTCTGTAAGGGCTGCACATGCGCAGTGAAATATGGGACACATGATCACATGGAAGAGGGATTTGATTACTATGAATGGAACTACAAATACTGTATTTATCGGCGTATAACACACACACACACGTGTATAACACGCACCCCAATTTAAGAGGGAAGTTTCAGGAAAAAAAACTAATATAAAAAAAAATAAAATAATGGTCAGTGAGAATCAATGCAGTCTGATTAGTGCCCATCTGCAGCCTTAAGTGCAGCCTGATCTGTGCCCATCTGCAGCCTGTTCTGTGCCCATCTGCAGCCTGTTCTTACCCATCAGCCCCATCAATGTAGCTCACCATCTCTCATAGGAAATCACTGAGCCATCATCTGTTTACTCGGCTCTCAGTCGGCAGTCACATACACAGTCCCACCACTGCCATCGGCATTGGACAAGCTCCTGTGATAGACAGAACACTGGTCCAATGCTGGTGGCAGAGGCGGAACTGTGTGTGTGTGACGTGCGAGCCGTGTTAGAGACGAGTGAGAACCGAATGGAGAGCCGAGTGGAGAGGAGAAGACGACTCTGTGATTTCTGGCGGCACACGTCCCCCTCCTTCCCCTCTGAGGTACGCTGTCGGCGTATAACATGCACGTGCAATTTTCTCCCTATTTTCAGGGGAAAAATGTGTGTGTTATATGCCGATAAATACAGTACTTACTTCCTGAACCTCCAGCACAGGGGGATGTGGATATTATTACCATGAGTGGAATTTGAGGCTACTCTTTGTGCCAACACCCAAAAAATTGTATATAGAAAAGAAATATCAAAGGCACAAGAGAAACCCCCCCTTTTTTTTCTTATAGTGGAATTGCCCCAAATATGTATAGTATGTGGAGCAGAGTACAGGGGTGAATAGTTTGTAGGGCAGTGTACAGGGATCAGTGGTATGTAGGGTATTGTACACAGCTCAGTATTTGGTAGCATAGTGTACACAGGTCAGTGATTTGTATGGCAGAGTACAATGGTCAGTAGTTTGAAGAGCAGAGTATAGGGGATAATAGGTTGCACAGCGGATCCCTTTCACATGTTGTGCAGTCCTTCCGTCTTGGGCTTCGCCATGGTGCCGGAAGACCAGGGTCCAGTCACAAGTGCAAACTTTGCAACCCTAGTTCGGCCAGTGGTGTCAGTGTGGACTGGGAATGATGTCAGTCAGTAGGGCAGTGGACATGATCAGTAGGGCAGTGGACATGGTCAGTAGGGCAGTGGACATGGTCAGTAGGGCACTGAACGTGGTCAGTAGATGGGGTCGGTAGGGCAGTGGACATGGTAGGGCAGTGGACATGGTCAGTAGGGAAGTGGACGTGGTCAATAGGGAAGTGGACGTGGTCAGTAGGGAAGTGGACGTGGTCAATAGGGCAGTGGACAGGGTCAGTAGGGCGGTGAACAGGGTCAGTAGGGCAGTGGATGGGGTCAGTAGGGCGGTGGACGTGGTCAGTAGGGCAGTGGACGTGGTCAGTAGGGCAGTGGACGTGGTCAGTAGGGAGGTGTACATGGTCAGTAGGGAGGTGTACATGGTCAGTAGGGAAGTGGACGTGGTCAGTAGGGAAGTGGACATGGTCAGTAGGGAAGTGGACATGGTCAGTAGGGAGGTGGACGTGGTCAGTAGGGAGGTGGACGTGGTCAGTAGGGCGGTGGACGTGGTCAGTAAAGCGGTGGATGTGGTCAGTAGGGCGGTAGACGTGGTCAGTAGGGTGGTGGATGGGGTCAGTAGGGCGGTGGACCGGGTCAGTAGAGCGGCGAACAGGGTCAGTAGGGCGGTGGATGGGGTCAGTAGGGCAGAGAATGGAGTCAGTAGTTTATTTTACCAGTTTATTTTATAATTTTTTTTTTTATTTATTTATTTTTTTACAGTTTTTTATGAGAGGGAGGCAGTGGAGGGCAGTGTGGAGGGACCGCATGATGGGAGGGGGGGTAGTATGGGAGGGAGCAGAGTGACAGTCAGCAGCACACCTGGAACATTATACTCACTGGACAGTATTATTTTACTCTCTGCTGTGACAGAGAGTTTGTGGCTTACCAGGAGCGGCCTCGGGCAGGGAGCTTTTCTCCGATGGCAGGAACAGCCTTGAGACAAGAAGCGAGAGCCAGGGTCGGGGGCGGAGTTGGGAGGCGGAGCTGATGGTCTTGGGTACGGATGACTGCTTGCCTCTTGGCTGGATAGGAGGGCCGGCGGGGCGGCATATAGGAGAACTTATCCTGCTCCTGCAGCTGTTGAAAGACCTGCAGGAGACAGGAGGAGAGCAGAGGAGATCGGTTATCTTATATGCCACCCCGCCGGCCCTCCTATCCAGCCTGGTGCTAGCTGCAACAAGAGTGTAAAGTGAAGAGGCAAGCAGTCTTCCGTACCTAGGACAGCCAGCTCTGCCTCCCATCTCCGCCCCCGGACTCCGGCTCTTGCTCACACAAGTATAGACAAAACTGACAGAGGAGCCACACGGGCCCCCCGCAGCCTGGGGCCGAGTCGCGATCGCGACTCTTGCACCTTCTATAGCTACACCCCTGGCTTGCAGGTTACAGTGGTCAGTAGTTTACAGGGCAAATTACAGTAGTGAATAGCTTGCAGTACAGAGTACAGGGGTAGTCTGCAGGGCAGATTAGAGTGGTCAGCAGCTTGCAGGGCAGAGGATATGGGTCAGTAGCTTGCAGGGCAGAGTACAGTGCTCAGAAGTTTGCAGGCCAGTGTATAGTTTGTCCTGTAGGCTACTACAGGATGTCAATATTTTGGGGTTGTATTATAAAAGATTTGTATAGCAATTTGTCCAGCGAATCTGAAAGAACATTAATTTTGTGTGAACTGGGCAAAAACAAAATGTTTAGGTGGTTTTCGCTACTGAAATGATGTTATTTTATTATGGCCAGTAGTAAGATGCTGCATTATAGCCACAAGATGGTGAGGAGTAGGGATGAGCCGAACACCCCCCCGTTCGGCTCGCACCAGAACCCGCGAACGGACCTAAAGTCCGTGCGAGCTTTAGAACGCTATTAGTTATAATGGATGTGAATGCTTGAAATTAAAAGTGCTAATTTTAAAGGCTAATATGCATGTTAATGTCATAAAAAGTGTTTGGGGACCTGGGTCCTGCCCCAGGGGACATGTATCAATGCAAAAAGAAGTTTTAAAAACGTCCGTTTTTTCAGGAGCAGTGATTTTAATAATGCTTAAATTGAAACAATAAAAGTGTAATATTCCTTAAAATTTCTTACCTGGGGGGTGTCTATAGTATGCCTGTGAAGGGGCGCATGTTTCCCGTGTTTAGAACTGTCTCTGCGCAAAGTGTCATTTTTGAAAGTAAAAAAGCTATTTAAAATCACTCGCGGCTAATGTGTATTGACGGCTCCCGTAATACAGAGAACAGTCATTCATTGAAACTCATTCATAAAAAAAAAGTCATTGATAAAAAAGAAAAAAAGAAAAAAAAAAAGCGTAGGGGTCCCCCCAAATTCAATAACCAGGCCCTTCAGGTCTGGGATGGATATTAAGGGGAACCCTAGCCCAAAAAAATGGCGTAGGGTCCCCCTCAAAATCCATACCAGACCCTTATCCGTGCACGCAACCTGGCAGGCCGCAGGAAAAGAGGGGGGGGACGAGAGCGCCCCCCCCTCCCACCTGAACCGTACCAGGCCACATGCCCTCAACATTAGGAGGATGCTTTGGGGGTCTAAGACCCCCAAAGCACCTTGTCCCCATGTTGATGAGGACAAGGGCCTCTTCCCCACAACCGTGCCCGGTGGTTGTGGGGGTCTGCGGGCGGGGGGCTTATCGGAATCAGGAAGCCCCTCTTTAACAAGGGGACCCCCAGATCCCGCCCCCCCCCCCTGTGTGAAATGGTAAGGGGGTACAAAGTACCCCTACCATTTCACCAAAAAAGTGGCAAAAATGGTAAAAATGACAGGAGACGGTCTTTGACAATTCCTTTATTAAAATCTTCTTTCTTCTTTCTTCATCCTTCGGTTTCTTCATCTTCTCCTTCCGTCATCTTCTTCCATCTTCTTCTTCCATTTTCTTCTTCCTCCGATCCGCTTCTTCTTGCGCTGGTCTTCTCGTCCTTCTCGTCCGGCATCTTCTTCCGTCGCGGTCGGCGTCGGTGTCGGTGTCTTCTTGGTCTTTTAAAACGGAGGGCACTTGGTGACCCCGTCCCCCTCTGACGTCATGGGGAAAGCCATCATGGAATTCCCCATGACGTCCCCGTGCGTCAGAGGGGGCGGGGTCACCAGGTGCCCTCCATTATAAAAGACCTGTCAGACGGAGCGGAGCCTCACACAGCGGGAGCCTCCCATTGCGCGGAGCGGCCCAAGAAGAGACAGAGACACCGACGCCGACGGAAGAAGATGCCGGACGAGAAGGACGAGAAGACCAGCGCAAGAAGAAGCGGATCGGAGGAAGAAGAAAATGGAAGAAGAAGATGGAAGAAGATGACGGAAGGAGAAGATGAAGAAACCGAAGGATGAAGAAAGAAGAAAGAAGATTTTAATAAAGGAATTGTCAGGGCATGTGGCCTGGTACGGTTCAGGCAGGAGGGGGGGCGCTCTCGTCCCCCCCTCTTTTCCTGCGGCCTGCCAGGTTGCGTGCTCGGATAAGGGTCTGGTATGGATTTTGAGGGGGACCCCACGCCATTTTTTGGCTAGGGTTCCCCTTAAAATCCATCCCAGACCTCAAGGGTCTGGTATGGATTTTGAGGGGAACCCTACGCCATTTTTTTATTTTTTGGGCTGGGGTTCCCCTTAATATCCATCCCAGACCTGAAGGGCCTGGTTATTGAATTAGGGGGGACCCCTACGCTTTTTTGGGGTTTTTTTATCAATGAATGACAGTTCTCTGTGTTACAGGAGCCATCAATTCATTAGCCGCGAGTGCTTTTAAATAGCTTTTTTCCTGCAAAAATTAATTTTTTTTGCAGGGAAAGTTCTAAGCACAGGAAACCTGCCCCCCTTCACAGGCCACCTATAGACACCCCCCAGATGTGATACTGCAATGCTGTTCTAACAGCACGCACACACATATCCCCAGAAATAGAGCATATCTTGCTTCTCGGCCTTTTGGCTAAGATCAAGTGTAGTATCTGTTCTTATCAGTTGCCAAAGGAGGCGATGTTTCTGGCCCTATAGAGAGGGTGGCAGGCTCGCTCTCCGATGGCGTAATTAGTGCCTGGAAGGTACGGTTTCTGGAGGGGCACGCTGGGTACACTGGAATTGGTGTGGCAGCGTATGGCCTGAGTCTGAGCCGTGCTGGAAGTGTACTCCTGGTGAGGATGGGTGCTGCCATGGTCGGCGCCAAGGGGTCGAGTTACCTGGCCTTCTGGCCTGGATTGGGGTGGCTCTAGCCCCAGACAGTTTTTCGGGTAACAGAACGCCGTGAATCCCTATCTGGAGGGGGAGGATCGGTTAGTATTTCCCGATTGTGATTAGGAGGGAGTGATGGGTAGCGACGGTGAACCTGTTGGTGGGACAGGCTCTCCCCAAGCTCCCTGATCTCTAGACCTTCCTGTCTGTGGTGGGGGCTGCTGTGGTCCGGACCGTTGGCCAGGGCGGTCTTGAAAGCCTATGGAGTATGTGCCCCTGGAGTGGCAGTCCAGGGGTGCCAAACAATCACTGTGTGTGAGGGACACATTGATTTATGGCACCACGGTCACTGCACCATATCACGCTTTTTTTAGCACCTGCCTCTTGGGCCGGGCCTTTTGGCTGGGACCAGAGGAATTTTTTATTCCTGGCCGGAGGGCCTGGTCATTGTTTCACACAATGGCCACTTCTTTCACTCTCCTCTCCACTATCCCTTCCCCCACTTTATTTTATTTATTCCTTTGTTTGTGTGTCACGTTGTTTTTTGTATTTTTATGTTTGTACACGGTTTAGCACGTGTGATTAGTAGGGTCACAGGTCCCAGGGCCTGTCCTGAACGTCAGGGAGGGGGTGGACATGGCCTTCTGGCTTAGTTCGCCCTCTCTCATAGGGTTGGGGTCTCTCTTCGGGAGAGCCTCACCTAGTATTTGGGTGGGTCTGTTTCGGCAGACCTTCCAGAGAACGGGGTCCGACTGGTTTCGGCCAGGAAGACCAAGTTTTACGGTCCTTGTCCCTGTCAGGAGCCTAACGCCCCGGGGGATTCAGGACAAGGTCCTCTGATTTTAGAGGTCTTGTGTACCCGTTGCACTTTTTTGTCGCACCTCTTTATGTTGTGCACATTTTTTATGCACCGGGTGAGTTTTTGAGTGTGTTTTGCACGCCACAGGCTTTCAAAAAAGATTAGACAGAGCAATGAGGTTGGCTTGTAAGTTGGAGACATCCTGTAAGGACGTTATTCCACTGTATAGCTTAGTGTCATCTGCAAAGACAGAAATGGTACTTTTAATCCCAGACCGAATATAATTTATAAAGATATTAAAAAGTAAGGGTCCCAACACTGAATGGTCTGAGGTTATCACTGCAGTACCCCAAGGTTCTGCGTAAGAATCATTAAAGGGGAGGGCCAGCCGGGAAAAAATAAAAAAAAAGTCAGCAGCTACAAACACTGTAGCTGCTGAATTTTAATAAGCAGACTTACCTGTCCTGGGTGCCTGCGATGTCGGCCGCCCAAGACCGACCTTCCTTTGGGTCTCGGTTCCCGGCACCGCTATAATCCCTATTCCACTACCCCCCTTCGTTTATACTCTAATACCAAGGGATGAGGTGCTGTATAACCTAGCGGATCCTCTCTGTCCTTCTTATATAAAACCATTATCCTGTAGTTTTTAAGAACAAAGATACAACTATGTTGGTGTCCCTTGTTAATTTTACATTGTATTATTTTAAATGTAACTACCTACTCCCAAACTGTCATTTGAAGTAAAACACATAGCCAAGTATTATTCTCCACAATTTTTTTATTGTGCATTAAAAAAAGAAAACAAATAAAATTAGACATGCTAACTGCCAATAGAACTTAACCAAAAAGTGCATTCTATGCATCTAAAAAAAATAGAAAATATACCAAATCAAATCATTATTCAAGCAAGAAAACTATGTCAAAGCAATAACTCCAAGGCCAATAATAAAAAAACACATTATCTCCTCCGATTCTATTGTGTTACATTAAAGCGGAGCTGCACCCGCACCAAAAATATTAAAAGTCAGCAGCTACAAATACTGCAGCTACTGACTTTTAATAAATGGACACTTACCTGTTCCTGGTTCCAGCGGTGTAGGCAAAATGACCGCTCGTCTCTCGCTGCCCCGCCGTCATCCTCTGTCAGGGAATTAGGGAATTAGGAAGTGAAGACGCAACGTCTTCACTGCCCGGTTCCCTACTGCGCATGCGTGAGTCGCGCTGCGCGTCTCTATTGGTCCCCGCTGTGTCCTGGGAACTGTGTTTCCCAAGACACAACGGGGCATCTCCGGATAGGGGCGGGGCAACCCCGGATAATTAGTCACAGAAGTGGGTGCAGATACATGTATTATACAGGTATCTGCACCCCCTCCCCCTGAAAGGTGCCAATTGTGGCACCGGAGGGGGGGAGGAATCCGATAAGCGGAAGTTCCACTTTAGGGTGGAACTCCGCTTTAATAGTGTTACTTGTGATATGCACAAGTTGCCCGAAGGTGGATTATTACCTATAAATAAGGATATTTTCTGCATATGAATGTATTTTTAGAAATGATTGTGTTACCTTCCCTGTAGCTCAGAGCACACACTATCCTCCCTGTAGCACAGAGCACACATTATCCTCCTTGTCAGAGCACACACTATCCTTCCTGTAGCACAGAGCACATACTATCCTCCCTGTAACACAAAGCACACACTATCATCCCTGTAGCATAGAGCACAAACTATGATTCCTGTAGCACAGAGCACACACTATCCTCCATGTAGCTCAGAGCACACACTATCCTCCCTGTAACAAAGAGCACACACTATCCTCCCTGTAGCGCAAAGCACACACTATCCTCCCTGTAGCACAGAGCACACACTATTCTCCCTGTAGCACAGAGCACACACTATCCTCCCTGTAGCTCAGGGCACACACTATCCTCCCTGTAGCACAGAGCACACACTATACTCCCTGTAGCTCAGAGCACACACTATCCTTCCTGTAGCACAGAGCACACACTATACTCCCTGTAGCTCAGAGTACACACTATCCTCCCTGTAGCACAGAGCACACACTATCCTCCCTGTAGCACAGAGCACAAACTATCCTCCCTGAAGCTCAGAGCACACACTATCATTCCTGTAGCTCAGAGCACACACTATCCTCCCTGTATCACAGGGCACACACTATCCTCCCTGTAACACAGAGCACACACTATCATCCCTGTAGCATAGAGCACAAACTATGATTCCTGTAGCACAGAGCACACACTATCCTCCATGTAGCTCAGAGCACACACTATCCTCCCTGTAACAAAGAGCACACACTATCCTCCCTGTAGCACAGAGAACAAACTATCCTCCCTGTAGCACAGAGCACACACTATCCTGCCTGTAGCACAGAGCACACACTATCCTCCCTGTAGCACAGGGCACACACTATCCTCCCTGTAGCACAGGGCACACACTATCCTCCCTGTAGCACAGAGCACACACTATCCTCCCTGTAGCACAGAGCACACACTATCCTCCCTGTAGCACAGAGCACACACTATCATTCCTGTAGCACAGAGCACACACTATCCTATCCCTCCTGATTTGTAATGTGCAAGAGAGACTTGCAGGAGGGGAAGGTGATATTTCATATAATTGTCAAATGACCAATTCTGATTATTGGTTATAAAGTACATGTGTTGCTTATCTCTTTTTTTCGCAAGCTCACTTAATGTCTGTTTCAGGCAAATACACAATTGTAAAAATCTGCCCACTTGCTGGTTTGTAAATGATAGAATATTTTTAACAACTAAATACAACATAGCTGAAGTATGCTTTTATTTAGAAAACTATAAGATAATGGGGACATATATAGAAATAAAAACCTTTCAAAGGTTCTGACTCTTCTTTCCCACTCTATCCAAAACAAAATTCCTGGGCTTCAGTTTACAAAGCCACAAGAGGTATTTAAACTGTGGTCATTGTTTTATTTAAAAATTATTTTCACTCTAAAGATGTACATTTCACAAATATACATATTAAATTTATTGAGAAGTGTTACTTTTGCAGACAAAATAAACATTAAACTATTGGAACTATTCTGGTCTCATACCTTGTTGAGTTTTACTCATTACCTCATAAAATGGCTCTTTTCTGCTTTTGTCAATAGGCCCCTCAATGTAAGTCAATGTTATCTTTAGCCAGAAGCTAACTGTATTTAAGTGCAATAAACCATGCAATAGTCTTTATTTATTGCCATTTGCTGTAAAAAAAAGTAAATCAAAAACAAAAAAAAAAAAATCCATACAACGTGTGTGGTAGGTGATTGCGTGCATGCAATTAATTCATCTTGTGCTGGATGTAATGTTTAGCCAGGGTTGATGGGTATTTAAGAAGGTCTCTTTGGAATCTGTTTTTTTTTTTTAAATATCATGGTTGAGTTTTTTTTTTTTTTTTTTTAAATAGCTCTCCATTTAGACTCTATATGGGTCCAGATAGCCATTTCTATGGGCTGGACTAGTCTGTGAGGCAGATGTCTCATCCTGGCAGTTTGTTAATTGACAGCAGGCTTAAAGGACCTCTTGAGATGGTTCAAGAGAGAACAGTGCAAAAAAGTCCAGAAAACTTATTCCAGGCAGAAAAAAAACACTCAAAAGAAGCAACAAATATGTGATTCGGGAAAACCTCTAAAGCACTATGTGTGAAGACTTTTAATAATTTGGTAAAAGCTGGAAGGAACTGTGCAAGTTCTGTACAGGATCGTAAAGTGATACTAAGCACAGACAGTTTAATACACATTATCCTTTTTATTTACATACTACATTATATGGATGATGCCAATGTATTTATTTAAAAAAAAAAAAAAAATCTGAGTACGTTTTCTCACCATTATACAGCAGTCATGTGACTTTTCCCAGCTCTTTCTGTTCTTTGTTGGTGGAAGGAGCTTTTATTGAGTTAAAGTGATTGTAAAGGTAGAAGGTTTTTTTACCTTTAGGCCCCTTTCACACCGGGGCGGTGAGCCGCGGTGACGGTAAAGCAGCGCTATATTTAGCGCTGCTTTACTGTCGTTTTCACCGCGGTTTTCGGCCGCTCGCGGTGCGGTTTTACCCCCAGCGAGCGGCCGAAAAAGGGTTAAACACCCCCCGCAGAGCGCCGCCGTAGCCGCGGTATTGCCGCGGTAACCGCTGTATTGCCGCGGTTTTACCGCGGTCTCCCATTGTAATCAATGGGAAGGAGCGGTATAGGAGCGGTGAACACACCGCTCCTATCCCGCTCCAAAGATGCTGCTAGCAGGACTTTTTTTTGTCATCCTGCTAGCGCACCGCTCCAGTGTGAAAGCCCGCCGGCTTTCACACTGGAGTTAAAGGGGCCGGATTTTTTCATGCGGTGAACAGGCGCTATTTTTAGCGCTGCACCGCATGAAAAAACGCCCCGGTGTGAAAGGGGCCTAATGCATTCTATGCATTAAGGTAAAAAACCTTTTTTGTGGAGCCCCCCTCATATAACTCCAATTCCAAAATTGGAACATTGAGTCAAAGTATCACCCACGCAGGGGTGTAGGAGGGTATAAATCAGAGAAATGGCAAATGCCAGACTTTTTCACAAAGCGAGCAGAGCATGAGCAATCAACATAATGTAAGAAAGGTGTAGCGGCCATAACCCACAGAGGGGCGGCCTTGACTTTTGGGCTTACCAGTTACCTCCACTTGGCTTATCGGTGAATGTCCAGGGGTTCCCAGGTTTAGTACCCAACAACTTTGGATGCTGACACATAAAAAGTCCTTTTGAAGGTTTTTATTTCTGCAGTGGTAACATCCAACATAACACAGTCTCAGATAGAAATAGAGGGCAAGGGTGAAGAAACTCAGGCACCTTGAACTGCTGACATCCACAAAATGTCTCTATCAAACCCAGAGAGTAGCCACTCGCAGCTGGGTACTTCAATGCTGGACAAACCTCTAGCCAGAGGTATGGCAGCCAACAATGTGATCCGTAAACTTGCAAAAAGTATCTGACACAGAATAAACTTGCAACCGAAGGTGAATAGGAACCTTTCTCACAGTACCTGGAACTTTTCTCTCCTTGGCGGTACTGTGGAAGTGTGGATTCTTTAGTGTCCATACAACTCAGCTTCCAGGCTCTTACTGAGATGACAGCTTGTTGGCCCTCCTCCGAAGAGTCCTCCCCCGGTCACTTGTATGAGCTGTGGTGCCCCTCCAATACTGAGAGCACACCGGGACGCCTTGAATCCTCCTTCAGTTACCGTGCCTCGGGCTAACCGGCTTCGAGACTCGGAAACAGATGGATCCTTGCCCCAGACCAAGCTGGTCTATCGGGCTAGTCAAACTGAACATGTTTGCGGGACAGCAAACACCCCTAACCCCGGGACCCCTCGCAGGGCTACCCCGGTCCGGAACCAGGAAGCAGGACTGCGGCCGAACCCCGAACACATGACTTCAGCATCTTAAGTATGCTTCCCCAGACTACACAGCAGGGCCAGGCGCACCCACTGATTGGCTCCAGGGAAGACTGATACCTAAGACGTCCAACCAGGCCTGGTTCTAGGCCTGTCATGGGTACCTCACTGCACCCATGACCAGGCAGAACCCTAGTACAACCCAGCCAAACTGATGCCAAAGTTGACCTGTACAATTAACCCTCAGAACCCAATTACTGTTCTAAGGGAAAAAAATAAATTTCCACGTATAGCGCACACTTGTTAAAGTGTGCCTGCTACAAAGGTTTGAAGGAGAACTTCATTAATGATCAGTTATGTGGTACACACTGTGAATCACGGTATGCCAGCCGTAAGTTGCCCAATCGCCCTGGCACCCCTATTGGGAGCAATCTGTGCCATAGGCCACCAGGCAAACCCTGTATTGGCTGCTAAAGTTAACAGAGTATACACATGGAGTGAAGAAAATTGTGACCTAGAACTTGTCAGAACTAAAACCTTGAAACATTCTCAATATTTGACATAAGAGCAGGGAGCCCACCTAATGTACCATTTTAAGAAACAAATTAAGTAATTTTGAAATTTATGGCAGCAACATGTCTCAAAAAAGTTGGGACAGGGCAACAAAAAGCTGGCAAAGTAGTAGTACTATCAAGGAAGAGATGGAAGAACACTTTGCAACTAATCAGGTTCATTGGTAACAAGTGAGTAACATGATTGGGTATAGAAAGAGCATCTTAGCGAGTAAAGGTGTCTCAGAAGTAAATATGGGCAGAGGTTCACCAATTTGTGAAAAGCTGTGTCTAAAAATTGTCAAAACTATTTTTTTGATGATGATGTTAATGTTCATCAATGTAAAATTGCAAATGTATAATCACGTACAGTACATACTGTAATATCAACATATTCTTAGACTCTGGAGGAATCTCTGTGCGCAAAAACAATGCTGTAATGCTATATTGGATGCCCATGATCTTTGCGCCCTCAGACGGCACTGCATCAAAAACAGGCGTGATTCTGTGATCACTGCAGGAGGTTAAGGAATATTACCAAAAATTACTGTCTGTGAACACAGTTCACAGTGCCATCCAAAAATGCAAGTTAAAGCTGTGTCAATCAAAGAAGGGGCCATATCTGAATATGACCCAGAAACACTGCTGTCTTCTCTGGGCCTAAACTCATTTAAAATGGTCTGCTGCAAAGTGGAAAACTGTTTTGTGGTCAAAAGAATTGAAATGTAACTTTTTTTTGGCAAGCATGGGCTTAGTGTTCTCCAGGCTAAAGGGGAAAGGCTTGTTATCAGTGCTCAGTTTAAAAGCCTGCATCTATGGTGGTATGGTGCGTATAGTGCGGAATGGAATTGGCAGCTTTCACATCTGGAAAGGCACCATTATTGCTGAAAAATATATCCAGCTGCATATGCTTCCACCCAGATGATGTCTTTTTCAGGGAAGGCCTTGCATATTTCAGCAGTACAATACTGAACTGCATATTGCATCTATAACAACATCATGGCTTCGTAGTAGACCCGACAATTCATTACAGCTACGACCAGTTTTAAATGAAATTTTTTCCTTTAGAAATGTCATTTTGCTGTGGTACTGTTCTAAACACTGGAAAAATGTGCCACTTTACAGGCATACTATAGACACCCCCCAGGCACAATATTTAAAGGAATATTTCATTTTTATTGTTTCACTTAAGCATTAAAAAAATCACTGCTCCAGAAAAAACGTCTGTTTTTAAAAAAAATTTTTGCACTGATACATGTCCCCTGGGGCAGGTCCCAGGTCCCCAAACACTTTTTATGACAATAACTTGCACACAAGCTTTTAAAATGAGCACTTTAGATTTTTTATCTTAGTGTCCCATAGACTTTAATGGTGTTCCGGCGGCTTTCGAATTTGCCCCAAACACCGCATATTGTTCAGTGTTCGCAGAACATCTGAACAACCAAAGTTCGGCCCGAACTTATGCTCGCGCCGAACCGTTTGCCCATCCCTACTTCTCTCCTGCACACAGCATCTGCTGCTGGAGACCGTACCAAATTGGCTTCAGAAAAGGTATGTATAGCAATTTCTTTTTTTACAGTGTTAGGTAGATTAGTTTTAGAATGTGGCTGTGAGTAGATTTAGAGTTAGTTAGGTTTTGGGTGAACTTCCACTTTAAGGTGTACTCCCATTAGAGCATAAGCCTGCATTCACATCTTAGTGTCATGTGAACGCGCGTTGCATGTGTGGTTTGTTTTTCCCATTTTTGTGTGATATGCATAGGGCAGCCTATTTGTTGCATGTCTGCAGGCTACGTTTGGGGTGCCATTAACATTGGCACCACAAGAACGATGTGAATTTTCATGAATTTACAGAACACACAGAGATGATTGGAGCCTAAAGGTTAGTTTGTTGGAGATCACAGGCATAGTTAGCAACATTAAATTTTTTTTTTCCATGAACACCTTTTTTTCCTGTGCATCCAGCAAGCCATTGTAGGCAGAGAATGTATTTTAATTGGGGGCAGGGCATTCATTTGAAAGGCCTGGTTCCACAAGAGACATATGATAAAGTGCCCATTCATACTACCCTGCAGCTGAAAAGGCTGCTTTCCACATAACGTTTTGAGCTGCAGAGCCATGCAGGTTATATGAGTTTTTTCAACAGAAATGTATTTGTAGTGTACAATGTGACACTTCATTTATGTTATGGCACAGCAGTGCTGTACACTGCGCTTGCTGTGCGGTGACAATTGGAACCACGCATAGCGGTACAATATCTGCCATTCAGCCTACCTTGAAGCGGATGCTGTCCTAGTAAAGTAGGCCTTGCCTGTGTTGTGACCTTTTGTGCCTGAAGATATGACTGACTATCTGTGCTCTGGTACTGTGGCATTCTCATTCAAGTTGTCTTATTTGCACAGCCTATCTTCACCTGTTCCATTAAGGAATGTACCGGAATTCTACTGGATAACTTTATAGAGTCAAGTCAATTGCACGTGTTCCACAAGTATTGTTGTACCTGTTATCGCAAGTGTTGCTATACCTGCAAGTGTTGGGCACCTGTTGCCTTCAGTGATTATACTAGTGCTAACTAATGTGTTCTACAAGCATCCTTGTTACTCCCTAAAGTGGTTATAAAGCCTAAACATTTTTCACTTTATTGCATTCCTTGCATGAAGGTAAAAAATGTTTAGGCATGAGTATCTCCCCTCACCCCTCTTTTTACTTACCTGAGACCTAATTCAATCCAGTGCTGTTCATGTCTGCAACTCTTCTCTCCCCTCACTTCCTGGTCTCTGGGCTGTACTGAGGCAGTGGGTGCTGTCAATCAAAGCCAGTGATAAGTAAGCGGGGGCTGAGCCAAGCCCTGATTTCTGTGTCAACAGACGCAGACAGCGAGGCCTGGGAGTGAGTGCCCCCATAGAAAGTGGCTTGCTATGGGGGCACTCTACAGAGGGGGGGGGGACAGGAGTGCCATCTGGGAACCCAAGGTGAAGAGGTTTGGGGCCACTATGGGCAATTAATTCCATTGCACATAGCAGGTAGGTATAAACCTCTTTTTTTTTCTTTTTTTTTTTAATCTGCAAACTATTAAATACCAAAACTGTTAACTCTTAGTGGACTGTGTGTGCTGCCTCCTTACTTTCGGTACCCTACTAATGGCCCCGCCCGCAAACCCCATCACAAACAGGATGAAAGGCAGATAAGACTGTGAAATGAAGTATATACATATATATCTCCTTGATTATATATAACTACTAAGGGTAATATGCAGACCACAGCTTGCCATTGCAAAACTGAAGACCAGACCATCCAAGCATAACTTTAGGCCTAGCCACAGCTATAGTATACATTGGGCTGTGGATGTGCTTTCAACCTAGACCAAGTTCTTCAGCAATCTGCCCGATGTGTGATCTTACGGTAGCTTGCATCTGGGTTATCATTCTATCTTATAACTGACAGCTACATTCCAGAGGGGAGCAGAGAAAAGTTATTTTTAGAGCCTTCACTGCCTGCTGGTGAGTCATTCAGGTTTTCTCTCATGTCATACACTACAGTATCTACAAAATGATGTGGGATACATTCTTCTCTTCTATTTGGGTAATTGAAGGAAAAATCAAGCTATTGCCATTAGCAACATTGGAAATGTACACAACTTATTAAAGGTAGATTAAACTAATAAAAACAATTTGTTAAGCACCGTATTAACCTTTAAGTAAAAAAGAAGAAATAGATGAAGGGATTGTTCAATTAAAGCTGCCTTTAAAAAGAAGAAGTGCGGGAGGTAAAAAAACAAACAAATATACATACTCACCTACAGTGGTGTGAAAAAGTGTTTGCCCCCTTCCTCATTTCCTGTTCCTTTGCATGTTTGTCACACTTAAGTGTTTCGGAACATCAAACCAATTTAAACAATAGTCAAGGACAACACAAGTAAACACAAAATGCAATTTGTAAATGAAGGTGTTTATTATTAAAGGTGAAAAAAAATCCAAACCATCATGGCCCTGTGTGAAAAAGTGATTGCCCCCCTTGTTAAAACATACTATAACTGTGGTTGTCCACACCTGAGTTCAATTTCTCTAGCCACACCCAGGCCTGATTATTGCCACACCTGTTCACAATCAAGGCATCACTTAAATAGGAGCTGCTTGACACAGTAAGGTCCACCAGAAGATCCTTAAAAGCTACACATCATGCCGAGACCCAAAGAAATTCAGGAACAATTGAGAAAGAAAGTAATTGAGATCTATCAGTCTGGAAAGGGTTATAAAGCCATTTCCAAAGCTTTGGGAATCCAGCGAACCACAGTGAGAGCCATTATCCACAAATGGCGAAGACATGGAACAGTGGTGAACCTTCCCAGGAGTGGCCGGCCGCCCAAAATTACCCCAAGAGCGCAGCGACGACTCATCCAAGAGGTCACAAAAGACCCCACAACAACGTCCAAGGAACTGCAGGCCTAACTTGCCTCAGTTAAGGTCAGCGTTCATGCCTCCACCATCAGGAAAAGACTGGGCAAAAATGGCCTGCATGGTTCCAAGGAGAAAACCACTGCTGAGCAAAAAGAACATCAAAGCTCGTCTCAATTTCTCCACAACACATCTTGATGATCCCCAAGACTTTTGGGACAACATTCTGTGGACCGATGAGACAAAAGTGGAACTCTTTGGAAGGTGTGTGTCCAAGTATATCTGGCGTAGAAGGAACACTGCATTTCAGAAAAAGAACATTATACCAACAGTAAAATATGGTGGTGGTAGTGTGATGGTCTGGGGCTGTTTTGCTGCTTCAGGACCTGGAAGACTTGCCGTGATAAAAGGAACTATGAATTCTGCTGTCTACCAAGAGATCCTGAAGGAGAATGTCCGACCATCTGTTCGTGTACTCAAGCTGAAACGAACTTGGGTTCTGCAGCAGGACAATGATCCTAAACACACCAGCAAGTCCACCACCGAATGGCTGAAGAAAAACAAAATGAAGACTTTGGAGTGGCCTAGCCAAAGTCCTGACCTGAATCCTATTGAGATGTTGTGGTATGACCTTAAAAAGGCCGTTCATGCTCGAAAACCCTCTAATGTAACTGAATTAGGACAATTCTGCAAAGATGAGTGGGCCAAAATTCCTCCAGGACGCTGTAAAAGCCTCATTGCACGTTATCGCAAACGCTTGGTTACAGTTGTTGCTGCTAAGGGTGGCCCAACCAGTTATTAGGTTTAGGGGGCAATCACTTTTTCACACAGGGCCATGATGGTTTGGATTTTTTTTCACCTTTAATAATAAACACCTTCATTTACAAATTGCATTTTGTGTTTACTTGTGTTGTCCTTGACTATTGTTTAAATTGGTTTGATGTTCCGAAACACTTAAGTGTGACAAACATGCAAAGGAACAGGAAATGAGGAAGGGGGCAAACACTTTTTCACACCACTGTATATGTGGCTGCAGCATAGTGACTGCTGATCGTCCGGTTCTCTGGTCCACTCTAAGCAGAGAGCTGTGACTGTCAATCACTGCTCTGTGCTCTGCCCCTCCAGTGCTCACTGGAGTGCCGGGATGTGGAGGGAGTGGAAGCAGCTGGCTCAGCCTCTCAGCGGCACTCTGAGAAGCTGAGCCAGCTGCCGATCAGGCATCTGAGTGGATCCCGACATTATTGTCAGAATACATCTAGAGACTGGAGTGATTTGTCATCAGCCGACAGCGGACTTTAATGTCAAACTATGCAGTACATTCAATGACTTGCCGAATGTCATTCAAAAGTACTTCAAAATTTTAACATTTAATTAAGGAACGAATATACTTTCCCAAACAAAACCCATAAATATTGTTGGAAATGTGTTTGATCGAGAAATTTTAATTTTACATTCTTTGGTTGAAAAGGAACATCTTTAAAAGGAAAGAAAAGTCACGCTATTTGGAAGAAAATAATTTCTAGAAAAAATTAGACTGATATATATGATTCAAAGCCCATATGACATAATCTAAGTGAAAAAAATTACCTAATCAACATCCGTAAACATAATACAATTAAAAAAAGTCCACGTAAAAAAAATCATATAGTGCAAAAAAATATATATGAATAATAAAACAATATGTGCAAAGTCCACATAAGAAAAAGTACAATTCCAGAGTGAAGAGAGAAAGTGAAGATGAAAATTGAAGGTTTACTTCCACCACAACCACCGGAGGAGTGAGGGATATACCTCTCCTTGTGGAGCACAGCAAAAAATAGTGGAGACAATTACCAGATATGGTGGACCTCCTATCCGTAGCAAGGTTGTAATTGCTTGCAGATATAACCCTCTGCGGGGGTCTTTTGGGCTGATCCAAGGTACCAGTACCTCTGGGCTCCTATCGTCCTCCTCTCTCCTTATGCCCCTGTAGCGTCTGGTATATAGAGGAACTCTCCTTCTGATGGAAAAGCTGGATGCTCTCTCAAACCGGAACGGGCCGTATGGAAGTATGTAAAAAAAGGGGACTCCAATAGTGTGTTATCCTTAAACACTATTATGTTTATTATAAAAAGGTTCATATTTGAACATACAAAAAGATTATAAAAAGGTTTGCCAGCAATAAAAAATACAAAGCGTACGCCTGTGCTTCTGCGGTCACGTGGAGTGTGGTGACGTCAATGAAAAGGAACATCGAATTGACCCCTCTAATACTGTAAATAGAAAATTAAATAAACATTTCTAAAATGAAAAGTTTCAAACAAAATTCTACTAGTGTATGGCAAGCCTAACTCCCAATTTTCTGAGGCTTTTTTTAGTATATTTATTATCTATTAGCGCAGCACTAATTGTTTTCTATTTCTTAAAAAAAGCACACCGCTAACGACTCAAAAGCAATTGAAAAGCGCCTCAAAAGCCATTTTATAGCCAGTTTTCAAGCGCCTCAATGTAAAAGGGGTCTAAATTGTGGTTCTGTACCATTAGACTGGAATTAACTCATGAATCAGCAAAGACAGAAATTAAAAGTGCATTAACTGCAATGTGAATAATAATACTATAACTAGTCTAGAGTTCACTCTGGGATGTTGCTAAGATATAGTGCAATGCCCCCTAAGAGGTACTTCTTAGCATAGGCAATAAGTAAAGGTATCTGTGTAGCATCTGTAAAGGGGCAGTCTTTAATCCTAACCCTTCAGCCAGCTATAGTTAGGGCCCAATTGTACTGTTGGTGCACACGAGAATAGTCCCAGTCAAGGTCTAGCCCATAGGCAGCAAAAAGGCTATTAGAGGGCTGCATGGTCAGTACCTAAAGGTTTCAGTCTCTCTAGCAGCAGATAGTAAATCCCCACAGCAGCAGCTTACAAGTCCCAGCAATATTGCAGCTCACCATTCAATCACACAGTGATTAGCTTTCTGCTCTGCACCCAAGTGACTCTGTCGGTGCCCCCGAACTTATTTTTTTGGATCCCGCTCAGGCCCCTGATATGCAGCAATGGTGGTGCACACTGGGCAGCATTGTGTACCCTACTGTCCTCCCTAGGGCAAGAGGAAGTTGTGTCTTGTACAGCCTGAAATAGTGCAGCTTTTTCCCCTCCTCCTGGCAATCTCTCTCTCTGGGAAATTCAGTTAAAGAGCTCTTGATTACAGTAGAGTCTCTTGCCTCAAGACTACAGTCCCCTCAGCAGCTTCCTCCTCTCACTGATACAGCTGTTACCCAGTTCAGAACTGCAGAGCAGCAGCTATAAAGAGCAGCTGTGGCCAGTGTTTTTCTCACTCTCCATTCTTAACCGAGCACCTGGTTACACATACATAGTGGAAGAGTTACAATTTTTGTAAAATGTGAAATCTCTGCTGGTAGCTAGACATGGGCCGAACACCCCCCTGTTCGGTTCACAGAAGAACTCCCGAACAGGGGAAATGTTCTTACACGAACAGCGAACCCCTTTGAAGTCTATTGGAGCCAACCAGAAAGCTTGTATGCAAGTAATTGTCAATAAAAGGTATAAGGGGGTCTGGGTACTGCCCTGAAGGAGATGTATCAATGCAATTAAAAAAAAAAAAACTATTGTTTTTTCAGGAGCAGTGATTTTAATTATGCTTAAAGTGCGACAATAAAAGATTAAGAATTTCTTTAACTATAGTACCTGGGTGTGCCCTTAGTCTGCCTGTAAAGTGTTGCATCTGTAGCATGTATAGAACATGCTGTAGCAAAACTGACATTTCCAAAGAAAAAAAAAACAAGTAAAAACCAGCCCCCCTGCCCCAAAGCACCCACCCCCCATGTTGAGGGCATGTGGCCTGGTATGGTTCCAGGGGTGGTTCGAGTGGGTGGTGCTCGCTCGTTCCCCCCTTTCCTAACCTGCCAGGCTGCGTGGATTTTGGGGGGACCCCACGCCATTTTTTGGGGGGGGGGTTTGCTCGCGGTTCCCTTTAAAATCTGTACCAGGCCCTAGTATGGATTGGGGGGTGGAGAACCCATTGACAACTGATGTCTTGTTGTTACGGACACTGCGGCCGGCTTTCTGGCCCCACTCCTTAACAACCAGATTACACTGCGCCCTGATTGAGCAATGCTTTGCCCAATCAGGGGGCAGAATGCACTGTGCAGCACATTGCAGGGTGTTCGGCGGGGCGAGCACCCTTCAAATTCGGGTGTTCAGAGAACCACTCAACACTACTGGTAGCACAGTGATTAGGGCATATTCATTTATTCAGTGTATACAGTGAATGGGTTAATGTTGTAATTACCCACAACTATTTAGGCCCTGCCCACTGTTAAGAATGATGTGGCCATCCATACTAATGTTTCTTACTATATAACAATAAAATATTAATTTTCTGACTCTCCATTTATCAAATAGTATGGCTACTATTATTATAACATAGAATTCAGGATCTGGGTCTTAGTATCCAAACTTATACTACCAGCACTAGCACAACACTGAAAAAAAAAAAAAAAAACGCCTCCTCAGACTAATCCAATTCAGTTGCTATTGTGAGGGCGTATAATAATTCTTGATGGATTTGATTTATATTACAGTAAATACATTTGAAAGTGGATGGTGGAAGTCAGAACCACAAAGGAAAGATCTTGTTGCTATAGATCCCAAAGCTATTAGGCAATTTGGGACACTAACTTCCACCCATAAAGCTGGATGCAAACCTATACTTTTTTCCCTGATGTATTTTTCAGTAAAATCAATAGAAGTGCATCAAAGTGCATGTCAACATGGTTCAAAATGCACTTTGTGTTAAATGTCAACACACATCATAATGCATATCATCGTGGCTTGATCTGCACCCTGATGTGATAAACTGTCATGATCCATTGATGTGCATCATGACATGTCTTAAAGTGATACTAAAGTCTCTTTTTTTTTTTGCTAACAAAAACAAACAAGTCATACTGACCTGCTCTGTGCAGTGGTTTTGCACAGAGCAGCCCAGATTCTTTTCTTGGGTCCATCTTTGGTGCTCCTGGCCCCTCCCTCCTGTTGAGTGCCCCTACAGCAAACAGATTTCTATGGGGGCACCCGAGCTGAGCCACAGCTCTGTGTGTCCATTCAGACATGGAGCTGCAGCCCAGCCCACCCCCTCTCTCTCCTCATTGGCTCACTGACTTTGACTGACAGCAGCTTTAGAACATGGCGCTTCACTGCTGTCTCAGCCAATGAGGAGGGAGAGTCCCAGACAGCCAAGTCTCTCGTGCAACATTAAGTATTAGAGGGGATGAGGGGGGCTGCTGCACACAAAACCTTCTGCCTTTAGAACCACTTTAAGGCATGTATTACTGTAATGCATGTGTTGTTGTGCATATTGATGCATTTAAATTTATTTCAATGGAAAATGCTTCAAGCATAAATTGACTGTATATTTTACTGTTATTATTGCAGTGTTTACAGTGTAGCACCCCCCCCCCCCCCCCCCATGGTAGGATGCTAGGTAAATCTAGTTCTTGGCTCCTTCTGTAAACAGGGGAGCAGTAATTATTTGCTCTGGTCTGCTCATGGTTTCACAGACTAGGAGTTTGATTGTTTCACTCAGGTAGAAACTTACAGAGATTAGAATAGGAAATTCAAATAGCTGGCCTGAATTTTTACCATGCCCTGGCCAATCCCTAGATAGATAGGTGTGCCCAGAAAGTGGTCTGGGAGGTGGTAAATAGCCTGGAGCACTAAGGAGACTGTTCTATTCCCCATCAGGGAAGGTTCAGAGAGCTTCAGGGGGTTGCTTGCCACTGAAGAACCTTTTGGACTGAGTTGCTATTTTGCTGGGCCTCCGCTGTGGCAGGGCTGGGACTAATCTGAAACCGGATGCAGGATTTCTATACTAGGGGATCTGGTCTGGAAAGAAAGTGTCACTTACTGGACCGTATCCAGAGGAACCTGGAAGGATGCAGCTGTTCTGGGTGCTTGTGAGTAAAAGCCCCTGATTGATCCCTTTGACTGTGCAGCACCACAAAAACTACACTGATTACCTATAGCTGTGCAGTCATGCATGGTAACTAGATGCCAAGAGACTACCTCATGGTCCCCAGATGTGAAGGTTTAGGCTATGCTATAGTCACAAGGAGAAAAGTGTGCTCTGCTTACTTCATGTTCCTAAGTGGTTTGGAGTATCACATTCCCCAATCCCTCTCCTGTTTCAAGTTCTGCAAGCAATTAATTTTTAAAAGACATCCCCTAGACCAGTGTTTCTCTACCTTTTTACCGTGAAGGAACCCTTGGTAAAAAATTTCAGATCTACTGCTCACGGAACGTTGGATCTGATCAGCGAGCTGTAGATATAACCACATTTATTGTAGAAATAAAAATTAGAACTCACCCGACACCAACATTATAGAGTGAACAGGGTGTTGTGGAAAATTTTATGAAGATGTTTTAGATGTACTTTAATATGTATTGTCATAAGACGAGTCCCCCACTCTAAAGAGCTGACTGGGGCAGACTGACGCTGGTTGAGACCCGTTAGGTATTGGTAAACTTCGTTGAATGAGTGGGTTGATAGCTAAGGTAACGTTTTATATCATTAAGACGGAAATGGGTGCTTATATGAGCACAATAGATGTGGCTGTGTGCCAAGATTGCTACCACAAGGGAACATAGAAATCAGTTGTTTTCTTTATGTCCTTGCAGAGACCTGCGTTAGAACAAGCCCAAAATATTCTAAGCAAGTCAAATTTGCACATATTTTCCATCAGTTTTTTTGCACATATGCTGTGAACGAGGCCTTACTGAACTTCAACAAAACTCCCAAATATTGTGATTCATAAATAGGACAGCAGACTCTGAGAACAGTTGGGCCTTGTTCACAACATACATGCATAAGAATTGATCAAAGATGGTGCAGATTTGACCTGCATGGAATACTTTGGTCTTGTTCACATCATGTGCATTTTCGTCATGTAAGTCTCTGCAAGGACATAAAGAAAATAATTGATTTCTATGTGCCCTGTTCCCACCACAATGTTGGTATCATTTGAGTATTTTGCAGAGTTTTTCTGCATACATGTTGCATATTTCTGTGCAGAAAAAATACGCACATGATACCAATGTTGTTTTCAATGTGCACTGACAGCAAGTACTGTCAATGTGCTTTGATATCTGGTGCCTCCTCTATAGTTCCAGTTCCTCTGAACCTGTGAAGGTGGTGCCAGGAGGAGTGCTGACAGTGGGAGCACCTGGCTGAAAGTTGCTGGAGGTGAGACCCTGTGTATGGTATCAGCTGAATGCAGCCTGCAGGGGCCTGTGGCTGGATGAGACTGAATGAAGCAGGAGGTGAGATCATAATAGCATTATGTACAATTATGGCATAACATAAAGCTATTATAATCTCACCTCCTGCTACATTCAGCCTGATCCAGCTGCGTGCCCCCACTCTCTGCTCCCCCTTCTGCAGTCTGCATTCAGTGCTGCTATACACAGGATGTCACCCCCTGTTCTCTGCTCTCCCCTCCCCCGCAGTCTGCATTCACCCACTCTGTACACAGGTACTCAGCTTCCAATCCAGCCAAGTGCTCCTTTTCTCTGCTCCCCTCCACAGTGTGCATCACTGCTATCATTCAGACAAATCTCACCTTCTGATCCAGTGCTCCCCACCTCCATAGTCCTCATTCTCAGCTATCTTCATGGCTCCCACTCTGTGCTCCCCTCCTCCAGTCTTCATTCTTGGCTCCCATGGCTCCCTGCCTCCCTTTTCGGCTCCTTGCCTCCATGCTTTCAATCCTTGGCTCCCTGCCTCCATGCTCTCCATCCTTGGCTTCCTGCCTCCATGCTCTCCATCCTTGACTCCCTGCCTCTATGCTCTCCATCCTTGGCTCCCCGCCTCCATGCTCTCCATCCTTGGCTCCCTGCCTCCATGCTCTCCATCCTTGGCTCCCTGCCGCCATGCTCTCCATCCTTGGCTCCCTGCCTCCATGCTCTCCATCCTTGGCTCCCTGCCTCCATGCTCTCTATCCTTGGCTCCCCGTCTCCATGCTTTCCATCCTTGGTTCCCAGCTGAATTTAGAACTTCCGCTCTCTGCATTTCTCCTGACTTCGCCCTGTTAGTTCTTTGAGCCAGAACTACAGAGAAGGCATCAGGTATCAATGCGCACTGACAGTGCTCACTGTCAGCGTGCATTCGGAAAATACTGGAAACAAGATTGGGCATATCCAATATAGGGTATATCCGCCACAATGTGACTTTCACATTTCTTTACAAGCTTGCTCCTCCTGTTCTTTTGTAATATTATTAAATACAAAGTACAAATTTAAAAAAGATGACCCTTTAGATGGTGCTAATCTTTGTAGCTCTATGTGATTGCTTCCTTAAACCCCAACTAGAAGGAAATTAAAAAATCTACCCTTCCAGTGGGGCCCTCCACTGGAAGGGTTAAATGCTAATTCTAAATATCCACTGGATATGTTTTTTTATATACCATTAGGTGCATTAGGTATGTGGTATATATGTTTATATATATGTTATTTTTTTAATGTATATGCAAATCATTTAGCTTGAGTTAATTCGAGTGGAGGATTGTTTTTCACTACCATTATATTTAATATTTTTTAATTTATGGGATTTTTATATCTCATGTGTAAATTTTTTCTGCATTTACCATTAAGAATCTGTTTTCTGTTTAAACATGATGATTGTGTGTTAGCACTTTGATGGTAATCCATTGGCAATGATGGGCAGCAGCACTGTAGACGTTGAAAATATATGTTTTATGCTCTAATCTGGGCATCTGTATTGCAGTTGGGTTTTGTAACCATTAGATGGCGATCTCTCGCCGGAACTAGGGGCTGCTTATTTTAATATATTAATTTCCCTTCGCAGTTGGGTTTTGTAACCACTAGATGGCGATCTCTCGTCGGACCTAGTGGCTGCTAATTTTAATATATTCATTTCCCCTCGCAGTTGGGTTTTGTAACCATTAGATGGCGATCTCTTGCAGGAACTAGGGGCTTCTAATTTTAATATATTAATTTCCCTTTGCAGTTGGGTTTTGTAACCACTAGATGGCGATCTTTCGCCTGAACTAGAGGCTGCTAGTGTTCTGACCTTTTGCTTTAGCAAGGAAGATGTTCCGGGTCATTTTCACTTAGTTTCCGATTGGGCATTTGTTTAACCAATGGTGCCGCTCCTCTCCTTGTTAAGGGATTGTAAAAGTACAAAGCGCAAGGGTGTGGGCGTACCCCTGATGACGTCTCGGGTAGCCACGACCACACCATTTGCGCATGCATCGCTGGCTGTTTGCTGTTTTAAATATCTTCAAGCTCGTTTTTACTACATGTAATTTGTTTTTAGTGCTTGTTTAAGCACAAATAAACCCCTGGTACTTTCGTATTACACGATTTGGATTTTTTATTTTTTTTGGTGACACACTGAAGACATATGCAGTGAACCACTGAATAGCTCCTGTTAATAGGAGTTTTCCAATACGAGATTCCTGATACACCTGGAGGACCCCCGGGAGATCGGCACCTGGACATCTGTGGATGAGTATGTGACCTGAGTGTGACCCGTTTTCGCATTTTCAGACCCCCCCTAAAAAGGGGGTCACTGGGGATCCGATAAGCCTCCACTTCTTATTGGGGTATAGGAATGATGGGATCTGCGTGGTCAAACTGTTAGTGATACTCCATCAAGCGGCATCACTGTTCATTTCTATACACGCTAGCACATTTCTATACACGCTAGCACATTTTCTTGATATATCACGTTTTGATCACGATCATTTTTTATATGTTTATGGACACTTACATGGACATTATTTATACATGTATTGATTATTTGTATCTGCACTAGCTAATAATCCTTCACTGATTATTTGTATTAGTGAACTTATTTTCTTTGAGCACTCAATTTTACCCATTTTTGATATAGTTTTGAGGTTTGTTACGCATATTACACTTGCCATTATATTTGTCATTTCTGTGCACTTTATATTGAATTATCATTTAGAGTTTTATAGTTTGAGCGCTGCACTTTATTTTTTTCTTGTGTTCTTTGTGCCCGGTATCTGGGTTATAGTGTTCAGCTGCTTTGATTGAAGTCTTACTAAGCGCAGATTCCTTTACCTTTTTAATAACCACTTTCAGACCGGACCAATTTGCAGCCAAAGGACCAGGCCCCTTTTTGCGATTCGGCACTGCGTCGTTTAACTGACAATTGCGCAGTCGTGCGACGTGGCTCCCAAACAAAATTGACGTCCTTTTTTCCCCACAAATAGAGCTTTCTTTTGGTGGTAATTGATCGCCCCTGCGGTTTTTATTTTTTGCGCTATAAACAAAAAAGTGCGACAATTTTGAAAAAAAAACGCAATATTTTTTATTTTTTGCTATAATAAATATCCCCCAAAAATATATAAAAATTTTTTATTTTCCTCAGTTTAGACCGATACGTATTCTTCTACATATTTTTGGTAAAAAAAATTGCAATAAGCGATTATTGATTGGTTTGCGCAGAAGTTATAGCGTTTACAAGATAGGGGATAGTTTTTATAGCATTTTTATTAATATTTTTTTTTTATTAGTAATGGTGGCGATCAGCGATTTTTATTGTGACTGCGACATTATGGCGGACACATCGGACATTTTTGACACATTTTTGGGACCATTGTCATTTATACAGCAATCAATGCTATTTAAATGCATTGATTCCTGTATAAATGACACTGGCAGTGAAGGGGTTAACCACTAGGTAGCAGTGTAGGGGTTAAGTATGCCTAGGGGTGTGTTTCTTACTGTGGGGGGGCGTGGCTGTCAGCTAGTGAATGCTGATCTTTGCTCCAATCACAGGGAGCAGAGATCGGCGTCACTAGTTGCTAGGCAGAACAGGGAGATGCTGTTTATTTCCGCATCTCCCCTTTCAGCCTTCCCGTGAGACGATCGCAGGTGTCCCCGTGGCGATCGAGTCCGCAGGACCCGCGACCGGCCTCATGGGGGTCCCGACATCGCTAGTCATCGCTAAATGCAGCTTAATGGCTGTAAAATATCCAACGTTAAATGTATATTGTTGTTTTTATGCAAAATAAAATAAAAAATATTATGCTTTCCAACTGTTTGGTAGGGAAAAGTGGCAAGTATTAGTTACATGAATGCTGGCTCAGCTGGATGTAAAAAAAAGGGTAAACCTTATATAGAATATAAAAAAGAATAATGCTTTAAATCTTGTTTCTCTCAATTGCTACCATGTAGTCAAAATTCCTCTTCAATATGGAAGAATTGATATATTCAATGTATATAATCTCATTAGCGTGAATGTAATTTTGCAATTAACTAAATCCAGTTCAGAAACTAGTATGTTTTTAAGCATTTAAGCTTGGATGTGGTAAAACATTAAAATAACAATTGCAAAGGATAGTTTCTCCAGTGTTCTTAAATATTGGTTCTAAACACAGAATCAAAAGTGTAAAAAAAGTCACATTTATAAAATCAAACAGCTGAAATTTGACCAAGCACTTGCCTAGTGATGTCATTTATTCAGGTCTCATCATTTAAACAATGCAATCATCATGATATGGGTGCTTAGTCCTACCTACAAAAACAAATCTTTCAAGCTGGCCGATCACAAACAGTGCAGGCGGTGTGTGCAATGCCTCTGATCAGCACCATAGAGGCTGTGCTGTAATGATGCTCCCTTGGTCCACGCCAGCATGGCTTACCTCTCTGCTCCCTGCCAGACTCTGCTCCACAAATACTTAACACTGCAATCCAGCAGAGCAGAAAAACATTATCTCTGTTTGGCATATAAATGCAAATACATGGTGTAAATGGAAACGCTTTCTGTTTGTGCTCCTGTCTGATTAATGATATGTTAATGGGAGCACTGAGGCAGCTTTCAGCGCAGCTTGGAGATTCTGTTAATATGTAAATATATAATAAATCACACAGGGAGCGGAATAAATAAAACTTTAAAAACAGAGAAATTCATTAGGGCAACCAGTTGTTAAGATTGTTCAATACAGAATGATAAACACATGGATGCAGCGTAGTGTGGACAGACAGAAATGCTGTCTTCATTTCCTGATATGACATGGGTCTTGTTTATCGTAAATCTGCAACAGTTTGGCCATACACATGAAACTTTGTTTAAATATAAGCAAATAATCTAATCATAATGTTTGGTATGTAAAAAAAAATACATACAGGGGTTGATTTACTAATTTACTAAAACTGGAGAGTGCAAAATCTGGTGCAGCTCTGCATAGAAACCATTTAGCGTCCAGGATTTTTTGTCAAATTAATTGAACAAGCTGAAGTTAGAAGCTGATTGGCTACCATGTACAGCTGCACCAGATTTTGCACCCTCCAGTTGTTAGGACGGAGTTCACCTGCTGGTGGCTGTGATGAAACGGCTGTGGTAATTGCTAAGGCAGTGAAACTGATCAAATCACCTGTGCAAAATGATGGAAGGCCTGAAAGCATGACCTGTGGGGGCGCCTTGACGACTGGAGTTGAGAAACATTGCTGTAGCCAATTACTCTTGATCTTACTCTTTCCCTTGCCCTGCTTTCAGTATCCTGCTGCCTTGTCCCAGGTTTGTTTTCCCCCATCCCATCTGTTTCCTGCTCTCCTTGCTTTGTGTTTCTTACTTGTACATTTGAATAAAATGTATACTAAGACAGCCTGTGGGAACTATTGTGAGCCAGGAGTATAATAGTTAACCTTACAGGTGAATGGTGTCAGCTGGATTACTCCGCTGGTATATACAAAAATTCAAGTGATTGAAAATTCCATTAGATAGTAGAAGTGTAAATAAAACCACAATAATAAGGGTGAAAAGGGTGTTAAAATCCCAATCTAGTATGAACAAGGTGCAAATCACCCCCAGGTCAGGGGAGGGACCCCTATTCGGTCTCCGTCAGGGGTCACGGTCTTGTGTCACACCAACTAGTGGTGTGTAGACAACAGGATTTTTCTGGGGGATGCGATAGAGTTGTAACAGGTAGGAAGTTGTGTAGTGCTGACACTTTAGGCAAACATCACATGTACTTCCATATTTAAGGGCGTATACTGCTAATCTATACCCAACTTGGTTGAACCAAATGTGTGATATATATCTGGTCTGACCATACATCCAAATGAAACAGAAGAAGCAAGAACACAAAACATGGGGGGTGGCCCCTTAAGCTGACATGGGTAGTGACCCCCTTCAGTACATGCCTACATCAGCCATCTATACAAGCAAAAGGCAATATGCAAGAAGTCCTGATTGGTGGGGGCACAATAACGCAAAAGTTCAGTCTGCAGTGTCTTCGCTAGATATGGTATATCACTGGAGATATTCAAGGTGTGCAGTTGGTTTGGCAAGCTCTAAATACAAACGGTAAACGATAAAGATGGGTACTCTTACCAGAGTTGATGGACTCAAACCTCTCGGAGTGAGTCAGCAGAGCTTGTATCGGGTGAGCCGGACAGATATCGGATATGTTGCGGTATACTGTGTCCCACTGGGCCGTTCCTCCAGGTATCAATGCAGACGCTTACCTGCGATTTGATGGAAGTGCCCGATTTACAGGGTAGGCAGTGGTAAAATTTCCAAGGGGGATCCTTATCCACAGCAACTCAGATAGAGGGAAAAGCAGAGAGACAGAGGCAACTCCTCATAGTGTGAAACCAATTTCCCAATTGGCATTTATTGGATAAAAAGTTTTAAAAAACATTTGCGCAAAAAGATTAAAAAGTGGCTTCGGTAGACATCAAACCCTACATGTTTCGCCTGCTGAAGGCTTCAACTGGGGTATATGTCTACCAGCCACCGTGTCTACTATATATATACCTTAGTATTAGAGTTAAAAATGACACACAGCTGGTTCATGGCTCCCGGGTCCTCACTTCCGGCATCGCTAGCGTGCGTTCCACGCTCAGACTAGAACTAAAGCCGGGGTGATGTCATCTATATGCATCAAGAAGCCAAGCCTCGTTTTCAGATTGCTGTATGGCCTATCAGCAGCAGCTTACGTTAGTTAGCCAATGGTCACCTAAAGTGTAAAAAGGAGTGGCTAACAGTAATGTGCCAATCCATGAATCCAACGTCATGAAGGAAAGAGAAGGGACCTATCCTACACTAACCTATGGGCGTTACTGGGAAGTATTAGGGCACCAATCCGATCGCATATTAGAGTGCGCCAGCGCACTGGCACGCAAATCAGGAGAGGCCGAGAAGTCTATACAAATAGACTCGATCGTATGTTCGGTCGCGCATGCGCGAGTGAACGAACATGGTAGTCATAGGAACTAGGATGTAGCCTAGGGGAGGAATAGACACGCCCCATATGGGAAGTATCTCTCAGTGTGCGATGGAATGGCCTACTGCGCTTGCGCGCTACCAACACAGGGAGAGTCCGCAGTTTTAAATTAAGTTGATTACTCTCTTAATCAACATTAACTATGTTTAATCATTATGTTGCTAGCATTAGTAAATGTAATAGTAATAATAAGGAAGTTATATTATATTTACTTGTTTAAAACTTTTTTTTTACATTTATTTGGTTGCTTCCTGGTTTCTGGCCTAGGCCAAAATGATGCCATACATCCCAGGAGACTTCATGGAATTTTTTTTTTTTTCATCTGGAGAAATAGTTTTCTCAGCTAAGCATACCCTCCTGCCTGCACGGCTGAGCTAAATGCAGATTGGTTCAAGGAAGTAAATGCTACATGAATCATCTACCCAAGATGGTTAGAATTACAAATGTTGGGGGGGGGGGGGGTTGCTTTGAATATTAAAAGTGAATTAAATAGGGGTTTCAGGTTGTGGTGCTCAAATACAGTTTAGTTCCCCCTTAATATGTGGTAATAATAATAATAATTCCACCTTGTAGTTAAAAAAAAGAATCAAGGAGAGAAGCCACTTCTCTACCTTATTGTTAACGTTGGTGCTCAACGGAAAAGAATACTATTTTCCTTCCTAGTAGGAGGAATAACATCCCAACTTCTCCCTTTCCTCTGCCTGTCATGGTGTATTTTTGCCATAATGATTCCAGCTGTTGCACGTAGAGAGAAACAAAAAATGTATCAAATAAGTGCAAGAACTAAGGGACAGGTAGGGTCCTCCAATATTTCCTTATGCCCCTTTCCCACTTGGGCACTCAGCGCACTGGCGGTAAAGCGGCACTATATTTAGCGGCACTCTACCATCATTTTAGCGGCACTTTTCGGCTGCTAGCGGGGCAGTTTTAACCCCCGCTAGCAGACGAAAAAGGGTTAAAACCATCCGCAAAGCGCCGCAAAGTGCCGCTACAGCGCCGCTACAGCGGCGCTTTGCAGGCGGGTTTGGATCAGCTGGCCCATTGTTTTTAATAGAAGGGGCGCTTTAGGAGCGGTAAACACACAGCTCCTACAGCGCTCCAAAGATGCGGCTTGCAGGACTTTTTTCAGCATCCTGAAAGTGTACCGCTCCAGTGTGAAAGCCCGAGGGCTTTCACACTGGAGAGACAGCAGCGGCTGTTTGAGGGCGCTTTGCAGGCGCTATTTTTAGCACTTTATCGCCTGCAAAGGGCCTCAGTATGAAAGGGGCCTTATCCTTTCCCTTTCTCTATGATGAAAGAGACAAGGCATACCCATACTTCATGTTATGATTATACAATTATCCAACTAAAATCCTAGGGCACTAATAAACAAGACCTAAACAGAAGAAGCTCTGCCCAAATAAGGTATATGGATGACAAAGCACTGATCATCAGTGTTGCCTGTAGTGCTGCAGACTACAGGCAATACTGGAGACGAATGCTTTGTCATTCGTATAGTATATCAGCACTGATTTACCATACACTGTGTGTTGGGAAGGACATATTTGTTGAGGCAGATTTTGCTTCCTCGTGTCAGAACCGTCTTCGTATGATTCGTATGACAACATTAAAGAAGCAGAAGAGGAGGTGTAGAAAGCAACAGTCTACAAAACGATTGAAGTTGCAGCAGAGAGACACTGTAGGTGCACGATGAGTGACTAGACACACTCACATACCTGGACTTGCACTTTTATTTCGCAGGAGGAAAATAACCCCAAAAGGTCCCCTTTTCAGGGTACTGCTTAGAAACAATTACAGCCCCATTCTGGGCAATCTATGAACCCTCTCCACCTATCTCTAACCCATCCTGCAAGCAGTGACATGGACACCCAAAGAAGTACACCCCTGGATGATCGTAGAGGAGAGAAAGCTTGGAACTCCAGTGATCATTTAGAGGGAGGTGCGAAAGGGGTGAACATTATCCCAGACTCAGTTGGGTTTTAAAATTTCTAGATTTTCCCTTTAACATAGCAAATACTTCCTTTCCTGACAGACTCCATGGCAGTCTACGTGTGGGTTAACCCCGCCTCCTCTCCAATGCTATAGGACCCCATTCCCATAAATTTGAGCTTATGGCCAGAGACTGCGTTCCTTTTTTGTCCTCCTCTTGGGACCTACAAGTGATGCACTTATGTTTACGAATGTCCAAGATCGTTAAAGTGTCAGGCATACATTTCCAGTGGTGTCAAGATAGCCCAGAGCCCAGCCATGGGCAGGTACATGGCTTCAGGCCTCTTTTCCAGTGGTGGGGATGGCCTGCGTATGCCCAGGAGTGAATGATCAGCTGGCAAGGTCTGAAGCTAACTCCATGGCAGTAGTTTGTGTATATATCTGTGTTTTTCATTCCTCCTCCATGTTTCCTTTCTTTTCCCTTATGGTGCCTGGAACACTTCTGCGTTCCAAGAAACAGCTCCCTCTTCCGGGTCACGGTCCTGGCGGGCTTCCGCAAATGCATGATCCTCTGGTGAAACGAAGCTTGGATTTGTCCATGCGCAGTTCGGCCGGGGACTCGGCAGCCATGCAGGCGCTCTATGGCAGGTCGCTACTGAGCAGGCGCGGACGCAAGCATGGTGGTAATGTCATTACGGCGGGGGATTTAAATGCCTGCTAGCCCCTGTCATGTTGGGGATTCCTGTGGGCAGTCTTTGGCAGCTCTAGGACCCATCAACAGAGGAGATGTTCCCATTCCTCCTCCAGGCCCCACACCCACCGCCACGACAACCGCTCTGATCGCAGAGCTTGCTGGTGATGTGGGACTCGAGTCCCGAAGGGCAAGTCCTTGTGTGACCCATGATATGCGCAGGCGGTCAGGGAAAAAGAGTCCGAAAGCAGACAGATGGAGTTGCTACTTAAGCGTGTGGTGCAGCAATCCCTGAAGGAGTGGGGTACAACCCACATGCAAAGCCAGTCTACCACTCTATCAGGCTCCTTGGCTGACGAGGCCCTTGAGGATCCAAGCCCATCACAGCTGTATGATGCATTTCCTGTGTCGTCAGACAGCGAAATAAAGAGAGATGAATTTGTTGGAGGCTTCGACTTCGCCTTAGTTTCACCACTAATTAAAGCGGTCAAGGAGGCCCTCAAGTGGGAAGACCCTTCCACACCCCCGGATAAACAAAGGAAATTATTCAAGCATCTGGGGAAGGAGCGCTCCAATTTCCCTCTCGTTTCAGATTTAAAGGATATCATTGATGAAGAATAGAGCAAAGTAGACAATAAAACGTATTTGTCAAGCAAAACCTCCAGATTATACCCCTTCAAGGCAGAGGAAGTGAAGCATCTGGAAAACGCTCCCCTGGTACATAGTTACATAGTAGGTGAGGTTGAGTTTAGGGGTGGGGGAGAAAAGAGGGGGTATGAAAAAAAAAGAAGTGGGATGAAGAAAGGGAGGAAGTGAGTAGATGAAGGTAAGTTTTGGGGTCTGGGAAGGGTAAAGGGTGGTATGAAGTGTAGTATGGGATAGGGATTGAAGATAATGGGTAGTATCTTCACGACTATCGTCCTGTTTAGAGAGTGAAAAGATCCCTTAGTAGATGGCAGACCATCAAATTTGGTATCTGGTATACACTGAAGCATCTGGAAAACGCTCCCCTGGTACATAGTTACATAGTAGGTGAGGTTGAGTTTAGGGGTGGGGGAGAAAAGAGGGGGTATGAAAAAAAAAGAAGTGGGATGAAGAAAGGGAGGAAGTGAGTAGATGAAGGTAAGTTTTGGGGTCTGGGAAGGGTAAAGGGTGGTATGAAGTGTAGTATGGGATAGGGATTGAAGATAATGGGTAGTATCTTCACGACTATCGTCCTGTTTAGAGAGTGAAAAGATCCCTTAGTAGATGGCAGACCATCAAATTTGGTATCTGGTATACACTGATATCTACTGGTAGTTCAGCACAACTACAACTTGTAAGTTAGTTTAGTCCTAGCTATTTTAGTTTAGTCCTTCCTATTTTCTCATGCTACTCAGTTAATCTCAAGTTTTCATCACAGAGATGTGGCTTAGGGCAGTCATTGTCTTCAAAAGACTAAAAAAATCCTTTCTACTGTGCTTACCAAAAGTGGAATTGTGCTGGAGTCAACTTCTGTGCTCAGTAGACATGTGCAGAACAAAAACATGTGTTTTGTTTCGATATTTACATGCATTTTCTTAGTTAAATTAGTTAAATTAGTTTAAAAAAAAAATCGGAATTAGTTTTGTTTATTTGAATTGATTCAAACTTTTTGAATTTGAATCGAATTGCATTCAAATCAAATTCTATTCTAAATTCAAATTTTCAAAGATGCATATATTCTTTCTATTTTATTCTATTCTTTTATTTTCTATTCTATTATTTTTCTATTATAGCCTATTTTTTCTATTCTTTTATTTTCTCTTCTGTTTTATTTTTATTATATTCTATTATTTTATTTTATTTTTTATTATTTTCTATTCTATTATATTCTTTCTATTCTATTTCTTTGTTTTCTATTCTTTTATTCGCTTCGGAAATTCGAATTTGATTAAAAAAAAAATTCAAATTTGATTTGAAAACTATTCAAATTCAATTAGAAAACTATTAAAAATTTGATTTGAAAACTTTTTGAATTTCATCCAACATTGTGATCTGTTATTTCAGATTCATTTAAATTTGTTACTATTGTAATTGGGAAATTCGTATACATCCAAATTTATATATACCATATATACTCGAGTAATAAGCCGAGTTTTTCAGCACATTTATTTTATTTTATATACATTAATTTTCCAACCCGACTTTGGGACCCCGTATCTCGGGGCCACTTGGTGCTAGGAATTTGGTTTGCAAACACAAGGGAACCAGCACTACTACATATCCAAAGATGGGGTTCCTAGCACCAAGTGGCCTCGAGATACTGGGACCTAAAATCAGTTCGGAAAATGTCATTCTCTGCTGCAGAAAAGTGCTTGACATTTTCCGAACCGACTTTGGGGCCTGTATCTTTGGATATGTTGTAGTGCTAGTTCCATTGGGTTTGCACACCAAATTTGGGGTTCCTAGCACCAAGTGGCCCCAAGATACGGGGCCCCAAAGTCGGTCAACTGTGTCCATTTGCAGCAATGTCATTTCAGGACCCTTTTGGTCCAGAGACCCCAAATTTTGGCTGCAGATAGGGAGCATCTAACCCTTAACTACCAAGTTTGAAGTTCGGGGGACCTGTGGCTGCAAATGGGCACAGTGAGTCATGCAAATGGGCACAATGAGGCTACAAATGGGCATTGTTGACCCTCTTTTCCACTTACAGTAGCTGCACATTTCTCACCCTAGGCTTATACTCGAGTCAATACGTTTTCCCAGTTTTTTGTGGTAAAATTAGGTGCCTCAGCTTATATTCGGGTCGGCTTATACTCGAGTATATATGGTAATCAAAAACAAAAAATGTGTCTGAATTTCGATTCAGAAAGAGACGAACCACACATGTCTATAGACTGTGTCTAAAGAGTCATGACATTGCATACATTAGCAACTGAAACAGAACACATTAGAATCATAATACTTGTTTCTTGAGCTTTGCTTGCCAAAGATATTTGATGTGTCAGAATAAAGGCTTTGGGGTTGATTTACTAAAGGCAAACAAACTCTGAAAGTGCAGTTGCTCCCGAGCTTAATAAATGAGGTGAGGCTTCACTTTGCAAAAAGGACCCAATCACGTGCAAGGAAAATAAAAAAGGAACAGCATTTTTGCTTGCACATGATCAGATGATGCAAGTCATTTACTAAGCTAAGCAACTGGTCTTGAAGAGTGCAACTTTAAATAAATAGTAAATAATAATTTAAGTAAATCAAGCACATTGTCTTAATCCTCTGGTGAGAGGGTGATGCCAAATTTCATTGACCAATGTTCCATTCACTTAGAGTGAGGGATGCAGTGGCATTAGGGGGGTGGGGGGGGGGCCCCGAGGGTCAGATAGGTCAGTGTATATATGTCAGGTAGGTGAGTTTAGTGGTCAGTATTGATGGGCACTGGTAAGCCAGGCAGCAACCAGCAAGAGAGCCACACAACCCCACAACTCCACAACAGCCAAAAAACCCTGCGCCACTACCGCCCCCGCAACCCCCCCGTGCCGGCCTTGGACTTCGGGCTGAAGCCCCTGGTCTTTTTGCCACCTAGCAACGCCCCTAGAGGAATGGGCATGCAATAGGAGCATAGCACAATTTAAATGGACGGCATGTTGGAGGGGAATCCTGGAGAAGCTCTTGAATGGATGCTTACAAATGCTAGGTTTCCAAAGAAGGGGGTCATGGTCCCTGTAGGATGAGAGATCTGGAGTTCAGAGATAATATTGTCCATACTAATTGGTGAATTACAGAAGTGCACCACAAGATATGATACACCTGCTTTTGTGCAATAAGTTTCCTTTTAGTTTCGTTATCTAAATGGATTTAATGTATATTTTAATATCACACCTCCCAGGTCATACAAATGTCATTCTTAGACATTTCACTAATGGCAGAACATTCAGCATTGCTGTGCTATAGTTTCTTCTGATACCATAAGCCATGCTGTCACTGCTCTGTGAAAGTCTATCTCACATTCAAGATCTGGGACTTTTAACAGCCTTGTGTTGTGCATCAGTTACCAAACATTTAATAATGACTGATTGGTGAAAAGCATGTCTGTTGCCATGGGAACCATTCTACCCTCAGCTGGCAGTGCTGCGCGCTAAAACAGATCTTTCGATTGTGGTTGTAGCATTAATTACAAAATGTTTCACTGCTACCACATTTCAACACAAGAGCTGACACACAAAATGTCTTTCAAATTATATATAGACTTGAAAACACCTGTACATATTCCTAAAAGCCTTACACAAGGTTCAAACTTTGCATTTTTTTTGTGTGCGTTTTGCAATTTGCAGAAACGCACTACAGTATATTTAACATGGTTTCCTATGGTACACGTTCACATCTATGTGTTTTTCAGCCAGTGTGTTTTTGGAAAGGGCCAGGGACTTTTTTCACCGCAGCAGATTGCGTTTTGCGTGTAATAGACTTCCAAGGACCCGCACCAAAAAACGCAAGTGTTGCAATTTTTGTGATTTTTTTTTCCTCTTTAACAAACTGTGAATGGCTGGTTGTTAGGGAGCGGGTTGGGAAACCGGCTGCCACATCCTTAACAACCGAAGAGTCATTAGCTTAATGTAAATGCATGCGCTTCTACGGGTTCGCTAATCTGATGGAACAGCGACATCTTTTTTTTTTTCATCCTTAACTGTTTATTAAAATTTTTTACAGTTTTACAACATACAAACATTACATCAATAACATCCATTTTCTGGCAATTAGCCTGCGAGCTATAAATAATAATCTTCCAATTGGCCAATTGGCATTAACGTTTCCCTTGTGTATAACTCTTCATTAATGTAACCCAATAGACAGGTCTTAGGTTCCACTTCAATATGAGTACTATAGGCTCCATTAATTGTGCCACCTCTCGCCAGTATCTGACCAGTTTGGGGCATTTCCCCAACGTATGGAGCAAGTCAGCCTGAGATTGCTTACACCATGGGAAATCCGGGGTTTCCCTTGCCTCCACTTATATAACTTTACCGGGGTCCTCTATATATATATATATATATTAGGGATGAGCCGAACACACCCCCGGGTTCGGTTCGCACCAGAACCTTCGAACGGACCGAAAGTTCGCGCGAATTTTCGAACCCTATACGTTATAATGGACGCGAACGTTCGAAATCAAAAGTGCTAATTACAACGGCCAATATGCATGTTAATGTCATAAAACAGGTTTGGGGACCCGGGTCCTGCCCCAGGGGACATATATCAATGCAAAAAGAACTTTTAAAAACTAACGTTTTTTTTTCGGGAGCAGTCATTTTAATGATGCATAAAGTGAAAAAAAAAAAGTGAAATTTTCCTTTAAATATGGTCCCTGGGGGGTGTGTAAAGTATGCCTGTGAAGTGGCATGTGTTTCCCGTGTTTAGAACTGTCCTTGCACAAAATGACATTTGTAAAGGAAAAAAAGAAGCCATTTAAAACCACTTGCGGCTTTAGGTTTGTTCTTAAGTAGAATCTGAACAGGTACATTTTTAAGCTTTTTGGAGAACATAGGGAGGGGTTATCACCCCTGTAACATTTGCTGTCTTTGCACATCTGTTCAGAACATGTCACCTCACTTTCCGTCCCAGTGACAAATGTTTTTGGAAAAAGTGGGGTTTTAATTGAAACAAGGATTGGTGATAAAGTATCAGTAGAGAGGAGATACCTTTTTCCCAAATTAAATCTAACAGGATAGAATTTCCCTTCCTAGGGTAGATTTCCTCTCACTTCCTGTTTTCTCTTTCCATTTGCAAGTAGGAGTCGTTTGTAAGTTGGATGTTTGAAAGTAGGGGCCTGGCGTATATACTCTGCAGAAATTTGCCCTATTAGATGTTGGTGTAGCCACAAGACTGGTGGCACAGGAATGGGCCCTGCTGTGAGTTAATAGATCAAGATTTGTAATTGCATGCACCTGTTGAACAGGGCAGAAAAATTGGGGGTGGTGGTGGTGGTGGTGGACGGTGTTGCCACAAGACTGTAAGCTCTCACAGTTACTCTTGGTGGGCGCAGGAATGGGCCCTGCTGTGAGTTATTAGATCAAGATTTGTAATTGCAAGCACCTGATGAACAGGGCAGAAAATTTGGGCCTTTGGCGGTGGTGGTGGACGGTGTTGCCACAAGACTGTAAGCTCTCACAGTTACTCTTGGTGGGCGCAGGAATGGGCCCTGCTGTGAGTTATTAGATCAAGATTTGTAATTGCAAGCACCTGATGAACAGGGCAGAAAAATTGGGCCTTTGGCGGTGGTGGTGGACGGTGTTGCCACAAGACTGTAGGCCCTCATAGTTACTCTTGGTGGGCGCAGGAATGGGCCCTGCTGTGAACTATTAGATCAAGATTTGTAATTACCCGCCCCTGTTAAACAGGGGCTGAAAAATTGTGCCTTAGGCACTGGTGCTGGTGCCACAACACTGCAACCCCTCACAGATACTGTACTTGGAGCACAGCAGTCACACGTGTTGCGAAGCATTTTTTATAAAAATTGTATGTACACGCCCCTGTTAAACAGGGGCTGAAAAATTGTGCCTTAGGCACTGGTGCTGGTGCCACAACACTGCAACCCCTCACAGATACTGTACTTGGAGCACAGCAGTCACACGTGTTGCGAAGCATTTTTTTATAAAAAATTGTATGTACACGCCCCTGTTAAACAGGGGCTGAAAAATTGTGCCTTAGGCACTGGTGCTGGTGCCACAACACTGCAACCCCTCACAGATACTGTACTTGGAGCACAGCAGTCACACGTGTTGCGAAGCATTTTTTTAAAAAAATTGTAAGTACACGCCCCTGTTAAACAGGGCTGAAAAATTGTGCCTTAGGCACTGGTGCTGGTGCCACAACACTGCAACCCCTCACAGATACTGTACTTGGAGCACAGCAGTCACACGTGTTGCGAAGCATTTTTTAAAAAAATTGTAAGTACACGCCCCTGTTAAACAGGGGCTGAAAAATTGTGCCTTAGGCACTGGTGCTGGTGCCACAACACTGCAAACCCCTCACAGATACTGTACTTGGAGCACAGCAGTCACACGTGTTGCGAAGCATTTTTTTTAAAAAATTGTAATTACCCGCCCCTGTTAAACAGGGGCTGAAAAATTGTGCCTTAGGCACTGGTGCTGGTGCCACAACACTGCAACCCCTCACAGATACTGTACTTGGAGCACAGCAGTCACACGTGTTGCGAAGCATTTTTTTATAAAAATTGTATGTACATGCCCCTGTTAAACAGGGGCTGAAAAATTGTGCCTTAGGCACTGGTGTGGTGGCATGGATCATTGAGGAGGAGGAAGAGGATAGTCAGTGAACATAAGAGGACAGTCACTCAGCATCAGCATAGGCAGTCTTGAAGGGATGTGACATTAAAAATTATTCGGTTATATCCGCCTCAGGTGCCTGGTAGCTGGTGGTGATCCAAGACTGATTCATTTTGATGAAGGTCAGTCGATCAACCGAGGCGGTGGACAGGCGCACCCTATGATCGGTGACAAATCCTCCAGCAGCACTGAATGTGCGTTCGGAAAGAACGCTGGAGGCAGGACAGGCCAGTAGCTCAATTGCATACTGTGCAAGCTCTGGCCAGTGATCCATCCTCAGGACCCAGTAAGCCAGAGGATTTTCGGTGGGAAAGGTGTCCAAGTCTGACCTTGCCCCAAGGTATTCCTGCACCATGTATATCAGACGCTGGCGATGGTTGCTGGAACCGATCATACCTTGGGGCTGCGGACTAAAAAATTGTCTGAACGCATCGGTCAGACGTCCACCTTCCCCACCGCTCCTTCTGCTACTGACCGAAGCCTCAGCAACTCGTCGCCCAGGACCAGAGTTTGTAACCTCCCAGTTTCTGGGAACGCGTTGCACAGACCTTTCTGCAAGGCCTCCCTGAGATGTCTCATCCTCTGCTCCCTCTGCGACGGCAAGATAAGGTCCGCAACCTTACCCTTGTACCGCGGATCAAGGAGAGTGGCCAGCCAGTAATGGTCCCTCTCCTTGATCCAAAGAACACGAGGATCCTTCCGCAGGCTTTGCAGGATCAGGGAGGCCATGCAGCGTAGGTTAGCTGAGGCATTCGGTCCGGAGTCTTCTGGGTCACTGAGGATGACATGATCGCCAGCCACCTCCTCCCAGCCACGTACAAGTCCACTGGTTTGTTGGGACTGTACATCATCCCTAAAAGACTGCTGCTGCTGATGCTGAGTGCCAGGCTCCACCTCCATGCTCACACAATCCTCCTCCTCCTCCTCCTCCTCCTCATCCTCTTCCTGTGTGATGGGTGGGACAAAAGGAACACTGTCCGGATAAAGGGGGCCTTGAGAGGCAAGGAAGTCCTCCTCTTCCTGCCTCTGTTCTGCCTCAAGTGCCCTGTCCATTATCCCACGCAGCGTATGCTCCAACAGGTGGACAAGAGGGACAGTGTCACTGATGCATGCACTGTCACTGCTCACCATCCTCGTGGCCTCCTCAAATGGTGAGAGGACAGTGCATGCATCCCTGATCATGCTCCACTGACGTGGGGAAAAAAACCAAGCTCCCTGACCCTGTCCTGGTGCCGTAGTCGCAAAGGTACTCATTGATGTCCCTCTGCTGCGTGTGCAGTCGCTGCAGCATGGCCAACGTTGAGTTCCACCTGGTGGGCATGTCACATATTAGGCGGTTCTTGGGCAGGTTCAGCTCCTTTTTGCAGCTCAGTCAGCCGAGCACTGGCATTATAAGATCGGCGGAAATGCACACAGACTTTCCTGGCCTGCCTCAGGACATCCTGTAAGCCTGGGAACCTGCCCAAGAACCGCTGCACCACCAGGTTGAGGACGTGAGCCATGCAGGGCACATGGGTGAGCTGCCCCTGTCGCAGGGCGGAGAGGAGGTTGGTGCCATTGTCAGAAACGACCATTCCTGGCTTAAGCTGACGTGGCGTCAACCACCTCTCGGCCTGCCCCTGCAGAGCTGCCAGAACCTCTGGCCCAGTGTGGCTCCTGTCCCCCAAACACACCAGCGCAAGCACGGCATGGCATCTTTTTGCCTGCGTACTTGCGTAGCCCCTTGTACGCCTACGGAGCACCGCTGGTTCCAAGGACAGAGCACTGGAGGAAGAAGAAGAGGAGGGGGTGGAGGAGAGAGGTGTGTCACAACCAGTAGCAGTAGTAGCGTTTTGGAGGCGTGGTGGCGGAACAACCTCCAACACTACTGCACCTTGTCCTGCATCCCTCCCAGCTGCCAATAGAGTGACCCAATGGGCCGTGAAAGAAAGGTACCGTCCCTGTCCATGCCTGCTGGACCATGAGTCAGCGGTAATATGCACCTTACCGCTGACCGCCCTGTCCAGCGAGGCATGGACATTGCCTTCCACATGCCGGTAGAGAGACGGAATCGCCTTCCGTGAGAAAAAGTGGCGTTTGGGAACCTGCCACTGAGGAACCGCACATTGAACAAACTCACGGAAGGGGGCCGAGTCTACCAACTGAAAAGGCAGCAGTTGAAGTGCTAGCAATTTAGCCAAGCTAGCATTCAACCGCTGGGCATGTGGATGGCTGGGAGTGTACTTCTTTCTACGGTCCAGCAGCTGGGGCAGGGAAATTTGCCTGCTGCAATCGGACGTCGGTGTACTGCAAGTACTTGGTTGTGACACACCTAATTCTACACCTTCAGTCCTCTCAGAGCAGCTTTCAGAGAGGACTGAAGGTGTAGTGGGGATGGAGATAGGAGAGGTCCGCTTAGTTCTTTGGTGTGGGTCTTTTATGTGTGCCTGCCAACGAGCTGCATGGCAGGTCGACATATGTCTGGTCATGCTTGTGGTGCCCAAGCGGCTGATGTTTTGGCCACGCGAGATACGCTTGAGACAAATATTGCAAATAGCAGTGGTGCGATCTGATGCACTCGTCTCAAAAAAGGCCCACACCAAAGAACTTTTCTGATAACGTGCAGAGGCAGCGCCTTGCACAGGCGGAGCTCTGCGGTGTTGTACAGTTGCTGTGCTGGCCTCTACCTGGCCTCCAGGGGGCATCCTGCCTCGTTGGACATGTGACGCCGCATCCTCCTCCTCCTCCTCGTCCTCCTCCTCATCCTCTCTCCCTTCAGGCACCCACGTGGAGTCAGTGACCTCATCATCCCCTCCCTCTTCACCACTAGAGCAAACCTGGCAGTAAGCTGCAGCTGGTGGAACAGTACTGCCAGATTCCTCAAGCTGGGTATCATCATCCGAGCCTTCGAATCGTTGGGCATCCTCCTGGAGCATGTACCCAACACTGTGCTCAAAGAGTTCGGGGGACTCCTCAGGAGGACATGGTGGGTCTAGGGAAGGGGTGGCTGATGATGCCATTGAGTACGCGTTGGCAGCTGCTCTGCCAGTACCCTGAGCCTGGGTGAGAGAGGATGAGGAGGATGAGGAGGGCTTGGTCATCCATTCTACCAAGCCTTCAGCATGATGCGGCTCCACATGTCCAGCTGCCGAAAACAAAGACGCGCGTGTCCCATGGCCACGTGCTGATGACGATGCACGGCCACGGCCACTAGAAACAGAGCCTGCCTGCCCTGTGTTCTTGGCTCTGCACGCTCTGCCTCCCCTTGGCGGTCTTCCAGCCATTGTAGTCGGTAGTCCTGTGGGTGCTGCTGAGAAGAAAATATAGGAGCTCTGTGTGATGCCACTAACACACTAGAAGTCCTATGGGTGCTTCTGCAAAGAAAATAGAGGAGCTCTGTGTGATGCCACTAACACACTAGAAGTCCTGTGGGTGCTGCTGAGAAGACAATATAGGAGCTCTGTGTGATGCCACTAACACACTAGAAGTCCTATGGGTGCTTCTGCAAAGAAAATAGAGGAGCTCTGTGTGATGCCACTAACACACTAGAAGTCCTGTGGGTGCTGCTGAGAAGACAATATAGGAGCTCTGTGTGATGCCACTAACACACTAGAAGTCCTATGGGTGCTTCTGCAAAGAAAATAGAGGAGCTCTGTGTGATGCCACTAACACACTAGAAGTCCTGTGGGTGCTGCTGAGAAGAGAATATAGGAGCTCTGTGTGATGCCACTAACACACTAGAAGTCCTATGGGTGCTTCTGCAAAGAAAATAGAGGAGCTCTGTGTGATGCCACTAACACACTAGAAGTCCTGTGGGTGCTGCTGAGAAGACAATATAGGAGCTCTGTGTGATGCCACTAACACACTAGAAGTCCTATGGGTGCTTCTGCAAAGAAAATAGAGGAGCTCTGTGTGATGGGACTAACACACTTCAAGTCCTATAGGTGCTTCTGGGAACAAAATATAGGTCTGTGTGTGATGGGACTAACACACTTCAACTCCTATAGGTGCTTCTGGGAACAAAATATATGATCTCTGTGTGATGAGACTAACACACTTCAAGTCCTATAGGTGCTTCTGGGAAGAAAATGTAGGATCTCTGTGTGATGGGACTAACACACTTCAAGTCCTATAGGTGCTTCTGGGAACAAAATATATGATCTCTGTGTGATGGGACTAACACACTTCAAGTCCTATAGGTGCTTCTGGGAAGAAAATATAGGCTCTGTGTGATGGGACTAACACACTTCAAGTCCTATAGGTGCTTCTGGGAACAAAATATATGATCTCTGTGTGATGGGACTAACACACTTCAAGTCCTATGGGTGCTTCTGGGAAGAAAATATAGGTGTGTGTGATGGGACAAACACACTTCAAGTCCTATGGGTGCTTCTGGGAAGAAAAAATAGGTCTCTGTGATGGGACTAACACACTTCAAGTCCTATAGGTGCTTCTTGGAACAAAATATATGATCTCTGTGTGATGGGACTAACACACTTCAAGTCCTATTGGTGCTTCTGGGAAGAAAATATAGGATCTCTGTGTGATGGGACTAACACACTTCAAGTCCTATAGGTGCTTCTGGAACAAAATATATGATCTCTGTGTGATGGGACTAACACACTTCAAGTCCTATAGGTGCTTCTGGGAAGAAAATATAGGTCTGTGTGATGGGACTAACACACTTCAAGTCCTATAGGTGCTTCTGGGAACAAAATATATGATCTCTGTGTGATGGGACTAACACACTTCAAGTCCTATAGGTGCTTCTGGGAAGAAAATGTAGGTCTGTGTGATGGGACTAACACACTTCAAGTCCTATAGGTGCTTCTGGAACAAAATATATGATCTCTGTGTGATGGGACTAACACACTTCAAGTCCTATGGGTGCTTCTGGGAACAAAATATAGGTCTCTGTGTGATGGGACTAACACACTTCAAGTCCTATAGGTGCTTCTGGGAACAAAATATATGATCTCTGTGTGATGGGACTAACACACTTCAAGTCCTATAGGTGCTTCTGGGAAGAAAATATAGGTCTGTGTGATGGGACAAACACACTTCAAGTCCTATAGGTGCTTCTGGGAACAAAATATATGATCTCTGTGTGATGGGACTAACACACTTCAAGTCCTATGGGTGCTTCTGGGAAGAAAATATAGGTCTGTGTGATGGGACTAACACACTTCAAGTCTATAGGTGCTTCTGGGAACAAAATATAGATCTGTGTGTGATGGGACTAACACACTTCAAGTCCTATAGGTGCTTCTGGGAACAAAATATATGATCTCTGTGTGATGGGACTAACACACTTCAAGTCCTATAGGTGCTTCTGGGAAGAAAATATAGGTCTGTGTGATGGGACTAACACACTTCAAGTCCTATAGGTGCTTCTGGGAACAAAATATATGATCTCTGTGTGATGGGACTAACACACTTCAAGTCCTATAGGTGCTTCTGGGAAGAAAATGTAGCTCTGTCTGTGTGATGGGACTAACACACTTCAAGTCCTATAGGTGCTTCTGGGAACAAAATATATGATCTCTGTGTGATGGGACTAACACACTTCAAGTCCTATAGGTGCTTCTGGGAACAAAATATATGATCTGTGTGTGATGGGACTAACACACTTCAAGTCCTATAGGTGCTTCTGGGAAGAAAATGTCTGTCTGTGTGATGGGACTAACACACTTCAAGTCCTATAGGTGCTTCTGGGAACAAAATATATGATCTCTGTGTGATGGGACTAACACACTTCAAGTCCTATAGGTGCTTCTGGGAACAAAATATATGATCTCTGTGTGATGGGACTAACACACTTCAAGTCCTATAGGTGCTTCTGGAAGAAAATGTAGGTCTGTGTGATGGGACTAACACACTTCAAGTCCTATAGGTGCTTCTGGGAACAAAATATATGATCTCTGTGTGATGGGACTAACACACTTCAAGTCCTATAGGTGCTTCTGGGAAGAAAATATAGGTCTGTGTGATGGGACTAACACACTTCAAGTCCTATAGGTGCCTCTGGGAACAAAATATATGATCTCTGTGTGATGGGACTAACACACTTCAAGTCCTATGGGTGCTTCTGGGAAGAAAATGTAGGTCTGTGTGATGGGACTAACACACTTCAAGTCCTATAGGTGCTTCTGGGAACAGAATATATGATCTCTGTGTGATGGGACTAACACACTTCAAGTCCTATAGGTGCTTCTGGAAGAAAATATAGGTCTGTGTGATGGGACTAACACACTTCAAGTCCTATAGGTGCTTCTGGGAACAAAATATAGGAGCTCTGCCTGCCTGCCTGCCACGAACACACTACAAGTCCTATAGGTGCTTCTGGGAACAAAATATAGGAGCTCTGCCTGCCTGCCACAAACACACTACAAGTCCTATAGGTGCTTCTGGGAACAAAATATAGGAGCTCTGCCTGCCTGCCACGAACACACTACAAGTCCTATAGGTGCTTCTGGGAACAAAATATAGGAGCTCTGCCTGCCTGCCACGAACACACTACAAGTCCTATAGGTGCTTCTGGGAACAAAATATAGGAGCTCTGCCTGCCTGCCACGAACACACTACAAGCCCCTCTTTCTAAATCAATCTTTCTAAATGAATCTATCTAACTCAATCTCTCTAAGTAAATCTCTCTAACTAACTAAATCCAGCAGAGTGACACAGAACGATCCTGCTCTATCTACGCATGTGACCGGCGCAGACGGCGTGGCGGCCTTTTATAAGAGGGGGCGTGCACTAAAGCCCCTGAGCTGTAATTGGCTACAGGCGTCCTGCCTGTAGCCAATTATGGCTCTTCGAGTTTCCGGCGCTGTGATTGGCCAAGCATGCGGGGTCACAGTGCATGCTTGGCCAATCATCAGCCAGCAATGCACTGCGCCGGCCGCGCCGGCCGCAATGCATTGCAGGGCCGCTCGCATCACACGAATGTGATGCGAACGGCCCAAATAGTTCTGGGCTCGCCGATCGAGCGAACGCCCGGTGCTCAATGCGAACATGGGTTTGCATCGAGCACCGGGCCCATCCCTAATATATATATATATATATAATATATATATATATATATATATATATATCTAATAAACAATTGGGATAAGCATTGTGTTGGTGATAAAGATACCAACAGGGCCCTCTTCAGGATATTTCGCCATTCCTCCTGCAATATGACCCCCAGATCTATCTCCCAGCCCTTTTCTACCTGGGCTATCTAAAATTTCTTGATACTTCATCATAAGTTGACTATAGAATAATGAAATTAGGACTTTTTTTCCTATAGCCCCTGCCAATAAGGATAGCAGTGGCATAGATCTTATATTCATCCTGACACCTTTAAACTGTGAATGGGCCACATGTCGTAATTGTAAATATTTATAAAAATGATTATGAGGCAATTGGTAAGACTCCTGTAACTCTTGAAAAGGCCACACAACATTTTGAGCATAAAGCTGAGAATTATATTGCATTTCTTTAGAATGCCAAAGCTCAAACCCCTCCAATTTACAGAGTTCTTCATAGTGCCTATTCCCCCATATTGGTGAAAATTTTGAAAAACCTTCATATTTCATTATGCGTCTCATTTCCTGACATACTTTGTTCATAAGTACCATTGTTGGGATAGAGTGAGCACATGCAAATGATCCTCATTCTAGCTGGGCTATAAGATTATAGCGCAGGCAGTGACTTAAAAGCACAGCCTGTATGGGGTCTCTCCAATCTATCGTCTCCCACCCAGCAAAATACTGCAATTTGGAAGCTATAAAGTAAATTCTTGGCTGCAGCACTGCTAGACATCGGATATCTTACTACACCCAGCTACGTCTTGAATTGGGTAATTTTAGCAATAAAGTGAGCATATATACTATATTTATTTATATATGCTCACTTAAGGCCCTTTGGCACTCTGCAGCTTAAAAAAGCTCAGTACAGCTTTTTTTTTACTGAGCTAAAATACAGGCCATTACGTGCCTATGTACACAGGCACGTAAACAAGCGCCATGCATTCTTCAGTAAAAAAAATAAAATAGAAAAATCTGCATTTTTGGTCAGTAATTTACGCCTCGTGTGATCAAATGCACACAAATTTGCGCAAATGTATATTTGCGTACTGTGCCGAACAAAAACACGAGAATGAGCTTTCGTGCGTGTGCACGAATTTCCAGTGAAAATTGCGTGACTTCATATTCGCGAAAATGCATGCAAATACATACAAAAAAAAACCCCGTCTGAATAAGAAGATGCTCAAACAGGAGTATTGTGTGCAACAGGCCTTACTCTGAAATTCAAGACATAGCTGGCTGTACTAAGATGTCCTTCTGACTACAGCTGTTCTGTCAGATTAGCAAACCTGGTAGCGGTGAAACACATGCGCAGCTGAAGGAGCGTAACTTCCATCTGCTGATCTGATGGGTTCAGTAATCTGATGCAGTAAAAAAAAAATCGGGAAAAAAACAGCATGGGGTCCCCCCCAATTCATGCCAGGCCCTTTGGGTCTGGTATGGATTTATGAGAGGAACCCCACGCCAAATTAAAAAAAAAAACATCTTGGGTCCCCCCCAAAAATCCATGAGAGAGTTTAACACTGAGACAATGTTGTTCATCATCAAAAGTCACAGTTTCAGTGGCAATAAACTATACCATTAATATGGTTGCTTTCAATTATTAAAAGTCAATCGTAGAGGCGCCTCTTAGGTAAAACTGTAAAACATTTATTGACATAATGTATAAAAGCACTAACATCTTGGTAAGTCAAGTAAGGGGGTCCTGTAGGGTGACTCTGTGCTCTCACCAGATTGCTGCTGTAGATGCTTCATCCTGCCTGGTCTCCTGTGAATGCTGATTGGCGACTCAGAGTGTAACTGGAACAGGAATGAGGACTGGAACGCACGCTTGTGATGTCACCGGATATGTGGTAACGCATTTCTGAGTGTGCGCCCTGCCGATGGTAGTGACAGGTGCGCTTGTTTGTCACGCTAATTATGCAGGGGTATGAGTGTCTTATATAGGGGGCATAGATAAATGGCAATTAACTTATTGGTTCATGACAATCAGGTTGTTGAATCGTTCAGGGGCCCTCTGTTGGCTGGTTAAAGGAATAGTGAATAATGATGGACAGTAAATATGAGGAATGTAGCGCCATCTGGTGGCAAATTTGTTAGTGAATGATACACTATGGGCAATCAATACATTATACAGGTAAATGGCAAACAATTAAAATCAATATAAAACTACAAATAAGAAACAGGGTACAAACATAGTAGCTCCAGAGAAACAGCTAATTAATAAGATAAAACAATTCAATAAAAACATGGTGTGTGGATGACAATAGCAGTCTGATATAAAAAATATATATCGCACATGTAGACCAATAAAATAAAAAGGTTTTTATATATATAAAAAGGAGAACCGTATGAAAGAAACCCTCATAGTAGGATAACATATTGAATAAAAGTGCAAGAGTGTGTTCTTAATTAGGGGAAAAAAATAAATGTATATAAATACCATGTCAGAATTATGAACATGGATAATACTGTTTTATTTATTTATTTTTATTTATATAGTTCAGGTACCTATATAGCGCCATCAATTTACGCAGCGGTTTACATATACGTTGTACATTCACATCAGTCCCTACCTTCAAGGAGCTTACACTTTAAGGTCCCTAACTCACATTCATACATACACATACTAGGGACAATTTAGACAGGATCCAATTAACCTACCAGCATGTCTTTTGGAGTTTTCATGACAATAAATGATTAAGTATATAGGTACATCCACATATTGGTCAGCAAACCAACATTGTGAACCTTGGGGCTAGCCATAGGTATGGTCATATGTGTTGGATAATGTGGGCAGATATTTCTCATAGTTGACTTCTATCCACACCTCTACAAATAGGTGGATCTAGAATATGTCTACGGGATTGCTGGGTGTTCTATATCACTCAGACGGGGTGTCCTATATCACTCAGACATAGTGCCAAGAGTGATACCTACTGTGCATAAAGTAGTCCATGTAAGTTGTGATCTAGTCTGATCATGAGTGAGTGGGATAATACAGGGGGGATGAAACTCTAAGGGGTATTCATAGATAACATAATGGGATGAGTTCAGGGAGCAATAATGAAAAGAATCCTCCAACAGTATAAAATGGGATATCCATATGTGAGTGTCCATAGACCCCACCCTCGCTAGTGTCAGCCGCAAGCCTGGCTCGACACCACATGAGATGGGACAGCCCGCCATGCATGGGGGACCCCAAGTTGCAAAATGGTAAATTTGAGCAACATAGTTAACCTCTATATATATATACAGTATACTTACTGAACCGAAAAGAAGGAGGGAAAAAAAGGAAGAAAGAACACTCATGCCCACCACCCTTGGTTTGGAGACCACCCAACTGCCAGATTTTGAATATAGGAAGGGAATCTGTAACAAAATGTACACAGGTTATACTGGAGCAGTGGCGTCACTAGGGGCCCTGACCCCCAACATCATACTGTTCCCCCATGTATCCCCCCCAATTAAAACGATTGGCACAGCAATTACAGAGTGATTCTCTGTAGGCTCTCAGCTGCTGGAGGGAGAGACACACAGAGGGCATCGCTATGTAATTGCGGTGCGGATCATTATGACAAGCAGGAGACCCGGACTGCAACGTTTACACAACAGGACACGGAGGGTCCTGTTGTGTAAACGTTGCAGTCCGGGTCTCCTGCTTGTCATAATGACAGAAGGCAGAGCCAGCTCCAGCAGCAGCGCTTCCACCTCTAAGCCCGCCCCTGTGTGTGGGCAAAACAACATCTCCAACCTGTAATTTGTGGAGAAGTGTACACAGCAGTAAGATGCAGGGCTGAATGATGTCAGTGTCCTGACTCCCGACCATCAAAGGGAGGGGGATATTTATAGCAGGAAATCTGCACTAAACCCAGTAGACAAACAAAACAGTGCATATATAGGAACATGTCAAATACATATGTGAAAAAGGGGGGATATTTGCATCTCATCTTGTTAGCCAATAATGCTTTGTCCATGCTGCAGCCCACCCTCTTCCCCTCCCGCCGGCCACATTTTGACTTCAGTTCCAAGAAGAAGCCAGAATCAGTCCTCAGTTTGCCAGCACCCATGTGAGTTTTTTTCTTTGTTTGCTTCAAGGAGGGGGAGAAGGAGGTTCTGCAGCAGCAGGGACAGCCGTAGATTTATACTTTTAGTGCAGGGGATGGAGGAAGTGGGGAACAGGACCAGCATTCTCTTATCTATTCGTGTTATCATGTATTTACTCTGGCACCACCACCCTAACCTGGCACTACATAACCTGGCACTAACACCTAACTCGGCACTATACCACCCTAACCTGGCACTACCACCTAACCTGGCACTATACCACCCTAACCTGGCACTACCACTTAACCTGGCACTATACTGCCCTAACCTGGCCCTACCACATAACCTGGCACTACACCCTAGCCTGCCACTACCCCCTAACCTGCCACTATACCACCCTAGCCTGGCACTACCACCTAGTCTGCCACTACCACCCTTACCTGGCACTACCAAATAACCTGGCACTACTACCTAGCCTGGCACTACCCCCTCACCTGGCACGATACCACCCTAACCTGGCACTACCACCTAGCCTGGCACTACCACCTAACCTGGCACTATACCATCCTAACCTGGCAATATACCACCCTAACCTGGCACTACCAAATAACCTGGCACTACCACCTAACCTGACACTACCACCTAGCCTGGCACTACTACCTAACCTGGCACTACCACCCTAGCCTGCCACTATCACCTAACCTGCCACTACCACTTAGCCTGGCACTACCACCTAGCCTGCCACTACCACCTAACCTGGCACTTCCACCTAGCCTGCCACTACCACCTAACCTGGCACTACCACCTAGGCTGCCACTATCACCTAACCTGACACTACCACTTAGCCTGGCACTACCACCTAGCCTGCCACTACCATCTAACCTGGCACTACCACCTAGCCTGCCACTACCACCTAACCTGGCACTTCCACCTAGACTGCCACTACCATATAACCTGCCACTACCACCTAGCCAGCTACTACCACCTAACCTGCCGGACCACCTAGCCTGCCATTACCACCTAGCCTGGCACTACCACCTAGCCTGCCACTACCACCTAGCCTGCCACTACCAACAAACCTGGCACTACCACATAGCCTACCACCTAACCTGGCACTACCACCTAACCTGGAACTATCACCTAACCTGACACTACCACCTAACCTGCCACTACCACCTAGCCTGCCACTACTACCTAACCTGGCACTATCACCTAACCTGACACTACCACCTATCCTGCCACTACCTCCTAGCCTGCCACTGTCACCAAATCTGGCACTACCTCCTAGCCTGCCACTACCACCTAACCTGGCACTATCACCTAACCTGGCACTACTGTATATCACCTAACTTGGCACTATAACCTAACCTGGCACTACTGTATATCACCTAACCTGACTCTATATCACCTAACCTGGCTCTGTATCACCCTAACCTGGCTCTATATCACCCTAACCTGGCACTAGCCCACCCTAACCTGGCACTATATCACCTAACCTGGCACTATATCATCTGCCAGTATACGACCCTAACGTTGGCATCGACGTGCAGTGCGCTGCCTGACCGCCTGGGGGGGTGCCAGATATAGGATCCACCCTGGGTGCCAATTTTGAAAACCATTTATCATTTTCCTTCCACTTCACAATTATGTGCCACTTTGTGTTGGTCTATCACATACAATCCCAATAAAACACATTTACGTTTTTGGTTGTAACATGACAAAATGTGGAAAATGGGGTATGAATACTTTTTCAAGGCAATGTGTGTGTGTATATGTATAATTTTTATAGTTGGCCCCCCTACTTTTGTCCTTGTCCCCCATGTGCCCCCCCCTAAATATGAAAGCTGGAGACGCTGCTGTTCTGGAGAAATAAAGTGTTGAAAAAAGATACTTGGGGTCATTTACTATAGCGGCGCTGCACTTATTACCACTAATTAGCACTAAAACGGTATTTACTATAGCGCTGATAAAAATTCTCCCAGAATCAAAATTATTATAGTTACCTGAAAACAAATAGCGCCCAAACTCTTGCTAAAACCTGGAGTAGTGCACATGGAAATAATGTTTAGAGCATGATATAATTGCCTAAATGGTACTGAAATATGCAGTATATTATTTAAAGATAATCTGCTTTTAAACTGTGTGAAAAAGTGATTTCTACACTGAAATATCGTTAAAAGCCTGAGAAGAGATAAATTCCCCATTTTTTGTACAACTATGGGCCAACACAACTGAGCATGCTCAGACCTGCAAAAAGCTCTCATTTTAGCTCCAATGTCTTTTTTACAGGGCGCTATAGTAAATACCAGAATGAGCGCTGTGTTAAAGAGCAGTTTTTGGGAGTAAAAATTGGCGCTATACTAGTCCAATGCAAGTTTTAGCCATTGAATCTAATGGTACAATTGTAACTTCCCCAAATAAATCCTTTTACTGTTGAGATGAAATATATCTTTCTCTGAAATACATTTCCCTTTGCAACATTGTTGCTTCTACTTCAACTATTTTGTTTTTGAGAATGCTAGAATGTGAAAGGTTTTGATGTTTTGGTAAAATATATTTTTCTCTGTCACTTTCACTTGTTACTCTCCATCTCACAACAATCTTTACATAAACTCACACAGGTGTCTTTACAAAGCACAAATAATACCATGATGAGTCCAAATTTTTTGTGCTTTTTATTATTTCCAAATAATTATAATTTGAGCCCAAAACATTTGATATGTTTACCAAAATGTAATTCCCCAAAATTTGAGGGTAACATCACTATTCTACACTCACCCAAAAAGAACCAGCAAATATCACAGAATAAATCAAGAAGAATAACTCTTGAGTAATGTTATTCCATCACCTGTATGTCCAAAGAAATGCGGTATTTTTGTGTATTTATGTGTAGGAGGTTTTCATATGTGACAGCTCTGTGGCTTAGAGGTTAGAACTTCTGCTTAACATTCCTGAGTGTCTGTGTTCAAATCCCAAACATGTTGCTTCATGTAGAGAAGTTGTCTCATCTCCCAGGTCCTAAAACTATGTCTAAATGTAGTATTTATGTGTAGGAGGGTTCCGCCATCATTGTAACTCTTGCCAGATACACTATCAGGCCAAAAGTATTGGGACACCTGCCTTTACACACACATGAACTTTAATGGCAGCCCAGTCTTAGGCCCCATACACAGTATTAGATTTACCAAAACCATATAATATTAGGTCAAACCTTAAAGTTTACCACTGGGATCTCACCACAGGCTCTGGGACTCATTATTCCAGAGACCTGCTCAGCCATTATTCAAGTCCTACAAAAGGACTATATTTGGGTAAGTTTTTTCCTTTAAAGCGGAGTTCCACCCAAAAATGGAACTTCCGCTTTAAAGGAAGGTGACCTCCTGACATGCCACATTTGGAAAGTAATTTTTTTGAGGGGGAGTGGAAACCCTCTTTTTAGAGGGTCCCAGCTCCCACTTCCTCACAGGGCACTGCAACGCCGGAAGTAAGTTCACCTCTCCCCCCTCCCTCTCGGCAATCATCTTGGTCCTAGATGATTGCCCGGCCAGTCACAGCGCACCGTGCGGCTCGCGCATGTGCAGTGCGTGCCCGGCCGTAAAGCCACACCAGGAGCCCACAGTGACAATGCCGGCATCGCAGAGAGGAGGGGGGCCAGCAGGACTTCGTTCCCCCGCATCGCTTGACCCTGGGACAGGTAAGTGTCCAATTATTAAAAGTCAGCAGCTGCAGAATTTTGTAGCTGCTGACCTCTATTTATTTTTTTAAGCAGAACTCCACTTTAACATCACATTCTATGTATTTAATGTGTGGTAATGTACTGTATTCATTTCTTTATTCCATAATTAACATTATTGAAATATGCTGTGAATGTCCTCTTTGTCCTTGTGCATGCTGTAAGCTTTTCCTGCTCCTTTTTTGGCCTACGTGCATATTTTCCTTCACTAACCTCCCCAGCATGCTATCATGGGCCCATACACACCTAGCCTAGTAACTTAACAATGTTTTTTGTCAGCTACATTTTTGTGCTTACCCTAAACACCCACCAAAATGTGTTCAAAAGTAATTGTTGTCCTCCAATTCAGGTGCAAGAGATGCCCAAACTCATTTGTAACCCTCCCTCCCCCCCCAAAATGCTAAGTCAACAGATACAAATACTCAATCTGCTGACTTTGCAAAACCCATACACACTATCCCTCTTTTGTGGTCATATTTCTTGATGAATTCACCAAAGCATGTAGTGCAAGGGCCTGCCTGATTACCTTCAAATTGTAACATAGAAAGTTTTTGTCTCCTATTATGTTTTTTTTTTTTTATCTTTATTTATTTAATTTCCCAAAAAATTTTTACAGGCAGGAAAAGGGAAACAACAATATCATAGATATATTAAATAACAAATGAGAGTGGGAGGATTCTTTCTCTCCCCTACCCCTCCCACAACAACATAAAACCAACCATCCTAATTCTTTACTTTACATACTTCAAATTTTCCCACTCTACCCTCCCCTTCCCCTCCCGGCCCTCCCACCCACTCCCTGATATGAGTGGGTGGAAGGGAGGGGAGCCACCCCTCCCATCTTCCTCCCCTAAAATCTATAAACCTTGCTATATTTCCTTGTTAACTTAAATATCTTCCATGCCTCCCACTTCCTCTGGGACTCCCTATTTACATCCTCCTCATCTACTCTAAGCTCTTCCATTCTATGTATTTTGTCTATTCTCTCTAGCCACTCCCTTACTTTAGGGGCTTTTACCTCCTTCCATTTTTTTGGGATCAGGTTATTTGCCGCATTTATCAGGTGGATTGTAAGGGAGTTTCTGTATTCTTTTAATGGAGAATCTATACAATAGATAAGACAGGCCCAGGGATTTTCGGGTATTTGGATTTTAATTATCATCTTTATATATCTTAATATTTCCCTCCAGTAATTTTTAATCTGTGGGCAATTCCACCATATGTGTGCCATGTTCCCCAATTGTCCACAACCCTTCCAACATTCCCCAGATTGCCCTATTTGATATTTTGCCAATATGTCCGGTGTCCTATACCACCTAGCAAAACATTTATAGTTTGTTTCTATCATCCTAATATTTATTGAAGATCCATGTACCAACTTTAATATTTTTTCTATATTCTGCTTCTCACCTCGTGGGCCTATTTCTTTTTTTTTATATATGTCGGCACCTCCACCTCACCATCCAGTACTAATATCTTATATATCTGCGAGATCCCTGACCATACTGTTTTTCCCTCACATATCAGCTCTCCATCTCTCCATCTCTCAGTGGTCGTGGTAACTCTGAGATGAAATGTCTGAGCTGGAGGTACCGCCATTCATTTAAATCAAACAAATCTTTTTCTTTCTTTAATGTTTCTAGTGTGTTTATTTTCCCACCTTTTATTATATGTCTCTATTGAATATTTTCTTTTTTATCCAATTCCCTCCCAAAGTGCTTTTACTTGGTCTGGTACACTTAGTCCTCCCTGGTCTTTTTCCAATTGCAGGATCCTTAAAGATATTCTGGGTTTCTTATTTTGCCAAATTAGTTTTGTGATTAAGGTTTTAATAATTCTAAAGTACGCCGGGGGGATATAAATCGGGAGCATCTGGAATTTGTACAATATTTTAGGTAATATAATCATTTTTAAGGCATTTATCCTTCCCATCAAGGACAGGTGACAGCACGGATCCTCCTAGAATAGGCAAACTGACAGCATCTCTTAAAGAATATTTTATTAAATGTTGACAATCGCACTTAAAAGATTGTCTACTAAATTAAAAATATAGAAACCATAAAATTTCTGCCATTATTTAGCAGTGGCCAAAGCATAAAGCTTTCTCCTCCAGAACTGCACTAACAATTTTTATTTTGAGTGCTTTACAATGAGCAAAAAACAGATTATATTGCCAGGAATTATTAATTTTAAGGATTACAAAAAACATATACTGCAACTGACCGTGCTGATGTTAAATGGGTTAAAATTCTGACAATTAGCAAGAGCTTTGAAGTCCTCTGCAGGTTCTTTTCTCAAACACTATGAACTTAAGAAGCAAAACAATTTCTATAATCATTTAAAACCCACAAGCAATTTAAAATTAGCTTTGGTTTTACCCCAGATAGCAACATTTCTACTCTTCTCAGAACTTAAAAACAAGCTCTGACTGAAGGTATTCGGGCGTGAAATATCTTGTTTAATCATGGCTTGATGGTTTGGAAAAATCCAATTACAAATGGGTATGTTGATATCCCCCAAATACTAAAAAGGTATGATCAGCTGAAGTAGAGCATTTTGCCTCTCTAGGATTCCGCTAACAAAATTAACAGTGATTGCCAGCAGTGGCACAAACATACAAGCACATATTGCAGAAATTAGGAATTTCATAAGTCCCCCATCAGACATCCCACAAGCTTTGTTAGCCAAATTACATTTGAAAACCTTATGCCCAATAATAATCACCAATAATGTAGCATTCAGGAGCAGCACATATTTACCCTCCTTTTACTCTACGGCATATTTTAAAGTACCAGGAGCAATAATAGAAATCTCTTTGTAAACTCTGACTTGCTGTCGTCAAATATTACATAGGGCTAGAAACATAGAAGAATACAGAAGACGCGTAGGCCAAGCGCATTATCCTCAATAAATGTTGAGAAATAGAATAGAGGTAATTATACTCACAAACCAGTGCTTGTGTCATAGCATATCATAAAATCATCCGCTTAAGTCCATATGCGAAAATCCACAACACTTGTGGTCACATCGGCTAACGCGTTTCAAGGTTTCGCTCTCACGACCTGCTTCCTGATTGGCTGGGAGGAGAATCAGTGTGACAATAGCTAATATTTATTCGCTATTGTCACACAACTGGGTGGGCTTCGGGCGCAGTGCTCTTCGCCCCGAGCCCACCCTTTTTTTAGGCCTACGTGCTTCAAAAAGAAAACACCATCCCCCATTGGAATCCATGCATCCGGCGCCCTGTATGTAGATTAGGGGCTGGACGCATGGATAGCATGGAAACCCACCTGAGATATCCTGCCAGGAAGCTGTCATTGCAAACTGGCAATCATAAATGGTTGAAACATTCCCCTATGATCAGCTGTACATATATAAAGAGCTTGTATAAGTGCAGCTACAGGGCAGGAAATGCCTTGGCCGCTTATGATTGGTGATGTGCAGTGACATATTCCTGGCGGGATAGCTTAGTTTGATTTAGATTAGGATCCATACAAGCCTCAGCTCATCTGTGGCTAGGAGTCTCTCCCTGCCCCTAGAAATAGGTCAACCACTAAGCACCTGTTCCATTGGGGAAGGTAAGTGAGTAAAATGCTCCTTAGTACCTGGAAGTACAGAGTTTTTTCTTTGTTCCTAGTGGCTAAATGTAGCGTTGTGGAACAAAGGAAAGGTAATTGTGGGAAAGAGTGAAACCATCTCTTTGCCCCATGGGCAAAGCCTATGTTTGATTTAAAGCAGTATTCAATCCAAAAACAAAATTCTAGTATACAATATTGCAGCTTACCAATCCTTTAATGTGTTGGCTGCATTTGTTTTCTTTCTAGGCTCTTTTTCTTTTATTTTCACCTAGTGATCAGTAACATGCTTCCTATCTTGAGGTGTCTCCTCTCTGGATGGAGCAAGCAAGACACCATTGGACAGCAGTCTATATGAGGAGAAGTTAGTTACTAACAAAATAAAGGTAAACTTTTCAAGCAGCTGTATCAACTTTTTTTTTGGGGGGGGGGGGGGGGGTACCTTTGACTTTGAGTCACACTAGAAAGTAGGAAACTCATGTAATAGGTAGTTTCAAAACTTGTGAAAAAGGTTGCAGGTTACAGAATGTGACATCACATGAGATGCTCACAAAGCATTCAATTACAGCCCAAGAAACTAGTACCATGCATGAGTCCCAGGGGGGAATGTAAAATGTCACTTAAACAGCAGCTTTTTGTCCTAGTGCCTGTTTAAAGCAGCAGCAGGACTAAGCAGCTCCCATGGGTCCTGGCCAGGTTTAAAGGGTTACTAAGGATTAAAGGAGCCTGCATTCACTATATCTGGTCTCCCACAGTACACAGAACATTGAAATGCAATTATTTTAGTAAATATAAACTGTTAATACCTTTTCTCATCAGTCGTATATATACCAGTCGTGTGACTTCTATCAGTGTCTGGTTAAAGCTTGTATTGTCAGCTTGTACTGTAAAGCTTGTACTGTCTGTTCTATGTCCTATGAGGCTGCAGGACCCCTGACCCTCTGTCTGGACAGTGCTGATTGGCCTTGTGCTTATCACACACACTCTCCCAAGAAAAAAAAACTCTCTAGCAATACACACCAAACTGAGCATGTGCAGAGTCTCTCCATGGGGTCTGTCTTAACAGAAGATTGGTTGGGGACAGTGGAAGAAGGGGAGCTGATCCTCCCCTTCTTCCACTGTCCCCAATCAATCTTCTGTTAAGGCAGACCCTATGAAGTGACTCTGCACATGCTCAGTTTGGTGTGACAGGATTAAACTGCCTTTTTACACAATGTATAGGATTAACCCCTTAGGTTCCACAGTGAGTATAACAAGCATACTGCATATACAGACTGATTTTACTGTTGTGGGTTTAGTAACACTTTAACTATAGAACTGATGGCTGTCAGTGGCTTCCAATTTTGCTACAGAATGTTTCATGGTAACATACTAATGTGACATCACATGTGACATCACAACACCTGTCAGTCTGGGGATTAGGGCAGAGATGATGCAGCTCTGTCCTGCCTCCACCAGCAGCAAAAAATCACAGCAATAGCAATTCACTGTTTACTGGTTATAGCCAGCAATAGGGATGAGCTTCGAGTTCGAGTCAAACTCATGTTCGACTCGAACATTGCCTGTTCGCCTGTTCACCGAACAGCGAACAATTTGGGGTGTTCGCGGCAAATTCAAAAGCGAACATCCTGTAAAAGTCTATGGAAGAAATCTAAAGTGCTAATTTTAAAGGCTTATATGCAAGTTATTGTCATAAAAAGTCTTTGGGGACCTGGGTTGTTAAAGGGGGCTTCCAGATTCTGATAAGCGCCCCCCCGCCCACAGACCCCCACAACCACCGGCCAGGGTTGTGGGGATGAGGCCCTTGTCCCCATCAACATGGGGTCATGGTGCTTTGCATCCCCCCAATTTTGAGGGCATGTGGCCTGGTACGGTTCAGGAGGGGGGGCACTCTCTCGTCCCCCCCTCTTTTCCTGCGGCCTGCCAGGTTGCGTGCTCGGATAAAGGGTCTGGTATGTTTTTTTGGCGTGGAGTTCCCCTTAAAATCCATACCAGACCTGAAGGGTCTGGTATGGATATTTAAAGGGGAACCCCACGTCATTTTTTTTTTTAATTTGACCCGAGGTTCCCCTTAATATCCATACCAGACCTGAAGGGCCTGGTAATTGAATTTGGGGAGAACCCCACACATTTTTTTTATTTTTTATTAATGACTTTCAATGACTGTTCTCTGTATTACGGGAGCCGACAATTCACTATAGCCGCGAGTGCTTTTAATTTTTTTTCCTGCAGAAATTACACTTTGTGCAGGGACAGTTCTAAGCATGGGAAACATGCACCCTTTTACAGGCATACTATACACACCCCCAGGTACGAAATTTAAAGGAATATTACACTTTTATTGTTTCATTATTTAAGAATTATTTAAGCATTATTAAAATCACTGCTCCTGAGTTTTTTTGCATTGATACATGTCCCCTGGTGCAGGACCCGGGTCCCCAAACACTTTTTAGGACAATAACTTGCATATTAGCCTTTAAAATTAGCACTTTTGATTTTGAAAGTTTGAGTCCCATAGACTTTAATAGGGTTCTGAAGTTCACGCGAAGTTTAGGTCTGTTCGCAGGTTCTGGTGCGAACCGAACTGTGGGTGTTCGGCTCATCCCTAGCCAGCAATAAATCATGAAGGTGAAATAAGAATGGAGGGGATTTACACAAATAAATTGTTGTTTCCTGGGTGGTTGAACTGTTGTGCCGAAAGAGGAAAAAAACAAACATTCTCTTTGAGGTTTGAAATTCAGTAGCATTAAAAAAAAATTGCACCTTTTTTAACTCTTTTTAATCAGTAGACTTTTCTGGTTACACTGGCAAAGGCTACATAAAATGCATTTTTCTATTTTTACTACCTCTACCTAAAATTATTTAAATCCTAATCTGCTACTCTAGCCTGATCTGTCCGAAATCCAAATGGTAATTTGAATGGAATGTTACGTGTTGATGAATTCAATTCTAGAGAAGATTTCAAATGAGTTCTTTAAAACAAAAAGTTCAAGAACAAAGTGTTGAATACAAAGCTCCCCTGAATATGTCATTTGTTTAGAGGTGTCAACTCAGGTTTGATTCATTTGAAGATGCCAAGATGAAGGTACTATGGCAGTGAGACTGAAATAAAACAACCTTTTTTGAAACACAAAATGATAAAGTTTGCAAAGCCAAACGATTTAGTGCAGTTCCCTTAAAAGTACACTTTATCTATGATACTCTGAATGGTCGGAAATTTCCAATATTACCTTCAGAGCGACACATCTTTCACTCCCACTCCATCAACTGACTGCTACAAAAGCTTCTTTGCAATTTAATATACCGTACATGCCATCTTTATCCACCTGCATTAAAAATTCTTATACAGCTGTATGCATACGAAGACACTAGAAAATTGCTGGTACAAAATATTATAAAATAACGAACGTAGCCATATCTGGAATGGTATTACTAATAAACTTGGCAGGTCTGGGGGAAAGAAACGTTAATGAAAGATTGCTATAAATGATGCAACAATAGAGTGGTATCATCTAGCTATAAAATGTTGTTCATGCTGTGTGACATTCATTAAAGAATAATAAGCATCATTGATTTGTCTGCAAGATCTCTACTCACCTCAGATCAATACTGTATTTTAATTTTCCACATATATTCTTATGTACTGCTAGCTGACACCTCCACCATTAGATGACAGCTCAGTCTTACAGTGAGCATGTTTTTTGAAGCCCCGGTGTTACTGTACTCAGGATTCCTGGGTAGTAAGATGAAAAGCAAGACAGGGGTGGATCTTTAAATATCCCTATAGTTTATGAAAATTGATAGAATCTGAACCACCAGAAGAACAACCTAACATTTATAAAGTACAGTATCTTTATTGCTCAATAATGTGGACAAATACTCTACATCAGCCTTTCTCAACTTTTTTACTTTTGGCAAAAACTTTGAGATATTGTATAAAGTTCATAATTATACATTCAGGCCCAGACTGAGACAAAAACTAGGCCTGGGTATTTCAGAGTGAGCAGCCCGGGATCCTTTGACAGATAGTACAGTGCACATATGCATAGGTATCGCCAGGGGTTGGCTATTGAGGCTGTAGCCCCGAATCTGGAGCCCATAGCCCCGAGTCTCTTGCTGCAGGGACAGGGGAGGAGGGGTCCTCCGCACTGTAATGTAAAGGGGCAATTTGATATAAAGGGGACTGCACTGTAAAGGAGCAATATAATTATTACAGTGCCCATTTACAGTGCAGTTCCCTTTATATCACAGTGCCCCTTTACATTACAGTGTCCCTAGCAATCACACCCCCCCATAACAATGACCCTTGCAGTCATGCCCCCCTTTTCTTTCTAATCACAGCGCCCCCTTTTACTCTCTGCCTCCCTGCGCAGTCTTACCTTTGGAAGGGAGCATAGGCAGGATTCAGCTTGTGTGTCCTCTCCAGTGTAGTGTGTCCTCCCCAGGGGGCAGGAGGAGCTGCAGATGCATATCTCCAGCTCCCCCCACCCCCTGCCCTGCCCTGCTAATACCCTGGAGAGGGCACACAGGCTGAATCCTGCCTATGCTCCCTTCAAAAGGTAAGACTGTGCAGGGAGGCAGAGAGTAAAAGGGGGCACTGTGATTAGAAAGAAAAGAGGGGGGCATGCCTGCAAGGGTCATTAGTGGGAGGTGAGCAGCGACTGCAGTCTGTGTTGGCCCTGTCCATGACAGTGTTCGCCGCTTACCTCCCACTGTGTGGCCTGGCAAACAGGCCACAGACCGGTACCGGTCTGTGGCCCAGCTGCCCTAGCCCACCAGCCAAATATCCAGTGTACCCTATGGCCAGTCCGGGCCTGTATACATTTACAGTTATCTTGATCTTTGCCATCTGACAGCAGTGCAACAATTGCAGGTGAAATTGAAAATGGTTAAAAGGGCTCATTGCCCAACAAACATGAACACAGGCATGTTTTGAATTCAGTGAGAAATGTATAGCTTGCTTAAAAGGGATTCCACTTTTTGCTCATTACCTGAGAACACATTTACATTTTTACATTTTAATGAGCACGCCAAGCAATTACCAAGTGCAGTTCATTGTCTGAAAGCAAGTTGTTAAAAATGGAATCTCCTTTTAAGCAACCTATTCCTTTGTTAGCAATTTCATAACAAGCTTGTTGTCCAGATTTGTTGGGTAATTAGCACTTTTAACCATTTACATTTTCACCTGTAACTGTTACACTGCTGTCCAATGGCAAAGATCAAGACAACCTAAAAGTGGTACTAAACCCAGGACCCTGCATTCAATATATCTGGTCTGCCACAGTACACAGAACATTGAAATGCAATCATTTTAGTAAATATAAAGTGCTAAATACCTTTTTTCATCAGCAGTTAGAGCAGTCTTGTGACTTCTATCAATGTCTGGTTAAAGCTTGTAGGAGGAGTTTTTATTCTGTCATATGAGGCTGCTTTGTCTGGACAGTTCTGATTGGCCCTGTGCTGATCACATGCACTCTCCCAAGAAAAAAAACCCCTCTCTAGCAATACCTGTCCTATTTTCTATCAGAAGATGTATTGAGGACTCTGGAATAAGGGGAGGACAGCCTTTTTAAACAGTGTGGAGAATTAACCCCTTTGATTCCACAGTGAGTATAACAAGCATACTTTACTGCATATACAGACTGATTTTACAGTTGTGGGTTTAGTAAAACTTTAAATGTATATATGGGCTGCCATGTATGTATTGTATATGTATTGTGTAATTGTGCCTTCTGAAAAAACCCTATGTAGGAGAAGAATTTTTGCTTTAAAATACCATTAACCGCTTCAATACCCGGCCATAGTCATATGACGCCCACAAGGTGGATCTACCATCCTGGGTGGGCGTCATATGACCTCCTCGGATTCCCGGCCGCCTGGGGGGCGCGCGCGCGCCGCCGGCGGCGCGTGCGCGGCATCGCTCGGGACCCGGTGCGAGTGCCCGGCGGCCGCGATGTCCGCCGGGCACCCGCGATTGCCCGTTAAAACAACGGGACCGGGCGGGACCGTGGAGCTGTGTGTGTAAACACACAGCCCCACGTCCTGTCAGCGGGGAGGAGACCGATCATGTGATCCCAGTACGGAGGATCACATGATCGGTCTCCTCCCCTTAAGTCCCCTCCCCCTACAGTTAGAATCACTCCTATTAGGGACACACATTAACCCCTCCAGCGCCCTCTAGTGTTAACCCCTTCCCTGACAGTCACATTTACACAGTAATCATTGCAATTTTATAGCAACGATCGCTGTGTAAATGTGAATGGTTCCAAAAATGTGTCAAAAGTGTTCGAAGTGTCCGCCGCAATGTCGCAGTCACGAAAAAAAAATAAAAAATCGCAGATCCCCGCCATTACTAGTAAAAAAAATAAAAATAAAAATTCAATAAATCTATCCCCTATTTTGTAGACGCTATAACTTTTGCGCAAACCGATCAATATACGCTTATTGCGATTTTTTTTACCAAAAATATGTAGAAGAATACGTATCGGCCTAAACTGAGGAAAAAAATTGTTTTTTTTTTTAAAAAAATGGGATATTTATTATAGCAAAAAGTAAAAAATATTGTGTTTTTTTTCAAAATCGTCGCTCTTCTTTTGTTTATAGCGCAAAAAATAAAAACCGCAGGGGCGATCAAATACCACCAAAAGAAAGCTCTATTTGTGGGAAAAAAAGGACGTCAATTTTGTTTGGGTCTAACGTCGCACCACCGCGCAATTGTTAGTTAAAGCGACGCAGTGCCGAATCGCAAAAAGTGCTCTGGTAAGGAAGGGTGTTTAAAAGCCCAGTATTGAAGTGGTTAAATACATTAGACATATCACAACTTTAACCTTGAAAAGGAAAAGCATAAGTTGCATTTAAACTAAGAACAGTATGTGACTTTTAACAGTGTGTGTTTTGTTTAAAGTTTCCTGGAATAAAAACTGGAAAATATATTTAAGTAGTAAATGTCAAAATGTATCACACACCATGAAAGTTAGTGGGGAATAAAGTTATGTCTCAGCAGGCAGATGAACGTCTCAATAGTTCTTCCACCAGTGAAGAAAATAACTAGTCAATATAAGACCAGTTTGACATATCTGAGCTGACCACTCTGAACACCAGGGTCCAGGGACCTGATTTTGAAGAAAATCTGTCACTTTGCCCTGAACGGGTACTCTTGACAGGCTACTCCCCCAACTAAAACTCACATTTACCATGCTCACAAACTACTCCATTCATCTGTCAGAGTTCTCAAAAATGCCGATACTTTCAGCTATGCCAGAGACCTTAGAAATACTCAGAACCTTTGACCATGGAGGTGCTTGTGACCTTCTCACATTACTTCTAGAATGCAGTGCTTGGAATGAGTGCCAATTGATAATTCTAAACTCTATCACACGTGAGTGGGGCAAAGGTCATTAGCCCTGTGTAACCTCCAATACAGAGCCCACAACATGGGCGTCCGCAGAACTTTTTTCAGGGGGGGGCATAATTTTAGGGTCACCCATGCACCGGCCCTTTTCGACAATGTCATTATCACATTATTATGGTCAGAGTCTGCAGACATATTACAGTCCCTAGGATAAGTAATGGGTAATGACCAACAGGCTCTCTTACCAGACCCAGAGAAACTACAGCAGTGATCACTCCGGCTGGACGATCGTTCACTCTGGGTTCCCCGGGGGCGACACTGGTCAGTAGTGTAGCATGTCTGTACCCTGGTAGTGGCTCAGTCTTTCTCTCTCTGGTGGTGCTGGCCAGTGTGGCTCTCTCTCGGGTGGTGCTGGACAGCATGACTCTCTTTTGTGGCCCTGGCTGGCTCTCTCTCTGGCTTCCGCCCAGCACGCTTCTCGTCCTGTAGCACTCTCTCCCTCAGCTTCTTTCCAGGCTGCAGTCTCTCAATCTCTCTCTTGATCGAGCTGTAGCCTCCTCCCTGTGGAAAATGGAGCCGCCAATCTTTTGGGAATACCTGTCCCATGAAGCTTGCCTCTCCTAGTCGCCTTTAATTGGCCCTTAGTTATGGCCAATAGGGCTGGAACGGAGCAGGGCAGGAAGCTGGGTGGGGAACCTGGTGAGAGCTGCCGTCTCGTCTCCCTGACAGAAGAATGGGTGGGGCGAGGGGGGGAAACCTCTGAGCCCGCAGCTCGCCATTCTTTCGTCACAGCACCGCCAAGTTCTCTGCTGGACTGAGCAGGGAAAAGAGCCCAAAGTCACACTACACTTGACAGCACCTTAATGGTGTCACCCCACTGGTGGATGGCACCCGGGTGCGGCACCTCGATAGAGACACAACTGTGCTGAATTTAAGATCCAATCCCTGATTCCAGGGGGGGGCACTTGACCCCCCTTGCCCCTACCTGCGGACGCCTATGGCCCACACATTGATTAGACAAAGGGCTCTGAAAAAAAAACTGGGCAAAAGGGGAGGTAAATATCAGTAGCTGGGAGGAAACCTGTAATAAAAACTTGTCACATACTTAAAGAGGAACTGTAGTCTGCTCACACAATTTGTAATAAAAACATCTTTGCCTTTCTGAAGCTTCCCTCCAACCACTTTGCATTGTATTTTATATATACTGCGATTCTGTACTTGCCAAATATGCTGCAGAAATCTCCCTCCACTGAGTCTGGCTGCAACCATTTTAACTGTGGGCAGCTGAAGCTGCTGCCTGATCACTTCCTGGATTTACACAGACACACAGAGACACACCTCCAGCTCTGCAGCTCTCATTGGCCCTCTTATGACTCACCCCCCCTCCCTTCCTGGCAAGCTCCCACGAGAGTGAGAGGGAGAGCTGTGTATGATGTCATATGCCTAGGCTTTTTACCAGACAAGAGACAGGAAGTGGGCTGTATAAGGCATTTACTGGCAGAAAAAACATGTTTTACTATCCAAAGTTAAAACAACAAGGGCAGATGATTTAATAGATGGAAAGATGAAAAAATTACTGAAGTTCCGCTTTAATATAAAACAAGGAAAGCCTGTGTACCCGCCATGTTATATATATATATATATATATATATATATATATATATATATATATATATATATATATATACACACACACAGTATCTCACCAAAGTGAGTTTATATCTTTTCATGTGACAACACTGAAGAAATGACACTTTGCTACAACGTAAAGTAGAGAGTGTACAGCTTGTATAACAGTGTAAATTTGCTGTCCCCTTAAATAACTCAACACAGCCATTAATGTCTAAACTTCTGGCAAGAAAAGTGAGTACACCCCTAACTGAAAATGTCCAAATTGGACCCAATTAGCCATTTTCCCTCCCCGGTGTCATGTGACTCATTAGTGTTACAAGGTCTCAGGTGTGAATGGGGAGCAGGTGTGTTAAATTTGGCATTATTGCTCTCACTCTCTCATACTGGTCACTGGAAGTTCAACATGGCACCTCATGGCAAAGCACTCTCTCTAACTCGCTATAAGAAGATTGCCAAGACCCTGAAACTGAGCTGCAGCAGGGTGGCCAAGTCCATACAGTGGTTTAACAGGACAGGTTCCACTCAGAACAAGCCTCGCCATGGTCCACCAAAGAAGTTGAGTGCACGTGCTTAGTGTCATATACAGAGGTTGTTTTTGGGAAATAGACATGAGTGCTGCCAGCATTGCTGCAGAGGTTGAAGGGGTAGGGGGTCAGCCTGTCAGTGCTCCAACCATACGCCGCACACTGCATCAAATTGGTCTGCATGGCTGTCATTCCAGAAGGAAGACTCAACTAAAGATGATGCACAAGAAAGCCTGCAAACATTTTTCTGAAGACAAGCAGACTAAGGACATGGATTACTGAAACATGTCCTGTGGTCTGATGAGACCAAGATAAATGTATTTGGTTCAGATGGTGTCAATCGTGTGTGGCGGCAACCAGGTGAGGAGTACAAAGACAAGTGTGTCTTGCCTACAGTCAGGCATGGTGGTGGGAGTGTCATGGTCTGGGGCTGCATGAGTGCTGCCGACACTGGGGAGCTACAGTTCATTGAGGGAACCATGAATGCCAACATGTACTGTGACATACTGAAGCAGAGCACGATCCCCTCCCTTCGGAGACTGGGTCTCAGGGCAGTATTCTAACATGATGACGACCCCAAACACACCTCCAAGATGACCACTGCCTTCCTAAAGAAGCTGAGGGTAAAGTTGATGGACTGGCCAAGCATGTCTGCAGACCTAAACCCTATTGAGCATCTGTCGGGCATCCTCAAACAGAAGGTGGAGGAGCGCAAGGTCTCAACATCCACCAGCTCCCCCAGTGGCAACCTGTGAAGCTCTGGTGAACTCCATGTCCAAGAGGGTTAAGGCAGTGCTGGAAATTAATGGTGGCCACACAAAATATTGACATGTTGGGCCCAATTTGGACATTTTCACTTAGTTGTGTACTCACCAGTGGTTTAGACATTAATGGCTGTGTGTTGAGTTATTTTGAGGGGAAAGCAAATTTACACTGTGATACAAGCTGTACACTCGCTACTTTACATTGTAGCAAACTTTCATTTATTCAGTGTTGTCACATGGAAATATAGAATAAAATATTTACAAAAATGTGAGGGGTCTACTCACTTTTGAGATTATATATATATATATATATATATATATATATATATATATATATATATATATATATATATATATATATATTGTGACGATCTGGGGTGATTAGGTACAAGTGGTGCATGCGATTTTCCAGAAACGTGCCACTCCAGACTTGTGTTTTTAGGGCATGGCAGCCCACTTTTATTTAAAGGAAACGAAAAAGTTCAAACAAACAGAAATCTTCCCTCTCAGGGGGTTCCACCATCACTGTATTCCAAAACAATAGCCTCCTGGCTTACTCATTGTCAGCTTCGTGCTGCTTTAGTCGCAGGCTACACCTGCCTGCTTCAAACGTCCGCACAGACTGCCACCTGCAATCTTAGGCTCCAAGACCTCCCATCTCTTTCTCCTGGAACTCTCCTGACCTCCTAGCCAGACTTCCTGTCTGCTGGGCGGAGCCGTCTCCAAGTCTGAGCACAGACTTCTCTTCCTGGGATGTTTATGAACCCAGCCCACAGGTGTGTAATTAGCATTCCTGCCAAAATCAGGCATATACTGCTTATTTGCACCTGTGAGATGGGGCGCATCTCCACATATCCTCCCCCCCTGTTTCGCACCGGAGGGAGAAATACAAAACCCTTCTTCCTAAATGGGCACTCCACCCACCTCTTTTTCCGGGTATGCTTCCATGCTGACTTCTTCCTAATTTTTGGGAGCTTACATTTCTTCTCACCTCCCCAGATCTACTCTGACAAAACTGTAGGGGTCCTACTTTGACATCGGTCTCAACTTTACCCAGCGCTTTTTGATTTTCAGGTTCGCTGATACCTGCATGGTTACCCCTGGCAACCGCTTTCTCAAAATTACCCTGTTCAAAACTACCAGGAACTCTGGTCCCACCGCTTGCTAGGACAGTGTCTAAGGAGGGACCACACACAGGGAAGCAGTTACTCTCTATGGGACCTTCCCACAGTTTCACATCGCCCCCTGTTGTCCAACACTCCATCAGCGACTGTTCTTGCGCAAAACTTTTTACCATTTCTGTTACCGCTGGTATTTCCGATACCTCTGCCTTGTCTAACAGGGCTCCAGAGTGCTTGTCATACATAAGCTTTGTATGACGCAATCCAGCACACTGTGAGACAACTTTCCACATCAATACAAAACATTGCATTAAACGATTCAAGCATTTGCGATTTCTGCACAGTACAGCCTGCAATATCCAGCTCCAATCAGCCATACCCCGTGGTACCAGTTCTCCAAACACAGGAGAGGAAGGCAGGATATATACTGGCTGTACACTCCATGATGCTAATATTTCATTAAGCATGTCTGTCACAAAATACACATTTTCTCTTTTTATCATTGTGGACACAATTTCCGCTGTGCGTTTACACTCGCTGGGACCTTCAGTCATGAGAGGATTAGTCTCTGCAACAACCCGTGCATCTTGGCCTATAGGCTGTTCTGCATACACCTCTCCTGGCACAGCAGCCATAGCATCCACTACTCTTTTAGCCACAAAAGCTTCTTCCAGCATTGCTATTAGTCTCTTGGCCAAATCATCCCAGTAGGTATTGCTCTGTTGGACTACATCATCCCAATGAGACCTGGACAGACCAAGAGGCTGAACAGCATCTGAAACACTGCTTTTGTCAGTTTTACACTTCTCAGCATTAAACACATCATTTTGTTTTACCCTGCATTGTGGCAACACATTTTCAACCACACCATGTTGCTGTTCCCCACCCTCATCAGCATGAGCAGATGGAGTTTCATTGCAGACCTCAAGCTTTTTAACTTTAACACTTGCCTCCCCACTGAACAGGACACTGCAGCAAGGCAAGTCCTTTTTAACACAAACAGGGGATCTCCCATTTGGGGTCACTTCCACTCCCGTGTGCACAGTCACAGTCAGTCTTTCTCACCCAGTCTGCAGACTTGGAATCACAGACGTTGCTACGGGCAACCGCTCTCCTCTTGAATGTCCAGTCAGGCTGTTGCTTTCTCCTGCTGCATTTCCCCATGCGGTTACCGGGTGAAATGAAAGACTCTCGGGCTTCCCAGCCCTCTTTGTGGGAACAGTGAGCCACCTCTTCATAGGAGCCCCACCATCCAGATGACACTTCCCTGGTTGCTATGGGAGACTGCATTCTCGCTGCAGAGGTTCTCCAGTAACTGTAACAATCCTCTTGAGCCCACCAGCCAGGACTCTCATCAGGATCATTCCACCATTGGCCATAGGTCTCACGTCTGACCTTGCCTTTGTTGCTACGGGCAACAACATGCATCTTTGCAGCAACAGATGCAGAGTTCCTTCCAAAAAATGTTTTTGCGTACTGTCTCCTTACAGCTGAGACACAGCACCCATCACTTTGCTTCACACAGCAACAGCAATACACACAGTCTCTGACACTCACGGTTTCCAGCATGCGAGGATCTGGACCAACGCCATCCGTGCCCAACGCCAATTTCTCCACCAATTGTGACAATCCGGGGTGATTAGGTACAAGTGGTGCTTGCGATTTTCCAGAAACGTGCCACTCCAGACTTGTGTTTTTAGGGCATGGCAGCCCACTTTTATTTAAAGGAAACGAAAAAGTTCAAACAAACAGAAATCTTCCCTCACAGGGGGTTCCACCATCACTGTATTCCAAAACAATAGCCTCCTGGCTTACTCATTGTCAGCTTCGTGCTGCTTTAGTCGCAGGCTACACCTGCCTGCTTCAAACGTCTGCACAGACTGCCACCTGCAATCTTAGGCTCCGAGACCTCCTGTCTCTTTCTCCTGACCTCCTAGCCAGACTTCCTGTCTGCTGGGCGGAGCCGTCTCCAAGTCTGAGCACAGACTTCTCTTCCTGGGATGTTTATGAACCCAGCCCACAGGTGTGTAATTGGCATTCCTGCCAAAATCAGGCATATACTGCTTATTTGCACCTGTGAGATGGGGTCGCATCTCCACAATATATATACTGTATTTTTTATATATATACCGGTACATATATATATATATATATATATATATATATATATATATAAAACTCTGGAAAACTTGAGATCTCTTGGCAGAATTATTGTCACCAGTGCCAACACCTTTGTAAAGATTTTACTCCCTTCCCTTTATTCTACAATGTATTCTTCATTTATTTTATAGTAAGGAAAATGACTTAACTTAGCTAAGCAGGAACCAGAACTCCATTTGGGGAGTATCACCACCAGCTACCCTAAAATATATAGTAAGCCAGTGAGTAATTCAGTCTACCAACTAAAATACAGAGGCCTTAAAAAGACACCCCTAACATTTTTTTAAATATTTTATTATATCTTTTCATGTGACAACACTGAAGAAATTACAGTGCTACAATGTAAAGTAGTGAGTGTATAGCTTGTATAACAGTGTAAACTTGCTGTTCCCTCAAAATAACTCAACACACAGCCATTAATGTCTAAACCGCAGGCAACAAATGTGAGTACACACCTAAGTGAAAATGTCCAAATTGGGCCCAAAGTGTCAATATTTTGAGTGGCCACCATTATTTTCCAGCACTGCCTTAACTCTCTTGGGCATGGAGTTCATCAGAGCTTCACAGGTTTTCCCTGGAGTCCTCTTCCACTCCCCCATGACAACATCATGAAGCTGGTGGATGTTAGAGACCTTGCGCTCCTCCACCTTCTGTTTGAGGATGCCCCATATGGTTTAGGGTCTGGAGACATGCTTGACCAGTCCATCACCTTTACTCTCAGTTTCTTTAGCAAGGCAGTGGTCGTTTTGGAGGTGTGTTTGGGGCTGTTATAATGTGGAATACAGACCTGCTGCCCAGTCCCCAAAGGGAGGGGATCATGCTCTGCTTCAGTATGCCGCAGTACATATTGGCATTCATGATTCCCTCAATGAACTGTAGTTCCCCAGTGCAGGCAGCATATATGCAGCCCCAGACCATGACACTCCCACTACCATGCTTGACTGTAGGCAATACACACTTGTCTTTGTACTCCTCACCTGGTTGCCGCCACAAATAAGTTTATCTTGGTCTCATCACATTCTTGTGCATCATCTATAGAAGAGGCTTCCATCTGGGATGACAGCCATGCAGACCAATTTGATGCAGTGTGCTGCATATGGTCTGAGCACTGACAGGCTGACCCCCCACCCCTTCAACCTCTGCAGCAATGCTGGCAGCACTCATACATCTATTTCCCAAAGACAACCTCTGGATATGACGCTGAGCACGTGCACTCAACTTCCTGTTCTGAGTGCAATCTTTTTATAGCTTAGGCCATCTTCAAGTAGAGCAACAATTCTTTTTTTCAGATCCTCAGAGAGTTCTTTGCCAAGAGGTGCCATGTTTAACTTCCAGTGGCCAGTATGAGAGAGTGAGAGCGATAACACCAAATTTAACACACCTGCTCCCCATTCACACCTGAGACCTTGTAACACTAACGAGTCACATGACACTGGGAGGGAAAATGGTTAGATGGGCCCAATTAGGACATTTTCACTTAGGGGTGTACTCACTTTTGTTGCCAGTGGTTTAAACACTAACTGGTTCCCGACTGGCTCACGCCGATATACGTTGGCAGAATGGCATGGGTGCACAAAACTACGCACCCGTACGTTTCTCACGCACGCCGTGCTCATGGCAATCAGATTAGTTGCAGAACCGATCAGTCTTCAGGTCTAGGCCAATGATTCCTGGCCTGGACCTGCTGATCAGTTCTGACCAATGAAATGCTTCCCCTGTCTGTAAGTGTAAACACAGGCAGGGGAAGTGATGTCATCTCCCCTCGTGGAATTATTTTCAGTTCCAGAGAGAGGAGAGAGGACATCTAAAAGTGAGTTGCACCAACACTACACTGACACAGTACACGTAGGCACACATTTCACCCCCCCCCTGTCCCCCCCCACCCCCAGTTAACCCATTTACTCCCTGTCACTGTGTCACCAAGTGCAGTTTTAAATTTTTCCTGATCACTGCATTGGTGTCACTTGTGATACTAATCAGAGTTAGGGCAGCTAGGCCCAGGTAGGTCTAGGGTACCCCCCTAAATAAAGGTTTAACCCCTGTTTAACCCTTTCACCCACTGTCACCAGTGTGTCACTAGTAGGTCTTTTTTCTGATCGCCGTATTAGTGTCACAGTGACGCTAGTTAGTTATTTTTTCATAGCGTCAGGGTACCCGCCTTATATTACCTATTAAACGTTTAACCCCCTGATCACCTGGCGAGTGACATCTGGTTTTAGCGTTAGTTAGGATCTGCGTCAGCCCCAGGCAGCATCAGATTAGTGGCGGTAGCGCTAACACCCACGCAAGCACCATACACCTCCCTTAGTTATATAGTGTCTGAACGAATCAGATCTATACTAGCGTCCCCAGGAGTTTAGGGTTCCCAAAAATGCAGCGTTAGTGGGATCAGCCCAGATACCTGCTAGCACCTGTGTTTAGCCCAGCCTAGCCCACCCAAGTGCAGTATCAATCGATCACTGTCACTTACAAAACACAACATACATAACTGCAGGGTTTGCAGAGTCAGGTCTGATTCCTGCGAATGCTAACCATTTTTTTGGTAGCGATTGAAGCAGGCTCTGACAATAAGGTGCTCTTTTTGCCTGTGAGTCTCACTAGTTGTACCAGTAAATTTAGAGGCCACAATGTCCAATCAAAGGTACACCAGTGAAGAGGCCTACATGTTTCTGAACATGACAGATGAGAGTGAAGAGGAAGTCACCCATCTGTCAAATTCAGGCTCAGAATATGATCCAGTAGACAGCAGTGGCACCCTGACAGATAGCTCTGATGACAGAGTAGTGGTCCCTTCTAAGGTCAGGCGTACCCAACCCCGTTCTTCTTCTTTTGTTGAGGTGAAAAAACCGCAGGGCTCTCGTATGGAGCAGAGAGACAGTACTAGTGCCGCTCATCTTTCTGGTGAACTGGCAAGCACCAGCGGCCTAGTACACCCTGGTCGTACATCCAGGACTGCAGTATTATGTGGTGACGTGGCGAGTCCCATAAGTGCAGTTCAAGCTGGTGCGGTGGCTAGCACAAGTAGTGTCCTGCAGCCATCAAGAAGACAAACACAGCCCAGTGGAGCCCATAGTTGCCTTCTTGCATAATATGCCAATCTTAATTGGGAGCCCACCACTTCTGCAGCACCCGTACTTCCCCCATTCCCTGGCCAACCTGGAATTCAGGTGGAAAGAGTTGATTTTACGTCACTTGATTTTTATCCGCTGTTTTTCACTGAAGATCTCTATAGATCTATTGTGGACTAAAGCAATTTGTACGCCAGAGATTGGAAACCTATTACGGAAAGAGTTTCCTGGGCCTATCCCTTCTCATGGGCAATAGTTAAAAAAAGTGAGTTGCAGTCATATTGGTCCACTGACCCAATTCACCATATTCCCGTGTTCTCTGCATCCATGACCAGGGGTAGATACGAGCAGATCTTGCGGTTCATGCATTTTAATGACAATGAACTCTGTCATCCTCGGGGTGACCCTGAATACGATTGACTCCACAAAATCCAGCCCCTCGTAAACCACTTCAACCAACAGTTTGCAGCCTTGTTTACTCCTGATCAAGTTGTCTGCATTGATGAGTCCCTGATTACATTTTTGCCCGCTTATCTTTCAAACAGTATCTTCCCATCAAACGTGCCAGATATGGGGTCAAGATGTATAAGCTCTGTGACAGGGCAACAGGCTATACATATAGTTTTAGTTTTTATAGTTTACAAGGGAAAAGATAGGCACGTGGAGCCTGAGAACTGCCCAGACTACACAGGGAGCGCTGGCAGGGTTGTTTGGGACTTGGTGTCATCCTTATTCGGGAAGGGGTACCACTTGTAAGTAGACAATTATTACACAAGCGTGCCACTTTTTAGTCATTTGTCTGCTCATGGAATTGGCGCATGTGGCACAGTGCGATCTAATCGCCGGGGCTTACCCCAGCGGCTTGTAGAGTCCTGTCTTTGACTGGGGGAGAGAACCTGCATTAGAAGTAATAATTTGCTCGCAGTGCAGTGGAGGGATAATCGGAATGTTTTCATTCTTCACGCAGATACGACAGTCCAAATTCCTACTGTGACTGGTGTTGTGGAGAAATCCCTCTTGTCCACGAATACAACCTTAACATGGGAGGGGTGGACCTCAACGACCAGTTGATGGCGCTGTACTTAATTGCCATAAGGCCAGACGCTGGTATAAAAAAGTGTCTGTATACTTCCAATTGGCTCTGTTGAACGTTTATGTGCTATACAATGCATGAGGATGAACTAGATCCTTCCTTAAATTCCAGGAAGAGATCATCACAGCCATTCTGTTTCCAGACGGTGCTGTGGCTCAACATCCCAATCCAAATGCAGTGAGCCGGCTGCATGAGAGCCATTTTCCGGATGTCTTCCCTGGTACCCCTACCCAACAATCACCCCAAATAAGATGTGTCTGTAGCAAGCGCGGATATAGGCATGACACCCACTATTATTGTCCCTCCTGTCCTGGCCCATCTGGTCTTTGCATCTGTGAATTTTTCGAATGCTACCACACACTAGTGGAGTAATAGCGTAGGGTACAGCACAGCACAGTCTAGGGTACACTTTCACAGGTTCTCCAAAAATGCCATCGCATTTTGAGAAACCCAAACCTGGAACCGTTACAGTTACAGGTACAAATAAAAGTGTAAAAAAAAAGAAAAAAATATATATAAAATTAAAAAGCCAAAAATAGTTGTCTTTTGTTTTTGTTCTCTCTCTCTATTCTCTCTCTATTGTTCTGCTATTTTTACTGTATTTTTTACCTGCAATGTTTTATTGTTTAATGTTTTATCATGTTTGCTTTTCAGGTATGTAATTCTTTTATACTTTACTGTTTACTGTGTTTTATTGTTAACCATTATTTTCTTTTCAGGTACGCCATTCAGCTGCAGCACTGATTCATTTATCTTGACAGCAACAGCGTTTGCTCTCACAATACATAAATCAGCGACTTCTGCGCTGTAGCAGGTGATTTTACCACCACAGTTAAAAAAAAAAAGAGCATATATGCCTAAGCATGGGGGCAGGGCTGGAGGGGAGATTTGCCACTAACATTAGGGGCGGATTGCCCCCATGCTTTGGTATATATTTTTTACTCTTTTTTTGGCAGATTGTTGTTATTTTTTGAGTTAATGTTTTATTGTTACCATTGTTTGCTTTTCAGGTACACCATTCAGCTGCAGCACTGATTTATTTATCACCGGTCTGGTGTCATCTATAATGCAAATTGCACCATGCATGTGAGGTATCACCACGAACGTCAGATCGAGGGCCGCAATTTTAGCAGTAGACCTAAAGTGGTAACCTATAAAGGCTTTTAAAAGCTTTTAAAAATGTATGTACCGTAGTTTGTCGCAGTTGCATGATTTTGCGCAATTCTAAAGCATGTCGTGTTTGGTATCTGTGTATTCGGCATAAGATTATCTTTTATATTTTACCAAACATTTGGGCAATATAGTGTGTTTTAATGAATTTAAATTTTCCCAAAATAATTGCGTTTGAAAAATCGCTGCGCTGTGTGAAAAAAAAATTGCAACACCCACCATTTTAATCTGTAGGGCCTTTTCTTTAAAAAAAATATACAATGTTTTGGGGTTTAAAGTAATTTTCTAGCAAAAAAAAAATTATTTTTTCATGTAAACAAAAAGTGTCAGAAAGGGCTTTGTCTGGTGGTTAGAAGAGTGGGTGATGTGTGGCATAAGCTTCTAATGTTGTGCATAAAATACCACACAGTTTAAAATCTCCCCGAATTACCCCATTTTGGAAAGTAGACACCCCAAGCTATTTGCTGAGAGACATTTTGAGTCCATGGAATATTTTATATTTTGCCACAAGTTTTGGAAAATTACAATACATTTTTTTTTTTTCACAAAGTTATCACTAAATTATATATTACTCAAACATGTCATAAGCCCTGAAATGTTCAGATAGCACAACCCCCCCCCCCCCAAATGACCCCATTTTGGAAAGTAGACACCCCAAGGCATTTGCTAAGAGGCATGGTGAGTATTTTGCAGCTCTCATCTGTTTTTTGAAAATGAAAAAAAAAAAGGAGATTATTATTTTTATTTTTTTTAATTTTCAAAACTGTGACAAAAAAATACTCAACATGCCTCTCAGCAAATAGCTTGGGTCTACTTTCCAAAATGGGGTCACTTGGGGGGGGGGGGGGTTGTGCTATCTTGGCATTTCATGGCCTCTGAAACAGTGATAGGTAGTGAGGAGTGAAATCAAAAATGTATGCCCTTAGAAAGCCTGAAGGCAGTGCTTGGTTTTCAGGGTCCTGTACGCGGCTAGACTACCAAAAAGTCCCACATATGTGCTATCCCTGTACCCAGGAGAAGCAGCAGAATTTATTTTGGCATGTAATTCCACATATGCCCATGGCATGTTTGAGCAATATATAATTTCAATGACAATTTTGTGTAAATTCATTTTTATTTTTTTATTTTTTTTAATCACTTGTGACAAAAAAATAAAATTCTCAATGTGCTTTCAGCAAATTCCTTGGGGTGTCTACTTTCCAAAATGGGGTCATTTTGGGGGGGGGGGGGGGGGTGTTTGTACTGCCCTGCGGTTTTAGCACCTCAAGAAATGAGATAGGCAGTCATAAACGAAAAGCTGTGTAAATTCCAGAAAATGTACCCTAGTTTGTAGACGCTATAACTTTTGCGCAAACCAATAAATATACGCTTATTGCATTTCTTTTTACCCGAGACTTGTGGCTGAATGCTTTTTGGCCTAAATGTATGACTAAAATTGAGTTTACTGTATTTTTTTATAACAAAAAGTAGAAAATATCTATTTTTTTCAAATACCACCAAAAGAAAGCTCAATTTGTGGGAAAAAAGGACACAAATTTAGTTTGGGTACAGCCTTGCATGACCGTGCATTTGTCAGTTAAAGTGACGCAGTGCCGAATTGTAAAAGGTGCTCTGGTCAGGAAGGGGGTAAAATCTTCCGGGGCTGAAGTGGTTATTGGCTGTGTGTTGAGTTATTTTGAGGGGACAGCAAATTTGCACTGTTATACAAGCTGTACACTCACTACTTTACATTGTAGCAAAGTATAATTTCTTCAGTGTTGTCACATGAAAAGATATAATAAAATATTTACAAAAATGTGAGGGGTGTATTCACTTTTGTGAGATACTATATATATATATAATTTATATATATGCAAAAAAAAAATTTTTTACTATTTCAAAGACTCTGAAGATGTAAACCTCAGATCTATCTTCTATATCCTACTGTCTTTTTAGTGCTAATGTGGCTCACTTTCATTATAAACTAACATCTTTAAGAATGCCCCAAAAAATTGGCAGGTATGATTAGACTCTGAAAAGAAGCATAATCTATTATACAATGTTCCTCACAGAAAGGAAGACTGAGTGAGGGCTTTCTGTGCTGCTCCTTTATGTCAAGATGTTCAAAATGATCTTCAGAAATAAATAAATATGAGGAACATTTACGTCAATGCGGCTCCAGTGTCACTACTAAGACTCCTACTGCAAGCTTTAAAAGAGAAAAATAAATATATGAAGAAGACAGTGGTCATTTATGTTACAGCTCAACTCTGGCCAAAACAGTTTGTTCTGATAGATTGGAGGGGATGTGGGTAGAACCATTTGTCGGGTCCTTTTTCCCTACATTTTCTGTCTTTACACTTCATAACAAATGAGAAACATATACAATAGAAACAGGAAGACACTTTAAGTACAGTGGGGAAACATAAGAATCCCTTTAAGGCTTATATTGCTGTCAGTCCCGTCTTGGTCAGATAACCACTGTAATGCTGCTTAGTGCGTATCCACGATCGGACATTCCAACAACAAAATCCTAGGATTTTTTTCCGATGGATGTTGGCTCAAGCTTGTTGTCGGAATTTCCGATCGTCAAGAATGCACTGACGTACAACACGTACGACGAGCCGAGAAAATTTAAGTTCAATAGCCAGTGCGGCTCTTTTGCTTGATTCCAAGCATGCGTGGAATTTTGTGCTTCGGAATTGTGTACACACGATCGGAATTTCCGACAACAGATTTTGTCGGAAAATTTGAGAACCAGCACTCAAATTTTTGTTGTCGGAAATTCCGACAAAAAAATGTCCGATGAAGCCTACACACGGTCGGAATTTCCGACAACAAGCTCCCATCGAACATTTGAACATTTAACATTTGTGGGAAAATCTGATCGTGTGTACGCAGCATTAGTCTAATTTATTTTCCTGCTGTCACTAAGGTAAACTTAAAGTGTTACTAAACCCAGGACCCTGCATTTACTATATCTGGTCTCACACAGTACACAGAACATGGAAATGCAATTCTTTTAGTAAATATAAACTTATAAATACCTTTTCTCATCAGCAGTATATAACAGTCATATTACTATCAGTGTCTGGTTAAAGCTTGTAGGAGGAGTTTTCATTTTTCTCTGACTCCTATGAGGCTGCAGGACCCCTGACTCTCTGTCTGGACAGTGATAATTGGCCCTGTGCTGATCAGGTGCACCCTCCCAAGAAAAAAAAAAACTCTCTAGCAATACACACCAAACTGAGCATGTGCAGAGTACCTCCAAGGCTCTATTCCATCAGGAGGTGGATTGGGTACAGTGGAAGAAGGGGAGGGATCAGAGAAGACAGGATAAAATAGCCTTTTTCATAATGCAGATGATTAACTCCTTAGGTTCCACAGTGAGTATAACAAGCATGCTTTACTGCATATACTGCACACACTAATTTTACTGTTGTTAAGGGAGAATCTTCCCATTAAGGGACAGTGATAAAAACAATAAAAGGAGGGTGTGCCTTTGATTATTTTATTCAAAACAAATGAAAAAAAAAAAAGATTTGGCTGAAGATGAGTTTTGACAATCATTATACTATCTTTTTTTTTGCATATTTAAGAGACTGACAAAAGTCTGTGTAAAAATAAAGCAATGTAACATTTTATAAAGTACCAGGCATGTATCTGGAGCACATGCTTTAAGAATCACAAAGAGTAAACCGATGACAGAAATCCTGCTCTGTGTGCAGCATGTAGATACCTGCTCACATTTTTGGAGGAGGAAATGGGAAAAAGGCTATTCCCAGCTACAGAAGAGGCTCCGAATCGCAAAGCTCGCGCTTAAAGCAAAACAATAGCCCATTTCCTGGTCTCCGTGGAAACTGGGCTCTTGCTGGTAAGATGTGTGCGTTTGATCCATATACATATTAAAATATACAAAATATGTAAATATTACAGTGTCCCATTTACATAATAGAAACTTCAACAAATCATTTTCTATGAATGCAGCCTATCTCGGAAAGATAAAAACAATGGCATGAAATATTCCACAACTTTGCTGAGTAGGTGATCTATGTTACAAGAAGACAACTTCATTAAATTAAAATTGAGCTACACTCAGGTATCCACCCTAATTTACCAAAATACAGTACGGTATATACAGTCTGGTATAGAGGTAGGTTATTAAAATGTGATTTGAACATATCCATTTTCCCAAACCTTCATGCTAGACAGTTTGGTCCGTTACAGAAAGAGAAAAAGGAAAACATATATTTTTGCAGGATCAACAGCTAATAAAGCTGAGTTACAGATGGGTTTAGAAAAACAAAAAACTGCTAAAAAAAACTGCTGTGTTAATGCTAGTGACAGACTTTTTGCCAATACTTAACACAAGCAGGAAGCAGAGCCTGTATATGTAATGAGCAAATATAGTTGTCTCTATCTATATATAAAATTACAAATTATACAAAGAATTATGGTTTTCAAAATGTTATTAATTATTTATATTAAACCTAAAAGTGTGTCACAGAAATCTTAGTTCTGAAAGAAGAAGAGGAGCTGGTTAAATTAGGAAGACCATAGGAGCCTAATCTGTATTAAACTATGTAAATGCTGAAGAAGAAAGTAAGGCCCCTTTCACATGTGCGGACCGTTCAGATCTGCCTGTCAGTTTTTTCAGGTGGATCTGAACGGGCTCTCCATGCACCTCTATGGAGCGTCGGATGTCAGCGGTGACATGTCCGCTGACATCCGATCCGCCCCGATCTGCAAAATCCAGACGGATGCAAACCCTCATTTCCATCCGTCTGTCGGATCGGATGAAAACGAACAGGCGGTCCGTAATCATCCAATCCCCCCATAGGGGAGAGCGGAGCTCTGACAGGTCTGTCCCTGCATGGAGCGATCCCAATGAGCAAGCAGAGGACTAAATACGGATCCGTAGGTCTGAAAGGGGCCTTACAAAGTAAAAAAAAGTTAAATGTTACCACCTTTGAGTCTCTATGCATGTCCTCCCTTTATAACCTTCTCCTAACTGAGATTTTTTCTGATAAACCTTCCTACTTCATTGAATGGGAAAGGGAACTACAGTGCCATGAAAAAATATTCATACTTAAAGAGGGTCCAGGACTCAGAAGAGCTGTAGCCAAGGAAGAGGACGATATGGGAACCATGATGGATGTCAGGTCACATCCAGTCAGCTTACCTATATTGAATATAGTTTAGTTAACTACAGTGCCTTGAACGAGTATTCATACCCCTTGAAATGTTCCACATTCTGTCATGTTACAACCAAAAACGTAAATGTATTTTATTGGGATTTTATGTGATAGAACAATACAAAGCGGCACATAATTGTGAAGTGGAAGGAAAATGATAAATGTTTTTTTTTACATTTTTTTACTTTTAAAATACTTTGTAGAACCACATTTCACTGCAATTACAGCTGTGAGTCTTTTTGGGTATGTCTCTACCAGCTTTGTACATCTAGAGAGTGACATTTTTTGCTCATTCTGCTTTGAAAAATAGCTCAAGCTCTGTCAGATTGGATGAACAGCAATTTTCAAGTCTTGCCACATATTCCCAATTGGATTTAGGTCTGGACTTTGACTGGGTCATTCTTACACATGAATATGCTTTGATCTAAACTATTCCATTGTAGCTCTGACTGTATGTTTATGGTCATTGGGGCGGGGGTTCACCTTCCAGCAGGACAGTCTTAAGCCATCCGTAGACTCTTAACAGGTTTTCTTCTAAGATTTCACTGTATTTGGCTACATCCATCTTCCCATAAACTCTGACCAGCTTCCCTGTTTCTGCTGAAGAAAAGCATCCCCACAACATGATGCTTCTACCACCATGCTTCACAGTGAGGAGCTGTGTTGACAGGTTAATAAGCAGTGTTAGTTTTCCTCCACACATAGCGTTTTGCTTTTAGGCCAAAAAGTTCAATTTTGGTCTCATCTGACCAGAGCACCTTCTTCCACATGTTTGCTGTGTCCCCCACATGGCTTCTTGCAAACTGCAAATGGGACTTCTTATGATTTTCTTTCAACAATGGCTTTCTTCTTGCCACTCTTCCATAAAGACCAGATTTGTGGAGTGCACGACTAATAGTTGTCCTCTGGACAAATTCTCCCACCTGAGCTGCGAATCTCTGCAGCTTCTCCAGAGTTACCATGGGCCTCTTGGCTGCTTCTCTGATTAATGCTCTCCTTGCCCGGCCTGTGAGTTTAGGTGGACGGCCATGTCTTGGTAGGTTTGCAGTTGTGCCATTCTCTTTCTAATTTCAGATGATGGATTGAACAGTGCCCCGTGAGATGTTCAAAGCAAGGGATATTTTTTGATAACCTATCCCTGCTTTAAACTTCTCCACAACTTTATCCCTGACCTGTCTTCCTTGGCCTTCATGGTGCTGTTTGTTCACTAAGGTTCTCTAACAAACCTCTGAGGGTTTCACAGAACAGCTGCATTTATACTGAAATAAAATTACACGCAGGTGGACTCTATTTGCTAATTAGGTAACTTCTGAAGGCAGTTGGTTCTACTAGATTTTAGATAGGGGTATCAGAGTAAAGGGGGCTGAATACAAATGCACGCCACACTTTTCACATATTTATTTGTAAAACATTTTGAAAACCATTTATCATTTTCCTTCCACTTCACAATTATGTGCCACTTTGTGTTGGTCTATCACATAAAATCCCAATAAAATACATTTATGTTTTTGTTTGTAACATGACAAAATGTAGAAAATTTCAAGGGATATGAATACTTTTTCAAGGCACTGTAGGTGTCATTTTCATGGAGGAAGAAGTCCACAAATCTTGCATCTCTTGACTCATAAACTCTCTATTGCGAATAAATCACAGGAGCGAAAGTCATTACAAGAGTGTATTGTTGCCCCTAGATTTTACATAAAACTCCTAATATATCTGACCTGCTAGCGATGTCTATCTCATATAGGCACCTGCAACATATATGGTGTAATTGCCCTTCTCTGCACCCATTCTGGGACAATGTCTTTAAAATATATAATGCTTTTACCTCAGACACCGTGCCCTAAATTCCTTAAATAGCACCATAATCAATGCTCCTAGAATCCATTTCTGGGATCCAGAAATGGATTTTATGTTTCTTTTTAGTGGCTACCATGGCGGTAATTTCGAGAAATTGGAAGTCCCAGTCCATATGCTCTATAGCAGAATGGTTAACTGAATTAAAAAGCCTTATGAGAATGGAAGAGCTATCAGCATAGCTACAAGATCGACAATCTTATTCTGAGGAAATATGGCTCCCTGAGATATCTTTTATAAACAATTCCAATTTTGCAACTTTACTATCCTAGAATTCTTCTACCCGGCCTTCCTAAAACCAATTTTCTTTCACATAGTATTGGATATCTCGCCAGCTAGTCAATTTCTCCAACCCCCCCCCCCCCCCTTTTTTTTTTCTTTCCTTTCCTTTGTCCTTGTTCCTTTATTTTTAACTTTGGTTTTTGCTATTTAACATCTCAATTATACAAGCTTTTTATTTCTCTTTTTGGACTTATATGTCTCAACTTGCTTACTTCTTTTAAATTTGCAATGTTTTTTTTAATTCTCCTAAAGCAATCTATACCAAGAGCCATCTTAAAGGGGTTGTAAAGGTTTGTTTTTTATTTTCTAAATAGGTTCCTTTAAGCTAGTGCATTGTTGGTTCACTTACCTTTTCCTTCAATTTCCCTTCTAAATGTTTTTTTTCTTTGTCTGAATTTCTCACTTCCTGTTTCTCCTCAGTAAACTTCACACCATCATCGAGCGGTGTTTAGTCAGCCAGAACAGCTTACTGAACAGCTTACTGAGGAGGAACAGGAAGTGAGAAATTCAGACAAAGAGGAGAAAAGGGAAATTGAAGGAAAAGGTAAGTGAACCAACAATGCACTAGCTTAAAGGAACCTATTTAGAAAATAAAAAACAAACCTTTACAACCTTTTTAAATACTTAAAGCAATCTATACCTATGTTGTCAATTGTATTTTTTAGTACTCATAAACTCATCTTTAGACTTTAATTTCTCCATTTTTTGTAAATTCTTATGATGAAAATCTTAATAAAAATGTACTATTTAAAATGTGAATATTTGAGAACCTGTCAGGTATGCAATTGTATGCAATGGTATGTAAAGTAAAAAGCTGCATGTGCCCAAGCTGTGAATCACTGTCAATGATTTGTGATGTGACAAGGAACTCCCTTTCAGCTTTCACTCTTGTGTCACAACACTATTTACCGTCTGCCAAAAAGATCTGTGCTGAGTGTTAAGCATGTTTAATCTGCTGATGGACATCTCAGCTTAGCTGTGATTATTATGGACAGTGCAGTACCCACACATTGGTTAGCTAGCTGCCTTTGGTACCATACATTATGCAACCGTGTCAATATACTTTTTGTGTTCTAAGAAAATACAGAAAACAAAGTTAAGATTATTAAAAACAAATGCAGATTTCTAGGAGACTTGATGAGCTTTTTTTTTTTTTAATTGCAGAGTTTCTTACTGATTAGGATAGTTTTACATGCAAATTATACAAAGATTTGTACTGCTCCTCTTCTTGGTGGCCCTAAACTTTGTATGCCATTTATATATCCTGACTGTATCTCTGTGCATCTTAGGCTAAGGTTGCCATCTGTCCCAATTTCCTAGGGACAGTCCCTATTTTGAGGGGGCTGTGCCCAGCAAATAAACATCCTGATGATAGTCTCTTATTCATCTGCTCCTGCCTCTGGCTGCCTATCAGACCTGTAGCACTGAGCCAAGAAGTTTAGAGCACTTCCCTTGGCCACAGGTCTGATAGGTGGTAGCTGTATAATTTACATAATAAAGAAAATGCAGCGCCCTTCTCCTTCTAACGTGACCTACCTCTGTTGCCCCTTGAGATCACCGGCATTGTGGGTGGTGCCCAGTGGGCCCCACATGATTGCGTAAAAGAGGCTCTTTTTGTTTATTTTTGGAGTGATGATCCCCACATGGTTTCTTCACAGTAAGGCCCCTTTCACACTGGGGCGGTTTTCAGGCAGTACAGCGATAAAAATAGCGACTGTACACCGCCTGAAAAAAACGGCCCCATTCACTCCAGTGTGAAAGCCGGCGGGCTTTCACACTGGAGCGGTGCGCTAGCAGGACGGTAAAAAAAGTCCTGCTAGCAGCATCTTTGGAGCGATGTATTCACCGCTCCTATACCGCTCCTACCCATTGATTTAAATTGGACACCGCGGTAATACCGCAGCAATACCGCCGCAAAGCGCCGATATGGCAGCGCTTTGCGGGGGGATTTTAACCCTTTTTCGGCCGCTAGCAGGGTTTAAAACCGCACTGCTAGCGGCCGAATCCCGCGACTAAAACGACGGTAAAGCAGCCCCCCAGTGTGAAAGGGGCCTAAGAGCAGTGAAAATGTGGAATAGACTCCCTCAAGAGCTGGTTCTGGCCAGCTCAGTAGATTGCTTTAAAAAAGGCATGGGTTTTTTCCTAAATGTACATAATATAACTGGGTGCTAACATTTATAGATAAAATTGATCCAGGGAATATCCGATTGCCTCTCAGGGGATCAGGAAGGATTTTTTTTTTTTTTTTCCCCTGCTCAAGCAAATTGGATCATGCTGTGCTGTTTTTTTTTTTCCTTCCTTTAGATCAACCGTGGGTTTGGCATGGTGTATATGGGATTTCATTTTTTTTTCTCTTATATTGGTTGAACTAGATGGACTATGTAACTATGTAACACGTGGATCCAGAAGTTATCAGTAGGTGATGATTTCATCGAAGGATGCCAGTCACGGTATACTTCCTGCCATTACATCTAATAGTACAAGCATAACTACTATTGATGATGCTGAGGGGATGTATATATACACACATGTGCCTGGCCCCCATTTAAACACTGTGGTATTTAAAGATACACTATATTACCAAATGTATTTGTACGCCTGCCTTTACATGCACATGAACTTCAATGGCATCCCAGTCTTAGTCTGTTGGGTTCAATATTGAGATGGCCCACCCTTTGAAGCTATAGCAGCTTCAACTCTTCTGGGAAGGCTGTCCACAAGGTTTAGGAGTGTGTCTATGGGAATGTTTGACCATTCTTCCAGAAGCGCATTTGTAAGGTCAGCGCTTATGTGGACGAGAAGGCCTGGCTAGCAGTTTCCGCTCTAATTCATCCCAAAGGTGTCCTATCGGGTTGAGGTCAGGACTCTGTGCAGGCCAGTCAAGTTCCTCTACCCCAAACTCGCTCATCCATGTATTTATGGACTTTGTTTTGAGCACTGGTGTGCAGTCATGTTGGAACAGGAAGGGGCCCTCCCCAAACTGTTCCCACAAAGTTGGGAGCATAAAATTGTCCAAAATGTCTCGGTATGCTGATGCTTTAAAAGTTCCCTTCACCGGAACTAAGGGGCCAAGCCCAACCCCTGAAAAACAACCCCACGCCATAACCCCCCCTCCACCAAATGATTTGGACCAGTGCACAAAGCAAGGTCCATAACGACATAGATGAGCGAGTCTAGGGTGGAGAAACTTGACTGGCCTGCACAAAGTCCTGACCTCAACCTGATAGAAAACTTTTGGGGTGAATTACAGCAGAGACTGGGAGCCAGGCCTACTCGTTCAACATCAGTGCCTGACCTCAGAAGTGCGCTTCTAGTCAAACCTTCACATTCCTAAACCTTGTGGACAGCCTTACCAAAAGAGTTAAAGCTGTAATTACTGCAAAGAATGGGCCAACTTAAACAGGATTTCCACCCAATTTTTTTTTTTAATAGTCAGCAGCTACAAATACTGCTTTTAATAAATGGACACTTACCTGTTCCAGGTTCCAGCAGTGTCGGCCGAATGTGACAAGCGAGCGCTCGTCTCTCGCTGCCCCGCCGACATCCTCGGTCAGGGAATCAGGAAGTGAAGACGCAACGTCTTCACTGCCCGGTTCCCTACGCTGCGCTTCTCTATTGGTCCCCGCTGTGTCCTGGGAACTGTGTTTCCCAAGACACAACGGGGCATTCGCGGATAGGGGCGGGCATCCTCGGATATGGGCGGGGATGCTAGTCCCGGAAGTGGGTGCAGATACCTGTATTATACAGGTATCTGCACCCCCCTCCCCCCAATTGTGGCACCGGAGGGGGGGGAGGAATCCGATAAGCGGAAGTTCCACTTTAGGGTGGAACTCCACTTTAATATTGAACCCTACAAACTTAGACTGGGATGCCATTAAAGTTCACGTGCATGTAAAGGCAGGTGTCCAAACATTTTTGGTAATGTAGTGTATGTAGTAATATGCAAAAAAAATAAATAATATTCTGTGGGAATAGTGTGAAAATACTGCCAATTACTATGATAATGCATACAGTATAATGTGATAGTTATATGAGTAAAGGAGATTTGTTATTGTTGCTCATGAATTTCAAACAGACATTTGTGCACAGGTATATACCCTTATCTGATTAGAAGGGAGGATCCCTTAGATGTTTGCTGATCAAGGGGAGGGCCATCTAAAGGTAATGTATTTGCACAGCAGGTAGCTCTGACAAGGGGGTTTTGCATAAAAGTGTAAGCCAGGTTGCATGCTTGAGACCAGTGACGGCCCGTGCATTGTGGGCGCACGGGCATCGCCCCCCCCTGACACCTCCGTCGACCCTCATCATGTGTCCGGGCCTCTTTCAGGATGCCGGACACATGAAATACTATGGCGGGATAGGCGGGGGTGTGTATTTTGAAGCACGTGATTAGAGCCAGAGGCTCTAATAGGCTTCAAAATAGGGTGGGCTCAGGGGGCAGAGCACTGCATCCTGATACCACCCTGTTGTGTGGCATAGCGAATTCATTTTCGCTATTTTCACACTAACGTTCCTTCCTGCCAATCAGCAGGCAGGTCAGTGAGACCTCTCTCCCAATTGGCCAAAGCATTAGGAGATCCTTTTGGAAGAGGAGACACAGCGGAGGAAACCTGAGGAGCCGAGTAGACACAGGAGCCGCAGCCGCCGCTTCCCGCCGAGGAGGAGAGCCGCTGCTTTCTGCTGAGGAGGAGAGCCACCGAGGAGGAGAGCTACTGAAGAGGAGAGCTACCGAGGAGAGCCTCGTCACTCCAGGAGAGAAGCAGAGGCCCGCAAAGTGAAGGGTTAGTGAAGTGACAGCCGAACCGGGGGACGCCTGGCTGCATATGGCTGCATATGATGGGGCACAAGAGGCTGCATATAATGGGTACAAGTGGCTGCATATGATGGGCACAAGTGGCTGCATTTGATGGGCACAAGTGGCTGCATATGATGGGCACCAGTTGCTGCATTTGATTGGCAAAAGTGGCTGCATATGATGAGCACAAGGGGCTGCATTTGATGGGCACAAGTGACTGAATTTGATTAGCACAAGTGGCTGCATATACTGGGTACAAGTGGCTGCATATGATGGGCACAAGTGGCTGCATTTGACAGGCACAAGTGGCTGCATTTCATGGGTGCAAATGGCTGCATATGATGGGCACAAGTGGCTGCATATGATGGGGCACATTGGCTGCATATGATGGGGCACAGTGGCTGCATATGATTGGCACTAGTGGCTGCATTTGACAGGCACAAGTGGCTGCATTTGATGGGCACAAATTGCAGCATATGATGGGCAGAAGTGGCTGCATTTGATTGACACAAGTGGCTGCATATGATGGGCACAAGTGGCTGCATTTGATTTGCACAAGTGGCTGCATTTGATTAGCACAACTGGCTGCATATACTGGGTACAAGTGGCTGCATATGATGGGCACAAGTGGCTGCATTTGACAGGCACAAGTGGCTGCATTTCATGGGCACAAATGGCTGCATATGATGGGCACAAGTGGATGCATATGATGGGGCACATTGGCTGCATATGATGGGGCACAGTGGCTGCATATGATGGGCACAAGTGGCTGCATTTGACAGGCAAAAGTGGCTGCATTTGATGGGCACAAATGGCAGCATATGATGGGCAGAAGTGGCTGCATTTGATTGGCACAAGTGGCTGCATTTGATTGGCACAAGTGGCGGCATATGACGGGCACACATGGCTGCATTTGATTTACACAAGTGGCTGCATATGATGGGCACAAGTAGCTGCATTTGATTGGCACAAGTGGCTGCATATGATGGGCACAAGTGGATGGATTTTATGGGCACAGGTGGCTGCATTCGTTGGGCACAAGTGGCTGCATTTGATTGGCACAAGTGGCTGCATATACTGGGCACAATGGGCTACATATGATGGGCACACGTGGCTGCATTTGACAGGCACAAGTGGCTGCATTTGAGGGGCACAAATGGCTGCATATGACGGACACAAGTGGCTGCATATGATGGGCACACGTGGCTGCATTTGACAGGCACAAGTGGCTGCATTTGAGGGGCACAAATGGCTGCATATGACGGACACAAGTGGCTGCATATGATGGGCACAATTGGCTGCATTTGATTGGCACAAGTTGCTGCATATAATGGGCAAAAGTGGCTGCATATGATGGGGCACAGTGGCTGCATATGATGGGCACAGTGGATGCTAGAGATGTGCATTCGTTTTCGTCCGAATGCATTTTTGTCCAAATTTCAGGTATTTTCGTTATCGTTTTAACAAACAATAACGAAAGTGCCGAATCCGAAAAATGAAATATCCGACATAAACAAATGCTTTATTTTAGTTTTCGTTGTGACAACAGTTGGATATAGATAGGAGATTCGACATGATGCTGAAAATAACAATCTGTGTCTATCAAACCTGTGGTCGAATGTGCCTAACCTTAACTCTATTAGTCCAAGATTATTCTACATAGAGAGAAAAGATTTGACATAGAAAAGATTCGACATAGAGAGAAAAGATTCGACAGAGAGAAAAGATTCGACAGACAGAGAAAAGATTTGACAGAGAGAAAAGATTGCTGCTGGAATTGGGTGGGGGAAAAAAAATAATGATGATGATGATGAATGTTATTGGCTCATTGTAACCAAAAAGGAGGAGCAGTAAAATAGCTACAACTAAGTGCACATGTACAGCCAACTTACTTTCACTTACGATTGCTAGCAGAGGGAGACACACACACTGAATCATTTCAGAAGACAGTCAATCTTAGCTGGTCCGTTTGTCAGAGAACCTGAATTATTTAGCAATTAAGCACAAGCACAGCAGCAGAACAATAGTGAAGCAAGCTACAGTTCAACTTAACTTTTTCATAATAATCTGCTGCTATTGTGTTAGTGTTGTGAACTTGATAGTGATACTAGTGTTGCTTAGTGTTGTGATAGCCTCAGAGGCTGCCTGCGTTGTGGGGGGGGGGGGGATTTATTATTATAGATTCTATATTATAGATTGAGATTCTATATAGATTCTATATACCCTGTTATATCTTGTTACCCATCTGATCAGTGATCACTATCACCAGTCCATTTTCTGTTTGAACTATATACATTCAACATGAACGACAAAGATTCGACAAAGCAGCGAAAAACATACAAACGTTGAATCTTTGGCTTATGGTGTCTGTCGAAAGTTCTAAGAAGATTTGACGGAGCAGCTAAACTATACAGAGTCATACAGTTTAGCTGCTCCATTGAATCTTCTTTGAACATTCGACAGACACCATAAGCCTTCAATGACAGATTCGACCTTAATTCATTTGGATTTTCGGACGAATGCAATTTTTAACGAAAAACTAAATAAATAAAAAGGAATTTCGGGAGTAACTAAATAAATTTATTTTTCGGACAAAAACGAAATTCCGAAACGAAATATTTCAGTGTGCACATGTCTAGTGGATGCATATGATGGGCACAAGTGGCTGGATATGATGGGCACAAGTGACTGCATTTGATGGGCACAAGTGGCTGCATATGATGGGCACAAGTGGCTGTATATGATGGGGCACAAGTGGCTACATATGATGGGGCACAAATGGCTACATATGATGGGACACAAGTGGCTGCATATGATTGGCAGAAGTGGCTGCATATGATGGGGAACAGCAGCTGCATATGATGGGCACAAGTGGCTGCATATGATGGGTACAAGTGGATGCATATGATGGGCACAGTGGTTGTGTTTGTTTGGCACAATGACTGCATTTGATGGGCACAATGGCTGCATTTGAAGGGCACAGTGGCTGCATTTGATGGACACAATGGCTTCATTTGATGGGCACAGTGAGGCTGCAATTGATAGGGGGGTTCAGTATTTTTCAATTTGTTTGCGCTCCTCCCCCCCAAAAAATTTTGAGCACCAGCTGCCACTGCTTGAGACAGTGATTACGTGTTGCTGAATAGGTTCAACCATTGAACATCATAGGGTTTTGACACCTTTGTGAAAACAAGACATGTTTTACAATAAAGTTGCATTGAGGATACCACACAATGTGTTTTCCATTTGTTCTGTAGTGCTTAAACATGGCATTGAGTAATTATCTTCTGAGCAAGAGGGACTCTCACCACATAAGAAGTTGATGTCTGCTGGGGGCAGGCTTTACAGAGATTATCCAGGTCTATGATGGTAGAGCAGAGGCACAAAGGTAGAGCAACATTTTTAAATGGACAAGAACATCAATGATAAGTGGAGGAGGAAAGACATTGATACAGAGGCTGAAATAACCACCCATGAAAATGTAAGGTCTTATGGGGCTCCAATCCTAGATCTGTTGAATGGTCTCAAAGACAACAGCTAAAGAAGGGTAGCACAGGTTTAATGGGTGGCATACTGCAAGTGCACAAGTCTGAGAGAAAGTCCATAAGGGACAAGAGAGAGTCCATGTGGGACAGAGAGAAGCAGCAAGGAAGCTGTAGAGAGAAGTCCAGGTGGGACACAAACAGCAAGGAAGCTGTAAGGAAGACTCATAGCTGAGGTGCAGCATCTGTGCATAAACACTGGGATGTGTTTCATGGTCAAGTGGAACAAATAAAGGTACTAAAGTTCAGGAGGGAACCTGAAGAGGTACTTTGAGCAGTACAGCTGCCACAAGAGAGCCAGGAGGCTGAATGTTATGTTTTACAGTAATGGTGAGAACCCCCTGCGTGAGAAAATATACCTGTGTGAAGTCTTTGATGTTTGTTTAAATAAAAGTAGTCAGGAAAGCCCTGAAAACTATATCTGCTGTACAGGAAACACACGGTTTTGATGCTACCAGTGAGCTAAGAAACTCTGCTGTATCAGAATACATATACTGTATATACAGTTGGAAAAAAAAGTATGTGAACCCTTTTCGAATGATATGGATTTCTGCACAAATTGGTCATAAAATGTGATCTGATCTTCATCTAAGTCAGAACAATAGACAATCACAGTCTGCTTAAACTAATAACACACAAACAATTAAATGTTACAGTGTTTTTATTGAACAAACCATGTAAACATTCACAGTGCAGGGGGGGAAAGTATGTGAACCCCTAGACTAATGAGATCTCCAAGAGCTAATTGGAGTGAGGTGTCAGCCAACTGGAGTCCAATCAATGAGATGAGATTGGAGGTGTTGGTTACAGCTGCCCTGCCCTATAAAAAACACACACCAGTTCTGGGTTTGCTTTTCACAAGAAGCATTGCTTGATGTGAATGATGCCTCGCACAAATGAGCTCTCAGAAGACCTACGATCAAGAATTGTTGACTTGCATAAAGCTGGAAAGGGTTATAAAAGTATCTCCAAAAGCCTTGCGGTTCATCAGTCCACTGTAAAGCCCCATACACACGGTCGGACAATCCGCGGACCAGGTCGGTCGGATTTTGTCCGTCGTACTTTGTCCGATGTTGGTGTTGCGTACACACGGTCGGACTACGTTGTCGGAATATCCGGTCTGGAAGAACGTCGTGACGTAAGTCGTCGTCCACGAGATTACAAAAGGGAAGTTCAGCACCACGTCAGGCACCCGTTGGGCTCCTTCTGCTGATCCCGTGTTTATCGAGAGTTAGTGGAAGTTTGGTGACTTAAGATTCGCGCTTCTCAGTTTTCTGACTCAGATCGTTACTGCTCTTCAGTTTGTGCTTGTCGTGCGTATCTGTTTATTAGTGCGTGTAGTCAGTTCGCATTTGTTGGTCATTGCGGCCTATATCTTGATATAGGACGCTTTGATTTGCACTGCTTATTGTCTGCTCGTTGCTGGTATTCATTTCGTTCTTTCAGGCCTTGCTGTTTATCGGTGCTTTCTGTTTGTCCGTTCTGACCAGCCGACCTTTTGTGACCTTGTGAGCGATGTTTCCCGTGCGTACTCGTCGCCGAGTTCGTGCTGTACGCGGAATTGGTGTCGGGCTTTTAGCTTTGAGCCAAGACCCGTCCATGAACAGAGTGACGAGGAGTATGTGGACCAAGAATTGGTTGCTTCAGCGTGACCAATTCTCGCACATGCCTTTGCTTCGTGAGATCCGGGAGAATAATCCTGATGATTTCAGGAACTTTCTCCGGATGACGGACCCCGATTTTCACCGTCTTTTGGCTTTGCTGACCCCCTTTATCAGCCGGCAGGATACCTGCATGAGACAAGCCATTACTCCGGAGCAGAGGCTTGTTGCCACGTTGAGGTACTTGGCGACAGGGAGAAGTCTTCAGGATTTGAAGTTCTCTTCAGGTATCTCTCCCCAGGCCCTGGGAATCATTATTCCAGAGACCTGTTCTGCCATCATCCAGGTCCTGCAGGAGGACTATATTAAGGTAACATTTATACTTTACTATTCCCTTCTATGTATGCTCTGTTTGCTAATGTCTTCTATTTTTGACCTCCTTCCCTAATTACCATGATTGCAATATGTTCTAATATGCTGTGCCCCTTTTCTCCTTCATGCATTTTTCCCTTCACTTACCTTACCAGCATGCTCTTCTGCCCCAATAGACACCTATGGCCTAGTCACTTAAGCAATGTATTTTGTCTGCTGCATAGTATTGTTTGCCCCCAAACACCCCCTAAAATATGCACAAATGTTTGCTGTGTGGTTTACTTCATGTAGAGCCCCTTTAGAATTTTTTTTTTTTGGTGGGGGGGGGGGGGGGGCAAACTCATTAGGAACCCCCTCCCCCAACTGCTCTGTCAGATGGTACCAATCCTTTATCTGCTGGCTTTTCCAAGGTCCATACACACTATATACAGTGGTGTGAAAAAGTGTTTGCCCCCTTCCTCATTTCCTGTTCCTTTGCATGTTTGTCACACTTAAGTGTTTCGGAACATCAAACCAATTTAAACAATAGTCAAGGACAACACAAGTAAACACAAAATGCAATTTGTAAATTAAGGTGTTTATTATTAAAGGTGAAAAAAATCCAAACCATCATGGCCCTGTGTGAAAAAGTGATTGCCCCCTAAACCTAATAACTGGTTGGGCCACCCTTAGCAGCAACAACTGCAACCAAGCGTTTGCGATAACGTGCAATGAGGCTTTTACAGCGACCTGGAGGAATTTTGGCCCACTCATCTTTGCAGAATTGTCCTAATTCAGTTACATTAGAGGGTTTTCGAGCATGAACGGCCTTTTTAAGGTCATACCACAACATCTCAATAGGATTCAGGTCAGGACTTTGGCTAGGCCACTACAAAGTCTTCATTTTGCTTTTCTTCAGTCATTCGGTGGTGGACTTGCTGGTGTGTTTAGGATCATTGTCCTGCTGCAGAACCCAAGTTCGTTTCAGCTTGAGTACACGAACAGATGGTCGGACATTCTCCTTCAGGATCTCTTGGTAGACAGCAGAATTCATAGTTCCTTTTATCACGGCAAGTCTTCCAGGTCCTGAAGCAGCAAAACAGCCCCAGACCATCACACTACCACCACCATATTTTACTGTTGGTATAATGTTCTTTTTCTGAAATGCAGTGTTCCTTCTACGCCAGATATACTTGGACACACCTTCCAAAGAGTTCCACTTTTGTCTCATCGGTCCACAGAATGTTGTCCCAAAAGTCTTGGGGATCATCAAGATGTGTTGTGGAGAAATTGAGACGAGCTTTGATGTTCTTTTTGCTCAGCAGTGGTTTTCTCCTTGGAACTCTGCCATGCAGGCCATTTTTGCCCAGTCTTTTCCTGATGGTGGAGGCATGAACGCTGACCTTAACTGAGGCAAGTGAGGCCTGCAGTTCCTTGGACGTTGTTGTGGGGTCTTTTGTGACCTCTTGGATGAGTCGTCGCTGCGCTCTTGGGGTAATTTTGGGCGGCCGGCCACTCCTGGGAAGGTTCACCACTGTTCCATGTCTTCGCCATTTGTGGATAATGGCTCTCACTGTGGTTCGCTGGATTCCCAAAGCTTTGGAAATGGCTTTATAACCCTTTCCAGACTGATAGATCTCAATTACTTTCTTTCTCAATTGTTCCTGAATTTCTTTGGGCCTCGGCATGATGTGTAGCTTTTAAGGATCTTCTGGTGGACCTTACTGTGTCAAGCAGCTCCTATTTAAGTGATGCCTTGATTGTGAACAGGTGTGGCAATAATCAGGCCTGGGTGTGGCTAGAGAAATTGAACTCAGGTGTGGACAACCACAGTTATAGTATGTTTTAACAAGGGGGGCAATCACTTTTTCACACAGGGCCATGATGGTTTGGATTTTTTTTCACCTTTAATAATAAACACCTTCATTTACAAATTGCATTTTGTGTTTACTTGTGTTGTCCTTGACTATTGTTTAAATTGGTTTGATGTTCCGAAACACTTAAGTGTGACAAACATGCAAAGGAACAGGAAATGAGGAAGGGGGCAAACACTTTTTCACACCACTGTACCTACCTCTTTATAGTGGGCATCTTTAGGGATGAATTCAGCAAAGCATGTAGTGCAAGGGGCTGCCTCCATACATTCCATTTCCTAATTTTTTGTCTTTCCCTCCTATTAGCTTGCTTGGTAAGTTCAGAATGTCACAATGTGCCTGCCTTTTTTTGGGTGTGGGGGGGGGGGGGGGTTGAAATGTTATTTTATCTTTCCTGGGGGCTGCCAATAGTGTTAAGTACAGAGGGTCTGGCCAAACTAGCACACATTATTGAGCCATTTGCCAATCAATGAAGTGCAGAGGGTTACCTGTCCCCCCCCCCCCCCCAAAACCCTAGTTATTGCCAATGGCCCATCAGAAGTGGGGGGATTGATGGGGGGTGAGTCATCTGTGAAGGGGAGCCTCTACTTTTCTGTGCAAATACTTTCCAGCCTCCAATTTTATACAATGCTCTTGTTCCAAGATGTTGATTGTCTAATCTGCTTGCAATGTTTAAGTGCAAAGTGACTAATTTATTTTTCTTGTTTCACGCCACAGTTCCCTTCCACGCCACAGGAATGGCAGACTGTGGCCTCCCACTTTGCCAGCCGTTGGGACTTTCCTAACTGCGGAGGGGCAATTGATGGGAAACACGTCCGCATCGTCCCACCGCCCAACTCGGGGTCCTACTATTATAATTATAAAGGGTTTAATAGTGTAGTGATGTTGGCGGTGGTGTCGGCAACATACGAGTTTATGTATGTGGACGTGGGGATGAACGGCCGGATCTCGGATGGTGGTGCCATTACGCACACGGAGTTCTACTGGCGTCTCCAAAGTGGCAGTCTGTGCTTGCCACCTCCAGAGGAGAATGCCGAAGGACTCCCCTTCGTCTTTGTCGCAGATGAAGCGTTTGCGTTGACTCCCCATGTGATGAGGCCGTTCCCGATGAGGACCCTCACCCCGGACCAGAGGGTCTTCAACTACAGGCTGTCCAGAGCCAGAAGAGTGGTGGAGAACACTTTTGGCATCCTGGCCAGCCGCTTCCGCCTGTTCCTGACGGCATTTAACTTGGCGGAATACAAACTGAACCACATAGTTCTTGCCTGTTGCATATTGCACAACTTCCTCAAAAGACATAACAGGAACTATGTGGTGCCCGTTGGCCCAGATGTGGAGGGCCCTCCAAATGCGGACCTCACAGCCCTTCAAGTGGCACGTCCAGGCTTGCCCCCCTCTAAATGCCCGTGTGGTCCGCGAGCAATATATGGAGTACTTTGTGGGTAGGGGGGCCATTGCTCTGCCTGACGATGTGTGAGAGGCATTTTTTAATAAATCTGATATTTTAACCAACCTCTGATTTCTTGTCATTTCAGTCTTCTTTTTAGCTTATTTTACTTTGACATTTTTTCCCTTTGCCTTCGACAGTGGGAATGCACTTTCTGGGCAAAAGGAGGTAACAGTCTCTTCTTCCCAAAAAGATTATTCTCATGTTGTGTGTTTGCTACCTAATCTTTGGTCTAGAGAAGGTTTGTCCTGCATAACTGACAGCCAAAATACTCCTTTTCATCACCAGGTCTGACATGTGTGTATTCTGAAAAATGCTGTGCTCCGTGTTTTTCGTACAAAGCACTGTGGGTGTCATTTACATAAGTCAAATCCGCTATGCTCTACAAGTGCATTGAAAAAGTTCCCTGGGAAAGGAAATTGCAGTGCAAAGTGGATTTGCCTTTAGTAAATAACACCCATTGCCCCCCATATCCTTTACATTTTACATACATAATGCATTGTGTTTTTTAAATAAGGAAGCCACACATTTCGAAAAATAAAAAAGTTTACTTGGAAAACATTCACAAGTGCGTTTACAATCTTCACGCCAAAACTGACAACATCTTGGTTATTTACAACATTGTTTACAAACATTCCGCAATTGGTAAAACCAGGCATGGAGCTAACCAGAACCTATGAACTAGGAAAGTTCAACTTTGTAAAGTGAAGACAAGATCAGACATGACTATATGTTCAAAGTGTGTTTGATCTTGCCTTCATCACATGGGGGGGTCACCCCCGAAAAGTGGAAATTTGGAACATGCACACAATTTGGGTCTGAAAATGGTCATTAGATGGTAAAACACATGCCTAGAAGCTTCAAAAGTGCCATTTTCCATCATGGGGATGAATGGACGTTTTTTTGGGGGTGCAACCCCTTCACCACAACCACTTTCGTAGTTCGTAAAGTGTTTGCACCCCCAAAAAAACGTTGGCATTCATCCACCATGATGGGAGCTAGCACATGTGGACACAATGTGTGCATGTTCCAAATTTCACACAGTTTTTAATTTGCAAATGTGTTCAGAAGCTGGCACAAATGTGTGTTAATTACTTGGTGCGTTTTCATATTTTTCCTAAAACATCAATGATGTTCTTCAATTTTTGTTGAACATCATTGATGTTTTGCTTTATGTAATCTAGATCTCTATTGCAGACCATTATCTCTCCGATGAGTACGTGGGCACTCTCTGTGGTAAAGTGCGATTTTTCTTCCACAACATCCACGTCACCTAAAAACCACAAACAAACAAAAATGGGGTGTTGGAAATGAGGCAGCCATACATGGATTAGCTTACCAGTAGCTGTGTTCTCCCACACTCACCTGTTGTGGTGACAATTTCTCCAAGTTCGATGATCTCTCCTTCCTCCTCCTCCTCCTCTGCTTCTGCTCTTTCCCCTTTTTTGGGAGGTGTTGGTTTGGGGGTTTCCTCAGACGGCCCAAGTTTTCGCTCCCCTATGAGAATGTACAAAAGGAAGATTTAGCAACACAATCTATTGAGGGCAGAAATAGGAAATGACAAACATTGGTTGAAAGTGACGGACACTATTTTAGTTTGGCCAGTTACAAATGCCAACTACATGAATGTAGTCACTTTGTAAAGGTGCTAAACTGACTAGCTTTTTGGTAGAAGTTTGTGTGATGGAGACCCCCCTCTAGTATCCACTGGAGCACATGTGTGGAAAAGCCTAATAAAAAGGGGGTTTGGGTGTCCCAGCACTAGTGCTCTAGAGTCCAGATGGGTAAACAGCTACTGGGTGACCTCTCCTTTACATTGAATAAATTGGCTTTACATTCTTGATGCCATTTCTAGTGAGAACAAACTTCCTTTCCCCCAAAAAAACACCAAACATCGTATTATAAGTAGCCGAACGATCGAGGTTGCGTACGATCGAATGGACACACACACACGACCATGACAGTGGCAGAAAGATCGAGGCTGAGTACGATCGAATGCACAGACGAACCTGAAAGTGGCCATTTTGGAATGTACAACTTTGTAAAAATCAAACCACAATGGAGCAGTATGCAAGCAAGAAATCAAACACAAAACACAACTACTTACTTTTTTGAAGAATTCGCTTGATCTTTCTGTACTGATCGGCCTCCCTCAGTTTCAGGTCTGACCAGCGTTTCCTCAGTTGCTCCTTGGATCGTTGTACCCCAAACTGATTGTACAGCCTCCTCACAACTTTAGACATGATCTTGGCCTTGCGGACATTGGGGTTGAGGTAAGGCCCATACTTCCCATCATAGTCGCTCCTCTTTAATATGTCCACCATCTCCAACATTTCTCCAAATGACATATTGGAGGCCTTGAATTTCAGGCTCCGGGATCGGGACGTTTCTGCCTCCGGACTTTCCTCGTCCTCCTCCTCGTTGGTGGGATATTTGGGGCGCACCTGCTGTGTCCACGCCATGTGCTCTCCCCACTGCGCCGTAAAGAGAAGGGGTGGGGAATAGACGAGAAAGATCGTCAGGGGCGGGCGGAGTTTGACGCATGCGCACTGTATATAAAAACGTCACACGCCTGTGTCGTAGCCACGATCTGGGAGACGAGGGGAAAGAAAACTGACACGAGACGATCGCTACAAACGAAGGTACAATTTGACGTTGGTACATAACTAGCCTAGACTGATTTGAACTTGAGGCTTCTTTATGGAGAAGATTAGGAGAGTTTAGCCTGACATAATTGAGAGGGTTTTGTGTGGTGTTGTGTCTTGCAGAGATTATGCAGGGATTCAACGACATGAGTTTTCTCCCCCTCTTCATTGCCAAATTCAGGGAATTTCCCGTTTTATGGCAGGGTAAACACCCACATTACACCAACAAACCAAAGAGGCACGCAGCCCTGGAGGAACTTGTGGAATTTGTCAAGCCAAGGTTCCCCACGGCAACTGTTGATGATCTAAGAAAGAAAATTGGCAGCCTGAGGAGTGCGTATATCAGGGAGCGGAAGAAGGTCGTGAAGTCTGAGGAAACTGCAACTTCAGCAGATGAGGTCTATGTGCCCAAGCTCTGGTACTATCAGAGTCTCCATTTTCTGAAAGACCAGACTGATGTCACGTAGCCAACCTCGACTCCTCCTTCCACGCTTCCTTGCGCGCAGCCCACCCCTGTTGAGGCTTCCGAGGAGCAACCTGGGCCTTCCAGTATGGAAGAGGTGGAGGAGCCCAGCTTGTTCCAGGTATAGTATTTTTGTTACCATTTATGGGAATAATGAATGATGTTCACTTAATTCAGGATCCCCAATTGCTTAGTTCCTAACGTGTTTGACATATCAACTGACAGTAGTGTTGGAGACATTTGGGACCAGAATCTAAACTGCTGGGCTGAGAATTGTATGGTTTTCTATTTGTAAACATTTTGCAACAGTCACTAGATGAGAATTGTGTGTGTTTGATGAACAAATAACTGAAACTATGTCCCTTTTTCATACACAGGAAGACCTCAGCCAGGAGGTGGCTGTGGAAGGTGGCAGTCAGGAGGAGGCAGGGGTTAGTGGCAGCCACCAGCTGGGTAGTGGCAGCCAAGAGGGGGCTAGGCCGCGGAGCCTGACTGACACCCAAACCCCTCCCCTCCGCCTTCCGTACAAAAGGGCGAGAAGGGGGGGGTTATGCGGCACAGTCAGCGCTCCGCATGATCAGAGAGGCTTCAGACTCCCTACATGCCACACCCGCCGACGAGGAGACCTTTGGCTCGGTGGTTGTCACAAAAATGATGGGTATGGAGGTGAGGCAACGCAACATGTGTGAGGGGCTCATCCTCCATGTCCTAAATAAGGGTAGGGCTGGGGAGATGACCCCAGTCACACATGTTTGCCATGGCTACCATGCTCCGCCTCCTCCTCCTCCTCATCCTCCTTCTGCCACCCCACCAGCACGACAGCCACAGCGTGCAAGGAAGCGTGGAAGGAAGACCTGAGAGTGACGACCTGGAATCAGTCTGGTCTGAGAGAAGATGGAGCCTCTTGTAGTACCAGAGCCTGGGGACCTAGATGGCATCTGCTGCAGTTCCGGATACTTTGGACTTCACGACCAGATTGCACTCCCCTTAATATACGTACTCCTCAGGCCCCCAATTTTCTACGCTTGAACAATGATGGTTGCCGTGGGGGGCCAAGACTTTGCAAATTCCCCAAGTTTCACCATGGCTGCGTTCCTCTTTGGTTTGTTGGTGTGACCTAAATAAAGGTTTTTTTGATTTGAAATAATCATTGACTATTGTGTTTTACTTTGCTACAATGACAGTTTTTCTTTGAGTAGGCAGGTACATTTCACTAATCCTAAAGTAGAATTAACAAGGGGCACCAACAACAAACAACCTCCTAGTAAATTTAAGCAAGAAATACAAATGTTAATAATGTGTTTTTGGTAATTTGAGACACACAACCCCCCTCCAAAAAAAAAACATTCAAATATGTATTCCCCAAAAAAAAAACAAAAAAGACAAATCATGGTAAAAAAATAACAAAGATTCTTTTCCGTTCAGAGTCAAAATAAACATGTAGTGTATAAATGCTGCAAAGTAATAAAGAAGTAAGTTTGTGAGAAGTGCGGGTGAATAGGAGCAGCTAAAACATGTCATTCTTGTTGCATTGTAAAGAAAAAGAGAATGCGCTGCATTAAAGACATTTTAACATTGCAGCGTGACGAATGTGCTGTGTCGATTAGGAAAGGTAGTTTTACCTGACCGAGCGCTTCCGTCACAGAATTTCTTCTGAGCATGCGTAGCACTTTGTCCGTCGGACAAGCGTACACACGCTCGGATTTGGTGTGATCGGACCATGTTGACGGCAAATCTTTCCAGCAGGAGATAAGACTTTGTCCGTCGGACAAACCGACGAACACTGTCCGATGGTGCATACACACGGTCTGATTTTTCAACAACCTTGTCCGATCGGACAGAATCCATGAAAAAGTCCGACCGTGTGTATGGGGCTTTAGACAAATTGTCTATAAATGGAGAAAGTTCAGCACTGCTGCTACTCTCCCTAGGAGTGGGCGTCCTGTAAAGATGACTGCAAGAGCACAGCGCAGACTGCTCAATGAGGTGAAGAAAAATCCTAGAGTATCAGCTAAAGACTTACAAAAGTCTCTGGCATATGCTAACATCCCTGTTAGCGAATCTACGATACGTAAAACACTAAACAAGAATGGATTTCATGGGAGGATACCACAGAGGATGCCACTGCTGTCCAAAAAAAACATTGCTGCACGTTTACAGTTTGCACAAGAGCACCTGGATGTTCCACAGCAGTACTGGCAAAATATTCAGTGGACAGATGAAACCAAAGTTCAGTTGCTTGGAAGAAACACACAACACTATGGAGAAAAAGAGGCACAGCACACCAACATCAAAACCTCATCCCAACTGTGAAGTATGGTGGTGGGGGCATCATGGTTTGGGGCTGCTTTGCTGCGTCAGGGCCTGGACGGATTGCTATCATCGAAGGAAAAATGAATTCCCAAGTTTATCAAGACATTTTGCAGGAGAACTTAAGGCCATCTGTCCACCAGCTGAAGCTCAACAGAAGATGGGTGTTGCAACAGGACAACGACCCAAAGCATAGAAGTAAATCAACAACAGAATGGCTTAAACAGAAGAAAATACGCCTTCTGGAGTGGCCCAGTCAGAGTCCTGACCTCAACCCGAGTTGCTGTGGCATGAACTCAAAAAAGCGATTCATAACGATTCGTAAATTCGTAAGTCGTCGGTGTTCGTATTCGTAACGATTCGTATTTTCGTAAGAGTTATTTTTTCGTTGATTCATTTTTCCGTTAGTTTAATTTTAGTTTATTAGTTTATTCGAAATTCGGACGCATTCGTATTTATTCGTACTTTCGTAACATTCGTAACATTCGTAGATTCGTAATCGGAGCATAATTCATAATTTTATGTAATGTGTATGCTATTATTACATTTTAAGAGACACGGAAAATTACGAATCGAAAAAAAAAGTTACGAATGTGCAAATTTTTTCGTTCAATCCATTCGAAGCACGTTAAGCAGCGCCATTGTAAGAGACACGGAAAATTACGAATCGCAAAAAAAAAAAAGTTACGAATGTACAAATTTTTTCGTTCAATCCATTCGAAGCACGTTAAGCAGCGCCATTGTAAGAGACACGGAAAATTACGAATCGAAAAAAAAAAGTTACGAATGTACGAATTTTTTCGTTCAATCCATTCGAAGCACGTTAAGCAGCGCCATTGTAAGAGACACGGAAAATTACGAATAAAAAAAAAAAAAGTTACGAATGTACGAATTTTTTCGTTCAATCCATTCGAAGCACGTTAAGCAGCGCCATTGTAAGAGACGCAGAAAATTACGAATCGAAAAAAAAAAGTAACGAATGTACGAATTTTTTCGTTCAATCCATTCGAGGCACGTTAAGCAGCGCCATTGTAAGGGACACGGAAAATTACCAATTCAACAACAAAAAAGAAAAGTTACGAATGTACGAATTTTTTCGTTCATTTTGATTTTCGTTGTTCCTGTTTTCTTTTTTCGGATTTTCTTCTTTCGTAGATTCGTTGTTTCTAATTTGTTTTTTTCGGATTTTCGTTGTTTTCGGATTCGTTCGATTCGAACGATTCATTATTCGTTAAAAATTTTTGCGAATCGTTCGTTCATTCGTACGATAACGAATGAACGAAAAAAAATTAAAAACTAAAAAAAACGAAGCTAATTGCACATGCATCTGCATCATTTCCCTACTCAAGATTAGGGATGGGCCCGGTGCTCGATGCGAACCCACGTTCGCATCGAGCACCGGGCGTTCGCTCGCTCGGCGAGCCCAGAACTATTTTGGCCGCTCGCATCACGTTCGTGTGATGCGAGCGGCCCCGCAATGCATTGCGGCCGGCGCGGCCGGCGCAGTGCATTGCTGGCTGATGATTGGCCAAGCATGCACTGTGACCCCGCATGCTTGGCCAATCACAGCCCCGGAAACTCGAAGAGCCATAATTGGCTACAGGCAGGACGCCTGTAGCCAATTACAGCTCAGGGGCTGTAGTACACGCCCCCCCCTATAAAAGGCCGCCACGCCGTCTGCGCCGGTCACATGCTGTTCCGGCGCAGATTGAGCAGGCTGATTCTGTGACACTCTGCTCGATTTAGTTAGGTAGAGAGATTCACTTACAGAAATTGAGTTAGATAGATTCAGTTACAAAGATTGATTGAGAAAGAGGGGCTTGTAGTGTGTTCGTGGCAGGCAGGCAGAGCTCCTATATTTTGTTACCAGAAGCACCTATAGGACTTGTAGTGTGTTCGTGGCAGGCAGGCAGAGCTCCTATATTTTGTTACCAGAAGCACCTATAGGACTTGTAGTGTGTTCGTGGCAGGCAGGCAGAGCTCCTATATTTTGTTACCAGAAGCACCTATAGGACTTGTAGTGTGTTCGTGGCAGGCAGGCAGAGCTCCTATATTTTGTTACCAGAAGCACCTATAGGACTTGTAGTGTGTTCGTGGCAGGCAGGCAGAGCTCCTATATTTTGTTCCCAGAAGCACCTATAGGACTTGTAGTGTGTTCGTGGCAGGCAGGCAGAGCTCCTATATTTTGTTCCCAGAAGCACCTATAGGACTTGTAGTGTGTTAGTCCCATCACACACACAGAGCTATATTTTGTTCCCAGAAGCACCTATAGGACTTGAAGTGTGTTAGTCCCATCACACACACAGAGCTATATTTTGTTCCCAGAAGCACCTATAGGACTTGAAGTGTGTTAGTCCCATCACACACACAGAGCTATATATTTTGTTCCCAGAAGCACCTATAGGACTTGAAGTGTGTTAGTCCCATCACACACACAGAGCTATATTTTGTTCCCAGAAGCACCTATAGGACTTGAAGTGTGTTAGTCCCATCACACACACAGAGCTATATTTTGTTCCCAGAAGCACCTATAGGACTTGAAGTGTGTTAGTCCCATCACACACACAGAGCTATATTTTGTTCCCAGAAGCACCTATAGGACTTGAAGTGTGTTAGTCCCATCACACACACACAGAGCTATATTTTGTTCCCAGAAGCACCTATAGGACTTGAAGTGTGTTAGTCCCATCACACACACAGAGCTATATTTTGTTCCCAGAAGCACCTATAGGACTTGAAGTGTGTTAGTCCCATCACACACACAGAGCTATATTTTGTTCCCAGAAGCACCTATAGGACTTGAAGTGTGTTAGTCCCATCACACACACAGAGCTATATTTTGTTCCCAGAAGCACCTATAGGACTTGAAGTGTGTTAGTCCCATCACACACACAGAGCTATATTTTGTTCCCAGAAGCACCTATAGGCTTGAAGTGTGTTAGTCCCATCACACACACAGAGCTATATTTTGTTCCCAGAAGCACCTATAGGACTTGAAGTGTGTTAGTCCCATCACACACACAGAGCTATATTTTGTTCCCAGAAGCACCTATAGGACTTGAAGTGTGTTAGTCCCATCACACACACAGAGCTATATTTTGTTCCCAGAAGCACCTATAGGACTTGAAGTGTGTTAGTCCCATCACACACAGAGCTATATATTTTGTTCCCAGAAGCACCTATAGGACTTGAAGTGTGTTAGTCCCATCACACACACAGAGCTATATTTTTTCCCAGAAGCACCTATAGGACTTGAAGTGTTAGTCCCATCACACACACAGAGCTATATTTTGTTCCCAAAGCACCTATAGGACTTGAAGTGTGTTAGTCCCATCACACACACAGAGCTATATTTTGTTCCCAGAAGCACCTATAGGACTTGAAGTGTGTTAGTCCCATCACACACACAGAGCTATATTTTCTTCCCAGAAGCACCTATAGGACTTGAAGTGTGTTAGTCCCATCACACACACAGAGCTATATTTTGTTCCCAGAAGCACCTATAGGACTTGAAGTGTGTTAGTCCCATCACACACACAGAGCTATATTTTGTTCCCAGAAGCACCTATAGGACTTGAAGTGTGTTAGTCCCATCACACACACAGAGCTATATTTTGTTCCCAGAAGCACCTATAGGACTTGAAGTGTGTTAGTCCCATCACACACACAGAGCTATATTTTGTTCCCAGAAGCACCTATAGGACTTGAAGTGTGTTAGTCCCATCACACACACAGAGCTATATTTTGTTCCCAGAAGCACCTATAGGACTTGAAGTGTGTTAGTCCCATCACACACACAGAGCTATATATTTTGTTCCCAGAAGCACCTATAGGACTTGAAGTGTGTTAGTCCCATCACACACACAGAGCTATATTTTGTTCCCAGAAGCACCTATAGGACTTGAAGTGTGTTAGTCCCATCACACACACAGAGCTATATTTTGTTCCCAGAAGCACCTATAGGACTTGAAGTGTGTTAGTCCCATCACACACACAGAGCTATATTTTGTTCCCAGAAGCACCTATAGGACTTGAAGTGTGTTAGTCCCATCACACACACAGAGCTATATTTTGTTCCCAGAAGCACCTATAGGACTTGAAGTGTGTTAGTCCCATCACACACACAGAGCTATATTTTGTTCCCAGAAGACCTATAGGACTTGAAGTGTGTTAGTCCCATCACACACACAGAGCTATATTTTGTTCCCAGAAGCACCTTATAGGACTTGAAGTGTGTTAGTCCCATCACACACACAGAGCTATATTTTGTTCCCAGAAGCACCTATAGGACTTGAAGTGTGTTAGTCCCATCACACACACAGAGCTATATTTTGTTCCCAGAAGCACCTATAGGACTTGAAGTGTGTTAGTCCCATCACACACACAGAGCTATATTTTGTTCCCAGAAGCACCTATAGGACTTGAAGTGTGTTAGTCCCATCACACACACAGAGCTATATTTTGTTCCCAGAAGCACCTATAGGACTTGAAGTGTGTTAGTCCCATCACACACACAGAGCTATATTTTGTTCCCAAGCACCTATAGGACTTGAAGTGTGTTAGTCCCATCACACACACAGAGCTATATTTTGTTCCCAGAAGCACCTATAGGACTTGAAGTGTGTTAGTCCCATCACACACACAGAGCTATATTTTGTTCCCAGAAGCACCTATAGGACTTGAAGTGTGTTAGTCCCATCACACACACAGAGCTATATTTTGTTCCCAGAAGCACCTATAGGACTTGAAGTGTGTTAGTCCCATCACACACAGAGCTCCTCTATTTTCTTCCCAGAAGCACCTATAGGACTTGAAGTGTGTTAGTCCCATCACACAGAGCTATATTTTCTTCCCAGAAGCACCTATAGGACTTCTAGTGTGTTAGTCCCATCACACAGAGCTCCTCTATTTTGTTCCCAGAAGCACCTATAGGACTTGAAGTGTGTTAGTGGCATCACACAGAGCTCCTCTATTTTCTTTGCAGAAGCACCCATAGGACTTCTAGTGTGTTAGTGGCATCACACAGGCTCCTATATATTCTTCTCAGCAGCACCCACAGACTTCTAGTGTGTTAGTGGCATCACACAGAGCTCCTCTGTTTTCTTTGCAGAAGCACCCATAGGACTTCTAGTGTGTTAGTGGCATCACACAGAGCTCCTCTATTTTCTTTGCAGAAGCACCCACAGGACTTCTAGTGTGTTAGTGGCATCACACAGAGCTCCTCTATATTCTTCTCATAAGCACCCACAGGACTTCTAGTGTGTTAGTGGCATCACACAGAGCTCCTCTATTTTCTTTGCAGAAGCACCCACAGGACTTCTAGTGTGTTAGTGGCATCACACAGAGCTCCTCTATTTTCTTTGCAGAAGCACCCACAGGACTTCTAGTGTGTTAGTGGCATCACACAGAGCTCCTCTATTTTCTTTGCAGAAGCACCCACAGGACTTCTAGTGTGTTAGTGGCATCACACAGAGCTCCTCTATTTTTTTTGCAGAAGCATCCACAGGACTTCTAGTGTGTTAGTGGCATCACACAGAGCTCCTCTATTTTCTTTGCAGAAGCACCCACAGGACTTCTAGTGTGTTAGTGGCATCACACAGAGCTCCTCTATTTTCTTTGCAGAAGCACCCACAGGACTTCTAGTGTGTTAGTGGCATCACACAGAGCTCCTCTATTTTCTTTGCAGAAGCACCCACAGGACTTCTAGTGTGTTAGTGGCATCACACAGAGCTCCTCTATTTTCTTTGCAGAAGCACCCACAGGACTTCTAGTGTGTTAGTGGCATCACACAGAGCTCCTCTATTTTCTTTGCATAAGCACCCACAGGACTTCTAGTGTGTTAGTGGCATCACACAGAGCTCCTCTATTTTTTTGCAGAAGCATCCACAGGACTTCTAGTGTGTTAGTGGCATCACACAGAGCTCCTCTATTTTCTTTGCAGAAGCACCCACAGGACTTCTAGTGTGTTAGTGGCATCACACAGAGCTCCTCTATTTTCTTTGCATAAGCACCCACAGGACTTCTAGTGTGTTAGTGGCATCACACAGAGCTCCTCTATTTTCTTTGCAGAAGCACCCACAGGACTTCTAGTGTGTTAGTGGCATCACACAGAGCTCCTCTATTTTCTTTGCAGAAGCACCCACAGGACTTCTAGTGTGTTAGTGGCATCACACAGAGCTCCTCTATTTTCTTTGCATAAGCACCCACAGGACTTCTAGTGTGTTAGTGGCATCACACAGAGCTCCTCTATTTTTTTTGCAGAAGCACCCACAGGACTTCTAGTGTGTTAGTGGCATCACACAGAGCTCCTCTATTTTCTTTGCAGAAGCACCCACAGGACTTCTAGTGTGTTAGTGGCATCACACAGAGCTCCTCTATTTTCTTTGCATAAGCACCCACAGGACTTCTAGTGTGTTAGTGGCATCACACAGAGCTCCTCTATTTTCTTTGCAGAAGCACCCACAGGACTTCTAGTGTGTTAGTGGCATCACACAGAGCTCCTCTATTTTCTTTGCAGAAGCACCCACAGGACTTCTAGTGTGTTAGTGGCATCACACAGAGCTCCTCTATTTTCTTTGCATAAGCACCCACAGGACTTCTAGTGTGTTAGTGGCATCACACAGAGCTCCTCTATTTTTTTTGCAGAAGCATCCACAGGACTTCTAGTGTGTTAGTGGCATCACACAGAGCTCCTCTATTTTCTTTGCAGAAGCACCCACAGGACTTCTAGTGTGTTAGTGGCATCACACAGAGCTCCTCTATTTTCTTTGCAGAAGCACCCACAGGACTTCTAGTGTGTTAGTGGCATCACACAGAGCTCCTCTATTTTCTTTGCAGAAGCACCCACAGGACTTCTAGTGTGTTAGTGGCATCACACAGAGCTCCTCTATTTTCTTTGCAGAAGCACCCACAGGACTTCTAGTGTGTTTTTGGCATCACACAGAGCTCCTCTATTTTCTTTGCATAAGCACCCACAGGACTTCTAGTGTGTTAGTGGCATCACACAGAGCTCCTCTATTTTTTTTGCAGAAGCATCCACAGGACTTCTAGTGTGTTAGTGGCATCACACAGAGCTCCTCTATTTTCTTTGCAGAAGCACCCATAGGACTTCTAGTGTGTTAGTGGCATCACACAGAGCTCCTATATTTTCTTCTCAGCAGCACCCACAGGACTACCGACTACAATGGCTGGAAGACCGCCAAGGGGAGGCAGAGCGTGCAGAGCCAAGAACACAGGGCAGGCAGGCTCTGTTTCTAGTGGACGTGGCCGTGGACGTGGACGTGGTCGTGCATCGTCATCAGCACGTGGCCATGGGACACGCGCGTCTTTGTTTTCGGCAGCTGGACATGTGGAGCCGCATCATGCTGAAGGCTTGGTAGAATGGATGACCAAGCCCTCCTCATCCTCCTCATCCTCTCTCACCCAGGCTCAGGGTACTGACAGAGCATCATCAGCCACCCCTTCCCTAGACCCACCATGTCCTCCTGAGGAGTCCCCCGAACTCTTTGAGCACAGTGTTGGGTACATGCTCCAGGAGGATGCCCAACGATTCGAAGGCTCGGATGACGATACCCAGCTTGAGGAATCTGGCAGTACTGTTCCACCAGCTGCAGCTTACTGCCAGGTTTGCTCTAGTGGTGAAGAGGGAGGGGATGATGAGGTCACTGACTCCACGTGGGTGCCTCAAGGGAGAGAGGATGAGGAGGAGGACGAGGAGGAGGAGGATGCGGCGTCACATGTCCAACGAGGCAGGATGCCCCCTGGAGGCCAGGTAGAGGCCAGCACAGCAACTGTACAACACCGCAGAGCTCCGCCTGTGCAGGGCGCTGCCTCTGCACGTTATCAGAAAAGTTCTTTGGTGTGGGCCTTTTTTGAGACGAGTGCAGCAGATCGCACCACTGCTATTTGCAATATTTGTCTCAAGCGTATCTCGCGTGGCCAAAACATCAGCCGCTTGGGCACCACAAGCATGACCAGACATATGGCGACCTGCCATGCAGCTCGTTGGCAGGCACACATAAAAGACCCACACCAAAGAACTAAGCGGACCTCTCCTTGCTCCTCCTCAGCTGGGATCTCCATCCCCACTACACCTTCAGTCCTCTCTGAAAGCTGCTCTGAGAGGACTGAAGGTGTAGAATTCGGTGTGTCACAACCAAGTACTTGCAGTACACCGACGTCCGATTGCAGCAGGCAAATTTCCCTGCCCCAGCTGCTGGACCGTAGAAAGAAGTACACTCCCAGCCATCCACATGCCCAGCGGTTGAATGCTAGCCTTGCTAAATTGCTAGCACTTCAACTGCTGCCTTTTCAGTTGGTAGACTCGGCCCCCTTCCGTGAGTTTGTTCAATGTGCGGTTCCTCAGTGGCAGGTTCCCAAACGCCACTTTTTCTCGCGGAAGGCGATTCCGTCTCTCTACCGGCATGTGGAGGGCAATGTCCATGCCTCGCTGGACAGGGCGGTCAGCGGTAAGGTGCATATTACCGCTGACTCATGGTCCAGCAGGCATGGACAGGGACGGTACCTTTCTTTCACGGCCCATTGGGTCACTCTATTGGCAGCTGGGAGGGATGCAGGACAAGGTGCAGTAGTGTTGGAGGTTGTTCCGCCACCACGCCTCCAAAACGCGACTACTGCTACTGGTTGTGACACACCTCTCTCCTCCACCCCCTCCTCTTCTTCTTCCTCCAGTGCTCTGTCCTTGGAACCAGCGGTGCTCCGTAGGCGTACAAGGGGCTACGCAAGTACGCAGGCAAAAAGATGCCATGCCGTGCTTGCGCTGGTGTGTTTGGGGGACAGGAGCCACACTGGGCCAGAGGTTCTGGCAGCTCTGCAGGGGCAGGCCGAGAGGTGGTTGACGCCACGTCAGCTTAAGCCAGGAATGGTCGTTTCTGACAATGGCACCAACCTCCTCTCCGCCCTGCGACAGGGGCAGCTCACCCATGTGCCCTGCATGGCTCACGTCCTCAACCTGGTGGTGCAGCGGTTCTTGGGCAGGTTCCCAGGCTTACAGGATGTCCTGAGGCAGGCCAGGAAAGTCTGTGTGCATTTCCGCCGATCTTATAATGCCAGTGCTCGGCTGACTGAGCTGCAAAAGGAGCTGAACCTGCCCAAGAACCGCCTAATATGTGACATGCCCACCAGGTGGAACTCAACGTTGGCCATGCTGCAGCGACTGCACACGCAGCAGAGGGCCATCAATGAGTACCTTTGCGACTACGGCACCAGGACAGGGTCAGGGGAGCTTGGTTTTTTTTCCCCACGTCAGTGGAGCATGATCAGGGATGCATGCACTGTCCTCTCACCATTTGAGGAGGCCACGAGGATGGTGAGCAGTGACAGTGCATGCATCAGTGACACTGTCCCTCTTGTCCACCTGTTGGAGCATACGCTGCGTGGGATAATGGACAGGGCACTTGAGGCAGAACAGAGGCAGGAAGAGGAGGACTTCCTTGCCTCTCAAGGCCCCCTTTATCCGGACAGTGTTCCTTCTGTCCCACCCATCACACAGGAAGAGGATGAGGAGGAGGAGGAGGAGGAGGAGGAGGATTGTGTGAGCATGGAGGTGGAGCCTGGCACTCAGCATCAGCAGCAGCAGTCTTTTAGGGATGATGTACAGTCCCAACAAACCAGTGGACTTGTACGTGGCTGGGAGGAGGTGGCTGGCGATCATGTCATCCTCAGTGACCCAGAAGACTCCGGACCGAATGCCTCAGCTAACCTACGCTGCATGGCCTCCCTGATCCTGCAAAGCCTGCGGAAGGATCCTCGTGTTCTTCGGATCAAGGAGAGGGACCATTACTGGCTGGCCACTCTCCTTGATCCGCGGTACAAGGGTAAGGTTGCGGACCTTATCTTGCCGTCGCAGAGGGAGCAGAGGATGAGACATCTCAGGGAGGCCTTGCAGAAAGGTCTGTGCAACGCGTTCCCAGAAACTGGGAGGCTACAAACTCCTGGTCCTGGGCGACGAGTTGCTGAGGCTTCGGTCAGTGGCAGAAGGAGCGGTGGGGAAGGTGGACGTCTGACCGATGCGTTCAGACAATTTTTTAGTCCGCAGCCCCAAGGTATGATCGGTTCCAGCAACCATCGCCAGCGTCTGATATACATGGTGCAGGAATACCTTGGGGCAAGGTCAGACTTGGACACCTTTCCCACCGAAAATCCTCTGGCTTACTGGGTCCTGAGGATGGATCACTGGCCAGAGCTTGCACAGTATGCAATTGAGCTACTGGCCTGTCCTGCCTCCAGCGTTCTTTCCGAACGCACATTCAGTGCTGCTGGAGGATTTGTGACTGATCATAGGGTGCGCCTGTCCACCGCCTCGGTTGATCGACTGACATTCATCAAAATGAATCAGTCTTGGATCACCACCAGCTACCAGGCACCTGAGGCGGATATAACCGAATAATTTTTAATGTCACATCCCTTCAAGACTGCCTATGCTGATGCTGAGTGACTGTCCTCTTATGTTCACTGACTATCCTCTTCCTCCTCCTCAATGATCCATGCCACCACACCAGTGCCTAAGGCACAATTTTTCAGCCCCTGTTTAACAGGGGCGTGTACTTCCAATTTTTAAAAAAAATGCTTCGCAACACGTGTGACTGCTGTGCTCCAAGTACAGTCTCTGTGAGGGGTTGCAGTGTTGTGGCACCAGCACCAGTGCCAAAGGCACAATTTTTCAGCCCCTGTTTAACAGGGGCGGGTACTTCCAATTTTTAAAAAAATGCTTCGCAACACGTGTGACTGCTGTGCTCCAAGTACAGTATCTGTGAGGGCCGGGTTGCAGTGTTGTGGCACCAGCACCAGTGCCTAAGGCACAATTTTTCAGCCCCTGTTTAACAGGGGCGGGTACTTACAATTTTTTAAAAAAATGCTTCGCAACACGTGTGACTGCTGTGCTCCAAGTACAGTCTCTGTGAGGGCCGGGTTGCAGTGTTGTGGCACCAGCACCAGTGCCTAAGGCACAATTTTTCAGCCCCTGTTTAACAGGGGCGGGTACTTCCAATTTTTTTAAAAAAATGCTTCGCAACACGTGTGACTGCTGTGCTCCAAGTACAGTATCTGTGAGGGCCGGGTTGCAGTGTTGTGGCACCAGCACCAGTGCCTAAGGCACAATTTTTCAGCCCCTGTTTAACAGGGGCGGGTACTTACAATTTTTTAAAAAAATGCTTCGCAACACGTGTGACTGCTGTGCTCCAAGTACAGTCTCTGTGAGGGGTTGCAGTGTTGTGGCACCAGCACCAGTGCCTAAGGCACAATTTTTCAGCCCCTGTTTAACAGGGGCGGGTAATTACAAATCTTGATCTAATAGTTCACAGCAGGGCCCATTCCTGCGCCCACCAAGAGTAACTATGAGGGCCTGCAGTCTTGTGGCAACACCGTCCACCACCACCGCCAAAGGCCCAATTTTTCTGCCCTGTTCATCAGGTGCTTGCAATTACAAATCTTGATCTAATAACTCACAACAGGGCCCATTCCTGCGCCCACCAAGAGTAACTGTGAGGGCCTACAGTCTTGTGGCAACACCGTCCACCACCACCGCCAAAGGCCCAATTTTTCTGCCCTGTTCATCAGGTGCTTGCAATTACAAATCTTGATCTAATAACTCACAGCAGGGCCCATTCCTGCGCCCACCAAGAGTAACTGTGAGGGCCTACAGTCTTGTGGCAACACCGTCCACCACCACCGCCAAAGGCCCAATTTTTCTGCCCTGTTCATCAGGTGCTTGCAATTACAAATCTTGATCTAATAACTCACAGCAGGGCCCATTCCTGCGCCCACCAAGAGTAACTATGAGGGCCTACAGTCTTGTGGCAACACCGTCCACCACCACCGCCAAAGGCCCAATTTTTCTGCCCTGTTCATCAGGTGCTTGCAATTACAAATCTTGATCTAATAACTCACAGCAGGGCCCATTCCTGCGCCCACCAAGAGTAACTGTGAGAGCTTACAGTCTTGTGGCAACACCGTCCACCACCACCACCACCCCCAATTTTTCTGCCCTGTTCAACAGGTGCATGCAATTACAAATCTTGATCTATTAACTCATAGCAGGGCCCATTCCTGTGCCCACCAGTCTTGTGGCTACACCAACATCTAATAGGGCAAATTTCTGCAGAGTATATACGCCAGGCCCCTACTTTCAAACATCCAACTTACAAACGACTCCTACTTGCAAATGGAAAGAGAAAACAGGAAGTGAGAGGAAATCTACCCCTAGGAAGGGAAATTCTATCCTGTTAGATTTAATTTGGGAAAAAGGTATCTCCTCTCTACTGATACTTTATCACCAATCCTTGTTTCAATTAAAACCCCACTTTTCCAAAAACATTTGTCATTGGGACGGAAAGTGAGGTGACATGTTCTGAACAGATGTGCAAAGACAGCAAATGTTACAGGGGTGATAACCCCTCCCTATGTTCTCCAAAAAGCTTAAAAATAGATTTTTTTGGGATGGAGCTACACTTCATAATGTACCTGTTCAGATTCTACTTAAGAACAAACCTAAAGCCGCAAGTGGTTTTAAATGGCTTCTTTTTTTTCTTTACAAATGTCATTTTGTGCAAGGACAGTTCTAAACACGGGAAACACATGCCACTTCACAGGCATACTTTAGACACCCCCCAGGTACCATATTTAAAGGAAAATTTCACTTTTTTTTTTTCACTTTATGCATCATTAAAATGACTGCTCCCGAAAAAACGTTAGTTTTTAAAAGTTCTTTTTGCATTGATATATGTCCCCTGGGGCAGGACCCGGGTCCCCAAACCTGTTTTATGACATTAACATGCATATTGGCCGTTGTAATAAGCACTTTTGATTTCGAACGTTCGCGTCCATTATAACGTATAGGGTTCGAAAATTCGCGCGAACTTTCGGTCCGTTCGAAGGTTCTGGTTCGAACCGAACCCGGGGGTGTTCGGCTCATCCCTACTCAAGATGCCCAAGGTATTTTGTCTTTATACACTGAATGTCTTCCTCTTGTTCCAAAAGTCTGTGACCATTTTTTTGGGGTGTTTTAAAAATAAGGGCAAGCTTTTGTGGTTGTGGCTACAAATGGGTATTTGATTTTAAAATTATGTGTGGTCAGTGGATTTGAGTTTAAAAATCAGGTTAGCTTATTTAAGGCACATGAAGGAGCTTAGACTAACTAGCAAATTAAAGGGAAACCGTGTCAAATATGGGAACTGACTTGTCTCAAAGGTCTGAACTATAGGGCTGTCATCCTTATCATTGCATCACTACATGGGAGGGCACTGATCTGAAACAATCGCCCACAAGGCCTTACTTCACTGGCTGAATGCTTATTTGAGTCAGTAGTAGCATTAAATCTATTAATGCACTTTGTAAAATACTAATACATTTATCCTGATGCATTTTTTTATTTGCCAAGAAATACTAATACATTTTTACCCAGAATTTGTGTTCTGAGTGAGTATTGTACCTTCTTCTTTCTACCTCCGAGCCCCTGCATCCTTCCATTAATCTGTTAAACTTCCCTTGATGCTTTCACTTTCTAACACACGCTTTATGAGTTCCTTCCATTGAATGTTCAGAAACGTTTTGTTCTTTTTTTTTTTATACCTCTATATAAGAAAGTTTAAACAAATGAAAAATGTTACATGCCGCTTTTGATTGTACAAGTAAGAATGCTCCCGTTGACTTCTCTTATTTTTCTTATCTGTTTTCAAAACGTTTTCCAACAGGCATGGTGCACAGTAATAAAGAACAAGCAGGACTTGGATTTATATAGGCTCTGTCACCGCTGTGGCAATGAATATTTAATTCAAGGCCAAAGTGTTATTTTTTAATAAACTCTGTCATTTAAAACAAGATCTGCTAACTCTCAGGTGCAAGCACCTAGAACATACTGTACCTACCGCAGCCTGTAATAACCCTGCTTTACCCAAATGCTGAGCCACCTAATCAGGTAAAACGCCAATATTTCCTGGTAGTGCTGAAGCCCACTTCTTCTTGCCATCCACACATATCTGAAGCAGAAAAAGATGGGCAATCTTCAACATGTCCAGTAATTTCCCGGAGATATGCTTTATGAAAATACTATGGCATCCAGAAGTCGTGCAGGGCAGTGGTCATCAACCCTGTCCTCAGGGCCCACTAACAGGCCAGGTTTACAAGATAACTGAAATACATTACAGGTGATCAACCCTGTCCTCAGGGCCCACTAACAGGCCAGGTTTACAACATAACTGAAATACATTACAGGTGATTAGGGATGAGCCGGTGTTCGATTCGAACCCATGTTCCAATCGAACATCGGCCGTTCGTCCGTTCGACGAAACCAGAACTCTGTGGCCCGTTTGCATCAAATTTGTGTGATACGAATGGACCACAATGCACTGCGCCAGTCGCAGTGTTTTGCTGGCTGATGATTGGCCAAGCATGCACTGTGACCCCGCATGCTTGTCCAATCACAGCGCCGGCAGCGAGGAAAGCCATATTTGGCCACAGGCAGGATGCCTGTGGCCAATTATAGTTTAGGGGGTTTAGTACAAGCCCCACACTATATAAGGCCGCCATCGCGATGGCCTTGTGTAGTGTGTTGCGGCGGTCAGGGAGAGAGCTAGATAGGCAGGGACAGTGTGAGATATACTCAGGCTTCTCCAGGAGTTAATGTGTCTTCTGTGCCTCCAGCACAGCCCACTATACACCTGTATCTACCCATATTTGCTGGTGTTCTCTGATACAGCCATCTGCAGGAGTTAGTGTGTCTTCTGTGCCTCCAGCACAGCCCAGTATACACCTGTATCTACCCATATTAGCTGGTGTTTACTGATACAGCCATCTGCAGGAGTTAGTGTGTCTTCTATGCCTCCAGCACAATATACATCTGTATCTACCCTCATTAGCTGGTGTTCTCTGATACAGCCATCTGCAGGAGTTAGTGTGTCTTCTGTGCCCCCAGCACAGCCCAGTATACACCTGTATCTACCCATATTAATTGGTGTTCTCTGATACAGCCATCTGCAGGAGTTAGTGTGTCTTCTGTGCCTCCAGCACAGCCCAGTATACACCTGTATCTACCCATATTAGCTGGTGTTATCTGATACAGCCATCTGCAGGGGTTAGTGTGCCTTCTGTGCCTCCAGCACAATATACACCTGTATCTACCCATATTAGCTGGTGTTCTCTGATACAGCCATCTGCAGGAGTTAGTGTGTGTTCTGTGCATCCAGCACAGCACAGTATACACCTATATCTACCCATATTTGCTGGTGTTCTCTGATACAGCCATCTGCAGGAGTTAGTGGGTGTTGTGTGGTTTTCCCATCTCCCTGCAGGCCATTACAATGTCTGGAAGGCCAACAAGGAGAGGCAGACAGCCACGAGCCAATAAAAGAGGGCAAGCAGGCTCTGTGTCTAGAGACAACAGTGCTGGTCGTGGACGTGGTGCATCGTCATCAGCACGTGGCCATGGGACACGCTTGTCATTTTTTTTCGTCAGCTTAAAGTGTTGAGCCTCATCATGCCGAAGACTTGGTAGAGTGGATGACCAAGCCCTCCTCATCCTCTCTCACCCAGGCTCAGGGTACTGGCAAAGCAGCTGCCAACGCGTCTTCTTCCCTCGTCTCAATGTCATCAGTCACTCCTTCCCTAGACCCACCATGTCCTTCTGAGGAGTCCCCCGAACTGTTTAACCACAGTGTTTGGTACATGCTCCAGGAGGATGCCCAGTGTTTTGAAGGCTCTGATGATGATACCCAGCTAGAGGAAGGCAGTAGCGTGAGCGCAGAGAGAGGGGATGCTCAAGGACAGCAATCTGGCAGTCATGTTCCACCAGCTGCAGCATACTGCCAGGTTTTCTCTAATGGTGAAGAGGGAGGGGATGATGAGGTCACTGACTGCACATGGGTACCTGATAGGAGAGAGGAGGAGGAGGAGATGGAGGCACATCTCCAACGAGGCAGGATGCCCTCCGGGGGCCAGCTTAAGGGCAGCACACCGACTGAATCACACCGCAGAGCTCCGCCTGTGCAGGGCGCTGTCTCTGTGCGTTATTACAAAAGTTCTTTGGTGTGGGCCTTTTTTGAGACCAGTGCATCAGATCGCACCGCTGCTATTTGCAACATATGTCTCAAGCGTATCTCGCGTGGCCAAAACATCAGCCGCTTGGGCACCACAAGCATGACCAGACATATGTTGACCTGCCATGCAGCTCGTTGGCAAGCGTACCTTAAAGACCCACACCAAAGAACAAAGCGGACCTCTCCTTGCTCCTTATCAGCTGGGATCTCCAACCCCACTATACCTTCAGTCCTCTCTGAAAGCTGCACTGAGAGGAATGAAGGTGTAGAATTAGGTGTGTCACAGCCAAGTACTTGCGGGCAGTCTGCTAGCAGTGCACCGACGTCCGATTGTACCAGGCAAATTTCCCTGCCCCAGCTGCTGGACCGTCAAAAGAAGTTCTCTCCCAGCCATCCACATGCCCAGCGGTTGAATGCTAGCTTGGCTAAATTGCTAGCACTTCAACTGCTGCATTTTCAGTTGGTAGACTTGGCCCCCTTCCGTGAGTTTGTGCAATGTGCGGTTCCTCAGTGGCAGGTTCCCAAACGCCACTTTTTCTCACGGAAGGCAATTCCGGCTCTCTACTGGCATGTGGAAGGCAATGTCCATGCCTCGCTGGACAGGGCGGTCAGCGTTAAGGTGCATATTACCGCTGACTCATGGTCCAGCAGGCATGGACAGGGACGTTACCTATCTTTCACGGCCCATTGGGTCACTCTTTTGGCAGCTGGGAAGGATGCAGGACAAGGTGCAGTAGTGTTGGAGGTTGTTCCGCCACCACGCCTCCAAATGCTACTACTGGTTGTGACACACCTCTCCATGGCCTCTTCCTGTTCTTTGTCCTCTGAACCAGCGGTGCTCCATAGGCGTTCAAGGGGCTACGCAAGTACGCAGGCAAAAAGATGCCATGCCGTGCTTGCGCTGGTGTGTTTGGGGGACAGGAGCTACAGTGGGGCAGAGGTTCTGTCAGCTCTGCAGGGGCAGGCCGAGAGGTGGTTGACGCCACACTAGCTTAAGCCAGGAAGGGTGGTTTGTGACAATGGCACCAACCTCCTCTCTGCCCTGTGACAGGGACAACTGACCCATGTGCCCTGTATGGCTCACGTCCTTAACCTGGTGGTGCAGCGGTTCTTGGGCAGGTACCCAGGCTTACAGGATGTCCTGAGGCAGGCCAGGAAAGTCTGTGTCCATTTCCACCGATCATATAATGCCAGTGCTTGGCTGCCTGAGCTACAAAAGGAGTTGAACCTGCCCAAGGACCGCCTTATATGTGACATGCCCACCAGGTGGAACTCAACGTTGGCCATGCTGCAGCGACTACACATGCAGCAGAGGGCCATCAATGAGTACCTGTGTGACTACGTCACCAGGACAGGGTCAGGGGAGCTCTAATTTTTTTCACCACGCCAGTGGAGCATGATCAGGGATGCATGCACTGTCCTGTCACCATTTGAGGAGGCCACAAGGATGATGAGTAGTGACAGTGCATGCATCAGTGACACTGTATCTCTTGTCCACCTGTTGGAGCATACGCTGCGTGGAATAATGGACAGGGCACTTGAGGCAGAACAGAGGCAGGAAGAGGAGGACTTCCTTGCCTCTCAAGGCCCCCTTTATCCAGACAGTGTTCCTTCTCCCCCACCCATCACACAGGAAGAGAATGAGGAGGAGGAGGAGGATTGTGTCAGCATGGAGGTGGAGCCTGGCACTCAGCATCAGCAGCAGCAGCAGCAGTCTTTTAGGGATGATTTACAGTCCCAAAAAACCGGTGGACTTGTACGTGGCTGGGAGGAGGAGGCTGCAGATCATGTCGTCCTTAGTGACCCAGAGGACTCCGGACCGAATGCCTCAGCTAACCTACGCTGCATTGCCTCCCTGATCCTGCAAAGCCTGTGGAAGGATCCTCGTATTCTTCGGATCAAGGAGAGGGACCATTACTGGCTGGCCACTCTCCTTGATCCACGGTACAAGGGTAAGGTTGCGGACCTTATCTTGCCGTCGCAGACAGAGCAGAGGATGAGACATCTCCGGGAGGCCTTGCAGAAAGGTCTACGCAATGCGTTCCCAGAGACTGGGAGGTTACAAACTCCTGGTCCTGGACAATGAGTTGCTGAGGCTTCAGTCAGTAGCAGAAGGAGCGGTGGAGAAGGTGGCCATCTGACCGATGCGTTCAGACAATTTTTTAGTCCGCAGCCCCAAGGTATGATCGGTTCTAGCAATCATCGCCAGCGTCTGATATTCATGGTGCAGGAATACCTAGGGGCAAGGTCAGACTTGGACACCTTTCCCACCGAAAATCCTCTGGCTTACTGAGTCTTGAGGATGGATCACTGGCCAGAGCTTGCACAGTATGCAATTGAGCTACTGGCCTGTCCTGCATCCAGCGTTCTTTCGGAATGCACATTCAGTGCTGTTGGAGGCTTTGTCACCAATAACAGGGTGCGCCTTTCCACCGACTCGGTTGATCGACTGACCTTCATAAAGATGAATCAGTCTTGGATCACCACCAGCTACCAGGCACCTGAAGCTGATGTAACAGAATAATTTATTTTGAAATGTCACATCCCTTCAAGACTGCCTATGCTGATGCTGAGTGACTGCCCTGTTATGTTGACTCACTATCCTCTTCCTCCTCAATGATCCTGATGATAGCTTGGAAGAACATTTTTGTTTCTGGGTGCCACCACCAGTGGCTAAGGCCCAATTTTTCAGCCCCTGTTTAACAGGGGGGTGTAATTACTATTTTTTATGCAATGCTTTGCAACAGTTTTTTTTTGTTTTTTCATTTTGTCTCTCCATGTACAGTATCTGTGAGGGGTTGCAGTGTTGTGGCACCAGCACCAGTGCCTAAGGCCCAATTTTTCAGCCCCTGTTAAACAGGGGCGTGTAATTACAAATCTTGATCTAATAATTCACAGCAGGGCCCATTCCTGCGCCCACCAGGAGTAACTGTGAGGGCTTACAGTGTTGTAGCACCAGCACCACCACCAAAGGCCCAATTTTTCCTACCACTGTTCAACAATGGCATGTAATTACAATTCCTGATATAATAGTTCACAGCAGGGCGTTCCAGCGCCCACCAAGAGTAACTGTGAGGGCTTACCGTGTTGTGGCAACACCAACGTCTAAGGGGCAAATTTCTGCAGAGTATATACGGCAGGCCCCTACTTTCAAACATCCAACTTACAAACGACTCCTACTTGCAAACGGAAGGAGACAACAGGAAGTGAGAGGAAATCTACCCCTAGGAAGGGAAATTCTATCCTGTAAGAGTTAATATGGGAAAAAGATGTCTCCTCTCTACTGATGCTTTATCACCAATCCTTGTTTCAATAAAAAAAAAAAAAACACTTTTCCAAAAACATTTGTCATTGGGACGAAAAGTGAGGTGAAATGTTCTGAACAGGTGCATAGACAGCAAAACAAATGTTACAGGGGTGATAACCCTTGCCTATGTTCTCCAAAAAGCTTAAAAATAGATTTTTTTGGCTGCAGCTACACTTAAAAATGTACCTGTTCCAAATTACAAACAGATTCTACTTAAGAACAAACCTACAGTCCCTGTCTTGTTTGCACCACCTGTATGCTTCTGTTCATAGTTTATAGGGTTTTAGGTATAGGGTTTTATTTTGGGTGCAGGGTTCCCCTTAATATCCATACAAGACCCAAAGGGGCTGGTAATGGGCTGGGGTAGGGGGTGTGATGGGGTAGCCATGCCATTTTTCTCAAAGATTTTCATCCATATTGCCAGGACAAGACATGACATTAAAGCCGCAAGCAGTTTTAACCACTTCAACACCGGGCGATTTTACCCCCTTCCTTACCAGAGCACTTTTTGCGATTCAGCACTGCGTCGCTTTAACTAACAATTGCGCGGTCGTGCGACGTTGCACCCAAACAAAATTGACGTCCTTTTTTTCCCACAAATAGAGCTTTCTTTTGGTGGTATTTGATCACCTCTGCGGTTTTTATTTTTTGCGCTATAAACAAAAGAAGAGTGACAGTTTTGAAAAAAAACACAATATTTTTTACTTTTTGCTATAATAAATATCCCCTTTGTTTTTAAAAAAAAATATATATTTTTTTACTCAGTTTAGGCCGATACGTATTCTTCTACATATTTTTGGTAAAAAAAAAATCGAAATAAGCGTATATAGATCGGTTTGCGCAAAAGTTATAGCGCTTACAAAATAGGGGATAGATTTATTGCATTTTTTTTTTTTTTTTTTACTAGTAATGGCGGCGATCTGCGATTTTTTTTCGTGACTGCGACATTGCGGCGGACACTTCGGACACTTTTGACACATTGGGACCATTCACATTTACACAGCGATCGTTGCTATAAAATTGCAGTGATTACTGTGTAAATGTGTAAATGTGACTGGCAGGAAAGGGAAATATGTTCCCTAAGGTAGTGATTCTAACTCTGGGGGGAGGGGACTCACAAGGGGAGGAGACCGATCGGTGTTCCTCCGTACTGGGAACACATGATCGGTTTCCTCTCCACTGACAGGACGTGGAGCTGTGTGTTTACTCACACAGCTCCACGGTCCCGCGCGGTCCCGCTGTTTTCACGGGCAATCGCGGGCGCCCCGCGGACATCGCGGCCGCCAGGCACACGCGCGCCCGTGGCGTCGCTTAGGACCCGGTGCGCGTGCCCGGCGGCCGGGAATGGTAGGACGTTCATATGACGCCCACCCAGGATGGGAGATCCACCTTGTGGGCGTCATATGACAATACGCGGGGAATGAAGTGGTTAAATGGCTTTTTTTCCTTTACAAATGTAATTTTGTGCAGGGACAGTTATACACACGGAAACACATGCCACTTCACAGGCATACTTTGGACACCCCCTAGGTACGATATTTAAAGGAATATTTCACTTTTTTTTTCACTTTATGCATCATTAAAATGAAAAAACGCCCAGAAAACGCTTACATGATATAATTACAATTTATTCTTAATTGAGCTCTACTGATACAATATTTCAAAGTCTAATGTAAGGACAACAGCAAGATGATTCTCTCAAGCTGGAAATTGCTTCGTTATGGGTGAACCAAGAATATCTTCAACTCATTTTCAGTGAACGCTTATTCTGAATAATCACAACATTTAAAGTAAATTGCATGTCAACCCAAAAACGTAATTCAAATTAATAATTTTTAATGCCCCTACAAATGTAATATTGCGTAGTTCTTTATATTTTCCATGAGCTAAATGTTCTATTTTCTTCCTTCCAACCTGTAAAGGTAGGTGTAGATAGCGTGAAAACATTTACACACTGTTATTGAACAGTGTGTGCTCCAGCTGCCTGCCTCTGGTCTCCCTACATCAATGGAAAATGCAGAACAGCGTCGTCATCCGTAGCAAAATTGCTTGATGTCAGTGATTTAAAAACCAAACATTAGATACATTTTTTTTTCTTGTTTTGGAAAGTGGGAAAAGGTTATAACCTATATCTTTTTTTTATTAATATATGTTATCTCAATTGGAGCCATTTTCCTTCACCCCTTGTCATGATGACAGGGAGTCAAAGGACATGAAATTATGGGAAATCTCTATAATGGGAACAAAGACAAGGAAAAAAAAATTCTAGTGGAGGGAAAGAGGTAAAATAAATGTCAGGATGCCATCTATACAGAAACAAAGGAAGCGCTCTATGGGAAAAAAGGCAACAATATGTAAATATATGTATTAATATATCAAATTTTATACACCTTCAATTAAAAAACTATTTATTGCACTTAGATTCAAGCCTAACAATATCCATAGGGCTATAGATGTTGGTGTGAACAGCAGTAGAAGAAAAATAGTAACTGTACAATTAATCAAAAAAGTTTAAAAACGGTACCACCATATGATCTTGAAAGAAAGATGTATGTACATATATGTCTATATATGTCTTTCTGTCCAACACTCATGGTCCTAATTTCTTTCACCGGTGTCACACAACCCAATGATGAGGGTGAATCCTTCTAGTGGAGTCAAAACGTTTTTCTTATTTTCTGTCAGTAAATTTTGTAAATAAGTAATTTTTCTCCTTCACTGATGTGCGCTGATGAGGCTGCACTGATGGGCAGTGATGAGGTGCCACTTATGGGCACTGATGAGGCAGTACTATGGGCACTAATTAGGTGGCATTGATAAGGAGGCACTAATATTCCGCACTGATGGGCACTGATAGGTGGAACTGATATGTGGCACTGGTGAGCACTGATAGGTGGCACAGGTGGGCACTGAGAGGCGGCAGTGGTGGACACTGAGAAGTGGCACGGATAGGTAGCACTGATGGGTGGTGCTGATGGGCACTGATGGGCAGCACTAATGGGCACTGTTAGGAGGCATTGATGGGCAGCACTGATGAGCAGGCACTGATGGGTACTGATAGGCATTAATTGGTGGCACTTCTGGGGCTTTCCTGTAATCAGGACACTGATGATCAGTGTAATATAAAAGAAAAAATGTGCAGCGCAAAAAGTGAAATTAAGATAAAATAACATAACATAAAAGTTCATATCCAACAAATGATGCGAAGTGATGTGGATGAGAACACCCAGTGACTGTCAATCATCAATCGAATATTGCAGTGATAAATCCTCCACCATACGAATAAAATACTCTTACCAGATGTGATAAGTAAAAATGCATGGACCCAATGAGGGATAAAACGTGAGACACCGATCTGGCCAATCCGAGACTCAATCTGGAGCTGTATGCTGATCAGGAACGATTCAAGATGTCCTTAGGTTGAAGATGCAGCTTCAAGCAGGATGTAGTCATACCAGTGTGATGCCCAGAATAAAGAGAGGACTGATGATCAGTGCCTTGATTACCTGTCCAGGTCTCCTGTCCAGGAGGCGAGGAGAGTTGATTTACGGCACTTCCGTATTTGCATGTGACTGGCTGTGATTGGACACAGCCGATCACATGGTTAAAGAGCCGCGGCTCTTTACAGAGATCAGGGTCATGCCATGTCCTAGCAACACGGCGCTGCCACGATCGCCACGCTGCACGCCACCACTACGCGATAGAGGCTGTTCTGGGGCGCTGTCATATGATGTCCTCCCAGAACGAGAGCCGCACCGCCCCTCCATCATTTGACAGGGGGCGAGCGGCAAATGGTTAATCTAATATAGAAATTGCATGTTATTTTTTTCTTTGTTGCTAATTGTTTAAATCATTTTTTTTCTTCTATTATTTTTAGTTTTTTATTCTGTGTGATAGTTTGTCTCTATGGTATTCTATACATGTAAAGAAAATAATATTTAAATCAAATTTGATAAAGAAAAAAAAAAGAAATTGCATGTTCAAAATAATAATATAGAAGGTTTAATAGGAGGGAAGAGTGATAAATTGCAGTGTCGTATTTCAAATAAAAAGTGTACTTTAAAAGTAAAAGAAATAAAGAATACATTTGGATGCTGAACTTCTAGAAATTGACTACTGCATTGGAAGGGTTCCATAGTAATGGAGGTGGTGAGTGTTTTAGTGTTTGGGTTCCGTCTTCCTCTCAGCCCAGAAGTGTGCACCTCCTTCCTTTTCTCCCTGGAATAAATACAAATCACCTCCAGAGGCTAGAAGACTGACTGGCCACTACAGGTTGCACATAATTGTGAAGTGAAAGGCAAATGATAAATGGGTTTAAATTTTTTTTTACAAATAAATATGTGAAAAGTGTGACGTGCATTTGTATTCAGCCCCCCTGAGTCAATACTTTGTAGAACCACCTTTCACCACAATTACAGCTACAAGTCTTTTTGGGTATGTCTCTACCAGCTTAGCATACCTAGAGAGTGACATTTTTGCCCATGTATCTTTGCAAAATAGCTCAAGCTCTGTCAGATTGGATGGAGAGCGTCTGTGAACAGCAATTTGCAAGTCTTGCCACAGATTCTCAATCGGATTTAGGTTTTTGACTTGACTGGGCCATTCTAACACCTGAATATGCTTTGATCGACACCATTCCATTGTAGCTCTGGCTGTATGTTTAGGGTCGTTGTCCTGCTGGAAGGTGAACCTCCACCCCAGTCTAGTCTTTTGCAGACTCTTCTGCAGGTTTTCTTCTAAGATTTTCCCTGTATTTGGCTCCATCCATCTTCCCCAAATGCCTAGTGCATTACCTTCAACACCAATGAAAATGTATTAAAAATGCCAAAGTCATACTCACAAACATTCAAAGATAAAACGCATGTCATATATAAAACTCCAGTGACAGGGATAACACTTCTCTACGGTTGGTAATCTGACACGTTTTTAGGAGACACGCTCCCTTCCTCAGAGCTCTGAGCCACCAGGGCCTCAGCTGATCAAAATGCATTTCAATTACATGTAACCAAATTAACCTGTACATGTTTTGGGAGGTGCATGCAGGGATTTTTAGTGTAAGTGTGTGTGTGGGGGGGGGGGGGCAAACTAACTCACAGTGAGAACTGGCAACTGTCAGACTTTTAGCTGCATTTGTACAAAAATAAGAGTTACCTATTGATAGTGAAAGTTGAAACTACAATTTATTTACTGTATACTCCATTAGGAGTGCATTTAAATGATACATAAGCCAATTTTACGAATGTACAATCTCCTTGAGCTTTGACATTCAGTCATACACAAAACTAACCAGCACACTTAGCAAATCTATAACTCAGAATAAAAGAGATGCGGTTGGCAGATTCTGAAGCACATGAGCTGCCACAATATAAGCAGCACATTTCCTAGGTAACAAGGCCAGCACTCTCCTCTTATAGTGCTCAACACATATATTTTTAAAGAAGCATTCAATCAGTTACCACTTTATCCATCATTTTACATTTAACCTCTACTCACCCTAGAACTACCAGCAAAAATGAATGTTTTGTGCCGGTTTTGTGATGCAAAATAAAATAAAATAAAAATAAAATTAAGTACAATATTAAACAGACACTAAACTTTGATTAAAAAAATATATATATTTTCAATTATGTATTCCAAACTCACAAAAACATCTATTGCTCTCACTGCCTGCTACATATTTGATTTGCTACTGTGATCCTAATTCCTCTTGGAGGGTGACTATGTTCATTTTCCATGGTTCCATGTAGCCATCCTCCCTTGCTGGCTCCCGGGATGTACCAAGGATTACTGACAATGGTATTTGTAGAATGCATAGAGTTGTGCGCATGAATGCAACTAACATGCACAAACAAGCAGACGTGAGAGGGAAAAAGAGAGGTTCAGATGCTCGCATCATTACAAGGAGGGAGAAAAACACGAAGGGACAGCTGACATTCTTCTGTATGTAGTGGGTTGTGAGGCATAGTGGGTGAAGAGTAGTTCAAGTTATTGGGCGCCAGACACTTCTTGGATGCAAAAGAAAGTTTATTTCTCTTAACAAACCTTTTTTGGGGGGGGGGGATAGAGGGTTAGGGCCAGGACACCCTTAGGTGGTTGCTAGATTAATTGGCAAACTCTGAGACTTCAAAAGAAGGACAGCCATGCAGGGAAAGGCATCCAGCAAGACGCCACATCTGCATGTGTAGGATCGCTGTCTTCTATGGCAACAGTCTTTAACAGTTCCTAACACAAAGCTTAACAGTTCCTTCACTTTCACTACAATCGCTCCTTGTAGTTCTTCAGCACACCGAGCCCCCGGTCTCTCACTAGACCCACTTATTCACTGCCACTGAATCCCTTGAGCTCCTTTAATCTTCACGTGGTATCTTCTTTAAGTGTCACCCCCACTTCTCTGCTGGGTCCCTAGCTTAGCACTCTAGATACCTTTCAAGCTTCACCCACGCTGGCCCGCTCGGTCCCTAGCTTGACACACAAGGCTGCTCTGCAAGCGCCACCTCCGCTGGCTGGGTCCCTGGCTTGATACCCACTGAAGTTACCCGATTCTTCACCGCCCCCAGTTGGTGAGAATGCTGCTCCGGTACTTGCTTCAGTTACTCACTGTGGTCCCTGGTACATAGGCGGAGGATAGTCCATTACTGGAAACAGCTTCTCCTCTACCTCCAACCACAACAGGTTCTCCAGCCGGCAGAACCCTTATTTCTGGTTGGACTGCAAGCTGCAATCCCAACCCTGCAAGCTGCAATCCCAACCCTGCGCTGCTCTCTTGCTTCTGGATAGGCCCTCAGACAGCCTAGCAGCCAGATGTGCCCGGGATGGGTCCAATCTCTGGCCTAGCAGCCCAGGCAATATGACACATGTCCACCCAGACAGCCATCCAGGTGGCACCGAACATAGATTATCTGACTCCACCCGAATATATAGGCACTCCCAGGAGGCCAAGAAATTCAAGAAACCCCTGCCCATTGGTTGAGATACCCCATATACCCATAACCTTGGGTTGCCGTTCTCATATCTAGTACCACCAAATACCCGGCCATCTAGTGGTAGAAGAGAAAAGTGCAACAAGGCCAAACTTAAGGAGAAGTGAATGGATCTCTAACAATAAACCAGGATAACTACTCCTGGTAAGTTAATTTGTGAGGGAAAACCCTGTCTAAACTCCAGGGTGCTACACCTGAAATATGAAAAAACATATGCTTCTATACTGTGTATTTGTCTTAATTAAGAGCACTAAGTGTCATTTCTGTCTTCTGCAATAGCAAAGGTTTCACCAGCGCTCAACTGCGGTCATATGAAGGGAATCACAGGTAGACAATGACCATAAGTGGAAGATATGGATAATAGTAATATAAAACAGTGGGTATCAGCACTCAATGGGTTGAAAATATAAGATAGTCTCTGGGAAGCAGCAAGAGAAAAACGAAACAAGTTTAATCCAAAATATACATGAGAAAACCAAAATCCAGTGTCAATGCAATGTGGATGATGCGGATGATGGAAGGGATATAAATTAATTAAAAAAACAGCTTACGGTGTCGCTGGGGTTTGCATGGCAACGAGGAGATGATGGCATCCACAGATGGAATGAACCTGGCAGTAAGGGAGGGGCCAATATCCCTGCTGCACTTGGCCAGACAAATGACCCGCTTGACGGCGTGGACTGGGTGCTTGGCGCATTGGGGGAGGCTGCGGGCCGCAGGAAGGTGGAACGCCGTATCACACGTGTCAATCTGCCAAGCCAGCTGGTGTGCTGACAGGGAATTGGGTGAAGCCGCGGACCGTGGTCAGATGTAAAGCCGCTCTCCCCTGGTGGTATTCAGGCAGGCGTGTGGCTGCTCTTTGGGGTAGATGGAAATGCCCTGGTCTGGATATAGAATCTAGGAGCCAGGTCCAGGTAGGCTTGTGCAGGTGACGCGCAGTATGCGCTTTAACATGCGTGCGAAGCGCGTAGTCACGGCAACCGCACAGCTTGCGGTTCATGTTGGTTTCCGAGTCCGCGCTGGTTCCTGAGTTCACTCTGCTTTCCGAGTCCACCCAGCTTCCATAGCTTCCATCAGCGCTACACGTCACCTGCCCGAGCCTACCTTCTATATCCGGACCAGGGCATTTCCATCTACCCCAAGGAGCAGTCACACGCCATCCTGAATACCACCAGGGGAGATCAGCTTTACATCTGACCACGGTCCATGGCTTCACCCGATCCCCTATTAGCACACCAGCTGGCTTGGCAGGCTGACACGCGTGATATGGCGTCCTCACCAAACACGCCCAGCTCCCTAGTCCACACCGTCAAGCAGGTCCTTTGTCTGGCCAAGTGCAGCAGGGATATTGGCCCCTCCCTTACTGCCAGGTTCATTCCATCTGTGGATGCCGTCAGCTCCTCATTGCCATGTGAACCCCAACGACACTGTAAGCTGTTTTTTTTATAAATTTATATGCCTTCCATCATCCACATCATCATTGCATTGACACTGGATTTTGGTTTTCTCATGTATATTATTGATTAAACTTGTTACGTTTTCTCTTGCTGCTTCCCAGAGACTATTTTCAACCCATTGAGTGCTGACACCCACTGTTTTATATTTCTATCTGCTGCGTTGTTCCTCTGCTATCAGCATAAGTTACTTCTGACAAATTTTCCTGACACCAAGAGAAAAATGGTGACAGGGGAGGGATCTCTAGCTGATTTACAGCCTCCATTATGTTCCTGTGTGCTGTGTGAAGGGGGGTGTCCCTTCTCTCCAATCAGCACTCACACCCTTTTTTCTCAGACAAGCTTTATCAAATATTTTTTTAAATTAATTTTTCCTTAATACGTTAAAAGACTCAAAAACACAGAAAACATTTCCATGAAATAACCCCACGTAACAAAAAAAACAAAAAACTCTGCGCTCACCAGGCTTTACTTTAACTATTGCTCAGAACCCTCCATCACATTAGGCCCATTAACCACTTCAGCCCCGAACCAATTGGCAGCCAAAGGACCAGGCCCCTTTTTGCGATTCGGCACTGCGTCGCTTTTACTAACAATTGCGCGGTCGTGCGACGTGGCTCCCAAACAAAATTGGCGTCCTTTTTTTCCCACAAATAGCGCTTTCTTTTGGTGGTATTTGATTGCCCCTGCGGTTTTTATTTTTTGCGCTATAAACAAAAATAGAGCGACAATTTTGAAAAAAATTCAATATTTTTAGCTTTTTGCTATAATAAATCCCCAAAAATATATTAAAAAATTTTTTTTCCTCAGTTTAGGCCGATACATATTCTTCTACATATTTTTGGTAAAAAAAAATCAAGGGATTATTGATTGGTTTGGCAAAAGTTATAGCGTTTACAAAATAGGGGATAGTTTTATAGCATTTTTATTAATATTCTTTTTTTTTACTAGTAATGGCGGCGATCATCGATTTTTATTGTGACTGCGACATTATGGCAGACACATCGGACATTTTTGACACATTTTTGGGACCATTGTCATTTATACAGCAATCAATGCTATTTAAATGCATTGATTCCTGTATAAATGACAGTGGCAGTGAAAGAGTTAACCACTAGGGGGTGGGAAGGGGTTATGGGCTGTGACGTGTGTGTGTGTTTTTTTACATTAGGGGGCGGGGCTGACGTCTGACGTCATTGATCGGCTTTTCCGATGACAGGGAACAGCCGATCAATGACAGGCAGAGTAGGAAGCGCGGGGAGAGGTTTGTTTACACAGACCTCTCCCCGTTCTTCAGCTCTGTGACCCGATCGCGGCCGGGGTCATGGAGCTCCCGACCGGGTCGCGAGCGTGACCCACGGCTAGGCATTTAAAGGGCCACGTACCGGTACATGGTTTTGCCTAGCCGTGCCATTCTGCCTACGTACATCGGCGTGAGGCTGTCGGGAAGTGGTTAACCATCCTTCTCGTAAATAAAATTAATAACATTGTAAAACTAACCTGAGTGTTCCATTTAATTATTACCTCTTAACGGTACATACAGTATATACATATACAATTATTCCCCTCCAAAAAGCTATCTCATTAATAACTTTCCTCAGTGTAGCCCTTGCCCCGACTTTCCGGGAGCCCGATGGTGACTACTGGGGGTAGGGATGGCTGACATACATCCTCAGGGTGCAGGTTCGTGGGCATGGTGGGTGATGAACAAGAAAGAATTGGGCACCAGTCACTTTTATGCTTTAAACAATAGAGAAGTTTATTTTTCAAACAGGAAAAATGTGGGAGAGAGGGGAGTAGGGCACAGGACATCCTTAGTAACAATCAGCAATAGGCAGATTGGCAGACCCCTTAGACAAAAATAGGTGAAGTAAGGCAGTACAGGAATAAGAGCATTTAAGCATTTCTTGACTTAACCTTTCAAACGTTGCTTCCACTCCTGAAGGCACTAAATGTTGTAGTACTTGATAACCCCAATACTTTGTTATGAAAAAGTTGTTAAATTTACTTTATACATATATGTATACTGTTGAAAATCTCAATAAAAAAAAAAAAAAAAAGAGCATTTAAGCTGAACCAGCACATCTGTAAGACAAGCTGTCTCCTCTAGCAACTAAACGTTACTCACTGCTTCATGCACTGATTCCCTTGGATGAGTTCTCTCTGAAGTCCGCCCAGCCAGTTCATAGCCTCCAGCTCATCAAAAAGTCCCCTCTGGTGCTTCCTTAGAACTCCATCCCTCTAGAATTGTTACCGGATCTTTGGCAGGCTTTCCTCTGCATAAACTTGAACACCCAGATAGGCCTCGGTCAGGCCTAGCAACGAAGCCTCCTGGATAGGCCCCAGGCTTCGGGCCTAGCAGCCAGGAACTCTTTATACACCATCCATCCAGGTCGTAGCCCTGGGCAGGAACACTCTGCCTGATCACCTGACTTAATTTCATTAAATACCCTTTCCCAGCATGCTTAGCCGCAAATATGTTTGGCTGGGAAAAATATGTTTATCATAACCCAAACTTTACTGTAGCTCATCACTCTAATGTCAAAGGCAACAGCACCACTTACTAACAGAAAGGAGAAGCCACACTTATGCCTTGTTCACACGATCGGAATTCTCGTCGGAAAAAAACTGTGTCGGTTTTTCCGACGGAATTCCGCTCAAGCTGTGTTGCCTACACACGATCACACCAAATTCCGACCGCCAAGAACGCGGTGACGTCCACCACGTACGACGAGACCATAAAAGGAAAGTTCAGCACCATGTCCCACACCCGTTGGGCTCCTTCTGCTGATCTCGTGTTTATCGCGTGTTAGTAGGAGTTTCGCTATAGACGATTCGTGTCTTTTCAGACTTGTGCTTCAGATCGTTCCTGCTCTACAGTTTGTGCTTGTCGGTGCGTATTTGCTTATCAGTGCGTGTAGTCAGTTTGCATATGTTTGTCTTTGTGGCCTATATATTTATATATAGTACGCTTTGATTTTCAGTGCTTATTGTCCGCTCGTTGCTTGATTTGCATTTCGTTCTTTCGGGCCTTGCTGTATATCAGTGCTTTCTTTAGTCCGTTCTGATCAGCCGACCGCTTAGAAGCGATGTTACGTGTACGTACTCGTCGTAGAGTTCGTGCTGTGACACAAGCCCGGTCCATGAACAGGGCGAGGAGGAGTTCGTGGACCAAGAGTTGGTTGCTCCAGCGAGACCAATTCTCGCACATGCCTCTGCTTCGTGAGATCCGTGAGAATAATTCTGATGATTTCAGGAATTATCTCAGGATGACGGACCCCGTTTTTCACCGTCTGTTGGCTTTGCTGTCCCCTTATATTACCAGGCAGGATACCTGCATGCGGCAAGCCATCACTGCGGAGCAGAGGTTAGTTGCCACGTTGAGGTACTTGGCGACAGGGAGAAGCCTGCAGGACCTCAAGTTCTCGACAGGCATCTCCCCCCAGGCTCTGGGGATCATTATTCCAGAGACCTGTTCTGCCATCATTCAGGTCCTGCAGAAGGACTATATGAGGGTAAGTTGTATTATTTAACATCACATTCTATTGTATTTACTGTTTGCTAATGTACTGTATTTCTTTCCTCGTTCCCTAATTACCAGGATTTCAATATGCTGTAATATGCTGTAATATGCTGTGCCCCTTTGTCCTAATGCATGTTGGATTTTTGTATGTTCCTTTTTTGTCCTTCATGCATATTTGCCTTCACTTACCCCCCCCCCCCCCCCAGCATGCTATCTGGGGCCCATATATACCTATAGTCTAGTCACTTAACAATGTATTTTGTCAGCTCCATTGTAATGCTTTACCCTAAACACCCCCTAAAATGTGTACAAATGTTATAGTTGTCCTTAAATTAATGCAGAGGGCCTGAGGCTTTGTTTTGTGGTGCCCCAAATCTTTTTGAACCCCCCCTCCCCCAACTGCTCAGTCAGCTGATACCAATCCTCTATGTGCTGACTTTGCCAAACCCAATACACATTATACCTACCTCTTTAGTGGTCATATTTATGGATTCATTTTTCCAAGCATGTAGTGCCAGGGCCTGCCTCAATACTTTCAAATGCTACTGTTTTAATTCTTCTCCTCCTATTATTATTGTGATAGGTAATAGCAGAATCCAAAAATGTGCTTCCATCTTCCTTTTTTTTTTACCTGTCCAGTGGGCTGCCAATAGTGTAATGAAGGAGGGGCTGGCCAAATTATCACACATTACTTTGTTACTCCATTACGTAGTGGAGAGGGTGGTTACCTGTCCAAAACATACCTCCCCCTAAAATATTTACAAGGGGACATCAGAGGGGGGAGGAATCTGATAAGTGGACCTTATATTTTAGCCTTTAAATACTACAAGAAATGTTATACTGATGTTTGCCAACAATGTTTGTGTAGAATCTGCTTGTAATGTTTATTATCAAATGTACTAATTATATTTTTCTTGTTTGAATCCACAGTTTCCTTCCACGCCACAGGAATGGCAGACTGTGGCCTCCCAGTTTGCCCAGCGGTGGGATTTCCCGAACTGCGGAGGGGCAATCGATGGGAAGCATGCCCACATCGTCCCACCACCCCATTCGGGGTCATACTATTTCAACTATAAGGGGTTCAATAGTATCGTGTTGGTGGCGGTGGTGGCGGTGGTGGCGGCGAACTATGAGTTCCTATATGTGGACGTGGGGCGGAATGGTCGGATGTCGGATGGAGGAGTCTTTTGCCGGACGGAGTTCTACCGACGTCTCGAGAGTGGTGGCTTGGGATTGCCACCCCCGGAGAAGAATGTCGAGGGACTGCCGTTTGTCTTCGTGGCAGACGAGGCGTTTGGTTTGACTAACCATTTGATGCGACCGTTCCCCCAGAGGACCCTCACCCCGGAGAAGAGGGTATTTAATTACCGGCTGGCCAGAGCCAGAAGAGTCGTGGAGAATGCGTTTGGTATTCTGGCCAGCCGGTTCCGCCTGTTCCAAACGGCCATAAATATTGCGGAATATAAACTGAACACCATCGTGGTATCATGTTGCATCTTGCACAAATTATGTGGTAACACTTGGGCCTGACACTGGGCTACAATCACTCACGTCCCTGGAAGCGGCCCGTCCTGGCTTGCCCCCCCCCCAAAGCGCCAGTGAAGTGCGGGAAAATTATTCAGAATATTTTTCGAGGAGGGGGGCCATTGCTTTGCCAGCAGTGCTTCAATAAATTTTACCTTTAATTATCTTTAAAAATCTTGCTTTGAATTTCCTGCTTGTGTTTTGTTTTTGTGTCTCCTATAGTGCACTTGTAGTGCCAAGTGGTTTGCTCATTATTATCTAAACACCCATTGTCACTGTAAACACCAATTTAAACACCAAGAAATGGTATTGAAAGAAGAAGGCACACATTGTTGAGCAAAAAATATTTTTTTTTACTCCGTACACATTCACGGGTTTTTTTTGTTTTTTTTTACAAAAATAACAAGTTTTGCATTTTCACCCCAAAAAATTGGGGTTACGGTACATAAACAGCCATGTTTCCAAAAATAAAATACACAACTCTGGTGCATAACAAAGTTCTACGTAGAAAAACTTTGGAAGCCAAGATCACGCATTACATTGTCCAAAATGTGTGGATCTTGCCTTCATCAGATGGGGTGCAGTCACCCCTGTAAAAGCCTAATTTTGAAGATGCACACAAATTATCTGGCAAACTGGGGATTTACATCCTGATCCCATGCCTAATGTCAACATGTGCTATCTCCCATCATGGGGGATCAATGTATGTGTTTTGGGGGCAGAGGCGGCTTTAGGCTTTGTGAGGCCTTAGGCAAAACTTACACATGAGGCCCCACTCACGCCCGTAATGGGAAAAATAATTCCAGCAAGAAAAATGTTTGCAAAAAGCTGCACAGATCTAGCATACAGGTGATCAGCACCACTTCCAGGGCACCCATCAGACATATGCAGCCAATGCCAGAGGAATGGGGGGGGGGGGGGGGGGGAGAGGGGGCAAGATAAGAGAGAGGGGTGATAGAGAGATCCCTAGCCCTGTCCCTGTCTGCAGCCCCTCCTGTGTCCCATGTCCCAGTCTGCAGTCCCTGTTTGTGGGAAGGTTGGTGTGATGCTTGTTACAGTACCTTCCAAGCCAGCAGGATGTTCATGACGGCCAGCAGCAGGCAGGGTCCATTCTGTTCTGTGTGGATTAAGTGGTCCCTGGCCGCCAGCACCTTCTGCCTGTCTTTGGTTTCTGGGCCCCAGTCAGCCTGTCCTTTGGTCTTGAAAGGTCTTCAGAGTTCTTCTCCCTCCAGGGCTATCGGTCCTTGCTGCTGATGCTGCTCACCTTCCCCACCAGGCCCGGACTGGGACAAAAAAATTTTTTTAGACTGAGCAGTCCATGAGACTGGTCCCTTCCCCGCTCTCCATCCTGACAGATCCCCTGCAGAAGCCGGCGGGAGAAAGGAGACCGGAACCTTGCAGAGCTGCAGGGGGTGAAGGGGGCCGAGAAAGAGCACAGGGGTGTCGGATAGCATGTGAGTGAGGCGGAGAGCACTGGGGGGGAGCAGAGAGCAGGTGGGCTGAGAGCACTGGGGGGGTGTAGAGCAGGGGGGGTGTAGAGCAGGGGGGAGATGGAGAACACTGGTGGGGCAGAGAGCACTGGTGTGGGGGGGGCAGAGAGAACTGGGGGGCAAAGAGAATAAGAATGAAGAGCACAGGAGCTGGGGAGCACGGTGGGTGGAGAGCACTAGGGAGGGGCCAGGGAGCACATGGGGGGTGGAAAGAGCGTGGTGCAGCGGAAAGCACTGGGAGGAGCCAGGGAGCACATGGGGGGGGGGGGGGCAGAGAGCACTGGGGGAGCTGAAGAGAACTGTGAGGGGGAGCTGGAAAGCATGGTGGGGTGGAGTGTATGGAGGGGTGGAGAGCAGTGGGGGGGGGACTAGAGAGCACGGTGGGGTGGAGAGCATGGGGGGCAGGCAGAGAGCACTGTGGGGGGACCGGAGAGCACAGTGCGGTGAAAAGCACTGGGGGAGCCAGGGACCATATGGGAGGGGGCAAAAATCACTCGGGGAGCTGAAGAGCACTGGAAAGCAAGGTGAGGTGGAGAGCAGTTGGGGGGTTGAGAGCATGATGGGACCAAGAGCATGGTGGGGTGGAGCAAGGGAGCACATGGGGGGAACCGAGAGCATGGTGGGGTGGAGAGCACAGAGAGGGTGGAGGAGATCATGGAGGGGAACTGGAGAGCACAGTGTGGTGGAGAGCACTAGGGAGGGGAGCAGAGAGCACTGGGGGAGCTGAAAAGCAAGGTGAGGTGGAGAGCATGGGGGGGTTGACTGAGAGTCAGAGCATGGTGGGGGGGAGAGCAGGTGGGGGGACTGAGAGCATGGTGGGGAGCAGATGGGGGGTGTGGAGTAGATGGGGGGACTGAGAGCATGGTGGGGTGGGGAGCAGATGGGGGGGGGGACTGAGAGCATGGAGGGGTGGGGAGCAGATGGGGGGGGGGCTGAGAGAATGGTGGGGTGGGGAGCAGATGGGGGGGACTGAGAGCATGGTGGGGTGGGGAGCAGATGGGGGGGGGGACTGAGGGCATGGTGGGGTGGGGAGCAGATGTGGGGATGAGAGCATGGTGGGGTGGGGAGCAGATGGGGGGACAGAGAGCATGGTGGGTGGGGAGCAGATGGGGGGGGGACTGAGAGCATGGTGGGGAGCAGATGGGGGGGGGGGCAGAGAGCATGGTGGGATGGGGAGCAGATGGGGGGGACTGAGCATGGTGGGGTGGGGAGCAGATGGGGGGGGGGACTGAGAGCATGGAGGGGTGGGGAGCAGATGGGGGGGGGACTGAGAGAATGGTGGGGTGGGGAGCAGATGGGGGGGGGGACTGAGAGCATGGTGGGGTGGGGAGCAGATGGGGGGGGGGACTGAGAGCATGGTGGGGTGGGGAGCAGATGGGGGGGGGGACTGAGAGCATGGTGGGGTGGGGAGCAGATGGGGGGGACTGAGCATGGTGGGGTGGGGAGCAGATGGGGGGGACTGAGAGCAGAGCATGGTGGGGTAGGGGGCAGATGGGGGGACTGAGCGTGGGGGGGACTGAGAGCAGAGCATGGTGGGGTAGGGAGCAGATGGGGGGGACTGAGAGCATGGTGGGGTGGGGGGACTGAGAGCAGAGCATGGTGGGGTAGGGAGCAGATGGGGGGACTGAGAATGGTGGGGAGCAGATGGGGGGGACTGAGAGCAGAGCATGGTGGGGTAGGGAGCAGATGGGGGGGACTGAGCATGGTGGGGAGCAGATGGGGGGGACTGAGAGCAGAGCATGGTGGGGTAGGGAGCAGATGGGGGGGACTGAGCATGGTGGGGAGCAGATGGGGGGGACTGAGAGCAGAGCATGGTGGGGTAGGGAGCAGATGAGGGGACTGAGAGCAGAGCATGGTGGGGTAGGGAGCAGATGAGGGGACTGAGAGCATGGTGGGGTGGGGAGCAGATGGGGGGGACTGAGAGCAGAGCATGGTGGGGTAGGGAGCAGATGGGGGGGACTGAGAGCAGAGCATGGTGGGGTAGGGAGCAGATGAGGGGACTGAGAGCATGGTGGGGTGGGGAGCAGATGGGGGGGACTGAGAGCAGAGCATGGTGGGGTAGGGAGCAGATGGGGGGGACTGATAGCATGGTGGGGTGGGAAGCAGATGGGGGGGGACTGATAGCATGGTGGGGAGCAGATGAGGGGGACTGAGAGCATGGTGGGGTGGGGATCAGATGGGGGTGACAGAGCATGGTGGGGAGCAGAGGGAAAGACCATGGGGCGGAGCAAGGGAGCACATAGGGGGACAGAGCATTGCATGGGGGGGGGGCCCGGGGCCGAGATTGTGGGGTGGAGAGCAGAGTTGGGCCGGAGGAGATCATGGGGGGGGGGCGGAGCCAGGGGGGGCAGCAAAAAAAAAGCTGGATAGGAGGAACATGCAGCCCTCCTGTGCTGTGCTCTCCTGGATAGGAGGAGCGGCGGAGCCGCTGCATAAAGAAGAATTGATCATTCCATATTCCTCCTGCAGCCGGTGAATGTTCATTTCAGCTCTCCCCTGCGAACATTCACCGGCTGCAGGAGGAATATGGAATGATCAATTCTTCTTTATGCAGCGGCTCCGCCGCTCCTCCTATCCAGGAGAGCACAGCACAGGAGGGCTGCATGTTCCTCCTATCCAGGAGAGCACAGCACAGGAGGGCTGCATGGTCAGACTCAAGCTCAGGCACTTAACTTTCTCTCCAGACTCCAAGCGGCATGAGATCGGATCAATTTAAGCTCCTTCCCCTTCACACACAGTCATGGGGCTGCGCTGCTGTGTGTGTCCCGCGCGCCTTGCTGAGATCGCACCTCGAGTCTGGTGCTGACCCTTGCTGTCCCGCTCCCCGCACGTGCCTCCACCAGACTGCTCCATCATGATTGGCCAAGGGGGCCCGGAGGCAGTGCCTGATTGGTCAGTGTCCGCCCCTGGGCCATGGAGTCCCGGCGACGGCGGGGGGGGAGAGATGCGGAGCCGCTGGCGCCATTACTATTAATCACAGGCAAACTAGGCGGCCGCGAGGCCCCTGTGAGTGCGAGGCCTTAAGCGGCCGCCTAGTTTGCCTAATTAGAGAGCCGCCTCTGTTTGGGGGTGATACCCCTTCCTCTCACCGACTTGAATTTTGAGGAAGGGGTTGCAGGCACAAAACGCGTACATTGATATCCCCTGATGGCAGATTGCACATGTTGACATACTGTGTGCATCTTCAAAATTAGGCTTTTGAAAATGTTGTAAACTTTTAAACAGCAAAAATAAAAGGTTGGACATTTTGTGAAAAATTAGATTCTCCCAAGGACATCAATCATGTTTTTAAGTTTCAATTCAATATCCCTATTTTTTTTCCGAATAATCTCTAAATCCTGACTACAAAACATTATGTCCTGGATTAGCCTTTGGGCACTGTCAGTGTTGAAATGATGTGACTGTGACTGTTCTTCCACAACCTGTACTTCACCTAAAAATAAAAAAAACACACCATGTATTATAAATAGGCAGGCATACATGTCTGATTACCTGAATCTGGGGTGTCAGACACTCACCTGTTGTGGTCTCAATCTCGACCACTTCTCCTTCCTCCACATCCTCATATTCTGGTGGTGACCTCTGTTCCCTTTGTTCCGGAGATGGGATTCTTTGCTCCCCTATGAGAATAAAACAAAAGGTATACTTAGCACACAGATATTTGAGCCAACAAATATGAATGATAAACATTGCTTGGAAGTGGGGGACAATTGTCTGTTTGGGCAGAATTCCAAGCTGAACACATGATTTATTCCCTTAATTCCTAAGGCTGGAATACTTACCTTTTTTGGATAATTTTCCCACCTGGAGACACCCCAAAGTATCCACTGGAGTACCTGTGTTTGAGACCCTAAAATGTGCACCTGAGTCCAGATGTGTAAACAGCTGCAGATTGTCCTCTACATACATTACACTGAATGAAGATTGATATTCCTTCTAGGTTCAAACACATCTAGACAACAATGTCCTAAAAACTCTTTTGGATAAATGTTAAAAATTGAAGGCCCTACAGTATTTAATCATTTATCTGTGAAAACATTGTATTTTGGATAATGAACGAGGTTTACAACGAACGATTACTGCGTATGACCATGAAAGTAGCCATTTTGGACTGTACAAGACCTTATTAGGGGAAAACACATGGCTCAGCATGCAATATTAATAATAATAGGTACACACGACATAATATACTTACTTTTTCTAAGAACTTTCTTGATCTTCCTGTACTGATCGTGCTCCCTTAATTTGAGGTCCGACCATCGTTTTCTCAGTTGATCCTTCATTCCTCGTACCCCAAAATTACTGTACAGACTCTTCACAACTTTAGTCATGATCTTGGCCTTTCTCATATTTGGGTTTGGGTACGGACCGTAATTCCCATCATAGTCGTTGCTCCTCAAGATGTCTACCATCTCCATCATCTCCACAAAGGACATATTTGAGGTCTTAAATCTCCTCCTCGATCGTGACGTTTCAGGCTTCGGGCTATCCTCCTCCTCGTTACTGCTTTTATGCACCTGCTGTGTCTCCGCCATGTTCCGCTCCCACTGCAACGAAAGAGACTGGGCGGCGAATATTCTAGAAAGAACGTCAGGGGCGGGCGACGCGGGCGTAGATTCACGCATGCGCAGTGTATATAAAGCTTCAAACACGTGTGTGTCGTAACTACGTTCTGTGTGCACGGGAAGGAGGAACGGACGCCACGAAGAACGTTGAACAACGACGAACGTTAGAACGAAAGTAAGATTTGAAACTTTTTGGAGTCATGTGCGGCCTATACTGAATCTAGATTGATGCCTATATTGTGTTGAAAGATTATCCTGAGATTTTTATTTTTGTATTTTGTTTGGTCTTGCAGAGAAAATGCTCCCATTTAAGGACCCTGAATTCCTTGGGGAATTCATAGATAAATACAAGGATATGAGAAATCTCTGGGAGGTGAAAAACCCCTTGTACCACAATAAGCCAGCTAGGAGGGCAACGATGGAGAAATTGCTTGAATTTGTGAAGACCCGGGTCCCCGATGCAGACATCAAATTTGTTGAGGCAAAAATAGGTATGAATGAATGAATGAATGAATAACTTGTATAGCGCTACAATGCGAACTGAATCGCCTCAAGGCGCTGTATTGGCATTTGGTTGTCGAGCTTCTAGAAGAGGTGGGTCTTGAGTTTCCTCCTGAAGGCCTGATGGTTTTCTTCCATGCGAATGTCGGATGGTAGAGCGTTCCATAGCCGTGGACCTTGGACAGCGAATCTCCGTTCCCCCTTTGATTTGTAGCGGGATTTAGGAATGAGGAGAAGATTTTGATTAGCCGATCGAAGACTGCGATTCGGTGTGTAGTGTTTTATTTTTTCGCGAAGGTATTGCAAGGCGTTTCCATGTGCGCATTTGTGGGTGAGGCAGAGGGTCTTGAATGCGACCCGACTCCTTACATTTAGCCAATGTAGGTTCCTCAGGGAAGGGGAGATGGATTCCCAGGGTTTTTTTCCTGTTATCAGCCTTGCCGCTGTGTTTTGGATAAGTTGTAAGCGCGCAAGTTGATATTGGGGTAATCCTATGTAAAGGGAGTTAGCATAGTCGAGTCAAGAATTGATGATCGTTCCAACTACCACTGCTTTGTCCTCTTTTGGAATGAAGGGGAGGAGTCTGCGTAGCAGGCGGAGCAGATGGTGAGAACCACTGACCACTGCTCCTATTTGGGCATCCATTGACATTTCTGAGTCAAAAATGACTCCGAGAATCTTAGCCTTGGTCCTTGGGGCGATGGTCTGTCCAAAGATGGTAGGAGGTGTCCAAGGGATCTTGGTTCGGGGGTTATGATTTGCATGTAGAATAAGAAGTTCTGTTTTTGATTCATTAAGTTTGAGGGAGCTAGTAGTCATCCAGTCGTCTATCATAGTGAGGCATTTTCCTAATTGCTGATGATGGTCTTTTTGTCCGGTGATACGAAAATATAATTGAGTGTCGTCGGCGTATGAGTGGAAGCAGAGGTCTGATCTTCTGATGATTTTGAGGAGTGGGCGAATGTAGATGTTGAAGAGCACTGGCGACAAGGGTGATCCTTGAGGGACTCCACAGGAGATTGCCCGGGTTTCAGAGGTGAAAGCTCCTAGTTTCACTGTCTGAGAGCGATTTCCTAGGAAGGATGCGAACCATTGCAGATCTGAGCCAGTGACTCCTGCTACTTCTGTGAGGCGGATGAGTAGAGTATTGTGGTCCACAGTATCAAACGCTGCACTGAGGTCCAATAGTACCAGGAGACATGAATCTCCGTCATCCGCTGATTCAAAGGCGTCGTCCCATATCTTCAGGAGTGCGGTTTCTGTCCCATGGCCTGGGCGGAATCCTGATTGTAACGGGTCCAGGAGTGTGTGTGTGTCCAGGTGGCGTTGTATCTGTTGTACTACCGCTTTCTCCATAATCTTGGAGATGTTGTTCAAGCTTGTAATTGGTCTGCGATGGTTGGGGTCCCGTGGATCGAGGTTGGGTTTCTTTAGCAGGGGTTTGATGATGCCTTGTTTGAGGGCGCCTGGAACAATCCCTTCTTTGAACGATTGATTTATGAGGTGTGTTATGGTGGGAGCCAGGATGTCGGAGCATTCTTTCAGGAGTTTTGTGGGGATGATGTCAATGGAGGATGTGCTGTCTCTGAGATTTTTGATGATGTTTTTAGTAGTATCCGTGGTAATTGGGATCAGAGAAAACTTTGGTGGTTGTGGATGTTTGTGTCGATATCGACTTTTTGCTCTGGTTGACTGTCGTCGGATGTCTTTTTCTGACCAATTGTTTTCCTGATGTTGTCGATTTTATTGATGAAAAAATCTGATAATTCATTGCAGAAATCTTGGGTTTCATTAGCGGGGGGCTCTAAGCATGCCGGGTTCATCGACTGAGCGACTATTTTAAAAAGTTCCCGGGGGCGGTTTAAGGCCGCTGAGATGGTATTTGAGAAATGGTATTTTTTTGCTTTGAAGATTGCCTTCTGATAATTCTGTGTGAGTCCTTTGTATTTTGTGTGATTTCCATTGGTGGGATTTATTCTCCATGCTCTTTCGGCTCTTCTGCGTTCTTGCTTGAGTAGCGTGAGCGAGCTATTGAACCATCCTGCGTTTTTCCTCTTGATGAGTGTTCTGCGTTTTGGAGCCACTGAGTCTGCTGATTGTAGTAATGCATTGTTTAGGGAGCTGAGAGTTTGCTCCGATGAGTGGGTTAAATTCAGAGTTGCTATTTTGTTTGATAAGATGGTTTTGAAGGAATCGGAGTGCAGTTTTTTCTGCGATCTGGTCCAATGAGTTGTTGTTGCAGGTTTCTGTTTTTGGTGGGTGGTGTTGGTGGAGATTTTGAATTTGATGGCGTGGTGGTCCGTCCATGGTAGTGGTATGTTGATGTCCAGATTTTGGTTGAAGATGAAGTCCAGAGTATGTCCTGACCCGTGTGTGGGGGTCTTTATCAGTTGCTGGAGACCCAGTTCTTCCAGTTGGCTGATGCAGGCGGTCGCGATCGGGTCTTTGGTTGAGTTTGCCCAGAGGTTGAAGTCTCCAAGTACCAGCAGGTTTTTGGATTTCAGTGTGTGTATTGAGATAAACTCTGTGAGGGGTGTAAGCAGATTGGTCTTAGGTCCTGGTGGTCTGTAGCAAAGTAGAATGTGGGTGGTGTCATGGGGTGTTGATTGAAGATGTAGCGTCAGTGTCTCCATAAAAGGCACTGGGTTCTGTAAGATTGGTTTGGTGAGTGCCAAGTGCGATTTAAAAATCACTGCTAGGCCTCCTCCTTTTTTTCCTATCCGATGTTCCGTTAGGATCCTGTAGTTCTCCGGCACCAATTCGGTGAGGATGGTGTTGCAGTCGGGTGTTAGCCAGCTTTCCGTGATGAAGAGGCAGTCTATATTGTTTTGGGTGATGAAGTCGTGTACTTCTAGTCTGTGTTTGGCTGCAGATCTGGTGTTGATCATGGCGCATGCTAATTGTTGTGGTTGGGTAGGTATCTTCCTGTTTTTGCAGGTTGATTGTAGGTCGGTCTTTAATAGATGTTCTTTTCGTAGAATTTTTTGAATGGGAGCTGGCAATGTTGCGGTGGTATTTCTTAGTCTGTGGAGGACTTCAGCTGAATATTTAAGGTAGCACATGGCCAGAGGATGAAGTTAATGGTCCTGGGATGACTGAGCTGATGATCCGGATCCGGGTTTGTCTTGTTATCAGTCTAAGTATCAGACTTGCCGCCGCGTAGACTAAAGCCAGCAAGTTGATCGTGTGGTGCCCTATGTGTGAGGATGCTGATCCTGATCCGGGTTTGTCCAGTTATAAGTCTAGGTATCAGACTTGCCGCCGCGTAGACTAAAGCCAGCAAGTTGATCGTGTGCCCTGTGTGTGAGGACTTGGTTTGGTTTAGTAGTAGTTTCCTGGCTGTTCCGGCTGCCTCTGCTTGTCGCGAGGAATCCTGGACCAGAAGAATGCTGCAGGTGACAGCTGCGGTGTGTTGCTTAATTGGAGCGAGTAGTTCCTGTAGGGGAGATGGGGGCCTGTTGAACCTACCGCCCTCTCGTTGATCCAGAGGAAGGCGAAAAAACCCCTAACTGTGCTGGCCAATTGCTCAGTGGGGGGAAAAAATTCCTTCCTGACCCCGAGAGGCGGTCGGACCAAGTGCCCTGGATCAACTACTGGTGGGGGGGTGGGGGGGGGATCCCGAGAGCTTACCTGTTTGGAGATAGTCCCTGAAGCGCTTGCTGTGTTGCCTGATGCTTCTGCGATGAAGTCCGGTTGCTGGGTAGGGGTGTGCTGAAGGAGGTGGGCACGCCAGCCTGCAGAAAGGAGGAAAGGATAAGCTGGGGGGTGGGATGAGGTGGGATGAGTCTCATCCGCAGCCGGTTCCTTCCTTGTCTATGAAGCTAGAGCCGGGCGATGGCGGCTGCGGATGTTGCCCCACCTGGGGGACTGACCTGAGGTGGATGGAGTGGACGGAGTGCCCGTGGTGTCTGCTGGGGGGTCCTGGAGGTCCTGGGGATGTCCTGTGATGGCTGGGTGGAGAGGGTGCACCAAGATGGCCGCCGGAGCAGGCCGGAGCCACAGGCCTGCCTGGTCTCGGCTCCCTTGGGTGATGATGGAGGTGCTGGTGTGGGGGGGGGGAACGGTGAGAGGGGTGTCCGGCCGCGTGGGTGCCTGGATGGGGGGGACCTGACGCTGATAGGGCCGGAGATTCCTAAGACCGGCCTGCCCGGAAAGGCGGGTGGGAGGCGGCTGGTGACGGCGGCGGTAGGGGATGGCTAGCTCGGTTGTCAGGGGCTGGGGGGGGGACTCGACCTGGTCCCCGAGGCTAGGAGGGAGGGGAGGGGGGCCTTGAGAGCCCGAAAAGAGCTGCTGAGATCCGGGAGGCAGGGGGGAGGCAGGGGGCCTGCAGAAGCCGGAGCTTCTCACGGAGCTGCTGACAGCACGTCCACACGTCAGCACCTCAGCGCTGACACAGGTAGCTTGAGAAGCACATATAAGAAGGAGTACCAGAAGGTCCAGAAGTCCCTGAGGTCTGGAGTAGCAGCAGATAAGGTGTATGTACCCAGTCTGTGGTAATCCAACAGGATGAGGTTCATAGATCACCAGATGGAGGGCAGGGAATCACTTTCTACTCTTCCGGCACCCCTTCCCTCCAGCCTTCCAACCAGCCTTCCCTCCAGCCTTCCCTCTACCCAAGCTGAGGCATCTGTGGACCAACCTGGGCCTGCCATACAGGAGGAGATTGAGGAGCCCAGATGGAGCCAGGTATAGGTTTTTTATACATAATTTATCTGTGCAAAAAAAAGATTGTGGGTAAGTAGATGTTATTATTGCTAATAAATGAATGAAGTAACAAAAAGTGTTTCACATATTTATAGACAGAAGTGGCCAAAAAAGATTAGGACAAGAAGGAAAAATGCTGGGCTCACAATGATAGTCTTTTCTATTTATTAACATTAAATTTGCAACAGTCATGAGCTAAAAATTTTGTGTGTTTGATGAACAAACAACTAAAACTATGTCCCTTTTTCATACACAGGATGACCTCAGCCAGGGCGAGGCTCTGGCTAGTGGCACACAGGAGGAGGCAGGGGGAAGTGTCACCCAGGAGGTGGCAGGGCCCAGTCACACACAATCGCAGATTCCTCCCCTCATCCTTCCCTACAAACACCAGAGGAAGGGCACAAAAGCAGAGGAGGCAGCACTGGCCCTGATCAGGGAGGCTAATGATTCCCTCAGATCCCCCCTTGATGCTACAGAGGCCTATGGCATCTATATTGCCTCTAATTTGCAACAAATGGAGGAGGGCCAAAGGCGAAAGTGTGAAAGAATAATTTTCGATACTATACAGAAGGGGTTGAGTGGGGAAATGTCGGACAACCAACACCTATGTTCTCTCCCCCATCCTCCTCCTCCTCCTCCTCCTGCCACAATGCCACCTCCAGAGCCACAGCCTCCAGGGAAGGCTGCAGGGAAGGCTGCAGGGAAGGCTCTACAGAAGACCAGGAAGTGATCCCCTGCCTTCACGTCTCAAAGAACCCACACCCTGTTGTAGGACCACAGACTGGGTACATACACCATCTGCTGCTGCTCCGGTTCTCTGGGACTTCTGGACCTCATTGTCCTCCTTTTTGTATGGACTTCTCAGCTACCAGTTTATTTGATGTCTGCCTTGGGGACCCGGGTCTTCACAAATTTAAGCAATTTCTCCTGCGTTGCCTTTATCTTTATTTTGTAATTATGATGTGAAATACATTTTTATTTTGTTTTCATAAAATACTTGCCTATGTGTTTTAATACAAAGAGCAAATCAATTTATTTTGGGGGAGTAGGCAGGTACATTTCAAAAATACAATGTCAAAATTAACAAGGGACACCAACAACAAACAGGTTTACAAATAATACATAATAATGGTGTTGTGGAAACATAACATTAAAAAAAAGGAGAGCACAAGAAAATAATACAATAATACAAATATTCTTATTAAAGAAAAAAAAGAAGAGAATGAGCGGCGCATTGAAGAATTAAAAAAAAACCAGTGTGAAGAATCTGCTAGCTCCATTACAAACGCTAGTTTTACCAGACCGAGCGGTTCCGTCTCGTAGTGGATTCTGAGCATGCGTGATTTTTGGCGTGTCAGAATTGCCTACACACGATCGGAAAATCCGATAGAAAGGTTTTCCGTCAGAAAAATTGAGAACAGGTTTTCAATTCAAAGTCCGTCGGAAATTCCGACAGAAAAAGACCGTTGACCATACACACGGTCGGAAAATCCAATGAAAAGCTCCCATCAGACTGTTTCCATCGGAAATTCTGATCGTGTGTACGCCGCATTAGGATGGAATTAACAAAAGTCATGTAATCACTGAATACTACAAATTGGCCAGGCTAACGACCACCTGGACCACTAAATGTACCTGCAGCCCTGTTCTAGGGACAATGTTGCTACACTCTCCCCCTGCCAAGGAGACTACGTCCTTGGAGTCTGCAAAAAAAAAAACATTTGCTCTCAAGCCTGAGAGTGGATGTCCTGGCAAAAAGTGGATGTGAAAGGGTAAAGGAAAGGTTAAACTTTAAGTAACCAATACGTGTAGTATTCCACGCGAGAATCACCAGTAGTAACGTGGATCCGGCAGTTGGATTGGCTTCCCTGACGATCCTATAGTGGTGATGTAATGCCGTAGGTCAGCTTAATTAGGCCGTCTGATAATAACACAGTCCAGGTAAATGTGCTGGCCATAATCCCAGGTTTGCAAGATAGTAGTGTATCTTCCTGCATTTCTGGGTGACAATTTCTTTACATCATAAACTGCAGCGGTATCAATCCACTGTGCACGTTTACATTGGATCTTAGCAATCAGATTTCCTGCACATATGGGTACAAATAACCATACTCCTCAGCTACCTTTTACACTACAATGCGTTGCAATTTAGACAGCCTTGGTAGAAGCTTAGGGTCTCCACAGCCAGGTAACACTAGAGTATCAGGAGCACACTTGACAGAGTAACCGGCAATAGTAACAGGCTTTTGAGAAATACTTGTGAAGGAAGAGTTTACTTGCACAGCAACATATATGTTTTTTGCATAGTGTGTCCACCGCTCCTCCTCTGGAGAACTTGCCAGACAGGGTACATGTGAGGTGGAGTTGGATGGTTCGGGCCTATTACTGTGAGTACAACCGGATGAGTGAACATCCTCCTCTATAGGCTCAACTTGCTACTCAGAATCACTATCATTCCATCTTTCTCCAAGGGACACAGTGTCAGACAGCCACTCAGATATTCTATCAGACAACACATCTGAGTCTGACTCAGTAGAGAACTCTTCAACTGGGAGTAAGTTAGGTCTCAAACATACAGTGAAAAAATAAATCAGGTTTGATAAAAATGACTAGGAGGCTCTACCTTTGCAAATGGTAATTAACAAGCATTTAGCTGAAAATATCAGCAGCTGCTAGAAATTTATTACCGTAGATGCTCACACCTCAGAGAGTGAATCAAAATATAGCTCTGTGGTGAGTTCCTCTGAATTGTTTGAGCATATGAAAAAAGGGGTTAGGAACTGAACGAGCAGTTCCAAAAAGCAATTCATCAAGGAGGAACAGGCAATCTAACAAAAAATATAAAGTTTTAGGCCTGCACATGGACGTTTTTGCAGCCGCGTTTTTGAGCGTTTTTTGCAGCTTAAAAACGCCTGTCCATGTTAGTCTATGGCTTCATGCCCACCTAGGCGTTTTTGAGCTGAAAATGGCATAGGCGTTTTTAAGCTGTAAAAAAAACCCAGGACCAGTGCGTTCCGTGGCGCGGCGCTAGAGTTGTAAAAACACGAATCGCGCAAAAATGCGCAAAAACGCTTGAGCTGCAGCGTTTTTTTTGCTGCAAAAAGTTGATTGGACACTGTAATCCCTGTATAGGAAATTAGAGATGTGTTTTTCTTTAAAAAACGCTAATTAACGCTGACGTTAAAAAACGCGCAAAAACGTGCAAAAAAGCCAATGCAAAACGCGGTAAAAGTCAAGTTTTTTTAGGCTGCTTTTTCCAGGCGTCCGACCTAGCTTTACAGCCCGTTTTTTAAAACGTCCGTGTGCATGAGGCCTTATTGTGCAATTTCACTAGCTATACATCAAAGAAATAAATTCATTAAAGAAAATACCACCAACATTCCATTAAAATAAGACAACATTGTCTTCATTCTCAGATTGCCACCATACACAACCATACACCCCCCAAAAGTTTGCATAAATAACTAAATCATATTCAATCCTGGGAAGAAAAAGAATAGTGTTCATCCAGGAAACACGTGCAGCAAAAATATTAGCAAAGTCAAGTGGGAGCAACAGCAATGCGGCTAAATGATCTCCCCGATTAAGGGTGCATCGGCGAAAATATGCCAGTGTCCACTCAATATATCTCTCACTTGATCCCACTGGGCACCAAACTTAGTAATAATCCTGATTGGGTCTTGTGGCTTACTCGGGGGTTGAGGGCATTTACCCTTATCAAGAAGGGTCCGTCTGTCAACCTGTATGGCCCTCTTTTTGGCCTTCCTAATGCAGGGATGGGAATATCCCCTCTCCCATCAACCATCAAGGTCCATCAACTCAATTCCAAAATCCTGTTCTTGAGAACAATTCCTCTTTATTCTGAGGAATTGACCAACCAGTATTCCCTGAATGAGTGATCTAGGATGATCAATGGTGGCCTGTAACAGGGTATTTGCTGCAGTTGGTTTTCTATAGGTTTTGGTAGTGATCATGCCATTTTCTACTCCTATGTAGCGTCCTCTCAGACCCACCCACGCGCCAAAGAAATTCACCCTTGTGAGAGTTTGCGGAAGCTCTGTGAACACTGTGACGGCCGAGGTTGCTTCAACTCTAACCGGAGGATTCAAATACCTTATCCTGCATTATAAGGAACTAAACGGACTGAGTTAGGGAAACTGTGGACTGTGATTGAGGCTACAAACGAGAAACGGAAGACATGGAAGTCGCTCGTCCATCCGTGCAGTGGCTGTGATCGGTGCTAGGAAAGCGGTGAGATCTTTCTTTTTACACCTCCCGACCAGGAGGTCTGTAGATATAGATATACCTGCGTGTACCCCCGATACACGTGCACTTACTAGGCGTTCTTGAGCCCACTAACTTTCATGTGACTATTATCTAGTTAAACGGACTCGTCCCTGTGTATACCTACATCCACATGTTTACCCACAGCAATATACCACGGCTCTATGTGCAATAACTAATCACGTACTATCTAAGCAACACCAATCTGCCTACCACGGTCATCAGTACAAGTTGGTACATAACACTGAAGCCATATCATTTAGCCGGATTGCTGTTGCTCCCACTTGACTTTGCTAATATTTTTGCTGCCCGTGTTTCCTGGATGAACACTATTCTTTTTCTTACCAGGATTCTCAGCAGAATATGACTTAATTATTTATGCAATCTTTTGGGTGGTGTATGGTTGGGTATGGCGGCCGTCTGAGAATGAAGCCAACGTTGTATTATTTTAATGGAATGTTGATGGTATTTTCTTTAATGAATTTATTTCTTTGATGTATAGCTAGTGAAATTGCACAATAAAACTTTATTTTTAAAACTGATTTTTGCAACTGCTCTTTCAGTTCCTAACCCCTTTTTTTCTCAAACATACAGTGGTAGACCTTCCTGACTCTGCTCTCTTCGTGGCTATGGGTTTCACTGTCCCAACAGGCACACAGCCATCATTTACATCCAGCTTACCCGGCTCAGTAGTTTTCTCCCTGGGAGGCCCCATCATCAGGGAATGTAGGTGACCTTGACCGCGGCCTCGGGAGGTCACAAAGGTGCCTGGCTTTATAGCGGGCATGGTTGCAGTAGTAGTAGATGCAGTCACCCAATCAGAATCATTGGTGACCGCAACAGACTCATAAAGAACGATGCCAGTGAGAACTAACACTTCCACTGCAGGAACGGTAAATCCAGCAGGTGCCGTGGCCTCTGTCATGGCAGGATCAATAACAGCAGACAAGAACTTATGATGAGCGGTGACAGTGGGAACTGACACTTCCACTGCATGGGCGGTGATGCTGACAGGTGCAATAGCCTCGGTTGTAGTAGATACAGTTATGGTAGTTACAGTGGTAGTGGGTACAATTGTGGACAAAACAACCGTGACAGCAACCAACGTAGCTGGTTTCCCAGTGCAGCAATAGCAACACACTTGCCCCAATCTACTTGCAACGCCCATGGCAATAAGGCAGGCGAGACTACCTCTAATAGTGATTCCCCACAGTGGCCGCAAGTGATACAAGGCCGGATATTTGTAGCCAGTCTTGAGCACTTGGAACATAGGAGCCCAATCTCATTGTAGCCTTCAGCAGTGTTAAGCGACAGGCTACCTTTAGGGATGAAGCGCATTCCGGTGTCGGTAATCACTTCTCTCAGCCCAACAGGGCCAAGGCCGACATCCGGTGCAAAGGTTTTCCAATCAGCACTGGAAACTCAGAGATATGCCATGCTTGCCTCTCCGTCTCTCAGCACGTGGATCCAAGATGGCGATTTGCACCACCGGGTGCCCTCCTTTGCAGAACGGTAACTCCTCCCCCTGCCAACTTCAGAAGAAACTTCAGCGCCTGCCTCTTTCTTCCAGCAGCCTGCCAAAAATGTTATGGAGTTTGCCAACAGGAAAAATGTGGGAGAGAGGGGAATAGGGCACAGGACACCCTTAGTAATGAGCAGCAACAGGCAGATTGGCGGATTACGTGGACAAAAATAGGTGAAGTAAGGCAGACAGCAGTACAGGAATGAGAGTCTTTAACCACTTGCCGACCGCCTCACGCAGATATACTGTGGCAGGATGGCACGTACAGGCAAACTAACGTACCTGTACGTTGCCCTTTAAGAGGTGGTCTGCGTGCGAGCTACGTGAGTCGGGTCATGGGTCCCGTGGACTCGATGTCCATGGGGATACCCGCAATCGTCTCACAGAGAGGAAGAACGGGGAGATGCTAATGTAAACAAGCATCTCCCCATTCTGCCTAGTGACAGTGTCACTGATCTCTGCTCCCTGTGATCGGACACGTAGCCACGCCGCCCACAGTTAGAGAAAAAACTCCCCAGGACACACTTAACCCCTTAACTGCCCCCTATTGGTTAACCCCTCCACTGCCAGTGTCATTTACACGGGAATCAGTGCATTTGTATAGCACTGATTGCTGTATAAATGACAATGGTCTCAAAAATGTGTCAAAAATGTCCAATGTGTCTGCTATAATGTCGCACTCACAACAAAAATCGCTGATCGCCGCCATTACTAGTAAAAAAAAAATTATTAATAAAAATGCCATAAAACTATCCCCTATTTTGTAAACGCTATACCTTTTGCGCAAACCAATCAAAAAAAGATTGTTGCGATTTTTTTACCAAAAATATGTAGAAGAATACGCATCGGCTTAAACTGAGGAAAAACATTTTTTTTATATATTTTTGGGGGATATTTATTATAGCAAAAAGTAAAACAATAATGTGTTTTTTTTTTCAAAATTGTCACTCTTTTTTTGTTTATAGCGCAAAAAATAAAAACTACAGGGATGATCAAATACCACCAAAAGAAAGCTCTATTTGTGTGGAAAAAAAGGACGCCAATTTTGTTTGGGAGCCACATTGCATGAGGCGATTCAGTTCGCAGTTGCAGCGCTATACAAATCATTACTTCATTCATTCATTCATGACCACGCAATTGTCAGTTAAAAGCGACACAGTGCCGAATCGCAAAAAGTGCTCTGGTCTTTGGCCAGCAAAATGGTCTGGGTCTTAAGTGGTTAAGCTGAACCAGCACATCTGTACTTTGTAATACAAGCTGTCTCCTCTAGCAACTAAACTTTACTCACTGCTTCATGCACTGATTCCCTAAAAATTGGCCAGGCTAATGACCACCTGGCACACTAAATTTACCTGTAGCCTTGTTCTAGGGACAAAGGTGCTACATCAGTACAGGCATACGCCACTTTTAAGTACACAATGGAGTTTATTTACTAAAGCTGGAAAGTGCAAAATCAGGCTCACTTGTATCATTGATATATTCAGCTGACTGCTCAGATAGGTTAGATACTAACCACCAGCAGTGATGTAAGTAACTGAGTTAAAATAAACTGAGTTACCTAACGCAGTTACTTTAGAGGGTAACTAGTAATCTAACTGATTACTTTTCCCCTCATGGTAACTCAGTTCCCATTACTTTGGCTTAGTTACCCCAATTACATCTACCGCCACTAGATGGCAGTAGTGTAATTCCGGTGTCCTGCCGAAAAAGTCCCCCCGCCGGATAAGGACCCCCTGTACTGCGCAGGCGTAGCGCTTGCGCAGTACGAAGGAGCTTCTGAAAATTGCCGACCCTAAACAGCTCTGAGTGAACTCTACACCGCGCAGGTGCAGTTAACATGTAATTGTACGCGGGGATGGCGCACGCTCCCGATGCTCGTGCTACTCTGCAAGGGACGTCTATCGTGTAAGTAAGGGGCGGGTCTAGTATTACTGTAACCAAGGGGCGCATTTATTATTATTGTTATATATCGAGCTCTGCCCATTAATTCAACATTCGCCCTCTTCTGTAGCCATCCGCCCCTTACACAATATAATAATAATAGACCCGCCACTTGCTTACACGCTATAACAGATCTGCCCCTTGGTTAGAGTAATAATAGAGCAGCCCCTTGGTTACACGATGTATAACAATAATAATAAATGCGCCCCTTGGTTACAGTAATACTAGACCCGCCCCTTAGTTACACGTATAGAATATTTTAAAAAAAAAGTCAGTTACTTTTCTGCGTAACTAATTACTTTTCCAATGTAGTAACTGAGTTACTAACGCAATTACTTTTTGGGAGAAGTAATTTGTAACTTAACTAAGTTATTTTTTAAAGTAAGATGACCAACACTGACCACCAGTGCAAGATTTTAACAACTTTTTTTTGGACTCCTCCTATGTTTATATGCCAATTCCTCTTGTCTTAAAATGAGATTAATCTCTTTAGTGCATTGGTCTATTATTGGCGGATAAGTTGATATCCATTTTTGTAATATAGATTTATGGGTCATATACATAGATCTCAACCACATCACATGCATTTCAACTGGGAGAGTATCTTCCAGTATAATCCCTGTAGAGCACAGGGAGTTTAAAGTATCAAAAACACCTTCCCAATAGCGATGTCATTTAGGAAATCGCCACAGCATATGTATAAGTATTCCTTTATCAGTGGTACACCTTGGACAGTATGATGTAGTTGCTTTGCCCTAGGAGTATAACTTTAAACACTTTAGCCCCCGAAGATTTGGCTCCTCAATGACCAAATAATTTTTTGCGATATGACACTGTCGATTTAACTGACAATTGCGCAGTCGTACGATGCTGTACCCAAACAAAATTTACATCCTTTTTTTCCCACAAATAGAGCTTTCTTTTGATGGTATTTGATCACCTCTGCGTTTTTTAATTTTTGCTCTATAAACAAAAGAAGAGCGACAATTTTGAAAAAAGCACAATATCTTTTACTTGTTGATATAATAAATATCCCATTTTTTTTTTAAGTTTAGGCCGATATGTATTCTTCTACATATTTTTGGTAAAAAAATTAGCAATAAACATATATTGATTGGTTTGCGCAAAAGTTATAGCGTCTACAAAATAGGGGATAGATTTATGGCAATTACATTTTTTTTTTATCCGGAATGCGATATTGCAGCGGATAAATTGGACACTTTTGACACATTTTTGGGACCATTGACAATTATACAGCGATCAGTGCTAAAAAAATGCACTGATTACTGTATAAATGTCACTGGTAGGGAATGCGTTAACACTGGGGGGCGATCAAGGGGTTAACTGTGTTCCCTAGGTGTGTTTTAACTGTGAGGGGTGGGACTGACTAGGAGAGGAGAGAGATTGGTGTTCATACTTAGTATGAACACAGGATCTCTCTCCTCTCCCCTGCGAGAACTGGGATTTGTGTGTTTACACACACAGATCCCGGTTCTTGCTCTGTCACGAGCGATCATGGGTGCCCGGCGGTCATCGCACCTGCTGGGCACTCGCTGCGGCGCACACCTCCTACAGCATCTTAAAGGGCCGGGCCCAGGGGAGCCATTCTGTCGCAGTATAACTGTGGCGGCTGGTCGGAAACCGGTTAAAGGCATATAGTGGGCCCTATGAATGATAAATAGCTGAGTCAAACACTGTTATATGTTACCTGGTTACCTGTATAAGGTTAAAAAGGCTTACAGACTTGATTTGTGGCTCAAGCACTTCTATCATATGAGGAACGATATATCATACAGTTAATAAATACATTACCACTCCTGTGGGTTGCTCAGTCTGTATCCTGTACCTCCTAATGCAGCGAAATGTGGGTGACGTCACTTCCACCCAGACGCCACTTTCACATGCCCCACTGTGTTGGCGAGTCAAGAGGAAATACATGGGGAGCCCATCTACATGATTGGCATAGGGAAGGGAGAGCAGCCCTACACCCGCAGGCTTGTCAATGCATCTGCACATGGCAAAGCGGCAGACATAGATAATATCAGCAGTGATCCACTGGCTGATATCCAGCCCCACAAGGATACACGGACAGCCCATTCCGCTGCATGAGGAGGTACACTGTACAGGATACAGACTGAGCAACCCACAGGAGTGGTAACCTATTTATTAACTTTGTGATATATCGCTCCTCATATGATAGAAGTGGGAATGGGATTTTGAAAGTGACCAAAAACACCAAGTATTAATATAAAAAGTATTTTATTACAAAAAATAGTATAATCATAAAAACCTTGTCATATAGACAGGAATGCACAAAAGCATAAAGATGAAATCATTTTGATACATATACAGACATTTCTGATAAACCCGACGTTTTTCTGGCTTCATGTCCTTCTTCAGGATTTTTTTTACAAATAGAGCAAAATGTCTATCAAGAAAACATATATCATTATAGAGACAATAAACGAATATCAATGTAAGGCATTAAAAGCACATAAATGGCAATGCATATCACATACCAATGGTATCAATAAATTGTGCATAGGTATAAGATAAGAGCCCTTGGGCCCCATGTAGCAGAGAGGCTGGACGGATAAGACTCAATCTCAGATAACCCCACAGGAAGTATTGATATCTCAGCGAAGGTCCAAAAAGGGGGAGGAAGGCCACAAAGAAAAAGTCAGATCTAAACTGATCTGAAATATAAAACGGAGTATAATAGTGTCAAATATACTTTAGAGTCCGGCACCAAATAAAATTACACATGATTATATGTACACAAGGCATACATACCTGGATAGAAAATATACATAGATTCTACACAGGAAAATGTCCCCTGTTTACCAATCCCAAGGAATTGGCTGGGAGAATTCCCATGAATCCCCTGCCGAGGAGATATGCCTGTTTGGGATGTAAAGAGGTGGTATTATAAAGATAGGAATCACCTCAAGTAGATCAGGAAACCACAAAGAAGCGTGTCCTGTGTGTCCATCTTACCTTCTCTAGAGAGTTTCAAAAGTGCCAGTGATCAGATCCTTCGCAGCTGCAAACACAGTTGTTTGCACGCCACAACGGATATAGTATACACCTGCAGATGCATGTGCAGTGGTGCCGGATGTATTGCACATGCCCAGCGATGAAAGGTCGCTGCGCGTGCGCATTTGTGGCCGACCAGGACCAACTGTCCTCAGAGCGCAAGGCTCTTCCCCAAATAGGTGTAGCGGCGTCCTGCGCTCCAGGGACACCAACGCACACTCACGAACTGCCGACAATGGGCGGGACTTCAAAAAGAACCCGATCATCTCAGCGCTGTGTAAATGGTGGGGCCCCACGCTGACAGCGCAGAACACCCCCTTTGTGCGCCAGGTGAGATAAGTCCAAAACAAGGAGGGGGCATGAAACAAGGAGTCCCACCATCAGGTGATGAAAAAAAGGGAAGGAAAAAAGGACGATTGTAAAAGAGTATAAAAAAACACAATAAAATGGCATCATTACCAGCACATTATGCTATATTAGACCCTGAACGGGTCAGAGAAAAGAAGGGAGGAGATGCAAAATAGCATTTGAAATATTAACATAGCAGAGAAGATATAGAAGGTTGAAGAAACTCTAATGCCTCGTACACACAATCGGAATTCTCATCGGAAAAAACTCTGACGGTTTTTCCAACGGAATTCCGACGGAATTCCGCTCAAGCTATGTTGCCTACACACGATCACACCAAATTCCGACGGTCAATAACACAGCGCATAAAACACGTTCGACAGCACTATAAAAGGGAAGTTTAATGCTTCCGAGCATGCGTCGAATTGTTTCCGAGCATGCGTCGGAATTTTGCGTGTCGGAATTGCCTACACACGATCGGAAAATCCGATAGAAAGGTTTTCCGTCGGAAAGATTAAGAACAGGTTCTCAATTCAAAGTCCGTCGGAAATTCCGACAGAAAAAGACCGTTTACCATACACACGGTCGGAAAATCCGATGAAAAGCTCCCATTGGACTGTTTACATCGGAAATTCCGACCGTGTGTACGCCGCATTAGTGAAACCTCTCATCAAAGTGTGTGTATGAGCAGGAGGAGGGTTATAGGGATTATAACAGTGCCAGAGAAAAAATGAAAAAAAGTTGTTGACAATTCAATGCTTACTTAGAAAAATATCGTTTTATTGAAAATATTTAAAATATAAAGTTCATTTCAAAGGCCTATTAGCAAAAAATACAAATGCTCAAAGCCCCCAACATAGAGATTTCAGACATTATGGCTTTACAGTAAATAAGTAATTCAACACATGACATGGGACTCATATCCCTGACAGTCCGCCCATCCCTGGCCTCTGTTGACATTGTGCGCGTGCACCGCTGTGACGTCATCACGCGGTGCGACGCCCGGGCGCTATGAATTATGGGCCTTGTAGGTCCTCATGGACCCAGGGCACTCGCGCATGCGCAGGGGCCCTTTTTGTCCGCTGTTTGGGGGGCGATCTACCACGCCCCCCACTCTGGGAGACAGTACTTTAGCCAGCATCGGCACTCAGTTAAGTACCGGACACCGGAGGCGCCTGACGCAGTTATCGCTCTCTCCAAAAGTAAGCTTCATTTCATCATACTTTGTTACTATCAGTTCGCTGCTTAGCCTGCACTATAGATTCCTCTTTTTTATTTATTTTTACCTCAGGACACTATCCTTCAATGTTTGCAGGTGACTGTTTTCAGCCACACTCAGCGACCCTTAAATACCTGTTTGGATTTGTGCAACTTTCCATTTTTGCATTGAGCATTAGTCCTGTTTAAATGCAGGTATGTCGATTTAAAATCCACAATAATTATCTTCATACCCCTTAACCTTTACTTTTCAGTAAATCTTATTTGTTAACTATTTAAGGCGCCTCCATACCATCTCTATCACTCCTGTCCGAGTCTACCTAATTTTAGCTCTTATTTAATGTAAAGTAAGTATTGAGACAATTAGTCCTTTTTACAATGATGTGTCATTCAATTGCGGAATATTTAACTCCGTAACTGGACAACATTGTATACACCCATTTTACCTAATAATAGCCAGTAAAATGTAATGTAACATATTTATCAAATTAATTGCCAGGTCTAGTATGTCTCCTGCTTTCTATTGACCGGCGCCTATCAAGCTACCCCGCCCTGGTGTGTGCAAGCCCTCAGACTTACACCAAATTTGGTGCCTTTTGGGTGAGTTGGGGCTTTATATAGGAAGAAGTCTAGTCCATCTTTTTGCTTGGGGTGGGTGGGTGTATGATCAGATTCACTTTCTCCCCTTCCTCCCTTCTCGCTCAGCTGCTTGGAAAGTCTGATCAATGCATAGTTTGTAATTATTGCTATTTACTTTTCTGTAGATTCATTATAATTGCTCTGCAGACCAACCCTGAAGAAGCCATCATTATGGCGAAACATGTCGGATACTAAAATGGCCTGCTTTACCAACTGAGGTTCCTCCTAAGTTGTATTAATGGTTATATTATTATAGAAATTCAATAACCTGCATTGAATTACTTATTTACTGTAAAGCCATAATGTCTGAAATCTCTATGTTGGGGGCTTTGAGCATTTGTATTTTTTGCTAATAGGCCTTTGAAATGAACTTTATATTTTAAATATTTTCAATAAAACTATATTTTTCTAAGTAAGCATTGAATTGTCAACAACTTTTTTTCATTTTTTCTCTGGCACTGTTATAATCCCTATAACCCTCCTCCTGCTCATACACACTTAATTATCTAGGGATGAGGTGCTGTATAACGGTTTGGACCCTCTCTGCCATTCTCGCACATTTTTTCTCATCAAAGTGTATTTCTCTGTTTAACCATATTTAACCATATGTTTTTTTCACAAAAGTGTCATATTATCAGGTTATTTCTCACACACACAGCATATGCATACCACAAATTACACCCCAAAATACATTTTACTACTCCTCCTGAGTATGGCGATACCACATGTGTGAGACTTTTACACAGCGTGGTCACATACAGAGGCCCAACATTGAGGGAGCACCATCAGGCGTTCTAGGAGCATAAATTACACATATCATTTCTTGACTACCTTTTAAGCCCCATACACACGGTCGGAAAATCCGACCACCAAATCCATCGGATTTGGTCCGACGGATTTAGTCCGACACTGGTGTTGCATACACACGGTCGGACAAAGTTGTCGGAAAATCCGATCATTCTGAACGTGGTGACGTTTGTTGCCTACGACGGGACTACGTAGAGGCTAGTAGCCAATAGCTTTGGTCTTGTAATGTGATCTGAGCATGCGTGGCACTTTGTCCATTGGAATTCGCTACACACGATCGGATTTGGTGTGATCGGACTTTGTTGTCGAAAAATCTATCCAGCAGGAGATAGGACTTTGTCCGTCTGACAATCCGATGGAAACTGTCCGATGGTGCCTACACACGGTCGGAATTTACGACAACATTGTCCGATAGGACAGAATCCATCGGAAAATCCGACTGTGTGTATGGGGCTTTACACTTTTGAAGGCTCGGAAGCACCAGGACAATGGAAACGCCCAGTGCCTGGACAAGATCATCTAGAGCCCAGGGCGAACATGCCAAATTGCACCCCCCCCCAAAGATTTATGAGCATTATATGTCAATGAAAGTCCCCCCTTCCAAAAAAAAGCGAGCCGTTTCCTGCATGCTCACATCTTAAGCATAAATCCCCCCTCCTCCCAATACAAATCTGTGCCCACCCCCCCCCCCCCCCAACTCATATCTTCTCTCTCCCCACATGCCCCCCAGCACAAATCCCCCTCCCCCAAAAAAACCCCTCCTAGCACAAATTATCCATCCCTAAAATTTCCCATTCAAGCACAACTCCTTCCTACTGCAAATCCCCCTAGTAGAAAAAATCCCCCCCCCCCAAAAAAAATATTTCCCCTCTACCATATTACTTATATAGCACAATTTCTCTTTTCCCATCCCCCTCCCAACACAAATCCCCCCCAAAATCACCACTCCTAGTACACCTCCCCAAATCTCCCCTCCTTGAATACTTCTTATCTCCTGCTGCCCCCCTCCCCAAATTCCCCTTCTCAACACAAATACCCCTCCCCTCCAAATCTCCTTGATACGACGGTGCCCAGAGCAATCACTACTCCTGCCCACCCCTTGTCCCGCCCTGGAAACGCCCCAAAAATTACCCCATTTTGGAAAGAAAACAACCCAATGTATAATCTATGAGGCATAATGAGTCTTTTGAACATGTCATTTTTTTCTACAAGTTTTTGAAAAATGTGTAAAGAAAGTGAAAACACATTTTTTTTTTACACAAAGTCCATTTATACAATATTTCTAACACATAGCATGTACATACCAAAAATGACACCCCAAAACATTGTCTGCTACTCCTCCTGAGTATGGCAATACCACATGTGAGACTTTTACACAGCCTGGCCACATGCAGAGGCCCAACATGCAGGGAGCACCCTCAGGCATTCTAGGGGCATACGTTTCAAATCTAATTTGACTACCTATTACACTTTAAGGCACTGTAGTGGCATGGATGTGAACTGATGTGGCATGGATAAGCTGTGGATGGGGATGGCTGAGCATGGTTGAGCCAAGAATGTGTATGGCTTAGTATGGCTGAGTATGGATGGAATGGCTGAGTATGGCTGGGTGGGTATGGCTGGGTATGGCTGAGTGTGGATGGGATGACTGGGTATGGCTGAGTGTGGATGGGATGGCTGGGTATGGCTGAGAATGGCTGGGTATGGATGGGATGGCTGGGTATGGCTGAGTATGGATGGGATGGCTGAGTATGGCTGGGTGGGTATGGCTGAGTATGGCTGGGTCGGGTATGGCTGAGTATGGCTGGGTCGGGTATGGCTGAGTATGGATGTATGGATGATTATTGCTGAGTATGGCTGGGTATAGGTGGCTGAGCATGGATGGATGGATGAGTATTGCTGAGCATGGATGGATGGATGAGTGTTGCTGAGTATGGATGGATGGATGAGTATTGCTGAGCATAGATGAGTATTGCTGAGTATTGCTGAGCATAGATGAGTATTGCTGAGTATGGATGGATGGATGAGTTTTGCTGAGTATGGGTGAATGGATGAGTATTACTGAGTATGGATGGGTGGATGAGTATTGCTGGGATGGATGGATGAGTGCTGGAATGGGCACAGATAAGCGTTGTGGGCACTAAACATCCAGCCCACAGCGCTGCTGCACCCGAACTCTCCCCTCTCCTCTCGCACTGTACAAATAGGTACGGGGAGGGGAAAGATGAACCTGACAAGACGCCGGTTTGTTTACAAGTGATCGCTCCGTCATTTGACGGATCGATCACGTGGTTAACGCCCGCTGGCAGCGGCCATTTACCATGATCCGTGTTGCCCTCCGGACCCGGCGGTCATGGATATTACCAGGTTTGTCCCCCAGTGGGCGCGCGGGAGCAAGATTCTGGGAGGACGTCCATGGACGCACTCCCAGAATAAGCCGACCGCGCTGCAGCCGTCTTTCGGCTATGGCACGGTTGGCATGTGGTTAAAACTGATCGCAGCTGTGATGAATTGTCGGGTCACTGTAATATAGATAAAACTCATTGAAAAAAATGATATGGGTTCCCCCCAGTCCATTACCAGGCCCTTTGGGTCTGGTATGAATATTAAGGGGAACTAAAATAAAAACCCTGAACCAAAAAAAATATAAAAATTGTCTGGGGGTCCCCCCAAAATCCATACCAGGCCCTTCAGGTCTGGTATGGGAATTAAGGGGAACCCTGCGCCAAATTTTAAAAAAATGGCGTAGGGGTCCCCCCAAATCCACCCCAGACCCTTTAGGTTTGGGATGGATTTTAAGGGGAACCCCGTGCCAGAATTTAAAAGAAAATGGCGTAGGGGTCCCCCCAAAATCCATACCAGACCCTTATCATAGCATGCAACCTGGCAGGCTGTAGGAAAAGAGGGGGGACAAGAGAGCGCCCCCCTTCCTGAATGCCACATGCCCTCAACATGGGGAGGGTGCTTTGGAGTAGCCCCCCAAAGCACCTTGTTCCCATGTTGATAGGGACAAGGGCCTTATCCCCACAACCCTTGCCTGGTGGTTGTGGGGGTCTGCGGGTGGGGGGCTTATCGGAATCTGGAAGCCCCCATTAACAACGGGACCTGCAGATCCCGGTCTCCCCCCATGTAAATTGGTAATGGGCACATTGTACCCCTACCAATTCAAAAAAGGGTCAAAAATTGTAAAAAAGACAGGAGACACTTTGGGAAAAGTCCTTTATTAGAAAATAAAAATGTCCCACGATGTAAATCCATATGACACCGCCGAGCCCAAAAAAAGCTACAACAGCTCCGCCTCCATGGGAGGCTCCCGCCGAGTGACGCTTCTTCTCGGTGACAGCTGTTATATAGCTGAGGGCGGGGGCATAAACCAGTGACCCTGCCTTCCTCTGATGTCACGTGGCGTCAGAGGGGGCGGTGTCATCCGTTTACATCACCGGGTGGCACCATCCTCAGCTATATAACAGCTGTCACCAAGAATAAGCGTCACTCGGCGGGAGCCTCCCATGGAGGCGGAGCTGTTGCTGCTTTTTTTTTTTCTTTTTTGGGCTCTTCGGTGGCGTGAAATGGATTTACATCTGGGACATTTTTATTTTTTAATAAAGGACTGTCCGAAAGTGTCTCCTGTCTTTTTTACTATTTTTGACCCTTCTTTTGTGAAATGGTACCATGTACCCATTACCAGTTCACATAGGGGGGAGGCCAAGATCTTGGGGTCCCCTTGTTAAAGGGGGCTTCCAGATTCCGATAAGCCCCCCGCCCACAGACCCACACAACCACCGCTCTCTTGCCCCCCTCTTTTACTGCAGTCTGCCAGGTTGCGTGCTCGGATAAGGGTCTGGTATGGATTTGGGGGGGACCCCACGCCATTTTTTTTTAAAAATTGGCGCAGGGTTCCCCTTAAAATGGGGACCCCTATGCCATTTAAAAAAAATGGTGCAGGGACCCCCACACATTTTTTTTTTTTAACTTTTGGTTTGGGGTTCCTCTTAATATTCATACCAGACCTAAAGGGCCTGGTAATGGACTGGGGGGGGGGGGGGGGGGGACATGCCGTTTTTTTCAATGAGTTTTATCTATATTGTCAAGACCCGACAAGTCATTACAGCCGTGATCAGTTTTAAATAACTTTTTTTCCTTTCAAAATTTTATTTTGCTGTGGTACTGTTCTAAACACGGGAAAACTGCGCCATTTTACAGGCTTACTATAGACACTTAAAGGAATCAAAGGAATATTTCATTTTTACTGTTTCACTTCTTTTTTTTGCATTGATACCCCTGGGGCAGGACCCAGATCCCTAAACATTTTTTATGGCAATAAATTGCATATAAGCCTTTAGACTGAGCACTTTTGTTTTTTCATGTTAATGTCCCATAGACTTTAACAGTTTTTTGTGGCTTTCAAATTTGCCATGAACATCACATGTATGGCGAACAGGCGAACACCCGGGCTCATCCCTAGTGCTGTTCATTTTCCAGGTAAGTGTAGGATATGTAATTGTGCTTACTGAATGTGGGGGTGGTTGTGTGGGTGGGGTTCATTGATTTGTTTGGCATGGCCACACATTTGCTTCTGGCCCATGTGCACACATCACTTCCTGCATTTGTTCTGCTGATGTAAATCAGTAAGGACTGTGCAAATATAAATGAGAGCTCCTTTCTATTGAAATATATATGACGTGTTTCACAGTTGGGTGACTTTTCCATTGGCTGCATGTTTGAGGTTGTTGTCCTGCTACAAAATACAATTGGGGCCAATTACACACCTGCCTGATGGTATGACATGATTGATTGCCTGTATTTCTCAGCATTAAGGACACCATTGATCCTGACCAAATCTCCAACTCTATTTGCAGAAATGCAGCCCAAAACGTGCAAGGAACCTCCACCATGCTTCACTGTTGCCTGCAGACACTCTTTTCAGCCCTTCACGAACAAACTGCCTCCTGTTACAGGCACATATTTCAAATTTTGACTCATCAGTCCAGAGCACCTGCTGCCATTTTTATGCACCCCAGTTCCTATGTTTTCATGCATAGTTGAGTCTCTTAACCTTGTTTCCACGTCCCATGACAGTCTGGATCCACAAGAAGTTGGTTGGATCATGCTGGCTGTCATTCATCCCAGTACTGGAAATCAGAACGATATTCGTGAAGGATAGCGTCAGGAATAGGGTGAGCATTGCAGCTAGACCTGCATGTTTTATTTTAAAAGGCAACATATAAAAACAAAACTATGATTTAGCTTGTCAAAGTTTATGGGAGATATTGAAAGGGCTTACATATATTTTAATTCCTGAATTACATTAGTACAAAATGGCAAAATATTAGCACATCATACTGATCTAAATACCTGCTGGCTTCTGATATTTTTGTTTGGTCTTTTCTACTAAAGGATCTGGATGCTTATGTTTCCTTGCCGATTAAAAAATATCTGGCTCCCAGACTGCACAGATTGGGTCATAGGTTTTACATTATTTTTTCCTGATGATGCCGCCATACACAGAGTTATTAAAAAAAAAAAAAAAAAAATTGAAGATTAGCAAATCAGATTTTTGGAACTGATATGGTTAATAAGGGATTTCTAAAATTCCTCCAAGCCGCATAATTGTCCTAGTAGCAAAGAACATGGACAAAAGACACAGAGAGCTAATGACTTTTAGAAAATATCTTCAAATATAGATGGAAAAGAAGGTGCTATTTTGTAAATGTGGTAATTATCCCACCCCGACATATCACAATCTATGACCGCATCAGAGTAAGCACACAGGATATAAAGGAATATAAGGACAGAGGTCTCTCACTCTGCCCCAGGGCTTGTTAAGCACACTCATAAATAAACACAGCTATTTTAATTGGCTGTTATCTATGGTCAGTATAGATCGGAGCATAAAAATGTGGAAAATCTGAAACACAAGCTTGTACAGTCATAACATTTCATAGTCTGTATCTGAGTCTTATCTTCAGTCAATGGAAACCATAAAAAACAAGAATATGGCAAAAAGAGAGAATGGGGCATACATTTTCATTAAAATACCATTTGAAAACACTGTTTAGAAATGAAAGGTTTATTATTTAAAGTGTTATTACACCCACATCATTAAAAACATGCTGTATTACATGCTGTTCATAATCACTCAGTCACTATGGGAATCATTTTTCGTATTCTGCAAAAAAACATGCTTGATCCTGTTGTTTACTCTCCCTCCCTCCTTGTCTGTGTCCCCACTGCAGACTGAGATTGTGACCAGCTGTTGCCACATCTACTGAGCATGCTCCAGTTTAATTTCTCTTCTAAGCTGTTCATTTCCTCCTTTTTCTTATCTGTGCAGTCATGTGCAGGCTTATACAGTACACTCTAGATAAATGACAGCCCCTCCCTGCCTCCTCCTTCATGCCCACTAAACACTCAAGGGGCCGGATATTACATGTTGGTTGATGGAGGCTTCACCTCCCTGTAATTGTAAGCACATACAAACAATAGACACTGATGCATGGAGCAGGTTGTAATTTGCAGATCCTCCCCCTAACTATGTTTTTTGCACATACATAATAAAGATTTGAGTTCAAATACATATTTGTATGACAAGTTAAAACATTTGTTTGATTTCCTGTTTTTTTAAGGCTTTTTTTTTAACTTGTGGTAGCAGAGGACCAGAAGCTCCTTCTGCCAATGTTTCCCTGCATGTGACAGCTGTATATCGATTATGAATAAAGGTACTCAGATATTTTTTAAATTTCAAGATTTAGTTACCGTATATACTCGAATATAAGACGAGATTTTCAGACCCTTTTTTAGGGCTGAAAGTCTACCCCTCGGCTTATATTCGAGTCACCGCCGTCTGCCTACATGAACAGCGTGTCATGCAGACAGACGGCAGTTTTCAAAAGCCACGCCGCCTCCTCCCGCCCGTCCGTGATAGGCGGACACTAATTTTCCCAGCAGTACAGTGTTCCGCCTATCACGGATGTCCTGTCATTCTCATCTCATGGACGAGGATGAGAGAATGTCCGTGATAGGCGGAACACTGCACACTGACTGCTGGGAAAAAAGTGTTCCTCCTATCACGGACGAGGAGGAGGAGGAGGCGCGGCTTTTTAATTTTACAATGGCGCCGTACACGCTGTGGGGGGACAGAGCGGGACCTCATCGGCTGCACGGAATGGACCCCGGACCCCGGACCCCGGACCCAGGACCCCGGACCCGCGGATCGGCGCAGATCGGCACAGGTAGGCTGCAATGGGGACACGGGGTGCAATGGGACACGGGGGTCTGTACAGGGGACATGCAGCTGCAGATGGGCGTTGCAGTAGCTGCTGCATTTTTGCCCCTCGGCTTATACATGGGTCAATACGTTTTCCCCATTTTTTGTGGTGATTTAGGGGCCTCGGCTTATACTTGGGACGGCCTATACTCGAGTATATACGGTACATTGCTTTAAGAAAGGCTTGGATACTTTCCTAAATGTACATAATATAACTGGGTACTAACATTTATAGGTAAAGATGATCCAGGGAAAATCCGATTGCCTCTCGGGGGGATCAGGAAGGAATTTTTTCCCCTGCTGTAGCAAATTGGAGCATGCTCTTCTGGTTTTTTTTTTTGCCTTCCTCTGGATCAACTGTGGGTATAGAATTGGGTATATTGGATTGTACAATATTTTTATTTTATTTTTATTTATTTTTTATGGTTGAACTGGATGGACTTGTTTTTTTCAACCTGACTAACTATGTAACTATGTAACTATGTACATAAGGTATTTTAGAATACTGGCATGTGAATGATCAAGTGTTGGCCAAGACTTGTAGTAACGGAATGCAAATTGATATGTAAAGCGGTCCAACCTACCATCTGGTACACAAACACTCCCCATACTGTGGCATTGGTCTGTCTCTAGTGCCAAATTAAGCCGTCTGGCAAGGGTGTCTCAACTACAAGACTGGCTGTACAGAAACACGGACGCTTTGGTAAAACACCTTCCATAAACGCATTTTAGAGGTGTATTGACTTGATTGCATGGAGTTTCGTTTTCATTTCTAGCAAAGGTTAACTCCCACTATACAAACAATTACTGCACATCACATAATATCTGTCATAAGTCTGCCTTCACGTCAGCCCCCCCAAGACCAGTGTAACTGTAAGGCTCTAGAATTCCAGATATATTGAATTAATTAGCTTTTACTGAAGACTGAATCTAACTGTTTAGAAACAACAGGAGATGAAATCGGTTTAATATTATTACAGACTTACATAATGCATCACACAGGTTGATTGATTACTACTCCTGAGCAAGCACACTTTTTATAAATCCTACACAAACATGTAAAATGTTTCTCAATAAATTTTCAAACAAAAAGGGGAACATCGATAAGACGACAAAGGTCAACAGCTACAAATGGCAAGAAATTATGTTATATTACAACTATTTACTATATTTCAACAATGTTAAGATTAGTTCATCAAACTATTGTGATGTATATGTGTGCCACTATTTGCAGCTGCCCAGCTGTGGTATTTGAAAAACCCTTTGCCTTCAAAACCACATAAATTCTTCTAGGTACACTAGCACACAGTTTTTGAAAGAACTCAGCAGGTTGGTAGTTTCGAACATCTTGGAGAACTAACCACAGATCTTCTGTGGATGTAGGCTGCCTCAGATCCTTCTGTCTCTTTATGTAATTCCAGACAGACTCGATGATGTTGAGATCAGTGCTCTGTGGGGGCCAAACCATTACTTCCAGGGCCCCTTGTTCTTCTTTACACTGAAGAGAGTTCTTAGTGACATTTGCTATATTTTTGAGGTTGTTGTCCTTCTGTTGGGGCCAATCACACACCTCCCTGTTGGTATGGCATGATGGATAAGTATCTACCTGTATTTCTCAGAATTGAGAATACCATTGATCTTCTTAACTAAATCTCCAACTCCATTTGCAGAAATGCAGCTCCAAACTTGTAAGGAACCGCCACCATGTTTCACTGTTGCCTGCAGACACTCATCAGTATACCACTCCCCAGCCCTTCGAGAACAAACTGTATCGCTCTCCAGCCCTTTGGTGAACAAACTGCCTCCTGCTACAGCAAAATATTTTGAATGCTGACTCATCAGTCCAGAGCACCTGCTGCAATTTTATGCACCCCAGTTCCTATGTTGTCATGCATAGTTGAGTCGCTTAGCCTTGTTTCCATGTCCCATGACAGCCTGGATCCACAAGAAGTTGAGGAGCTTAAAGCGGATCAATAAACAGAATCTGTGTCTAGTCACTATATACCCTGCATACATATAACAGTCCTTGCACCCATAAAATATTACTATACCACAACTGACAGCTTTACAGACACAAATAAACCTCAGGACAAAGAATCGATTTTTTTTTTTAATGTAACATCTCCATTGCATATGCTTTCATGCACACAAAAAGGACGAAACTTAATTGAAACCAGCAACTTTTGGGACAATGACCACTTTTGCCAGGACTATGTTAGAGTTCTCCCTTGCAGACTCTGATGTGGGGGGGGGGAGGGGGGGTGGGGACACCTTCTGCAGTGTGAATACACTAAGGTAGTGATGGTTGCTGATATAAAGGGGAACCTTTATATCAGTGTCCTCCCTTACCTTAGTGGCCTGGCTGGAGTTGTCTGTCACACTGACCACCTCACTCATTGCTTGAGTGCAGGGAAGACACTAAGGGCAGTTTAAGTCAGACCTTGGCTTTGATTGATTATCCTTGTATCCTCCCAGCGCTCCCGCTCCCCCTCTTTGCATTCTACAATTTTTGGAAAAGGTGCCAAGCATCATGATATCACTGCATGCACACCCCAAGCCCACTCCGAGCACGAGCACCATTCCCAGTCATCTTTTTACAGGCATCCATTGCCATTCCCAGACATTTACAGACAGGAAAAAAATCAGCCTGTTTTTACAAACTGTCTGTAAATGTAAGGGTGGTTGGCAACCCTGGTTATGGGTAATTGAGCATTGGTCCTCTGCAAGTCCACATTAGGAGCCGCATTTTAAGTAGCGGAAAGCCACATGTTGCATTTTAACCAATGACTTGAACCCACTAACCTATGTTGATCTATGTTATGCTGAGCAGGTGATTACAGGACAATCTTGTTATCAAAATAAAAAAAGCAAAAAATGTGGCGGGTACTACATGTGGTTAATATATTTCCAGCACCATGTTGGATTCATTACTTACCATGAAAAATTATTGGTACCTAGAATTTGCATAGCTCTGGGTGTGTACAGTATATAGTTAGACATATTATGATATATACACACATCAAGAATTCCCTTTGTCATTAGCTACAGAATACATTCCTAATACATTTCATTTTATATCATCAGCTGCAAAACACATCTGGCAGCCAAGATCGATCAATACGCAGCTAGGCAGCACTATGAAAATGGCTCCTCTGGGCCTCAGACCAGGTGAAATAATAGTCACATGGACATACTTATTCTTTTCAATCTCCAAAGTGCCTTATTTTGCAGAAACTGCTTTTTGGGTTGATCTATAAAGTATGCTTTATAACATATTTGGTTGTCGCTCAGTATAAAGTAATGTCCATAATGCTACATGTAATAGTTTAGATATTCCAACTTGTCGGTGAATGGTGATACAATGACTATAAATTGGTATTAAAATGTGTAATGTTTGTGTGGTCTAAAAATATTTTGGGTTTCTGTCATTAAAGGAAAGTAATACAATTGAGCATTGTAACTTGCAGACTGCTGAAAGCTTTGGCATAAAACAACAAAAGGAAATGTTTTGAAAAAGATATGTAGGCTTCCAGTGCTGAAAATACTAGCTGCCTTGCTGTCATCCTGATCATCTGTCTTCAGTATTTTCTGACCGTTGACCCAGATCAAGTATGCAAATTGGGTACTTCAACTTCACTTGATGCATATCTGCTCATCGTTCGTGACTCAGAAAGTGTAACGTACCCGGAGATGGAGTCTGAAGTGCAGAGGTAGGCCTTTCTTGCAACTCTGACTCAGGAGCCCTGGTAAGGTAACAGGGATTTGCCGGAGCACAGAGTAGAAAGAGTGCCAGTAAAGTCTTCTGCCAGCAGTTGATGGGCAGAGGGGGCTGATAAGCAGGGCAGGTGGGACAAGGGGTGGACAGGAGGGATGGTTGCCTTGGGTGCAATGGTTTTTGCATAAATGTGGGCACCCTAAATCTAACCCTAAGTGAAGGGGGGTGCAGTTTGGCATCTTTGCCCAGGGCACTGCTGGTGAGAAGCACACAGGTGGAAGGATCAGGCTGGAGACAGGCACAGGTCAGGGGGTGTAGATACAGGTATGCAGGCCAAGACAAAGTCAAACAGCCCAGGTTGGCAACGTTTGAGCAGATAAAGACACAGACAGCAGGCAGCAGGATAGTCAGGAACCAGGCCAAGGTTGGAAACAGCAAGTCAGATAATCCAGGTTATGCACACCAGCTACACAGCCATGGGCAGGAGTTCACTGGTTACTGTGCAGACAAGAATGTCAACGTCTTTCCTGACAGAAAGTATGGATGCTATTTTATCAAACTGATGGCAGGGCAACCAGCATTTTGAAATGGAAGTTGGCAACAGCATCCTGCAAAATGATGGCAGGCCAACCAGCAATTTCAAAATACCTTGAGATAATGTGCTCACTTTAGCTTTTGGCTTGCAGATCCCTTTGCTCAACTCAGCAAGAGACTGAAACAATGTCACGATGGAATTCATTTTCTTAAATCACCCAAATGATGCCTGCACATTCATGCAAATATCAGGTGCCACAAAACTAGATTCACATTTGTACTAGAGCACAATTACACGTACATATTGGGGGTTATTTACCAAAGGCAAATCCACTTTGCACTACAAGTGCAAAGTGCACTTGAAATTGCACTGAAAGTGCACTTGGAAGTGCAGTTGCTGTAAATCTGGGGGGCAGATCTGCAATGAGGGGAAGCTCTGCTGATTTTATTATCCAATCATGTGCAAGCTAAAATGCAGTTTTTTATTTTCCTTTCATGTCCCCCTCGGATCTACAGCGACTGCAATTCCAAGTGCACTTTCAGTGCAATTTCAAGGGCACTTTGCACTTGTAGTGCAAAGTGGATTTGCCTTTAGTAAATAACCCCCTATGTCTTCAAGGCCAGGACTAGAAAAAGCCCAAGGGTTCACCAATCCAGAAAAAAAGACTTATGGAGCCTTCCCTATACAGTCGTTTTAACTGTAACCTTAATTTATTAAGCCACATAGGCTGTGACCTAGGCTTACAGCCAGCCTGCCAGTCAGACAGCCAATAACACATTTTTCATGTACAATACATGGTTCCAACTATTCCTTCTGCTACCCAGTTGTGGCCTCACCCTGCATTGTCTGTGTATTTTCACCGGTGGATAACTGAAGTGTGTGCAAAAAGGCACAAAAGATGCAAAGCTCCATCCATTACAGCACAATTTCAGAAACAGTGGGGTCGATTTACTAAAGGCAATAAGAGTGTGCGCTTGGCAAAGTGCAGTTACACACCGAAAGAGCAGTTGCTCCAGAGCTTATTAAATGAGGGGGAGCTCTGCTGACTTCCATCATTCAATCACGTTCAAGCAAAAATACCATTTTTTTTTTTTTCTCCTAGCATGTTTTTGGATATTCTCCGCAAAGTGAAGCTTTACAGTCACAGTCTATTTGCAAAGTGCAGTTTTGCACTTTGCAAATCAACTCCAGTCTATCAGAGGTAAGGGGGAAAGTGAATCATATGTCAATTCAGCATAATTTATCTATAATAATGTAAACTGGAAAAGTTCTGTTCTACTCATCTGTAGTTTATAATGTATTTTATATCATGCCTTTAAATTAAACCGAAAGATACAACCACATAAAAAGATTGTCGTGCACAGGGACTCACACATAAGATTTCACAAACAATTCATGTGAGCATATATGTTTATGCATTAATCAGACATCTGGCTCTGCAATTGGCCTAGGGGGTTAGAATATTTAAATTCTGCCTTGCATACTGGTCCTAGACTAGACTAATGGGTGAAGGAGGACATTGTGAATACAATATGTATAACAACATAAGGCCATAGGTCTTCAAATTTAGAAAGCTTTCAAACTGTGCATGCTATGTGGATTTCATTATGAAAGTATAGGTAGATGAAGTAATCATTCAACCATGAAGGCATGTCTACCTTGACTCCTTTTGCGGAAGTCAAGAAAACACCAGCTTATATATATACAGGCCCGAGCACAGATTTAGGAACCATATTTAATATGACATTCAATCTAATCGGATATAAATCAATTCAAATCTGTACTTTTAAATAAACCAAATAAAAATGAAAGGGTTTAAATGGTGTCCATGTATTATATATTTTAAAATTGAGACTCAACTCCAGGGGTTGCCACCTCATCCCTTTAAACCCATACACATATGAATTACACAGGTTCTGAGGCTAATTTAATGCAGATAAGGCACCAAGTGAGCTTAATTACAACCTTAATCAGCCACAGAACCTGTGTAATTCATATGTGTTCGGTTTTTAAAGGGATGAGGTGGCAACCCTAACTCCAGCCAATGTAGCAATACTTTAAACACATGCTTTTTTGTATTTGACCGCATACAAAGAAATCTGTAGTACACTACTACAAACTAGCAAAAAAAGTGTAAAGCATATAAAATGAGGGCTGATGTGCCATTCTGCACAGCTTCATATATATTAACCATACCACCCCCTTCCTGCCCAGGCCAATTTTCAGCTTTCAGGACTGTCACACTTTGAATGACAATTGCAGGATCATGCAATGCTGTACCCAAATACATTTTTTATCATCTTTTTGAGACAGATAGAGTTTTCTTTTGGTGATATTTATGCACCACTGTGTTTTTTTACTGTTTGCTTAAAAATTAAAAAATATATAGAAAAAAATAAAAAATAAAAAAGTTTTTCTTAGTTTCTGTTAGAAAATGTTGTAAATAAGTAATTTTTCTCCTTCACTGATGTGCGTTGATGAGGCTGCACTGATGGACACTGATGAGGTGGCACTAATAGGCACTGATGAGACAGCACTGAAAGGCACTGATGAGGAGGCACTAATATGCAGCACTGAAGGGCACTGATAGGCAGCACTGATGGGCACTGATGAGGCGGCACTGAAGGACACTGATAAGGAGGCACTAATATGCTGCACTGATGGGCACTGATAGGCATCACTGATGAGCACTGATAGGCGGCACTGATAGGTGGCATGGATAGGTGACACTGATGGGCACTGATTGGCAGCACAGATGGGTAGCACTGATGAGCAGACACTGATGGACACTGAAAGGCAGCACTGATTGGCATCACTGCTGGGCACTTACTGGCATCATTAATGGGCACTGACTGGCATCACTGCTGGGCACTGTTAATAATCAGCGCCCTGACTATCTGTACAGGTCTCCCCTGAGAGAAAATGCCACTGATCGGCTCTCCTCTCTTCACATGATATCAGTGTGAGGAGAGATAAGCTGATAACTGTAATTTCCTTGTTTACATATGATCAGCTGCAATTGGACACAGCTGTTCACATGGGTAAAAAGCTGCGTCATTCGCTCTTTACTGAGATCGGGGATGCGCTGCATCCCAGAGACAAAGCGCGTTGCTGATCACCACCACCGCACCCCCGAGAGCGCTCAAGTGCAATGAGAGTGGGATGACGTCATATGATGTCGTCCCAGATAAAGAGAACCACCCCGCTGTCAATTGTCTAAACGATGAGCTGGAGGTGGTTAAAGTGTAACTAAGCCCAGGTTCACACTGAGCTGTGGGAATGAAGCTATATGAGTTCAGCTGAACTCGCACGATTTCACTTCCCCATGTCAGTCCCGATTTCCGCGGTGATTTCAGTGACATCTGTGAGGGGTTTTGGGCAGATGTCAATGGAAATCGCACCCCGAAATCGCAAAAGTAGTTCAGAAACGACTTTTTGAAATCCGTGCAGTGCCGCAGATGTGGTGTCGCACCGATTGGATTGGTGCCATTGATGGCAATTGCTGCCGATTTGACATGCGATTTGACAAAACGCTCCAGTGTGAACAAGGGCTTAAGGCTATTTTTATTCTTTTAGAGTGGAGAGGGACTAGAGTACCTGTCAGGGATTTTTTGCTGTCTGTGCCTGCATTTGAGAGATTCACTTGCAGAAAGCGCTGATCGGAGTGTTCTGGCGGGGGGCGTTCACCTGTCAGAACACAACAGCTCTGCGGGGGAGATCGCTGAACTAACCTTGCATGGTTAGTATAGCGGCTCTGAATGGCAAAATTATATGGATTCCATTCAATAAACACTAGAAGGTCATAGCTAGATATCATAAATGATCCAAAATGTCAAAAATAACATTATATGTTTCACTTAGAAAGTGATTAAACTTCCATATATTGGTGGCAGACCTATCATAAAGCTGTGTTTAAAAACTCCAGCTGTATGAACTAATAAAAAATTGTGATCATTTATATGATATTTAAGCCAGCCAATCCCATTAATAGATGAATAAGGTATAAATGATGAGGTGTGTGTGTTCCGGTGACAGAAGATTTCAACTAACGCAGAAGCCAGCACTAGGTGCACTTTGTACTGATAGTAAGTAATGTCCCTTGTGCTAAATTTTTGACTAAACCCAGTCTTTAAAGAAGAATGAGAATAACTACTATTACTAGGAGAAAAATTGTTATTGGAGGAAACCTGGTCTCCAGCCGAGGTTCTCCAAAGAGAGGGAGGGAGCTGCCGGACTATCGCGGTACGTTGGGTGTTGTTACTAAGGTTCATACAAAAATATTATATAAAATTTGACATTTTATTGTTGTTCTTCACACATTTATACATTAACAAATTTTAAAATAAACAAATATACAATAGGCATTTCGACTAGTTTCGCTCAACAGCTTCATCAGGAAATACATATGTTTTTTGTTTTACATCTGGGGAAGAAATCAGAAAAGGGAAGAGTTTTAGGGAAGAACATGGGAGGAGGGGCAAATCAGGCCAGCAGGTTGTTCAGCGATACCTAGGGATAATGCCCATAATTTATCAATCCAATGGTGGACAGTCAATGATAAGTGGGTGTCACCCAAGAAGATGTATGACACCCCCGGTTAGTGTATATATATCCCCCTCGAGGTGCATCTGGATGCATATGTGTGCCTGCCGTTCCTTTCCGGCGATTGGTAGGGCCCCTGGGACGGCATGGAGTCCCCGCCCATGTATTCAGGGCGGGTGTACTCCATGCTATGTCCTTGCACATGCCTTGGCCTAGGTTATCCTGGGCCATTGGGGATGGGCGCAGCGCGCGTGCCGGGCCCCGTGCGCGCGCACCTTATACCGGCCTTCACCAACTGCGCCGACGTGGCCCCCTACCACTCGCGCACGCGCGATGGGGACCGCCGGACGTGCGCGTGCGCGGCCGGGATACCAACGCGCTGCGGGACCCTTGACCTCCTGACGCCTGGCGCCGTCATCACGCCGGCGCCGGCGCGGAGGTTGGAGGGACAATAAAAAGCGGCTTTGGCCGCTCAGCCAGCAGGTCCTATCACCTCCTGGGAAAACCACAACAGGAACCAATACGGTAAGCAATCCGACTGCTAAGGATAGAGGAATGGGGGATAGCGGCCATTACTGACCGCTCCTTTGCCCCTCACCCTATACGTACTTAATTTAACCCTAAGCCTTATTCCCTAGGTCTACAAGGCTATCTGCACCTTAGGGCATTGTCCCCACACCAGACTATCTTGCCCCGTTGTTCCTGGTTGTATCCCGGTCATTGGGACTCACACAATACCACCCAGTGGTAAGCAGTCCACGGCTCTGTCCGCACAGACCATCTATTTGCCCGCACAGACCATCTATTTGCTCCCAGGTAAATGACCCCTAACCCCTCTTTGCACACCCCCAGAATCAATCCCTTTATCCCTCCCTTATGTACACCACTGCACACCCCGTCCTCCCCTTCCTATTCTGCGGCACATGTACCCCATCTAGTTGCCTCTGTTTTTGTTTCCCTATAGAGGGGACAATATCAATTCTATCATCCTGACAACAATTTTTATGCTGTGGCACCAGCGTAGTTGCAACACTTTAAGCACCATTTTTATTTCACATATTCTTTCACATTGAGCCCACTTTAGCTCTTAACTTCACACCTGCATCCCTTTCCTTCTTCCCCTCCTCCCCCTCCTCTACAGTCGATTCCCCACCTCACTTCCTGCACCTCCTGCACTTCTTTTTCCCCCACATTCACCCCACTTTTCCCTCCCCCCCCCCAACCCCCCCTCCCTCCTTTTGCCCCCCTTTTTTGTTTCCCCCCCTCCCCTTGTTCCCTCTCCCCACCCCCTCCATTTCCTCTTCCCTTCACATCCCACACTCCATCTTCATTTCCCCTTTCACAGCTTATCCTCTCCATTTTTCACCTTACTTCACCTCACTCCCACCTCCCCTCATCATCCCACACACATCATAGTTCAGCCCAACTACCACCACATGTTTCACTACCTCCACCCACTCACCCACCCTTTCCCTCAATCTCCCCTTGCGATCATGCACAGCTTCTTAACACCTTCTTTCCTCTTTTCCAGCTGATCTCCTTCACATTTGCACCTCCATCACCATCCACCATCTCCCCGTTTTTTTTTTTTCCGTTTCCCCCCCTCCCTCCTGTTTTTCCCCCCCCTCCCCTCCCCAGGCCCTTTTCCCTTTTCCTTCTCTTCCCCTCCCTCCTTCCCTCCCTAACCTTCCACCCTTTCTCTCTTTTCTTCCGCCTTTTCTCCCCCTCTTCACCCCCCTTCCCTTCACTCCCTTCCCATTTCTCACCCATCCACCCCTCACTCACTCATCACTGATAGATATACCCAATCAAGTGTTCACTCCCCCTTTTTTTTTCCCCCTGGACGTCGCACCGGAATAGAACCCAATATCGGGCACCCATCTCTTCTTGGGTGACACCCACTTATCATTGACTGTCCACCATTGGATTGATAAATTATGGGCATTATCCCTAGGTATCGCTGAACAACCTGCTGGCCTGATTTGCCCCTCCCCAGTCGCCGCGTAAGGCACTGGCGGGTGCACCCGTGTTTCCATAGATGCATTTCGATGGGGTAAGAGTCTACTCAACATTTACCTTCATATATCTTCTCCTCTTTACGAGAAATAACCAACATTGCTGATATATATACAGCAATGATTGATCTTAAAATATGAATGTTCTTCCCTAAAACTCTTCCCTTTTCTGATTTCTTCCCCAGATGTAAAACAAAAAACATATGTATTTCCTGATGAAGCTGTTGAGCGAAACTAGTCGAAATGCCTATTGTATATTTGTTTATTTTAAAATTTGTTAATGTATAAATGTGTGAAGAACAACAATAAAATGTCAAATTTTATATAATATTTTTGTATGAACCTTAGTAACAACACCCAACGTACCGCGATAGTCCGACAGCTCCCTCCCTCTCTTTGGAGAACCTCGGCTGGAGACCAGGTTTCCTCCAATAACAATTTTTCTCATAATATACGGATGATGGTACATATCATTTAATTTGTTTTCCCTTTTTTTAAATGAGACAGTTAGGCCACAACGTTTCATTAATATTTGGGTGGATAACACACCCTGGGTACATAACGACTGGGCACTCGCGACAACACGGACCCGACCCACAACCCGTCCTGCTTGTCGAGGATCCCCTCCTCGTGATACCCTGAGCTGCTTCTCCCTTTTTTCCCCACTCGTCCACCTTGTGGTCAAGTTTTGGGAGGCCTTAACTATACCCTTTCTTGTAAACATTTAAGACGTGTTAAAACATTGCAATTTGGTTGCACATTGAATTGATAGCTATAGACACACGTGATCTTGACACAAGATGGATATCCTGGGCACGGCTTGGTCCGGCTTCATGGATACAATACAGATATCTTGCACGACAAGTACTAACAAATCAGACGAAGAAATTAAGACATTTCTGGATCGGATGTTTAACCTTTTAAAACGCAAATCCCATCTATACTGGCATATAGAATATTTCCGGCAATACATGAGGGAGGAAATCTGTCCACTAGGCCTCCGAATCCAATTATTCCCCACTATCAAAGATCCCTCTCCATCGTTTAAATTAGCATGGGAAAAAATCCTTACCCAGTGCAGCCTAGCATTGATAGATACATTGATTTCACAATACTCATTAGACATGATTACTCTCGATGGAGAAATCAACAGGCTTAACACTCAATACCAACATGTTTTAGACGCTCCCACCTTTGTTAGCCAGTGGAAGGCTATTAGGGAACGCCTTACAGACATGAATAAAGAAATCATCACTAGTAAACAAATGAAGTTTGCCAAAGATCAACTGGCATTTTCAGAAGGATTCGCTTATAGATGGACAGGGAAAACAAAGGGTAGAAGGGTGGTTCCACCTGGTACTCCTAATAGAGGCACCAACACGCGGTACACAGAATCCGATTCCTCATTATCTTCCTCCGTGTCTCACCCAGCACCTTCCAAAAAAAAACCCTCGACGAGAACCACACGCAAACGAAATCGCTACAGTGGTAGTGCATCTCCGTCTGCCCCACCTAAAGTCAAAAAGACATCAGATAAACAGAAATCAGCCCATACCACAGGCGATCCTTCACCATCAACCTCCACACAGAGTGGAGGGGCAACGGGCTCGTCTACATTACACAGTGTCATACCCAAAGTTTTGGGGGCCTTATCTAGCAACCCTAAAAAGTCATTACTAGACATTGATTTTTTAGACTTAATGTCACCAGATTTGCGCAAACAACAGCAAACCAAACTGGACTCGTTTATTCGGAAGCCACATCCGACCCCTTTACAGACGAGCCTCAGCCAAACTTAAATGTGATTAACTTGGCTAACTGCCCGTTATCACAAGATGAGATTGCAGTACTACAACTAGGACTGGGTTTTTGCCCTCTTAGCCACATACAGGTCACTGAAACCATTAAAGATCTATATTTGTTTGCCAGAAATCTGACATTTAAATATATTTTTGACACCAACAGACACAATATTAACCTCGAACGTGAACTCACTGAGAAAACAAGACACTTCTCCATGGCAGAATTCAGGGCACTACGTGACCTGATGTTGTTATATGATGAGGGTAACACGGAGGACCATGGGAACACTGTTCCCGGAGAGGAGTCTGGACTGGATATCGCGTGCTCTAACTTGACACCCACGGTATTACCATCACGTAAATTCAAAATCAAATCCCAAAATTTCCCAGACCTTAACACTTTCCCAGCAATCTGGACCTTTTTATCTCAATGTATTAAGGACATGAAAATTAAAAGATGGGAAAAGTTCAATCCCAATCTAAGCCCTGCCCAATCGCATGCCCTCAAGAACTTACAAACACGTGACAATGTCGTCATCAAGCCCTCAGATAAGGGGGGAAACATTGTCATTATGTCACATACTCAATATCAAACAATGTGCTATAATGTACTTAAAAACACAGTCTGGTATGTACCGATTGATTCTACCTCCCTCATTGGCTTCACCGCTGAACTTTCTGAAATATGTGCACAAGCCTTTTGGCAGGGCCTAATTGACAAGGACACACTGAACTTTTTAATTCCCAAACATCCTCGCACACCGACGTTTTACACGTTACCCAAAACTCACAAAAACCTAGACCAACCACCTGGACGGCCCATAATATCAGGAATCGGGTCATTATCCGATAATGCTAGCAAATTTGTGGACAGCTTTCTCCTCCCTCATGTAAATAGCCTCCCGTCACATATCCGTGATACGGCAGACCTTCTTAGACATATAGAGGGAATCCAGGTTCCTCCTGACTCCCTCCTTGTGGCCATCGATGTCGAGGCGCTGTACTCGAGTATCCCCCACAAGGAGGGAGTCGAGACGGCCCGGATGTTCCTGATGGAACAAGAACATACTTCCTGGGCCCTAAATGAATTTATATTAAAACTTCTTGACTTTATTCTGACACGCAATGTGTTTTTATTTGAAGGCCAATACTTTTTACAATCACAGGGTGTGGCCATGGGCACGTCCTGTGCGCCATCCTATGCGAATCTATACTTAGGGGCATGGGAGAGAGAGATATTTTCTGAAGACCAATATGCACCTTACCTTGAATACATACTGTGCTGGTTTCGCTTCATTGATGACTTGTTCATCGTCTGGACGGGCTCATCACCCGTCCTAGACGATTTTATCAATGTCATCAATGTGAACGAAAGGAACCTAAGATTCACAGTATCCTCAGACACTAGCCAAATACCTTTCTTGGACGTAATGATGAAGATTGGGGAAAACGGCATTTTAGGCACAGACCTATACTGTAAAAAATCAGCCGGTAACACCTTACTACACGCTTCCAGCGCCCACCCCAAACCACTTGTACAAAGTATACCGTATGCGCAATTCTTACGATTGCGTCGCAATTGCACACGTGATGAAGATTTCTTCAGACAGGCTGCTGCCCTGAGAGATCGACTTATTCAAAGAGGTTATACTAAAACAAATCTTAGAAAAGCCTTCAATAAAGCTTACAGCCGCACACGTAATTCTCTGCTCTACCCATGCCCACGAGACTCAAACCCCAATACAGTGAAAATAATCACTCAGTTTTCGGCCCATCACAATCAACTTAGAAACATTGTCACCAAACACTGGCATCTCCTAACAGACCACCACAGCACAGCTTGGCACAGCACATCTCTGCATAGCACAGTTTGGCAGAGCATGGCCCTTCTCAAGTTGGCACGCTTCCCCCAGCTACCCAGCTCTTTCCTGGGCTTTTGCTTTTATTTAACCCCTCCTACTCCCAGGGACTTATGGGCCTTGTAGTTATGACCCAGGGATGGCTATAGTTAAAATCCTTCTTCAAGACTACAACTCCCAGACTGCTCCTGTGCAACCTATACAAAACCAGTCACAGCTAGGCCAGACGTAATAGCAACACCATCTTGTGGATAAAAAAAGTTCTGCAATTCAGTAACATTGTTATGCTCCATACAACGATCAGACTTTCTGACAACAAAACCGTGGATTTTTGTTTGAAGGTTGTTGGCTCAAATGTTGGCCAACAATTATGAACGTGGGATTGTGGTGATGTACAAGACGTGCGACGAGCCGAGAAAAAAAATGAAGTTCAATAGCCAGTGCGGCTCCTTCTGCTTGATTCCGAGCATGCGTGAACTTTTGTGCGTCCGACTTGTGTACACACGATCGGAATTTCCAACAGCAAAGTTTTGTTAGCAGAAAATTTGAGAACCTGCTGGCAAACATTTGTTGGCGGAAAGTCCGACAGCAAATGTTCGATGGAGCATACACATGGTCGGACTTTCCGACAACAAGCTCACATCCAAGATTTCCCGTCGGAAAATCCGACCGTGTGTACGCGGCATTAGTGTTACATAAACAAACGTGATTGCTGAGGAGGCCCCTGGCAGCTTTGTTGTCCTAGGCCACATCCTAGGTTGGCTATGCAGATATCTGGCCCCCGATTATATAACTGTATGCAAACTGAGACATCTGTTTTCACTGAAATATAAGAAGCAAGTTATATAGCTAATGGCCCATTCAAATGCACCTTTCAAGTTCATTATAAACTCAGTGCATATCCCATTTAGACCTATAAATTTATTGGAACTGACTTCAAAGAACAGTATGATTCAGTTACAAGCTGCTTTATACTGTAAACCGTTACCATTTGTTGTTATTCTGTACATAGAAATAAGGTCAACACTTTGGCAATTTAGACAGGCAGCTTTATGAGGGTAGGTGTGAATTTAATTATGTGTCAGTCTTTGCGTGAATGTTATGAGATCGATAAGTGTTTTCATTGTGTGACAAGCTTGCTGAATATGTAGTGGTGGGGGAGGACAGCTAAAGCCCTTCCAGTGGCTCATGGCTGTGTGAGAAGCAATTAGCTGAAAGGCAAACACGTGAGTCAATGGTTTAACAATAACCAAGTCATTTTGGTCAGGATGTGTTAATTTCTGCTTTATCAACGTGCTCATTTCTAAGGGCTCATTTATTAGTTTGATTTATTGGTGTCATGGGCATGCTTTATAGTGTTGTATAAGTAATGGTGGTATCTTCCCCTTCAATTAATATGATCTCTGTAGTTGAATACCCTTGCAGTAATAATCGTGGACGTTTCATCTGCTATAGAGGATTCATAAAAAGTCTTCTTCGTGCATTTTATCTCTTGAGATTTTATGTTCAAGGGCTCAGTCAGGTGAGCCTTACATCTCCCATTGCACCTGTATTATTGTGCAGTGTACTAAAATAAGTGTAATCTTAAGAATTGGTGTGAGCTCTCAGTTTGTCACATTATAATTTGTTTTTTTAATACGTTTCTAGAAATAGTTGGTAATTATACCTGGGAATTGGGGAAGCTATATTTGCTTATTGCATAAAGACATTTTGCCTCCTGGTTAGTAGTGCTGAACCATGATTGTGCTTTGCTGTCTCTCCCCGAATTTAGTTTTAGGGGGTATTTGCTAACGCTGAAGAGTGCAAAATCTGGTGCAGCTCTGCATTGAAAACATTTAGCTCCCAGGTTTTATTGCCAATGCTTAAAGTGATTGTAAAATCTTGTTTTTTATTTTCTCTAAAAATAACAAACATGTTATACTTACCTGCGTAGCGGACTTGCACAGAGCAGCCCCGATCCTCCTCTTCTCGCGTCTGTCTTTGGCTCTCCTGGCCCCTCCCTCCTGTTGAGTGCCCCCACAGCAAGCAGTTTGCTATGGGGGCACCCGAGCCGAGTCACAGCTCCATGTGTCCATTCAGACACAGAGCCCCCATTCGGCCCCGCCTCCTCTCTCTCCTGATTGACTAACTGACTTTGATTGACAGGGATCCAATGACACCGCTGCTGTGTCTTAGCCAGTCAGGAGGAGAGTCAAAGATGACCGAGGAACTTGTGGACATCACTGGAGAGAGATGGACCTCAGGTAAGTATTAGGGGGGCTGGAGGGTGGCTGCTGCACACAGAAGGTTTGTTATCTTAATGCATAGAATGCATTAAAATAAAAAAAAACTTCTTACTTTACAACCCCTTTAAAGTGATTGTAAAGGCAAAGATTTTTTTTTTTATCTTAATGCATTCTATGTGTACAGCAGCCCCCTCAATCCCTCTAAAACACTCACCTGCGGTCCCTCTAGATCCAGCAATGTTGTAGGAATGTCACGGCCAGGCCCGGATTTACTCCCTTTGCCGCCCCAAGGCCGGGTCCTTTAATGCCGCCCCCCCCCCCCCCCCCCCACACACACACACACACACCACCACTATTCTATTTATCGCTGACTGCTACAATAGATCAATTAAAAGCTTATCAGTGCAGTATATCAATGCAGCCCTATCAGTGCAGCTTAAGATTTCCATCTAATCTGTGCCTAACAGTGCAGCCTTATCAATGCCCATCAGTGAAGACTGATCAGGGGCCGCCAATGCAGCCTATCAGTGGCCATCAGTGCATCCTCATCAGACTCATCAGTGCGTCTATCAGTGCTGCCTTATCAGTGCATCGTAAGTGTGCCGCCTCATCTGTGCCCAAGAGTGTAGCCTTGTCAGTGCCCATCAGTACAGTCCCATCAGTGCTGCCTTTATCAGTGCTCATCAGTGCAGCCTACCAGTGCTCATCAGTGCAGCCTACCAGTGCCACCTATCAGTGCTCATCAGTGCAGCCTACCAGTGTCGCCTATCAGTGCCGCCTATCAGTGCTCATTAGTGCAGCCTATTAGTGCATCCTACCAGTGCCCATCAGTTCAGCCTACCAGTGCCGCCTATCAGTGCTCATTAGTGCCGCCTATCAGTGCTCATTAGTGCAGCCTATTAGTGCAGCCTACGAGTGCCCATCAGATCAGCCTACCAGTGCCGCCTATCAGTGCTCATTAGTGCCGCTTATCAGTGCTCATTAGTGCAGCCTACCAGTGCCCATCAGTGCAGCTCACCAGTGCCGCCTATCAGTGCCGCCTAACAGTGCATATCAGTGCAGCCTACCAATGCCGCCTATCAGTGCCTCCTAGGAGTACAGTGGCAATCAGTGCAGCCTCGTCAGTTTAAAAATATCACAGGCTGCTTACTAGTGTATATTAATTGTGTTTTGATTATAGCATGGAGCACTTTGCAGTGCATGAATTTTCACTGAATGTGGATTGTTTAATGGGTTTGCATTGATTTCAGCATGGAGCACTTTGCATATGCTGGAATCTATGCAAATGTATTAGACAGTCCACATTCAGTGAAAGCTCATGTACTGCAAAGTGCTCCATGCATGCTGGAACCTATGCAAACTTATTAAACAGTCCACATTCACTGAAAGTTTATGCACTGCAAAGTTTGCAGTGCATGAACTTTCACTGAATATGGACTGTTTAATGAGTTTGCATAGGTTCCAGCATGCATGGAGCACTTTATTGCAATATGCTCTGAAAATTTGCATTTTTTTTTTTTGCAAATTAAATGCAACTTACCTGCTGTCTGTCCTGGCCACCACTTGCGGGGGTTCCCGTCAGCCTCCTCTCTCTTTTCCTCCTACAGATAGTCACAGAGAGACCCCGCCCCCTGGGCCAAGGAGAAGATGCATAGGGCTTTCGCACGGAGGAGGGTAGGCGGAGCATTAGGCTCCGCCTCTGTCACTGGAATGGTCACATTTCTGGCCAGTCAGGGCGTTTAATGGGGCCGTCATTTGCTCCCTCCCCGTACTTAGTATAGCAAGTGCCACGCTACAGGCCGCCAAGCCGGGGGCTATATTTATGCAGGAGCCGGAAGGCGGCCGTGGGGGCAAGATACAGCACTGCCGCCGGGTGCTATGTTAGTGCGGGGGGCCAGGGGGGAGCAGAGAAGTCGCCGCAGGAGCGCCGCCCCTGCACCACTGCCGCCCCGAGGCCTGGCCTCGGTGGCCTTGTGGGGAATCCGGCCCTGGTCACGGCTGCCTGGGACCCCCCTCATTGGCTGAGACAGCAGCGCTGCACCATTGGCTCCCGCTGCTGTCAATGAAAGTCAGTCAGCCAATGAGAAGAAAAAGGCGGTGGACACAGGGAGTTGTGGCTATCGGCTCGGGTGCCCCCATAGCAAACTGCTTGCTGTGGGGGCACTCAACAGGAAGGAGTGCCCAGAAGCACTGAAGAGGGACCCAAGAAGAGGAGGATCTGGGATTCTCTGTGCATAATCACTGCACAGCGCAGGTAAGTATAACATGTTTGTTATTTTTAACAAAACAAAATTAGATTTTACAATCACTTCAATTGAACAAGCTGAAGTTAGAAGCTGATTGGCTACCATGCACAGCTGCACCGGATTCTTAGTGCACCAGTTTTCATAAACCTTCTCCACAGTTTCCTCAGAATGAATCAACTAAAAATTCGGTCAAGCAGCTATAATTATTTGAAATAATAAAATAGGTACTGTTTTACCTCCCAAAAGATGTGTCTTTCATCCAAAAGTTGTGGGGAGACAAACTGTCCACACTGAACAGAGAACATACATACAATTCAGTAGAAGCAATAACAATGATTAAAATATGTAAGGGCAAATGATTCATGTAGCATTTACTTCCTGGAATCCATCTGCCCTTAGCTCAAGCATGCAAACAGTAGAGTGTGCTTAGCTGAGAAAACCCATTCTCCTCTCCTGACTCCTGGGGTGTATGACTTCATTTGCCTAGACAAGAAACTAGGAACCAACTGAAGAAATATAAAAAAACAAAAAAACAAAACAAGTTTAAAACAAGAAAATAAATAATGTAAATGAATGCTTTGATAAATGATAAACAATATTTGTTACCTAGATTTTCTCCATAAACTTACTAAATTGTTTATTCAATGAGGAACTTTAGTCCCCTCTTTATTGACTTCTCCTCCATCCCTGCCACCTGCACCTCCATTATGATGTGGCAAAGAGTTTTTCCCAGCTTTTGGGTCTGGGCAAAGTTTTTCGGCACATCTGGGCATGCGCAGTTTGGTTTCCTGCACAGGTTTGGATTTTTTATGATAGCTGTCTTTGCACAAGTGTGGGGGAAACCCACACTTGGACAGATGGTTAGGCAACCCATGCGTGCACAGATGTGTCACAGGGCTCACTCAGGCTCAGTTCACATCTAGGTGTCGGAATTCCGGAACTTCTTTTGGGGGACAGGTGTACTGCAGTTCGTTGGGCGTCAATCTCTGCAAAATCTCGCCGTGATCGGGGTGCCAATGGAAGTGACGGTAATCGCAAGGGCATCCTGCATTTTGCAGTGATTCCGGATTTCAGGCAGAATCGTGGAGATTCCTCCCGCGATCCTGGGAAGCCTATATGTGAACAGAGCCTCAGGACCGGAAGCCCTGTAGCACATCTGTGTTTTAAATGTTTTAGCAGATAACAGCATCCTAGGAAATAAACCTTTGCTAACTTCTACATATAAGAAATGCACTTAGAATGCATGTAAATATGTACCAAGAGAACAAAGAAAGCGCACAAAATTATTTTAATACCATTAAAATGTGAATCCAGCCCAGCCTTGAACATACAGTAAGCACTTCTTACAATGGCCTTCAGTGCCACTTTGAAACATACACAAACCAACTGTAAGCAAAAACAATGGCTACATATTCGCAAGGTCTCGTGTACCACAGTAGCATACTGTATATTTTAGCAATAGGCAATAAACCTTTGAAAAATGTTTATCCTTTAAAGTGAACCTACCAACCTGTTGGAGCTTTTAAGTAATAACCATGCATACGATAAGCAATGACCCTATGTAGATAAGCCCTAGCCACCATCCCACTGTCTAAAAAAACAAGAATGCTTTAAAGCGAACCTTCACTCAATAATTACACTTTCCACCAGCCCAATCCTCCCATATACAACATAAAAAAGCACACCGTTTTTTAATTTTTTTTATATATAAATTCTTTATTTTCAATTTTGCAAAGCATATTTACAGACAAGCAGCCACCTAAGAAAGACAAAATTGAGAGATACATAGAACATTCAGCAGATAATACATACATAAGAATATGAATACTCGTAGAGCTACTTGCATATAAGAAGGTACATTAGGAATACAGTGAGGCAGAGCGTATTACGTTAGAGACAATTCCTTCATCTCTCAGCTATTTTTTATTTTTTTTAAGAAATTTTATTCGGGTTTACCATAGTACATCAATTTTAAAGAGAAATAACAGATCAGAATAAAATATAATCCAAACAAAATAAAATAAAGTACAGGCTTTGTTCAAAGATTATGGGAGCAGAGATTGGTACTGTTTAAAGCAGAACATTAGGCAACACTTGTGAGGCCATGGATTAGCACTAAAAATGAAAAGGCCTAGTATCTGATCCTATGTTCTGCCTACCAGTAGATGTGGTGAGAACAGAGTAGAAGTAACTGATAAAATAAATATATCTATATACACCTTAAGCCCCATACACACGCTCGGACAATCCGCGGACCAGGTCAGTCGGACTTTGTCCGACGTACTTTGTCCGATGTTGGCGTTGCGTACACACGGTCGGACAAAGTTGTCGGAATATCCGGTCCGGAAGAACGTCGTGACGTAAGTCGTCGTCCACGAGATTACAAAAGGGAAGTTCAGCACCACGTCAGGCACCCGTTGGGCTCCTTCTGCTGATCCCGTGTTTATCGAGAGTTAGTGGAAGTTTGGTGACTTAAGATTCGCGCTTCTCAGTTTTCTGACTCAGATCGTTACTGCTCTTCAGTTTGTGCTTGTCGTGCGTATCTGTTTATTAGTGCGTGTAGTCAGTTCGCATTTGTTGGTCATTGCGGCCTATATCTTGATATAGGACGCTTTGATTTGCACTGCTTATTGTCTGCTCGTTGCTGGTATTCACTTCGTTCTTTCAGGCCTTGCTGTTTATCGGTGCTTTCTGTTTGTCCGTTCTGACCAGCCGACCTTTTGTGACCTTCTGAGCGATGTTTCCCGTGCGTACTCGTCGCCGAGTTCGTGCTGTACGCGGAATTGGTGTCGGGCTTTTAGCTTTGACCCAAGACCCGTCCATGAACAGAGTGACGAGGAGTATGTGGACCAAGAATTGGTTGCTTCAGCGTGACCAGTTCTCGCACATGCCTTTGCTTCGTGAGATCCGGGAGAATAATCCTGATGATTTCAGGAACTTTCTCAGGATGACGGACCCCGATTTTCACCGTCTTTTGGCTTTGCTGACCCCCTTTATCAGCCGGCAGGATACCTGCATGAGACAAGCCATTACTCCGGAGCAGAGGCTTGTTGCCACGTTGAGGTACTTGGCGACAGGGAGAAGTCTTCAGGATTTGAAGTTCTCTTCAGGTATCTCTCCCCAGGCCCTGGGAATCATTATTCCAGAGACCTGTTCTGCCATCATTCAGGTCCTGCAGGAGGACTATATTAAGGTAACATTTCTACTTGACTATTCCCTTCTATGTATGCTCTGTTTGCTAATGACTTGTATTTTTGACCTCCTTCCCTAATTACCATGATTGCAATATGTTCTAATATGCTGTGCCCCTTTTCTCCTTCATGCATTTTTCCCTTCACTTACCTCACCAGCATGCTCTTCTGCCCCAATAGACACCTATGGCCTAGTCACTTAAGCAATGTCTTTTGTCTGCTGCATAGTATTGTTTGCCCCAAAACACCCCCTAAAATATGCACAAATGTTTGCTGTGTGGTTTACTTCATGTAGAGCCCCCTTTTTTGTTCTTTTGGTGGGGGGGGGGGGGCAAACTCATTAGGAACCCCCTCCCCCAACTGCTCTGTCAGATGGTACCAATCCTTTATCTGCTGGCTTTCCCAAGGTCCATACACACTATATACCTACCTCTTTATAGTGCGCATCTTTAGGGATGAATTCAGCAAAGCATGTAGTGCAAGGGACTGCCTCCATACATTCCATTTCCTATTTTTTTGTCTTCTTTCCCTCCTATTAGCTTGCTTGGTAATTTAATAATGTCACACTGTGCCTGCCTTTTTTTGGGGGGGGGGGGGGGGTTGAAATGTTATTTGATCTTTACTGTGGCCTGCCAATAGTGTTAAGTACAGAGGGTCTGGCCAAACAAGCCCACATTATTGAGCCATTTGCCAATCAATGAAGTGCAGAGGGTTAGCTGTCCACCACCCCCCCCCCCCCAAAACCCCAAGTTATTGCCAATGGCCCATCAGAAGTGGGGGGATTGATGGGGGGGGGTGAGTAATCTGTGAAGGGGAGCCTCTACTTTTCTGTGCAAATACTTTCCAGCCTCCAATTTTAGACAATGCTCTTGTTCCAAGATGTTGATTGTCTAATCTGCTTGCAATGTTTAGGTGCAAAGTGACTAAGTTTTTTTTCTTGTTTCACTCCACAGTTCCCTTCCACGCCACAGGAATGGCAGACTGTGGCCTCCCACTTTGCCAGCCGTTGGGACTTTCCTAACTGCGGAGGGGCAATTGATGGGAAACACGTCCGCATCGTCCCACCGCCCAACTCGGGGTCCTACTATTATAATTATAAAGGGTTTAATAGTGTAGTGATGTTGGCGGTGGTGTCGGCAACATACGAGTTTATGTATGTGGACGTGGGGATGAACGGCCGGATATCGGATGGTGGGGCCATTACGCACACGGAGTTCTACTGGCGTCTCCAAAGTGGCAGTCTGTGCTTGCCACCTCCAGAGGAGAATGCCGAAGGACTCCCCTTCGTCTTTGTCGCAGATGAAGCGTTTGCGTTGACTCCCCATGTGATGAGGCCGTTCCCGATGAGGACCCTCACCCCGGACCAGAGGGTCTTCAACTACAGGCTGTCCAGAGCCAGAAGAGTTGTGGAGAACGCTTTTGGCATCCTGGCCAGCCGCTTCCGCCTGTTCCTGACGGCATTTAACTTGGCGGAATACAAACTGAACCACATAGTTCTTGCCTGTTGCATATTGCACAACTTCCTCAAAAGACATAACAGGAACTATGTGGTGCCCGTTGGCCCAGATGTGGAGGGCCCTCCAAATGCCGAACTCACAGCCCTTCGAGTGGCACGTCCAGGCTTGCCCCCTCTAAATGCCCGTGTGGTCCGGGACCAATATATGCAGTACTTTGTGGGTAGGGGGGCCATTGCTCTGCCTGACGATGTGTGAGAGGCATTTTTTAATAAATCTGATATTTTAACCAACCTATGATTTCATGTCATTTCAGTCTTCTTTTTAGCTTATTTTACTTTGACATTTTTTCCCTTTGCCTTCGACAGTGGGAATGCACTTTCTGGGCAAAAGGAGGTAACAGTCTCTTCTTCCCAAAAAGATTATTCTCATGTTGTGTGTTTGCTACCTAATCTTTGGTCTAGAGAAGGTTTGTACTGCATAACTGACACCCAAAATACTCCTTTTCATCACCAGGTCTGACATGTGTGTATTCTCCAAAATGCTGTGCTCCGTGTTTTCGTACAAAGCACTGTGGGTGTCATTTACATAAGTCAAATCCGCTATGCTCTACAAGTGCATTGAAAAAGTTCCCCGGGAAAGAAAATTGGAGTGCAAAGTGGATTTGCCTTTAGTAAATAACACCCATTGCCCCCCATATCCTTTTCATTTTACATACATAATGCATTGTGTTTTTTAAATAAGGAAGCCACACATTTAGAAAAATAAAAGTTTACTAGGAAAACATTCCCAAGTGCGTTTACAATCTTCACGCCAAAACTGACAACATCTTGGTTATTTACAACATTGTTTACAAACATTCCGCAATTGGTAAAACCAGGCATGGAGCAAAACAGAACCTAGGAACTTGGAAAGTTCAACTTTGTAAAGTGAAGACAAGATCAGACATGACTATATGTTCAAAGTGTGTTTGATCTTGCCTTCATCACATGGGGGGGTCACCCCCGAAAAGTGGAAATTTGGAACATGCACACAATTTGGGACTGAAAATGGTCATTAGATGGTAAAACACATGCCTAGAAGCTTCAAAAGTGCCATTTTCCATCATGGGGATGAATGGACGTTTTTTGGGGGTGCAACCCCTTCACCACAACCACTTTCGTAGTTCGTAAAGTGTTTGCACCCCCAAAAAAACGTTGCCATTCATCCACCATGGTGGGAGCTAGCACATGTGGACACAATGTGTGCATGTTCCAAATTTCAGACAGTTTTTAAGTTGCAAAAGTGTTCTGAAGCTGGCACAAATGTGTGTTAATTACTTGGTGCGTTTTCATATTTTTCCTAAAACATCAATGATGTTCTTCAATTTTTGTTGAACATCATTGATGTTTTGCTTTATGTAATCTAGATCTCTATTGCAGACCATTATCTCTCCGATGAGTACGTGGGCACTCTCTGTGGTAAAGTGCGATTTTTCTTCCACAACATCCACGTCACCTAAAAACCACAAACAAACAAAAATGGGGTGTTGGAAATGAGGCAGCCATACATGGATTAGCTTACCAGTAGCTGTGTTCTCCCACACTCACCTGTTGTGGTGACAATTTCTCCAAGTTCGATGATCTCTCCTTCCTCCTCCTCCTCCTCCTCTGCTTCTGCTCTTTCCCCTTTTTTGGTAGGTGTTGGTTTGGGGGTTTCCTCAGACGGCCCAAGTTTTCGCTCCCCTATGAGAATGTCCAAAAGGAAGATTTAGCAACACAAGCTATTGAGGGCAGAAATAGGAAATGACAAACATTGCTTGAAAGTGACGGACACTATTTTAGTTTGGCCAGTTACAAATGTCAACTACATGAATGAAGTCACTTTGTAAAGGTGCTAAACTGACTAGCTTTTTGGTAGAAGTTTGTGTGATGGAGACCCCCCTCTAGTATCCACTGGAGCACATGTGTGGAAAAGCATAATAAAAAGGGGGTTTGGGTGTCCCAGCACTAGTGCTCTAGAGTCCAGATGGGTAAACAGCTACTGAGTGACCTCTCCTTTACATTGAATAAATTGGCTTTACATTCTTGATGACATTTCTAGTGAGAACAAACTTCCTTTCCCAAAAAAAACACCAAACATCGTATTATAAGTGGCCGAACGATCGAGGTTGCGTACGATCGAATGCACACACACACGACCATGACAGTGGCAGAAAGATCGAGGCTGAGTACGATCGAATGCACAGACGAACCTGAAAGTGGCCATTTTGGAATGTACAACTTGGTAAAAATCAAAACACAATGGAGCAGTATGCAAGCAAGAAATCAAACACAAAACACAACTACTTACTTTTTTGAAGAATTCTCTTGATCTTTCTGTACTGATCGGCCTCCCTCAGTTTCAGGTCTGACCAGCGTTTCCTGAGTTGCTCCTTGGATCGTTGTACCCCAAAATTATTGTACAGCCTTCTCACAACTTTAGACATGATCTTGGCCTTGCGGACATTGGGGTTGAGGTAAGGCCCATACTTCCCATCATAGTCGCTCCTCTTTAATATGTCCACCATCTCCAACATTTCTCCAAATGACATATTGGAGGCCTTGAATTTCAGGTTCCGGGATCGGGACGTTTCTGCCTCCGGACTTTCCTCGTCCTCCTCCTCGTTGGTGGGATATTTGTGGCGCACCTGCTGTGTCCCCGCCATGTGCTCTCCCCACTACGCCGTAAAGAGAAGGGGTGGGGAATAGACGAGAAAGATCGTCAGGGGCGGGCGGAGTTTGAAGCATGCGCAGTGTATATAAAACGTCACACGCCTGTGTCGTAGCCACGATCTGGGAGACGAGGGGAGAGAAAACTCACACGAGACGATCGCTACAAACGAAGGTACAATTTAACGTTGGTACATAACTAGCCTAGACTGATTTGAACTTGAGGCTTCTTGATGGAGAAGATTAGGAGAGTTTAGCCTGACAGAATTTTGAGGGTTTGGTGTGTTGTTGTGTCTTGCAGAGATTGATATGAAGGGATTCAACGACATGAGTTTTCTCCCCCTCTTCATTGCCAAATACAGGGATTTTCCCATATTGTGGCAGGGTATACACCCACATTACACCAACAAACCAAAGAGGCACGCAGCCCTGGAGGAACTTGTGGAATTTGTCAAGCCAAGGTTCCCCACGGCAACTGTTGATGATATTAGAAAGAAAATTGGCAGCCTGAGGAGTGCGTATATCAGGGAGAGGAAGAAGGTCGTGAAGTCTGAGGAAACTGCAACTTCAGCAGATGAGGTCTATGTCCCCAAGCTCTGGTACTATCAGAGTCTCCATTTTCTGAAGGACCAGGCTGATGTCACGGAGCCAACCTCAACTCCTCCTTCCACGCTTCCTTGCGCACAGCCCACCCCTGATGAGGCTTCCGAGGAGCAACCTGGGCCTTCCAGTCTGGAAGAGGTGGAGGAGCCCAGCTTGTTCCAGGTATAGTAGTTTTGTTACCATTTATGGGAATAATGAATGATGTTCACTTAATTCAGGATCGCCAATTGCTTAGTTCCTAACGTGTTTGACATATCAACAGACAGTGGTGTGGGAGACATTTGGGGCCAGAATCTAAACTGCTGGGCTGAGAATTGTATGGTTTTCTATTTGTAAACATTTTGCACCAGTCACTAGATGAGAATTGTGTGTGTTTGATGAACAAATAACTGAAACTATGTCCCTTTTTCCTACACAGGAAGACCTCAGCCAGGAGGTGGCTGTGGAAGGTGGCAGTCAGGAGGAGGCAGGGGTTAGTGGCAGCCACCAGCTGGGTAGTGGCAGCCAAGAGGGGGCTAGGCCTCGGAGCCTGACTGACACCCAAACCCTCCCCTCCGCCCTCCGTACAAAAGGGCGAGAAGGGGGGGTTATGCGGCACAGTCAGCGCTCCGGATGATCAGAGAGGCTTCAGACTCCCTACATGCCACACCCGCCGACGAGGAGACCTTTGGCTCGGTGGTTGTCACAAAAATGATGGGTATGGAGGTGGGGCAACGCAACATGTGTGAGGGGCTCATCCTCCATGTCCTAAATAAGGGTAGGGCTGGGGAGATGACCCCACTCACACATGTTTGCCATAGTTACCATGCTCCGCCTCCTCCTCCTCCTCCTCCTCCTTCTGCCACCCCACCAGCACGACAGCCACAGCGTGGAAGGAAGCGTGGAAGGAAGACCTGAGAGTGACGACCTGCAATCAGTCTGGTGTGAGAGAAGATGGAGCCTCTTGTAGTACCAGAGCCTGGGGACCTAGATGGCATCTGCTGCAGTTCCGGATACTTTGGACTTCACGACCAGATTGCACTCCCCTTAATATACGTACTCCTCAGGCCCCCAATTTTCTACGCTTGGACAATGATGGTTGCCGTGGGGGGCCAAGACTTTGCAAATTCCCCAAGTTTCACCATGGCTGCGTTCCTCTTTGGTTTGTTGGTGTGACCTAAATAAAGGTTTTTTTGATTTGAAATAATCATTGACTATTGTGTTTTACTTTGCTACAATGACAGTTTTTCTTGGAGTAGGCTGGTACATTTCACTAATCCTAAAGTAGAATTAACAAGGGGCAACAACAACAAACAACCTCCTAGTAAATTTAAGCAAGAAATACAAATGTAAATAATGTGTTTTTGGTAATTTGAGACACACAACCCCCCTCCAAAAAAATAAAAAAAAAACATTCAAATATGTATTCCCCAAAAAAAAAAATAAAAGACAAATCATGGTAAAAAAATAACAAAGATTCTTTTCCGTTCAGAGTAAAAATAAACATGTAGTGTATAAATGCTGCAAAGTAATAAAGAAGTAAGTTTGTGAGAAGTGCGGGTGAATAGGAGCAGCTAAAACATGTCATTCTTGTTGCATTGTAAAGAAAAAGAGAATGCGCTGCATTAAAGACATTTTAACATTGCAGCGTGACGAATGTGCTGTGTCGATTAGGAAAGGTAGTTTTACCTGACCGAGCGCTTCCGTCACAGAATTTCTTCTGAGCATGCGTAGCACTTTGTCCGTCGGACAAGCGTACACACGCTCGGATTTGGTGTGATCGGACCGGGTTGACGGCAAATCTTTCCAGCAGGAGATAAGACTTTGTCCGACGGACAAACCGACGAACACTGTCCGATGGTGCATACACACGGTCTGATTTTTCAACAACCTTGTCCGATCGGACCAAATTGATGAAAAAGTCCGACCGTGTGTATGGGGCTTTATAAGGACTCATAACTAGTGAACATAGTACAAAAGATTCAGGAAAAGAGTAAGGATTAATGGCAAGTCCATTAGAGGATGGGTGCAGACAGCACTCTGCAAGGGTGAGGGGGTTCACTGCCCAAGTTGGGTTCGGGGTCAAGTAGTTTGAGTTTGCCCAAGGAATTGGTTTGCCTTAGAATACCAGGTGGTGTATTGAAAGGTGAGCATGAGTTGTTGGATTTTCATCAGTGAGAAAGAGTATTCTATAAAGACTTGCCAGTGGGTGAAGAACGCTTGGTGGTCCCATAGTGAAGTATGTACCAAGAGAACAAAGAAAGCGCACAAAATTAATTTAAAACCATTAAAATGTGAATCCGGCCCAGCCTTGAACCTACAGTAAGCACTTCTTACAATGGCCTTCAGTGCCATTATGAAACACACAAACTAACTGTAAGCAAAAACAATGGCTACATATTCGCAAGGTCTCGTGTACCACAGTAGCATACTGTATATTTTAGCAATTAGGCAGTAAACCTTTGAAAAACGTTTATCCTTTAAAGTGAACCTACCAACCTGTTGGAGCTTTTAAGTAATAATCATGCATACGATAAGCAATGACCCTATGTAGATAAGCCCTAGCCACCATCCTACTGTCTAAAAAAACAAGAAAGCTTTAAAGCAAACCTTCACTCAATAATTACACTTTCCACCAGCCCAATCCTCCCATATACAACATAAAAAAGCACACAGTTTTTTAATTTTTTTTTAATATAAATTCTTTATTTTCAATTTTGCAAAGCATATTTACAGACAAGTAGCCACCTAAGAAAGACAAAATTGAGAGATACATAGAGCACCTTACAAGAGTAAGGATTAATGGCAAGTCCATTAGAGGATGGGTGCAGACAGCACTCTGCAAGGGTGAGGGGGTTCACTGCCCAAGTTGGGTTCAGAGTCAAGTAGTTTGAGTTTGCCCAAGGAATTGGTAAGGTTTGCCTTGGAATACCAGGTGGTGTACTGAAAGGTGACAATGAGTTGTTGGATTTTCGTCAGTGAGAAAGAGTATTCTATAAAGACTTGCCAGCGGGTGAAGAACGCTTGGTGGTCCCAAGGTTCTGTAGCATAATATCCTCTCTCAGCTTTTTGATTGTGATCAGCATAACAGTTGAATAAGTTGTGAACACACTTTAATACCTTCTTAGGCAATGACTTAGTATTTGAAGAACTAACCGTCTTTAGGGCTTGGAACCCGGCATCCAAATCAAAATGTCTCCAGTAGCCAACACAGAGGACGGAACAGAAAGAAAGGCAGATATATTTCTGCATATAAGCAGAGCAACCAGACGGGTAGGTACGTTAACAAAAACTTTGCCTTAGGTATCTCTTGGAGCAAAATAATTTCTGGTGGATAAAAGAGGAAGAAAATAGAGAGGAAATAGATGCTGAAGAAAAGAGGGGGGGGGGGGGTAAAAATGAAAAAATGTTAGGGGATGCTGTTGAGAGAAGGGTGCACCTCTGATCTGAAAGCTTGAGTACAGTTATAACTAAATCATTGCTCTTCAAGCGTCCATCACAAAAAACTGATAAGCTGACAAGTAAAGAAAGTCCATCCAACAGAACCAAGCACATCGTTTTTTTAATGTTCTTTTATCCTTTTTTTTTTTTAACTCGTGGTTGACTTGACCCCACCTCCATTCTCACATAGGCTGGAACGATGTAATGCCTCCTCCACAACTTCACATATCCCGAGAGGGATTCCTCACAGCATCCTGTCATCAGGGGAGCAGCAGCAAGAAACCAGATGAAACAGCTGGCTTCCAATGATGAAGAGAAGGATTATGGCAGCATGAGACAGTATGTGCAGTGGTAGAGCAGCATGGGAGAAAAGGATAATGCAAGATTTGTTGCACTTTTAAAGGCCCGTACACACGATCGAACTTTTTGACAACCAACATGCAAATTAGCTGGTTTGGACCAACATCCGACCGTGTGTACGCTCCATCGGACCAACTTTTTCCAGGTTTCATCTGACTTTTGTTGGCTGTGCGAATGGACCAACTTTCTGCCGATGGACCAAAGTCCAACCGTGTGTACACAAAACCAACGGACTTTTGTCCAAAGTACAAACACGCATGCTCAGAACCAATGCAAAAGATCAGACAACAATATAGAAGTTGACCAAAGGTGGCGCTGGAGTATTCAAACGTCCTCTTTTGAAGTGTCGTCAGTACGTTGAAACGTCACTACGTTCGTGTTGGTTGCCTAAAAAGTCTGACCGTGTATATGCAAGACCAACTTGGGGCCAACGCTCTTTGGACAAAAATCCACGGGAAAGTTGGTCCACGGTCCGATCGTGTATATGAGGCTTTAGTATGTTGCTCCTGGATAAAAGGTCAACACAATATTGAGAATGAATGAACTGGAAATGAGCCAGCATCCGTGAAGGTACTCTTTAAGTTAGCACACACCAGGCTGAACAAGAGAAAATCAATAGATTTTCCCTGCTGATGATGGAATTTAGACTGCAGCAGCACCTGTAGCTGCCTGAATACCTGAACAATGACTGCATCTAATAGAATGCAGTCACTGTTCGGCTGGGCTCCTCCGACTTTCAATTTTACTTTTGTTTGAGCCAGGGAACAGTGAAGTTGCCGGGGGAGGGGAGGACTGAAGAAATGTCACTTGTATGACAGTGTATGACTGTATGACAGTCACTTGTAAGAAATGTCACTTTCAGACAGCGCCGGGTCTCCTGGGGCCGCTGACATCACATTCCTTATGGCAAGCCCAGCAGCAGTCTCCGGGTTTTTTGGATGTCTACTCAGGGAAGGCTTTTACAGGTACATAAACATGTTTAAAATGCACATATAATCTTATGGAAAGATGTTTTTTAATGAATGGTCTGGCGACAGAGTCTCTTAAAGCCACTACAACAGACTGAACCTAAGATAAGACAGGAAGCACAGAAGACGATTTTCAGGATAACAACATAATCACAAATACTGTGATTTTCAAAATATAAAAGACTGTTGGGTTATCTGTAAGGGATGGCATAGACCTTCCTGTGCATATTCACTGCAATACAGACAGAGTCAGTTTGCCAAATATGCGGCTGTAGCACTTACCCCTGCAGGAGCCCCTGGAAATTACTGGGCTCTCTGTTCTGTCCTATTACCTATGTAACTTAAAAGTTAGGATGCTACCACTACCCAATACACAGAAAATAGGCAACAAGCAACTGAAAGGGTGTACTTATGCAATGCATTTAAACAATGCGGGAATCAACAAACAGCAAATTGAAAAGGTTTAAAGATGCTATACTAGAGGATGTGAACACTGACTTATAAGATGGAAATCAACTGAATTGTAGTGATGCTTTTGCCGGGGCCCTTCTGTAAGGTGGTACATGTGTAGCTGTCTCTTTAAGAGTGTGTAACGGATAGCTGGTGGGCTGCTAAACAAGGAGCCGTCTCTGTTGCATTAACTGTGTCAGTGTTAAAATAAAAACAGATGATTCAGATCACTCCTCCTGGTACACAGGAATCCGGTCCAGATCACTTGGTGGTCTGCAGTCCCCAGGTGCCTGGGACCCCGGAGACTCAGTCCTCCCGAATAGGTCCTCACAAGGCTCTCTCTTAGAGGTCTCTCAGCTCTGGTCCTTTCTGGTTCTCCCTTACAGTAGTCACTCACAGCAATGGGTCCTTCCAGCTCTGGTCCCAGCTCAGCAAGCGATCTCTCAGTTTATCAGTCTCACTGAAGCTATGCTCAGTCACCAGCAGCAGGTCTGCATCCTTTCTGTTTCAATATGTTTATTGATTTTTAACAAGTATAACAAAGCAATGATAATTTAAGAAAATAGTAGACCCACAACGCAGGTGGTACATATCAGTGTTCAAATTAGATAAAAAAAATAAACAAAAGTTTGAAACCAAAAGCATTATAATCATATGCTAGTAGTTAGAAGGGCTGCATCCTTTCCGGTGTAGGCACAGATAGCCCAGTGTTGGGCACCCACACTGCAGAAGCTCTGCCACCAGTCTGCCAGTCTGCCTGTCTCTCCAGATCTGCCCAGGAAAAAGCCCATTTCTCCTCCTCTATTGTGCTTCATCAGCCTCCCTTCATTTGTATAGAAAGTCCTCTTGCCACTGATTGGCTCAGATCCTCTGCTGGCAGGAGGAAGGGGGCAGGAGTGAGCAGGGGATTTCACACAGAGCCCACTCTGCTCAAACAGCAGGAAAGTGAGGGGTGAGATCCGGCTGTTGCATAACACACAGAAGTCCCAGCTTTGTCTCTGCTCACAGCTTCACACAGCCAGCAGAGCACCTGGCTACACAGGCATTCAAGATAAGCTACCAAACTGCTTACAAATAGCAGTGTGGTAGCCATTAAAAAAATTAAATTGCTTCTAATGTCAAAACTTTTTTCACCCTAATGCAGTCTATGCATTAAAAGAGTTAATGGTTATGGTTAATAAAATGGCCGCTATGGCCAATTTTACTCCAAAAAAGAGTGTCGGTCTTATCTTTTTAGTTATAAGTTGGAAGTGGGGTTCAGAGGTCTATAGCAGTCTATGGGAGGACATTTGGCATTACCTCTGGTATGCCTTATGCCGCGTACACACGTGCGGACTTTTGCCGGCGGACCTAGTCCAGCGGACAATCCCGCCGGACTTTCCAGCTGGGTCCGCTGGACTTTCCGAGCGTGTGGACTTGCCCACACACGTGCGGACTTGCCCACACACGCACGGACTTCTCCGGCGGATAATCCGCCGGCCAAAGTCTGCGGGACTTTTGAAAATGAACGGACTTGCCGCTCATCGGCAGTCCGTTCATTTAGCACGTGACTTCAGGTACGTAGCTAGCGTAGGCAGTAAATGCCGGCGCGCTAGCTCCGTCACCTGTCATGGATTTAAAGGGAAACCCCACGCCGAAAAACGGCGTGGGGGTCCCCCCCAAATCCATGTCAGACCCTCATCCGAGCACGCAGCCTGGCAGGCCAGGAAAGGGGTGGGGACGAACGAGCGCCCCCCCCTCCTGAGCCGTACCAGGCCCGTGCCCTCAACATGGGGGGTGCCCTGGGGAAAGGGGGGCCGTGCTGCCCCCCCACCCCAAGGCACCTTGTCCCCATGTTGATGAGGACAAGGGCCTCTTCCCGACAACCCTGGCCGTTGGTTGTCGGGGTCTGCGGGCGGGGGCTTATCGGCATCTGGGAGCACCCTTTAATAAGGGGGCCCCCAGATACCGGCCCCCCACCCTATGTGAATGAGTATGGGGTACGATGTACCCCTACCCATTCACCTAAGGTGTAAAATGTAAAGTAAAAAAAACACCCACACTTTTGAAAAAATAGTTTATTGCACTGCTCCGGGGGTCTTCTCGCCGGACTCCCCCGCCATTTACCAAGCTCTTTTACCGAGCGGGGGAAGTCCGGCTACCTTCTTCGTCGTCGCCGCCGTCTGGGGGTCTCGATCCGCCTTCGGGGGTCTTCCGGGGGTCTCTTCTGTTCTTGCGGCGGTCGTCGTCTTCCGCGCCGCCGGCGCCTTGTCCTTCTTCTTCTTCTTCTTCTTCTTCCGATGTTGACCCGACGCTCTCTCTGCCCGGAATGCCTGTGCCGCTCTGCGCTAGGACTTATATAGGGGCATGGGGACAGGGTCACATGTTCATGTCACATGGTGACCCCGCCCCTTGTGTTGTCACAGTCCCGGAGGATGCTGGGACTGTGACATCGCAAGGGGGCGGGGTCACCATGTGACATGAACATGTGACCCTGTCCCCATGCCCCTATATAAGTCCTAGCGCAGAGCGGCACAGGCATTCCGGGCAGAGAGAGCGTCGGGTCAACATCGGAAGAAGAAGAAGAAGAAGAAGAAGAAGAAGAAGAAGAAGGACAAGGCGTCGGCGGCGCGGAAGACGACGACCGCCGCAAGAACAGAAGAGACCCCCGGAAGACCCCCGAAGGCGGATCGAGACCCCCAGACGGCGGCGACGATGAAGAAGGTAGCCGGACTTCCCCCGCTCGGTAAAAGAGCTTGGTAAATGGCGGGGGAGTCCGGCGAGAAGACCCCCGGAGCAGTGCAATAAACTATTTTTGGGTGTTTTTTTTACTTTACATTTTACACCTTAGGTGAATGGGTAGGGATACATCGTACCCCATACTCATTCACATAGGGTGGGGGGCCGGTATCTGGGGGCCCCCTTATTAAAGGGTGCTCCCAGATGCCGATAAGCCCCCGCCCGCAGACCCCGACAACCAACGGCCAGGGTTGTCGGGAAGAGGCCCTTGTCCTCATCAACATGGGGACAAGGTGCCTTGGGGTGGGGGGGCCGCACGGCCCCCCTTTCCCCAGGGCACCCCCCATGTTGAGGGCACGCGGCCTGGTACGGCTCAGGAGGGGGGGGGCGCTCGTTCGTCCCCACCCCTTTCCTGGCCTGCCAGGCTGCGTGCTCGGATGAGGGTCTGACATGGATTTGGGGGGGACCCCCACGCCGTTTTTCGGCGTGGGGATTCCCTTTAAATCCATGACAGGTGACGGAGCTAGGGCAGCGGCATTTACTGCCTACGCTAGCTACGTACCTGAAGTTACGTTCGAAATGAACGGACTGCTCCGTGTGTGGGCAAGTCCGTTCATTTTCAAAAGTCCCGCGGACTTGCCTACTAACGGCGGGATTGTCCGCTGGACTGCCAAGTCCAGCGGATAATTTTAAAACCAAACTTAAAACTTTGGTCCGCCGGACTTTGGCGCCAAAAAGTCCGCCGGCGCCCACACACGAGGGGATTATCCGCTGGACTTCAGTCCAGCGGATAATCCCGCGGGATTGTCCCTTCGTGTGTACGCGGCATTAGTCAAGCACTGGCGGGAGACCTCAGGAGAGGAGGTAAGGGACTGCTCTTTGCAATGATGTAAGTATAATATCTTTTTTATTTTAAATAAAAAATATTTATATTCTTTGGTATCACTTTAAGTTGGTAAACACATAAAGTATCTGTAGACAAAACTTTTGGTTTTCATTTTGGATAGAGTAGGGAAAGATTAGAACAATCTTGTTAGTCTCAGGCTTCTATTTGAGAGAATCCTTCACTTCCTGTTGGGTAAAAGCCTTGTTCAAGAAAACTAGGGGGAATCTCTAACAGCAACACTGTTATGCCCCATACACACAGTCGGATTTTCCGACGGAACCATGTTGTCGGACCATGTTGTCGGAAATTCCGACCGTGTGTAGGCTCCATCGGACTTTTTCCGTCGGATTTTCCGACGGACAAAGTTTTATCTCCTGCTCTAAAATTTTCCGACAACAAAGTCCTATCGGACTTTTTCCGATCGTGTGTAGCGAATTCCGACGGACAAAGTGCCACGCATGCTCAGATCACATTACAAGACCAAAGCTATTGGCTACTAGCCTCTACGTAGTCCCGTCGTAGGCAACAAACGTCACCACGTTCAGAACGATCGGATTTTCGACAAAAAGTGTAGCTGCTGACTTTTAATAATCAGACACTCACCTGTCCCACGGGCCAGCGATGCGGGCGTACAAAGCGCCGCTCCTCTCCCTCTCCTCTCCGCGGCATCAGCATTATAACTGTGGGCACCTGGCTGTGGTTTCAAATCCGGGCGCGCACCGTGCATGGGCGAGCCGCGCTGCGCACTGTGCTTGGCCGGGCAATCTTCTGGGACCTGTGACGTGTCCCAGAAGATTGCAGGGATGGAGGGGGGAGAGATGATCTTCCTTCCAGCATCGTGGTGCCAGGGAGGAAGTGGGAGCTGGGTGCCTGTAAAAACAGGGTACCCGCTCCTCCTTAAAAATAAGGACATGCCAAATGTGGCATGTCAGGGGGTCACCTGCACTTAAAGCGGAAGTTCCATTTTTGGTTGGAACTCCGCTTTAAGGCTATTCTCTATAAATGCAGGAAGTTAAACAGTGTGCCGTCACCACATAATCATTTAGTATAGCACTAAAGCATTAGAGCTACTGGCTCAGAACGCAAAATTACTTGAAGCAGCTGTGACATGCTCCTACGGCTAGGATGATACCAGACGTGTCAACCTCAAGAGTTGCCAAGTATCTGGTATTCCTGGCACTTTTGATATGTCTGGAAACCTGACTTATTTGAAAACTGTCTTATAAAATCACCCCAAACAAATATAATGAAAGCAACAGAGCTGCTAGCAGGTGCAATAAGATAGCAAACACTACCAAATGCCAGACAGCCCTGAACAGGTTATACAGCTCCAATAAGCAAAATAAAATAGAATTTAGTAAAGGCTCCCGTAGGGATTAGATTATAATTTCATAAACTTCATGCAAACAGCTTTAATGAAACCAATTTAGATATATTAAAGCTACAGTTAAAATGTAAGCTCTTGTAAAGTATCTGTAAGGGTTCTTGCACACGGGTGGCTAAGTCCATTCAATGTAAATGCTGAGAGAAGCCCAGGTGCAGCATGCAGCCTCCCGTAGACATGAATGGCTGTGCACTGCTGTACTCATGTTTATGTCTGCATCGTTATATAACTGAGTATAGCAGCTTTCCTTTTTTTGCATAAGCCCATATATTTAAACCATGTTTACAATAGCACCAGCAAGAGGTCCAAAGAATAAGTATAATTTTAACAGAAAACTAATACTGGCAAAATAGTATGTGATTTCGACAAGCAGTACAGCAAATAATTAGGTTGTGTAAAAATTAGGCCTTGTTGAAGTCAATGGGACCATGGGTGCCAAACGTGGCTATGGCAGTTGTAGTGTGGTATGTCAATGTAAAATGTATATATACTCTAGTAGCTCTACCACCGCAGGAGCAGCTTGGGATGACGGGTCCTCTATTGTGCTATGACTTTTGAAGCTGCCTGGCCCCACTGACATACGTGTGTAACATAAGCTTTAGTATACTACCACTTTGTAACACATGGAAACGGCCATAAGCAACTTGGTGGTAGATTAATCAAATGTATCATGGCAATGCTATTAAACAAAAGTAAATCATTAAACAGGCAAATTAACAGGTTTAACGATGCTGTACTGGATAAAGTGAACACTATCCCACGAGATAGCAATAAACTGTACAATAGTTACAATAAACCAAATTATAACTGGTACCAACAGGCTAAAAAGTATCAGCAACAACAGACCCAAAGAAACTAAAGGTCCACATGCACACAGTATGCATACAACTCCAATAGTGGGGCCCTTCTGTAAGGTGGTGCATGTGAAGCTGTCCCTTTCAAAGTGTGTAATGGATGGCTGTTGTGCTGCTAAGTACAGAACAGTCTCTGTTCTGTAGCAAGGGATTAAGTGCTGTGTTTCTGCTCACCAATCCTGGCAGGCAACAGGTCCAGTCCCATAAGCATGGTGGGACTGGACCGGTAGCTGTCCAAGAAGCCCCAGTCCTCACAAATGACTGCTCACTAGCTCTCCCTGTGTAGGCACTCTAGACAACAGGTCCCTCCAGCCTTGGGTTCTGGCACGGCAGTGTCTGTTTTTTGGTCCATGGTGTGGCTGTAGATACCCCAGCGATAGGTCTGTACTGCTCCAGGTCCCCACACACAAAAGGCTCACCATGGCTCAGTTTCTCAGCACTCTGTCCCAGGGGGACTTCACAAAGAGCTGCTCCAGTAGTACAGCAAGGAAGCGAGGGGGGAGAGGTGCCCCTCAACAGTAATACAGTAGCAGGAGGGTGGGGGATTTTTTTTTTAATGCAAGCAGCTGAAGTGCTTGATGTGGTATCATCCTCAGACATTTTCCCTAGAAGAGAGGAGAGGAGGGAGACCCAGCATGAAAAGGCAATAAGGTGTGTTGCAGTGCAAGGAGAATGTTCATAGAATGAGAGAGCAGAGTGACAGAGAAATAAACCCATGTGTGATGCTTCCTAATTTGCTGTCCAGTCTTGGTGTTGGAGTGAGGGGAAGACCTGTAAGTTAAAGTGAAAATTGTAACAGAGAAAGGTCCCCCTCGCCTGTCAGACAGCACAGTTGTTTGAATCTCAGGACTGGATATGCAGAAATACAAATCTCCCTTATAGGTAAAACATTTCTCAAATATGTATTTCATGTGTGTATTTAGCTGTTTGCCTGGCTGAGGAAATCTTTCAGTGAGCTGGGAATTTCCATGTACGCACACAAAAAAGTTTAAACATAAATGTATTGTGTAGAACGATCGTAAAAATAAAGGGTTTTATCATAGTCCCTCCTGTGTAAAGATTATACATTTTTTCCCAGTTCATACACTTTTTGTGTCTCATAGGGGTTGATTTACAAAGGTCAAATAGGCTGTGACATACCTCCCAACCTTCCCGGATTGCCCGTGAAAGTCCCGCTGTGGGAGGTCTGCCCGCGTCCCGGGGACCTTCATTCAAGGACAATCCCAGAGTTGCCCCCTTGGCCGACCTGATACCCCCTAAAAAATGATGCTGCATCGCCGCTGTCCCTCACTGCCTGCTGTACTAGTTCTGGCTGAGACCCGCTTTATTTCACCCCCAGACGCTGCCTGGCTCACTGCCAAAACAACTGGTTGCTAGACATGGCCCGCCTGGCATCTAACAACCAGTGACGTCGCGACGAGGAGGAGAGCGGAGCCCCAGCATTCAGATCGAGCTGGAGGAGGATTCCTCCTCCTCGTGCCTAAACTCCGCCCCTGGCTCCGCCCCGACTCCGCCCCTGACTTTTCCTTGAAGACTGTTCCTGCCGCTGGAAGAAAGGTAGGAGAAATGCTCCCTGCACTGCCCTGAGGACGCTCATGGTCATTCTGCTCCCTCCCATAAACTGCACTCCAGTCATACTGTAAAGTCCCCCCATACTGCCCTCCACTACCCATTATTATACCCACCCCCTCCCATTATACTGCCCCCTTCCCATTATACTGCCCTCCACTGCCATCCCTCCCATTATACTGCCCTCCACTAACCCCCCTCCCATTATACTGCTCTCCACTACCACCCCTCCATCATACTGCCCTCCCTCCCATCATACAGCCCTCCACTACCACCCCTCCCATCATACTGCCATCCACTAACCCCCCTCCTATTATACTGCCCTCCACTACCACCCTCCCATCATACTGCCCTCCCCTGCCATCCCTTCCCATCATACTGCCCTCCACCCCATCATACTGCCCTCCACCCCATCATACTGCCCTCCACTGCCACACCTCCCACCATACTGCCCTCCACTGCCATCAACGCCCATCAAAAACTGTAACAAAAACTCAAACAAATTTAATTGCAAAATAAAATATAATGGTGAAAAATAATAAATAAATAAAATATAAAAAAATTAAAAACTACTGATCCCGTCCACTGCCCTACTGATTATGTCCACTGCTCTACTGATTATGACCACTGCTCTACTGACCATGACCACTGCTCTACTGACCATGTCCACTGCTCTACTGACCATGTCCACTGCTCTAATGACCATGTCCACTGCTCTACTAACCATATCCACTGCTCTACTAACCATATCCACTGCTCTACTGACCGTGTCCACTGTTCTACTGACAATATCCACTACCCTACTGACCACCTTCACTGCCATGCTGACCATGTCCACTGCCCTACTGACTAACACCATTCACAGTCCACACTGGCCCCACTGACGGAACTACCAGCAAAGGTTGCACCTGCCACTGGGTCCTGGCCTTCTGCCACCATGGCGGTGCCCAAGACTGCAGGACTGCACAACATGTAAAAGGGATCCGTTGTGGGACCATGAAGGGTGGTGGGATCAGTGGGATGGGCTCTGGGCTCGGAGGAAATGGCCCAGGCCGGAGGTCGGGGGGCCTTTCATGGTTTCTTGCACCAGGGCCCTGAAGGTTCTAATTAGGCCTCTGCTACACCCTGTATATAGCTCATCCCAGTACCCTGCACCCTGTATATAGCTCATCTCAGAACCCTGAACCCTGTATATAGCTCATCCCTGAACCCTGCACCCTGCATATAGCTCATCCCAGAACCCTGCACCCTGCATAAAGCTCATCCCAGAACCCTGCACTCTGTACATAGCTGATCCCAGAACCCTGCACTCTGTACATAGCTCATCCCAGAACCCTACAATCTGTACATAGCTCATCCCAGAACCCTGCACTCTGTACATAGCTCATCCCAGAACCATGGACTGTGTAATTATCTCATACCAGAACCCTGCACTCTGTACGCAGCTCATTCCAGAACCCTGCACTCTGTACGCAGCTCATCTCAGAACCCTGCACTCTGTACATTGCTCATCCCAGAACCATGCACTCTGTACATAGCTCATCCCAGTACCAAGCACTCTGTATATAGCTCATCCTACAACCCTGCACTCTGTACATAGCTCATCCCAAAACCCTGCACTCTGCACATAGCTCATCCCAAAACCCTGCACTCTGCACACAGCTCATCCCAGAACCCTGCGCTCTGTACACAGCTCATGCCAGAACCCTGCACTCTGTATATAGCTCATCCTACAACCCTGCACTCTGTATATAGCTCATTCTACAACCCTGCACTCGGTACATAGCTCATCCCAGAACCCTGCACTCTGCATGCAGCTCATCCCAGAACCCTGAACTCTGTACATAGCTCATCCCAGAACCCTGCACTCTGTACATAATGCACTCCAAACACTGCATTCTTTTATCCTTTTTTTAATGAATGTGCTGGGGTTTGTATGTATCCATGAGACTCTTGTTTGTGGAACAATAATAAAAGCCTATTTCATAGGTACAAGAAAGCCAGAGTTTTGTTTAATGACGCCCCTTAAGCTCCTCCCACTGTCAGAAGTTTGACCATGCCCACATTTGCCACTGTGCACTATGCAAGGTTACTTCCTTCCTCAAGTGTCCCTCATTCTGAAGTTCAAAAGTTGGGAGGTATGGCTGTGCACTTGGCAAAGTGCAGTTGCGCCAGAGCTTAGTAAATGAAGTAAAGCTTCACTTTGCAAGGAATACATAATCACATGCAAGGAAAAAAAAAAAATGCATTTTTGTTTGCGCATGATTGGATAATGAAAGTCAGCAGAGCTTCCCCTCATTTACTAAACTCTGCAGCAACTGCTCTTTGAAAAGTGCACAATCTATTTGCCTTTAATAAATAAACCCCATGGTGTCTACAGTTTTTTGCATCAACCTGTGCACAGCAGGGAAAAGCATGCAAGCTTAACTAGAAGTAGGTAGGACTACAAGTACTCACTTTTCCACAAAATGCTAGCCAATTTTTCATCTGTACTTGGGAGTTCAACTAAGACAGCTAAGGGCTGCCACAGAGGAGCTGTACAGTGGCAATGACAGGAATGAAATGTATCTGGGACACTTCAGTCATGTCTGTGCCTGCAGCAGCCTGATGCATTGGAAGTCCAATCAGACGTCCAGGCAGTTTTATACAAGAGGATGTTTGTGAGAACAGGCAGTTCTTGAATCTTCATCATAACAGAAGGAAATATCTGCCAGTGTATGTTCAGAATACATGGAAACTGTCAGGATTTGACCCTTGCAGACTTTAAGAGCTCAGAGTTACGTACCACATCTCACATTTAGCAGTTATTTCTCAATTTTCTGCTGCTATACAACCACAATACCTCATAATTCTCCAAAACCTATATTTTATTCACAATAGAAAATAGAAAACATATCAAATGTTTAAACTGAGAAAATGTACCATTTTAACTGTTGCGGCTGCTCAATGTACATATACTGCAGCAGGGCGGTCGCTCTGCACTGGATTACCTAATACGTGATCTGGCCTTCCCAGGTAGAGGGCGCGCACATGCTACCGGCACCACGACTGTGCTGTGATGGGACACAGCAGAAGTTGACCAATAGATGTCCGCCGCCACCCGCTGATCATCGGGCAGAGACACAGACAGGGAGAAAGTGATGGATTTAATGGAATAAAAATTCATCACTTCCCCTAGTAAAAGCCGCACACATAGTAAACACAAACAATGGTTAGGTACACAGTTACCCCTTTGATCACCCTAGATCAGGGGTCGCAACCTACGGCCCGCTGGCCGCACCCGGCCCGCCGCCGCTAAATGTCCGGCCCGTCAGTACACATAATGAATTCACGTGCACCCGGCCCGGGGACATTATAACCCCTTCACGCCAAACATACATAAATATGCGACCTTGGCTTGAAGGGGATGTTGCAGCTGTAGGCATCTTCCCAGTGCCATTTTATTAGAGCCGGAGGTCCTCTTTCTTGGAATAACAACCCTTTCGGCTAAGAAGCCGCTCAGCTGTTATCCCAACCAGCGGAAGGGGATGTTCCACGCACCAGACATTTTCGTGGTTCACCCGGGCTCACCCGTCCCACCAGGAGGCCCGAGCGACCATCTGATCAGGTCTCGGATCTAGTAACCTGGAAGCGATGTCATGACATCACTCCTGGTTTACAGAAGACTTAAAGGTGCCAAATTTAGAAAAAATTACAGTATTCAAAACAGCCAAACTCTTCATTTTTAGACAACAGCCAAACTCGGGTCTTATAGACTCGAGATCCCTCCATAAAGAGTATCTGTCAGTGCCTATTACTGTCACAAGGGATGTTTACATTCCTTCTGACAGTAATAAAAGTGATCAGAATTTTTATTTTTTAAAGGGACAGTGTAAAATAAATAATTAAATGATGCTGCTCACATCCTTACTGGGCTCCCTGATTACACAGGAGACCCCAGTAAAGGTGGCGGTGGGACAGAGTGGGACCCCTTCCACTGCCTGTAATAGTAATCCAGGGGCTTCTTAGCCACAAGGATTACTTCTACTTTGTACAGACTCCCTGGGGCTAAAAAATGATATCACAATCATAGCTACAGCAAGGACCGAGATATCATCCTTCCAATCCATTTGGAAGGGATTTTTTCTGTCATGGATCTGTCACAGTGTGTCACATGGCTTTTAGGTGCTTACTTGATAAAGTTATGGCTGTACTGAGTGTTACAGATTGTAACCCAGTACAGCCATAACAAGGTAAGCACCCATCCATGAAAGAACACATGCTGACTGTGCTGCCTGCATGATGATCACAATGCTGATAATTATAACTTGCTATGCTGTGTGTAAGCATAAGTGAGACACAGTGAGGATTCTATCCTCTGTTCTCCACCCACTGTGTGCAGTGCAGCCAAGCTACCCTCCTCAGTGCAGCCATGCTATCCTCCTCAGTGCAGTGCAGCCATGCCATCCTCCTCAATGCAGCCATGCTCTCCTCCTCAGTGCCACCATGCTATCCTCCTCAGTGCAGCCATGCTATCCTCCTCAGTGCAGTGCAGCCATGCCATCCTCCTCAATGCAGCCATGCTCTCCTCCTTAGTGCTGCCATGCTATCCTCCTCAGTGCAGTGCAGCCAAGCTATCCTCCTCAGTGCAGCCATGCTATCCTCCTCAGTGCAGTGCAGCCATGCTATCCTCCTCAGTGCAGTGCAGCCATGCTAACCTCCTCAGTGCAGTGCAGCCATGCTGTCCTCCTCAGTGCAGCCATGCTGTCCTCCACAGTGCAGCCATGCTGTCCTCCACAGTGCAGCCATGCTGTCCTCCTCAGTGCAGCCATGCTGTCCTCCACAGTGCAGCCATGAGGTCCTCCTCAGTGCAGCCATGCTGTCCTCCTCAGTGCAGCCATGCTGTCCTCCTCAGTGCAGTCATGCTGTCCTCCTCAGTGCAGCCATGCTGTCCTCCTCAGTGCAGTCATGCTGTCCTCCTCAGCGCAGTCATGCTGTCCTCCTCAGCGCAGCCATGATGTCCTCCTCAGTGCAGACATGCTGTCCTCTTCAGTGCAGCCAAGTTATCCTCCTCAGTGCAGCCATGATATCCTCCTCATTGCAGCCATGTTCAGCTGCTGAGCCACCTGTCGCCTCACATCAGTCTCGGCAGTTGGCACCTGAGAACAGGAGGTGGGAGCTGAGTCAAAGCATTGTAGTATTACTCCGCCAGGGAAGGCAGTGGGCAGTGACAGCTGGGATTAATTAAGCAGCAGAACAATATTCACCATGGCTTAATGTACATGCGCCCCGAAAAAGAAGAAATAGTCCGTCCATTGCGCTCATCTCCTAGGCCCCTATGTTGACCTGATGGGGCCCAGGAAAATTGAATTACTCCCCCCTTCCCTAAGCAAGTAGGAGCGGGGGTGAAGTGTAGAAAGCCCTATTTTTTTAATATGACGTTAACTGTAAAGCTACCTGGGCCCCCCCTGTGGAGCTGATGGGGCGGGGCCCAGTACAACAGGACTGGCTGTACTGCCCTATCAGTGGCCCTGCCTTTAATAATAATATTTAGGGATGGAGTGTAGTGGGCTGCCAACATCCAAAGTAAATATAGTACTGGTACTAGGGATGAGCCCGATGTTCGAGTCGAACGTAAGTTCGACTCGAACATTGGGTGTTCGCCGAATAGCGAACAATTTGGGGTGTTTGCAGCAAATTCGAAAGCCGTGGAACCCCCCTTAAAAGTCTATGGGAGAAATTAAAAGTGCTAATTTTAAAGGCCTAAATGCATGGTATTGTTATAAAAAGTGTTTGGGGACCCGGGTCCTGCTCCAGGGAACATGTATCAAAGCAAAAAAAGTTTTAAAAACGGACGTTTTTTCGGGAGCAGTGATTTTAATAATGCTTAAAGTGAAACAATAAAAGTGAAATATTCCTTTAAATTTCGTACCTGGGGGGAGTCTAAAGTATGCCTGTAAAGTGGCGCATTTTCCCTTCAGGTCTGGTTTGGATATTAATGGGAACCCTGCGCCAAATTTAAAAAAGAAATGGCGTAGGGGTCCCCCTCCAAATCCACACCAGACCCTTATCCGAGCACGCAACCTGGCAGGCCGCAGGAAAAGAGGGGGGGATGAGAGAGCGCCCCCCCTTCTGAACCATACCAGGCCACATGCCCTCAACATGGGGAGGGTGCTTTGGGGTAGCCCCCAAAGCACCTTATCCCCAAGTTGATGGGGACAAGGGTCTCATCCCAACAACCCTTGCCTTGGGGGTCTGCGAGGGGGTTATCAGAATCCGGAAGCCCCCTTTAACAAGGGGACCCCCTTATTCCGCCCCCCCCCATTTGAAATGGTAACGGTACATTGTACCCCTACCATTGCACAAAAAAAAGTGTCAAAATGTTAAAAAAAAAACACAAGACACATCTTGGGACAAGTCCTTTATTAGAAAAGAAAAATGTCTCATGAAGTCCATTCATCTTCTTCTCTCGCTCTGCTGACGGACCAAAAAAAAAAAAACCTGCACGCCGCCCCCCATCCACCTCCATGGGAGGCACCCACCTTAATGACCGTCCTCTCAGGGGACAGTTCGTTTATAACTGAGGGCGGGGCCACACGGTGACGCACCCGGGTGACCCCGCCCCCCTCTGATGCACGGGGACTTCCCAATGGCTTTCCCGTGGCATCAGAGGGGGGGCGAGGCCACCCATTTACGTAAACGGTCCGTCGGCAGAGAGAGAAGAAAATGAATGGACTTCGTGGGACATTTTTATTTTTTTTATTTTTTTAAAAAGTACTTGTCCCAAGATGTATATTGTGTTTTTTTAACATTTTGACACTTTTTTGTGAAATGGTAGGGGTACAATATACCCGTTACCATTTCAAACAGGGGGGGGGCCGGGATCTGGGGGTCCACTTGTTAAAGGGGGCTTACAGATTCCAATAAGCCCCCCGCCCACAGAGCCCCACAACCACCGGGCAAGGGTTGTGGGGATGAGGCCCTTGTCCCTATCAACATGGGGACAAGGTGCTTTGGGGGACTACCCTAAAGCACCGTCCCCATGTAGAGGGCATGTGGCCTGGTACGGTTCAGGAAGGGGGGCGCTCTCTCATCCCCCCTCTTTTTCTGCGGTCTGCCAGGTTGCGTGCTCGGATAAGGGTCTGGTATGGCGCAGGGTTCCCCTTAATATCCATACCAGACCTGAAGGGCCTGGTATGGAATTTGGGGAGACTCCCCCATGCAATTTTTTTTTTTCATTTTGTTCCGGAGTTCCCCTTAATATTCATACCAGACCCAAACGGCCTGGTATGGATTTTTGGGGGGACCCCCATGCCGTATTTTTCAATTACTTTTATCTGTATTGCCGAGACCCTATAGCCGCGAGTAGTTTTAAATTACCTTTTTTCCTGTAGAAATGTCATTTTGTGAAGGGACTGTTCTAAACACGAGAAAAATGCGCCACTTTACAGGCATACTATAGACACCTCCCAGGTACGAAATTTAAAGAATTATTTTACTTTTATTGGTTCACTTTAAGCATTATTAAAATGACTGCTCCCGAAAAACAGACATTTTCAAAACTTTTTTTGCATTGATACATATCTCCTGGTGCAGGACCCAGGTCCCCAAACACTTTTTATGAAATTAACTTGCATATTAACCCTTAAAATTAGCACTTTTGATTTTTCACGTTTGTGTCCCATAGACTTTAACGGTGTTCGAGCAAATTTTTTGCCTGTTTGCATGTTCTGCTGCGAACCGGAAGGTGTTCGGCTCATCCCTACCAGGTACTGCCAGAGACAAAGTGACTTGCAAAAGTATTCACACCCCTTGAAATTTTCAACATTTTGTCACGTTATAACCAAAAACGTAAATGTATTTTATTGGGATTTTATGTGATAGACCAACACAAAGTGGTACATAATTGTAAAGTGGAAGAAAAATGATAAATGGTTTTCAAAGTTTTTTTACAAATAAATATGTGAAAAGTGTGGCGTGCATTTGTATTCAGTCAATACTTTGTAGAGCCACCTTTCACTGCAATTACAGCTGCAAGTCTTTTTGGGGATGTCGCTATCAGCTTTGCATATCTAGAGAGTGACATTTTTGCCCATTCTTTTTTGCAAAATAGCTCAAGCTCTAGAGAGCATCTGTGAACAGCAGATTCTCAATCGAATTTGGGTCTGGACTTTGACTGGGCCATTCAAACACATGAATATACTTTGATCTAAACCATTCCATTGTAACTCTATGTTTAGGGTCGTTGTCCTGCTGGAAGGTGAACCTCCGCCCCAGTCTCAAGTCTTTTGCAGACTCTGTATTTGGCTCCATCCATCTTCCTATCAACTCTGACCAGGTTTCCTGTCCCTGCTGAAGAAAAGTATCCCCACAACATAATGCTGCCACCACCATATTTCACGATGGGAATGGTGTGTTCAGGGTGATGTGCAGTGTTAGTTTTTTGCAACACATAGCGTTTTGCTTTTAGGCCAAAAAAGTACAATTTTGGTCTCACCTGACCAGAGCACCTTCTTCCACATGTTTGCTGTATTACCCCACATAGCTTCTCGCAAACTGCAAAAGGGATTTCTTATGGCTTTCTTTATGGCTTTCTTTCAACAATGGCTTTCTTCTTGCCACTCTTCCATAAAGGTCAGATTTTGTGGAGTGCACATCTAATAGTTGTCCTGTGGACAGATTCTCATTCTACCATGGGCCTCTTGGCTGCTTTTCTGATTAATGCTCTCCTTGCCCAGCCTGGCCGTTTAGGTTGACGGCCATGTCTTAGTAGGATTGCAGTTGTGCCATACTCTTTCCATTTTCGGATGATGGATTGAACAGTGCTCCGTGAGATGTTGAAAGCTTGGGATATTTTTTTATAAACTGCTTTAAATTTCTCCACAACTTTATCCCTGACCTGTCTGGTGTGTTCCTTGGCCTTCATAATGCTGTTTGTTCACTAAGGTTCTCTAACAATCCTCTGAGGGGTTCACAGAACAGCTGTATTTATACTGAGATTATATTATACAGCAGTGGACTCTATTTACTAATTAGGTGACTTCTGAAGGCATTTGGTTCCACTAGATTTTAGTTAGGGGTTTTAGAGTAAAGGGGGCTGAATACAAATGCACGCCACACTTTTCACATATTTATGTGTAAAAAAATGTTGAAAACCATATATCATTTTCCTTCCACTTCACAATTATGTGCCAGTTTGTGTTGGGCTATCACATAAAATCTCAATAAAATACATTTATGTTTTTGGTTGTAACATGACAAAATGTGTAAAATTTCAAGGGGTGTGAATACTTTTTCAAGGCACTGTATATTGTGGCTTGTCCGCATAGGTTTCTTTGATACGTCCCAACATGTTTTGGAATTGTTATTCCTTTTTCGGGGGGGGGGGGGGGTGCTGGATAATGTTTTACTTCTAGAATGCAGATACAGGGGGTCCCGAGTTACAAACATGATAGGGACTGTAGGTTTGTTCTTAAGTTGAATCTGTTTGTAAGTCGGAACAGGTACATTTTTTAAGTGTAGTTCCAGCCAGAAAAACTATTTTTAAGCTTTTTGGATAGCATAGGGAAGGGTTAACACCCCTGTAATGTTTATTTTGCTGTCTGTGCCCCTGTTCAGAAGATTTCACCTCACTTCCTGTCCCAATGACAATTGGATTTTGAAAATTTTGGGTTGTTGTGGAAACAATCCTTGATAAAAAAAAGCATCAGTGGAGGTACCTTTTTCCCATAATAACTCTTACAGGAGTGAATTTCCCTTCCTAGGGGTAGATTTCCTCTCACTTCCTGTTGTCTCCCTCCATTTGTAAGTAGGAGTCGTTTGTAAGTCGGATGTTTGTAACTAGGGGACCCCCTGTATACATAATCACCAGTTAATTATAGTACAGCTAAACATATAGAAACACTTTAATTTCATGTAGTATGTCAGAGTATAGTATTGGCTGTTTTTTTTATACTTACAACGAACAATGTACAATATACTAAATACACAGGGGAAGAAAAACTATTACACACCGCTCCCTACTTCCCTCCCACCTCAGCGCTAAAGGTTTAAATATCAAACAATAGGACAATAAGCAAAATCAAATACAGACATATATGAAAAATTTAAAAATCAGCAGCCGCTTAAAATACAGTATTAAACATAAAAACAAATGATTTAGTAATTGCAACAGCTTAAAAAAGCAATTAAAATTATTCAATCAAAGCAGCGCTCCGGTCAACTTATATTACATTAACACTCTTGTGCATAATAAAATACACACAAATCAAAAGCAAAATAGTGCTGTAAATAACAGAGGTGAATAGAGGCTGTAAAGATGTGAAAGAGACATATAGTCCGTGGTGAATCTAATTGGTGGGTCTGTAGATACAACAATCGGCGAGTGCACCTATCACCGTTATTCCACACCGTGCTTCACACATCCCCTTTGGGATTTACACTCACCAAATAGAAGAAATAAATGAGCCTTACTCATTTACTGAATTTACTCATCCAGCCTCCACCTCAACTTGAATCTCAGAGGATTGGGTTAACCATGGCACATGCGGGAAAGAACAAACTCCACATAGAGCAGATCTGTTTGATTCTTTTATTTTTGCGTATAAAAACACTTAAAATTCTTCCAACGCTTAGCAGTACTGGTTCCAAAGTGATCGCATAGCTTGATGTTATTGCCGATAATTAGAAATCAGGGGGATCAAAGAGAAATGCCTGTGCTGCGGGAGTACACTCAGTACGCTCACCGTTCAGCACTCCCTCCTTCTGGTTCTCTCAGCTGTGTCTTTTCCAGTCGCCGTAAGACCACTCCCTGATCGGTTTCATCACTCTGACTTTGTCAAAGGGCGTGATCTCACGATGCAGCGTCCCGGATTATATAGCAGACTAATTCTACGTACTTTTTAACTATTTAAACCCTCTGTCACTGTCTAATGGTGCACAACAAAGACTGCTGGTGTGATTTAACATCAAGCTGCGGATCACTACTATCTACAGCAGTCATCATTTAATACGTTAAGGGTGCTTTCACACTGGGGCATTTTTCAGGAGCTACAGCGCTAAAAATAGCGCCTGTGTAGCTCCTGAAAAAAGCGGGTCCTTTCACTCCAGTGTGAAAGCCGGATTAAAGGGGATTTTAACCCTTTTTCGGCCGCTAGCAGGGGTTAAAACCACCCCGCTAGCAGCCGCATACCGCGGCTAAAACGACTGGTAAAGCAGCGCTAAATATAGCGCTGCTTTACCGTTGCTGCTCGCACCGCCCCAGTGTGAAGCCGGCCTTAAAAAAAGGTAGTCTCCCAGAGAAAAGAATATATAAAATTCATAGTGCTCAAGATTAACTGGAGTATCCATTCAGATACTGCAATGACCAACCTTTATAACATTTAAATCCTATGGGAGATTATTAGAGTGAAATATCACTGTTAATACCGGTAATTAGATTACAATTAAATTAAAAATTAAACTAAAAATAACGAATATCAATAATAATATTACATCAAGACATTCCCAAAATTACCAAATACGGATATCTTTACCCCACTTTTAGCAAGAAAACAATTAATTAATTAAACAACGTATAAAAATATTAAAAAATATATATTTCTTTATCCAGATCATAAACAATACGATCACCAAATGCATGGTAAAAGACGCATATCTAAACATTTTCAAATTTAAATTTAAAATTTTTTCAATGTATATATATATAGAGGGACAATTTTTTAATACATATATATAGAGACAATTCAAATATGTATAAAGACACCCAATACTTCTCAACTAACCAAACGTTGGGTATTTCAAAATAGGCGCTCCAAGTCTCAATATCGTGAACCATATAAATAAAACACTCCCTAATATTAAAAGTCACTTATAAAATGTTTTAATCTAGATCTATGTTTAACCCTTTAGGCGCAAGGCTGTCCGTCAAATAGATCCATTGGGTTTCTCTCTTAGAGAGTTCCCTTACCATATTAGAACCCCTCCATGCAGGTTCTATATGGTCAATCCCCCAAAATTTTAAACCTGAGAGGTCCTGGCTGTGGCATAGTTTAAAGCAAAGAGAGAAATTATGGTCTTTAAATCCAATCCATATATTGTGGAGATGTTCAGCTATCCTGATCTTTAACAGACGTTTAGTTCCTCCAATATACATCAACCCGCAAGGGCATAATAATGCATAAACCACGTGTGAGGTGTTACAAGTTATGAAATGTTTAATTGTAAATTCTCTATTATTGGAAGGGATACAAACCTATCCACTTCCCTCAAAGGCCTTCTCACTTCCCTACATGGTTTGCACTTCCTACAGGCAAAGAAACCAACACTATCCCAGAAGGAAGGGAGTCGCTCAGGGAGATCTAATATCTTTTTGACTATAGAATCCCCATAATTTGGGGCTCTACGATAAATGAACTTAGGTTTAGTTGGGATGTACAATAAACAAACAGACAAGCACATAGATCAATGAAAGGTCCCAAAATTGCATGGGCTGGAGTGTATACTGGATGGGCAGATGGGCCACCATGCATCCACAAGAATCATCCGCAAAACAACAAACTGCACCAGCAACACAGGTGGTAATGTCTTATCTTTTAAGAACTTGCCCTCAACATTGGCACTTTAGATTTTCTAGTTTAGGTCCCATAGACTTCAATGGGTTTCATTATTCGGCTTCGAATTTTAACAATGTTCGAGAGTTCTAGCGTGAACCGAACAGGGAGTCATTCGGCCCATCTCTATTTGGGGGTTAAAAGTAATTTGCTAGCAAAAAATACTGATTTCAAATTGTAAACAAAAAGTGCCAAAAAAGGTTTGGTTAGTGGTTAAAGAATTTCTTTGGACAAAGTAATTTTATAGGTGAAAATATATGACCATTATTAATTCCAGTGCCACAAAATTTTAAAATCCATGCAATGGCCAGTTTATGCTGATCATAAAAAAAAAACAGCGAGGGAGACATTATTTTGCCAAAGCCACGTGTAATATGCATTGCATTTTGAGCTATTTCATTGTCAATCAAGGACTGGGAACCAGCTTTACTGGTTACAATTCCATGATTCACCATGACCAGTTGACCACACCTGTATTGAGCATGTGCACAGACATCTATACCATATACATAGGCGTGCACAGGGGGTGTTCGGGGTGTGCCTGGGCACAACCTAATCACCCTGTGCTCCAGGGCCGATGATAAGGCAGTACAGCCTGGCCTCCTGTACCAGGCCCATGTCCTAACAATTCAAAAGGGGGAGCACGGGCACCTGGCGAGCAGGAGGACCGGCTGTACTGCCTTATTGCAGATACCGATCCTCTAGTTCCTCTCCCTGCAGCGCTGCCGGCTTCACCTCCTCTCCCTCCACCCAGCGCTGCACAGAGGTCAGTTCTAACATCTGCGCCTCCATCCTGTTCTCAGTCCCAAAAGGGCAGAAAAGTGTAAAAAATTAAACGTACAAAAAATTAAGGACTTATTCACATGTGCTCTGCACTCTGTAATTTCTGCCGTGGCTGCAAAGCATAGCATCACAGCTGTGACATGTGTATACTCCTAGTCACTGCCTCTGTTGCTCTGTGTTTGAGCTTTGGGGTGTACACCCTAATGTAATAGGCTGTGCACACCTATGACCATACACAAACATCTAGGTGCAGGAATGGGTTAAAAAACATGTCACAACAGGAGTACAGATCCCCATGAGTGATCCAGGTAAACAAGAGGTGCAGCTCAAATGAGATCATTATATCTGCCACTATTTCATTTCTCCATAGAATATCTGAAAATGAATTTTTTCCTATTTTGTTCTCTAAGGATCTGTATCCAATTGAAATGTCAGAGACGTACCAGGCATCTGATAACAAGTCTGACTTCTAAAAAACAGGAATTCCACAAAAGACAAACCACAACTTTTACCACCATGGAAAGGAATATAAAAGAAAGCTAGATGCCAACAAAAAAGAAAAATATGAATTGTGGAGTAACTGTTTCCATTAAGACACATGACATCCATATATGCTTACTTATATAATGATGCATTAGCAACGTCTCACAGAACAAAAGGACACACAAAATAGGGGGAAACCATAACTTAAAATGTTATTAAATAAATAAAATGAAATGTAGAAGCAGCTAATCTCCTTTCATGAAGAGCTTAAGATCTAATTACAAAGCATTTTCTGCAAGCTTTTGGAGTGTAAGACCATGCAACAAAAAAAAAAAATAATGAGATGAAGGCGCTATGCGGGCAAGTTACACTGACAGAGCAGTCTCCAATTGAATATCTGTTTATGTAAAAAAACAATGCAATATTAAAATATCTCTACATAAATTGCATATTTTAATTCTGCTGACTGTATTAAAACGTATAAAGAGCAAGGGTATGCAATAATCCGTTAGAACCAATATCTTTATTTTCTGAATGATTGAAGGAAACTGAACTGTTTTATTAATAGAGAACTGCAGTGTATTTTCAGTGAACACATATTTTGGGTTACTATGTTTATGATTACCATGAAATAAATTATTTTGTTTTTGATCATTTTTTTTTCATGATTAGAACATTTATAGATGGTGCTTTCCAGTATACTATATCTAATAAAAAAGCCAAGTAGGCCATAAGTACTTGGTGGTGCTGCTCCCGGCTGTGGTGTAAAGCTCCATTGGCATTTTAGCATGAAACCGCTGCTCACCATAACTGATCCTAGTATGGATGTCTACATGTGAGAGCCTCAGTCAATGCTGCTCCTCGGGTCATGCTCCCTGACATGTTTAGCCCCACCCATCAGGGGCTTAATCATAGGGGTAGGGAGAAAGAGCAGAATAACAGAATTTATACATCATCGGCTGTGAAAAGTGAAGTGACACATGTGCATGTGATTGCAATAGAAAATGTGTTAAAATAAGTAAGAAATAAAGTGAAGCTGCCTCTAGAGTGGGTGAAAAAAAAGCAGGGAAGATGAAAAAGGAGAAAAGAGAAAATAAAAATTATAAGAAATATTTTTTAATGTAGTGAATTATGAGAGTGTAAAGGAATGTGCATGAGTGAAATATGTGAAAAAGGTATTTAACCGCTTGCCGCCCGCTCACGCCAATATATGTCGGCAGAAGGGCAAGTACAGGCAGAATCACATACCAGTACGTTGCCCTTTAAGAGGCAGCCAGCAGGAGTGCGCGCGTGTGCTCCGCGAGTCGGGTCGCGGGTCCCGTGGACTCGATCGCCGCGGGGATACCCGCAATTGCCTCACGGGGAGGAAGAACGGGGAGATGCTAATGTAAACAAGCATCTCCCCGTTCTGCCTAGGGACAGAGTCACAGATCTCTGCTCCCTGTGATCGGAGCACAGATCAGTGACATGTCACACACAGCCATGCCCCCCACAGTTAGAAACACACCCCTAGGACACACTTAACCTCTACACTGCCACCTAGTGGTTAACCCTTCACTGCCAGTGTCATTTACACAGGAATCAGTGCATTTGTATAGCACTGATTGCTGTATAAATGACAATGGTCAAAAATGTCCGATGTGTCCGCCATAATGTCGCAGTCACGATAAAAATCGATGTTCGCCGCCATTAAAAAAAAATATATTATTAATAAAAATGCCGTAAAACTATCTCCTATTTTGTTAAAGCTATAACTTTTGCGCAAACCAATCAATAATCGCTTATTGTGATATTTTTTACCAAAAATATGTAGAAGAATACGTATCGGCCTAAACTGAGGAAAATATATATTTTTTTATATATTTTTGGGGGATAATTATTATAGCAAAAAGTAAAAAATAATGCGATTTTTTCAAAATTGTCGCGTTTTTTTGTTTAGAGCGCAAAAAATAAAAACTACAGGGGTGATCAAATACCACCAAAAGAAAGCCCAATTTGTGGGAAAAAAAAGGATGTCAACTTTATTTGGGAGCCACGTCGCATGACCGCGCAATTGTCAGTTAAAGCGACGCAGTGCCGAATTGCAAAAAGTGCTCTGGTCAGGAAGAGGGTAAATTCTTCCGGGGCTGAAGTGGTTAACAATGAGTGAAAAATATATGTGTAAAAAACATGAAAAAGTCTAAAAAATAAAAGATATGCACAAAATATAAAAATAAACTGAGAAAAAAAAAAAAGATAACCCCTTATGCCATGAAAAAATCATATAAAAATCTAAAAAAATAAACTCTATTATCCCATTCACTGGACATCATTCAGGATAGCAGAGACATAAGGCGATAAAAGCAAATATATGAGCAGCAAAAATGCACACAATAAGTGCTATTTTATAGAAAAGAATGTTTTGCATTTTATGTTTCTTCCTAAGAGCTCTTTCACACGGGGCGGATCAGTGTTGATCCGCCCCGTGGATATCCGCTTGCTCAGCAGGGATCGCCGGAGCGACCTCCGCTGAGCAGGAAGATGACAGGTCCGTCTCTGCACTCTGTGCAGGGACAGACCTGTCACAGCGCCGCTCTCCCCTATGGGGGATCGGATGACGACGGATCGTAGAGTCCGTTGTCATCCGATCCGCTCTGCAGACGGATGGAAAAATAGCGTTTTCCTCCGTCTGCCGAAACGGACCATAGCGGGCACGGACGAGATCGGGTGTCAGCGGATGCTCATCCGCTGACACCCGCTATCCCATAGGGATACATGTATGTCCGTTTTTCATCCGAAAACGGATGGATGAAAAACGGACATACGGACCGTCCGTGTGAAAGAGCCCTTAGTCTGCTTTTTGTGCCCAGGGTATTAGGTGAAGGAGGGAATTGTTCCATGATTAGCCCTCTGTGCTGTGTTGAAATTGTTTTTAAATCTTGTGTTACAAATAAGTAGGGATATGCCAAACACTCCCCCAGTTCGGTAGGCAGCAGAACATGCGAACAGGCCAAAAATTTGTGCGAACACCGTTAAAGTCTATGGGACACGAACATGAAAAATCAAAAGTGTTAATTTTAATGGCTTATATGCAAGTTATTGCCATAAAAAGTGTGTGGGGACCCGGGTCCTGTATCAATGCAAAAAAAAGTTTTAAAAACGTCAGTTTTTTTCGGGAGCAGTGATTTTAATAATGCTTAAAGTGAAACAATAAAAATGAAATGTTCCTTTAAATTTCGTGCCTGGGGGGGGGTCTCCTTAGTCTGCCTGTAAAGTAGCGCATCTTTCCCATGTTTATAACAGTACCACAGCAAAATAAAATTTCTAAAGGAAAAAATGTAATTTAAAACTGCTCACGGCTGTAATGCTTTGCTGGATCCTGGCAATGTAGATAAAAATCATTGAAAAAAACCCCCCCCCCCCCCCCCCCCACCCCCCCCCCCCCCCCCCCCCCCCCCACCCCCCCCCCCCCCCCCCCCCCCCCCCCCCCCCCCCCCCCCCCCCCCCCCCCCCCCCCCCCCCCCCCCCCCCCCCCCCCCCCCCCCCCCCCCCCCCCCCCCCCCCCCCCCCCCCCCCCCCCCACCCACGCCCCCCCCCCCCCCCCCCCCCCCCCCCCCCCCCCCCCCCCCCCCCCCCCCCCCCCCCCCCCCCCCCCCCCCCCCCCCCCCCCCCCCCCCCCCCCCCCCCCCCCCCCCCCCCCCCCCCCCCCCCCCCCCCCCCCCCCCCCCCCCCCCCCCACCCCCCCCCACCCCCCCCCCCCCCCCCCCCCCCCCCCCCCCCCCCCCCCCCCCCCCCCCCCCCCCCCCCCCCCCCCCCCCCCCCCCCCACCCCCCCCCCCCCCCCCCCCCCCCCCCCCCCCCCCCCCCCCCCCCCCCCCCCCCCCCCCCCCCCCCCCCCCCCCCCCCCCCCCCCCCCCCCCCCCCCCCCCCCCCCCCCCCCCCCCCCCCCCCCCCCCCCCCCCCCCCCCCCCCCCCCCCCCCCCCCCCCCCCCCACCCCCCCCCCCCCCCCCCCCCCCCCCCCCCCCCCCCCCCCCCCCCCCCCCCCCCCCCCCCCCCCCCCCCCCCCCCCCCCCCCCCCCACCCCCCCCCCCACCCCCCCCCCCCCCCCCCCCCCCCCCCCCCCCCCCCCCCCCCCCCCCCCCCCCCCCCCCCCCCCCCCCCCCCCCCCCCCCCCCCCCCCCCCCCCCCCCCCCCCCCCCCCCCCCCCCCCCCCCCCCCCCCCCCCCCCCCCCCCCCCCCCCCCCCCCCCCCCCCCCCCCCCCCCCCCCCCCGCCCCCCCCCCCCCCCCCCCCCCCCCCCCCCCCCCCCCCCCCCCCCCCCCCCCCCACCCCTCCCCCCCACTCCCCCCCCCCCCCCCCCCCCCCCCCCCCCCCCCCCCCCCCCCCCCACCCCCCCCCCCCCCCCCCCCCCCCCCCCCCCCCCCCCCCCCCCCCCACACCTCCCCCCCCCCCCCCCATCCCCCCCCCCCCCCCCCCCCCCCCCACAGTCTATTACCAGGCCCTTTGGGTCTGGTATGAATATTAAGGGGAACCCCACACCAAAAATACAAAAAAAAATTGTGTGGATGTCCCTCCCAAAATCCATATCAGACCCTTCAGGTCTGGTATGGATATTAAGGGGAACCCTGCACCAAGATTTAAAAAAAAATGATGTTGGGTCCCCCAGGCCCCCAAGCACTATATACTCTGAACAGCAGTATATATACTATATGGCCTGCCCTATAAACTCTGCAGAAAAATTGGGCCTTATTTGTTGGTGGTGCCAGAACACTGTAAGCCCTCACAGTTACTCGTGTTGGGCGCAGGAACCGACCCTGCTGTGAAATATTATATAAAAATTGTAATTACATGGCCTTGTTAAACAGGGGCAGAAAAATTGGGCCTTGGGTTTTGGTGGTGCCACAACATTGTAACCCCTCACAGTTACTCTTGTTGGGCGCAGGAACAGGCCTTGATGTGAAATATTATATCAAAAATATAGCAATTTGGCCAAGCTAGCATTTAGACGCTGAGCATGTGGATGGCTAAGACCGAATTTCTTTTTTACGGTTCAACAACTGGGGTAGGGAAATTTGCCTGCTAAAGTCAATTGGTGGTGTACAGCTAACAGATTGGCTGCAAGTACTTGGGACACCTATTGCTATACCTTCATTCCTCTCAGTGCAGGTTTTTGAGAGGACTGGAGGTATAGTAGGGTTGGAGATCCTAATTGAGGAGCAAGGAGAAGTCCGCCTTTTTCTATGATGTGGGTCTTTCAAGTGCTGTTGCCAACGGACTGCATGGCAGGTCGTCATGTATCTGGTCAAGCATGTGGTGCCCAAGTGGCTGCTGTTCTGGCCACGCTTGATCCACTTCAGACATAGGTTGCAAACAGCAAAGGTGCGATCTGCTGCACATTTGTCAAAAAAGGTCCACACCAAGGAACTTTTAAAAGTCAGTGGGGAGTCAGCAGCGCCCTGCACCTGCGGAGCTCTGTGGTGTGATGCAACAGGTTGGCTTCCCTTAAGCTGCCCCCTAGAGGACATCCGGCCTCGTTGGAGTTGTGCTTCCTCCTCCTCTCTTCTCTCAGGCACCCAAGTACAGTCAGTGACCTCATCATCCCCTCCCTCCTCATCACTGGAGCAAACTTGGCAGTATGCTGCAGCTGGGGGAACATGACTGACAGTTTCTTGTCCTTCTGTGGCACCCCCTCCCTCTAGGCTCACGTTACTCCCTTCCTTACCTATGAACCAACATCAGAGCCTTCAAATTGCTGCGCAACCCTCCAGCAGTATATAACCGATACTGTGGTCGAATAATTCTGGGGACCCATCCATGCATGATGATGGGGCTACGAAAGGAGTGACTGTGGACAAGGAGCCAGTGGAATAGGCCGCTTTGGCAGCTGCATTGGAAGGCAAAATACTCTGAGCCTGGGTGACAGAGGAGGATGAGGATGGCGGCTTCGTTATCCACTCCGCCAACTCTTCTGCATGTTGTGGCTCAATAATACGGCCAGCAGCAGAAAAAAAAGAACAAGCGCGCCCCATGGCCACCTGCAGAGGATGCACTATGTCCAGGACCACCACTGTTGACTGTAGACACAGAGGCTGCTTTCCCTCTTTTAGTGGCCTGTGAGCGTCTGCCGTTTTGCAACACCACACTACACTGTATTATATACTGTGTACACTGCCTGAAGTGTATTAGAAACTATACACCATTGAATGCACTGTAGATATAGGCTGCACTGGATGCAGAATATATATATATATATATATATATATATATATATATATATATATATATATATATATAAATACACCACCTGAAGTGTATTAGAAACAGTACACCACCGAATGCACTGTAGATATAGGCTACACTGTATGCAAAGTATATATACAGTATCTCACAAAAGTGCGCACACCCCTCACATTTTTGGAAATGTTTTATTATATCTATTCACGCGACAACACTGAAGAAATTACACTTTGCTACAATGTAAAGTAGTGAGTGTGTACAGCTTGTAAAACATTTAAATTTGCTGTCCCCTCAAAATAACTCAACACACAGCCATTAATGTCTAAACCACTGGCAACAAAAGTGAGTACACCCCTAAGTGAAAATGTCCAAATTGGGCCCAAAGCTGCCTTAACCCTCTTGGGCATGGAGTTCACCAGTGCTTCACAGGTTGCCACGGGAGTCCTCTTCCACTCCTTAATGATGACATCACAGAGCTGGTGGATGTTAGAGACCTTGCACTCCTCCACCTTCCATTTGAGGATGCTCCACAGATGCTCAATAGGGTTTAGGTCTGGAGACATGCTTGGCCAGTCCATCACCTTTACCCTCAGCTTCTTTAGCAAGGCAGTGGTTGTCTTGGAGGTGTGTTTGGGGTCGTTATCATGTTGGAATACTGTCTTGCGACCCAGTCGCCGAAGGGGATCATGCTCTGCTTTAATATGTCACAGTATATGTTGGCATTCATGGTTCCCTCAATGAACTGTAGCTCCCCAGTGTCGGCAGCACTCATGCAGCCCCAGAGCATGACACTCCCACCACCATGCTTGACTGTAGGCAAGACACACTTGTCTATGTACTCCTCACCTGGTTGCTGCGACACACGCTTGACACCATCTGAAGCAAATAAGTTCATCTTGGTCTCATCAGACCACAGGACATGGTTCCAGTAATTCATGTCCTTAGTCTGCTTGTCTTCAGCAAAATGCCTGCAGGCTTTTTTGTGCATCATCTTTAGAAGAGGCTTCCTTCTGGGACGACAGCCATGCAGACCAATTTGATGAAGTGTGCAGCGTATGGTCTGAGCATTGACAGGCTGACACCCATCCCTTCAACTTCTGTAGCAATGCTGCCAGCACTCATATGTCTATTTCCCAAAGACAACCTCTGGAGCACATGCACTCAACTTCTTTGGTCGACCATGGCAAGACCTGTTCTGAGTGAAACATGTTCTGTTAAACCTCTGTATGGTCTTGGCCACCATGCTCCAGGTCAATTTCAGGGTCTTGGCAATCTTCTTATAGCCTAGGCCATCTTTATGTATAGCAGCAATTCTTTTTTTCAGATCCTCAGAGAGTTCTTTGCCATGAGGTGCCATGTTGAACTTCCAGTGACCTGTATGAGAGAATGAGAGCGATCATACCAAATTTAACACATCTGCTCCTCATTCACACCTGAGACCTTGTAACACTAACAAGTCATATGACACTGGGAAGGGAAAATGGCTAATTGGGCCCAATTTTGACATTTTCACTTAGGGGTATACTCACTTTTGTTGCCAGCGGTTTAGACATTAATGGCTGTGTGTTGAGTTATTTTGAGGGGGCAGCACATTTACACTGTTATACAAGCTGTACACGCGCTACTTTACATTGTAGCAAAGTGTAATTTCTTCAGTGTTGTCATATGAAAAGATATAATAAAATATTTACAAAAATGTGAGGGGTGTACTGATTTTTGTGAGATACTGTATGTATTGTAAAGATGCGCCCCATCTGGCAGGTGCAGATAAGCAGTATGTGCCTGATTTTAGCAGGAATACTAATTACACACCTGTGGGCTGGGTTCATAAACATCCCAGGAAGAGCAGTCAGTGCTCAAACTTGGAGACGGCTCTGCCCAGCAGACAGGAAGTCTGGGCAGGAGGTTGGGAGAGTTCCAGGAGATAGAGACTGGAGCCTAAGACTGGAGGTGGCAGTCTGAAGCAGGCAGGTGTAACCTGCGACTAAAGCAGCACGAAGCTGACAATGAGTAAGCCAGGAGGCTATTGTTTTGGAGTACAGTGATGGTGGAACCCCCTGCATGGGAAGATTTTGGTTTGTTTGAACTTTTTTAGTTTCCTTTAAATAAAAGTGGGCTGCCGTGCCCTAAAACACAAGTCTGGAGTGGCACATTTCTGAAAAATCGCATGCACCACTTGAATCTAATCACCCCGGATCGTCACAATTGGTGGAGAAATTGGTGTTGGGCACGGATGGCGTTGGTCCAGATCCTCGCATGCCAGAAACCGTGAGTGTCAGAGACTGTGTGTATTGCTGTTGCTGTGTGAAGCAAAGCGTTGGTTGCAGTGTCTCAGCTGTAAGGAGACAATACGCAAACATTTTTTTTTGAAGGAACTCTGCATCTGTTGCTGCAAAGATGCATGTTGTTGCCCGTAGCAACAAAGGCAAAGTCAGGCGTGAGACCTATGGCCAATGGTGGAATGATCCTGATGAGAGTTCTGGCTGGTGGGCTCAAGAGGATTGTTACTGGAGAAGCTCTGCAGGGAGAAGGCAGTCTCCCATAGCAACCAGTGAAGTGTCGTCTGGATGGTGGGGCTCCTATGAAGATGTGGCTCACTGTTCCCACAAAGAGGGCTGGGAAGCCCGAGAGTCTTTCATTTCACCCGGTAACCGCATGGGGAAATGCAGCAGGAGAAAGCAACAGGCTGACTGGAAGTTCAAGAGGAGAGCGGTTGCCCGTAGCAACGCCTGTGATTCCAAGTCTGCAGACTGGGTGAGAAAGACTGATTATGTGACTGTGCACACAGGAGTGGAAGTGACCCCAAATGGGAGATCCCCTGTTTGTGCTAAAAAGGACTTGCCTTGCTGCAGTGCCCTGTTCAGTGGGGAGGCAAGTGTTAAAGTGAAAAAGCTTGAGGTCTGCAATGAAACTCCATCTGCTCATGCTGATGAGGGTGGGGTACAGCAACATGGTGTGTTTGAAAATGTGTTGCCACAATGCAGGGTAAAACAAAATGATGTGTTTAATGCTGAGAAGTGTAAAACTGACAAAAGCAGTGTTTCAGATGCTATTGAGCCTCTTGGTCTGTCCAGATCTCATGGGGATGATGTAGCCCAACAGAGCAATACCTACTGGGATGATTTGGCCAAGAGACTAATAGCAATGCTGGAAGAAGCTTTTGCTGCTAAAAGAGTAGTGGATGCTATGGCTGCTGTGCCAGGAGAGGTGTCTGCAGAACAGCCTATAGGCCAAGATGCACGGGTTGTTGCAGAGACTAATCCTCTCATGACTGAAGGTCCCAGCGAGTGTAAACGCACAGCGGAAATTGTGTCCACAATGATAAAAAAAGAAAATGTGTATTTTGTGACAGACATGCTTACTGAAATGTTAGCATCATGGAGTGTACAGCCAGTATATATCCTGCCGTCCTCTCCTGTGTTTGGAGAACTGGTACCACGGGGTACGGCTGATTGGAGCTGGATATTGCATGCTGTACTGTGCAGAAATCGCAAATGCTGGAATCGTTTAATGCAATGTTTTGTATTGATGTGGAAAGTTGTCTCACAGTGTGCTGGATTGCTTCATACAAAGATTGTGTATGAAAAGCACTCTGGAGCCCTGTTAGACAAGGCAGAGGTATCGGAAATACCAGCGGTAACAGAAATGGTGAAAACTGGTGTGGGAAAAAGTGTTGTGCAAGAACAGTCGCTGATGGAGTGTTGGACAACAGGGGGCGATGTGAAACTGTGGGAAGGTCCCATAGAGAGTAACTGTTTCCCTGTGTGTGGTCCCTCCTCAGACACTGTCCTAGCAAGTGATGGTACCAGAGTTCCTGGTAGCTTTGTATTGGGTAATTTTGAGAAGGGTGCCAGGGGTAACTACGCAGGTATCAGCGAACCTGAAATCAAAAAGTGCTGGGTAAAGTTAAGACAGATGTCAAAGTAGGACCCCTACAGTTGTGGCAGAGTAGATCTGGGGGAGGTGAGAAGAAATGTAAGCTCCCAAAAATTAGGAAGAAGTCCGCATGGAAGCATACCCGGAAAAAGAGGTGGGTGGAGTGCCCCTTTAGGAAGAAGGGTTTTGTATTTCTCCCTCCGGTGCGAAACAGGGGGGGAGGATATGTAGAGATGCGCCCCATCTCACAGGTGCAGATAAGCAGTATATGCCTGATTTTAGCAGGAATACTAATTACACACCTGTGGGCTGGGTTCATAAACATCCCAGGAAGAGCAGTCAGTGCTCAAACTTGGAGACGGCTCCGCCCAGCAAACAGGAAGTCTGGCCAGGAGGTTGGGAGAGTTCCAGGAGATAGAGACTGGAGCCTAAGACTGGAGGTGGCAGTCTGAAGCAGGCAGGTGTAGCCTGCGACTAAAGCAGCACGAAGCTGACAATGAGTAAGCCAGGAAGATTTTGGTTTGTTTGAACTTTTTTCGTTTCCTTTAAATAAAAGTGGGATGCCGTGCCCTAAAACACAAGTCTGGAGTGGCACGTTTCTGAAAAATCGCATGCACCACTTGAATCTAATCACCCCGGATCGTCACAGTATATATATATATATATATATATATATATATATATATATATATATATATTTATATGGATATATATATATATATATATATATTTACTGGACTGTGTATATATATATATATATTAATACACCGCCTGAAGTGTATTAAAAACAGTACAGTAGGACCTTAATAGTAAGGATATTGATATATGGAAAGATGTTTACAATAATACATTTTTACTTACCAAATTGCGATCAAATAAAAAATGGAATAAAGGCCTTTGGGGATGCAATCGATAAAAAAGCAGGAGTAGTAGTAATAGCAGGAGATTTCAATTTTATAACGGATCCAAAAATAGATACAACAGCAACTCACTCATATAGAAATAATAATCAACTAAAGGAATTTAAACAGTTATTGGAAAAATATCAAATGGTAGGATATTTGGAGAGTGCAACATTAATTAAAAATGATTCATATTATTCAAATATACATAATGCATATCATAGAATAGATTATTTTTGTATTGATCAAACAGGGTTAATGATGACTCCAACTACCCATATAGGACATTTTCTTTGGTCAGACCATGCCCCAGTATATATGGAACTAAAGTTAATTGAATATAAGAAACCATTAGGGACATGGAGGCTAAACGATAATTTGATTAAGAATAAAAAAATGCGAAGAGGTTATCCGATTGTAAACCAATGGATAAAATAATGCTAAATGATAAACGTATTGAATTACGAAAGTTGTTTGATTAACAGTCCTTACGATTAAGGGACAAAAACAGAGCCAGGTCGTATCAATACGGAAATAAGACTGGAAAAGTGTTGATCTTCAGTCTTTTCCTCCTTGCGTTGTCTTCTGGGGAATGGGGTGCACTGTGTTCTGGGAACTGTGTGTGTCCCAGAACACAGCGCGCCCCATTCACAAAGCGCTGCCCGACTCGCGCATGCGCAGTAGGAAAACGGGCAGTGAAGCCGCAAGGCTCCACTGCCTGTTTCCCTTCGTTAAGATGACGGCGCCGGCACCCAATCCGGTGGACGGATCGGCCTCGGGCAGCCGACATTACTGGCTCCCTGGACAGGTAACTGTCCTTATTAAAAGTCAGCAGCTACAGTGTTTGTAGCTGCTGACTTTTAATTTTTTTTGTTTAACCGGACCTCCCCTTTAAGGAAGCCATTTGAATTTTTTATTCCTCTCCTCCAACTCATTGCATTCCCTCCATAACGCATTAGAGCACATGGGTTATGACTGCATGTTCTTTAGTCAAAAGTAGGACTTGGTCAACAAGCAGAAGGATTAGGATCCAAAACCTCATAGGGCATCATTGCAGTCAATCTCTCCAGCCATCAATAAGGCTTGGCTTCCACAAATCGTTCCCCATTTTTTCCAAGGAGTACCGTTCAAAGTGGTGTGACTTCAAATTGCAGAGACTTCAAAGTAGTTCCTGCACTACTTTGATCCCACTTTGGGGCGACTTGGGGCCATGGACCTCAAGAATACATAGGCATTGCTTCTAGTCTCATAAAGGTTGCATCAAAATCACACGACTTTTTAGGTCACAATAGTGGAAACCTAGGCTAAGATTGTAGATGGTCTTTAGACCAAGTGTGTGTGTTTGTGTGTGTGTGTACTGTATACACAATTTTAGACTAATGTTTCTGCAAGTACCTTCACTTGGCCATTTGAGAGTTCACTACATGTTCATCTGGCAGACTGTGGCCTTTCCACAAACTCTGGGCATTTCCCAGGATATTAGGTCCAGTAGTGACCGACCGTCTTGCGGAACCCAGGACTTCTGGTGAGCCTTGTTTGGGCAACAGTCTGGCGCAATGTCTTCCAGGTCCTGGAAAAAAAGTTCTAGTTCAGACTCTGATCGAATTGGGAGGAGCCGTCATCGAGAGACCAACTAGTCTCATTACAGCAATGACTTGCCTGGAAGCAGTTCTGAATCTCTGAAGAATAGAGTAGTTACCCTCAGAGAGATCAGCAGTATAAGTATCTCACTTAAACAAATTATAGCTCTTTCCCATTGGTTGCATCCCAAGGTTGCAAAAGGCTAGAGAAGTAGCCTGTAGTAACCCATGTGGTCCGAGGGGCCCAATGGAAGTTTGACAACTGTATTAACTGGTTTTGTAGTAAGGAAGACTTGCTTCCTGCACCAGGAACAGTGACTCCACAGAGGAGACAAGATCCTCTTTGGGATGTAGCTAAGCTAGCTAATCTTTCAGCTTATCAGCTACAAGGCATACCAATCATTGCAATCTATTACTTGTCAGGTATTCATGCCAATGGAGGAAAAGGTGTCCAAATTCAGAGTTGCAGTGGTCACAGACTGAAGTCCTTCCGAAAACACAACAAAGAGAGCATCAGCTACGCTGCAAAGACTCAGTAAAATGGGGAAGTCCTATGTTTGTTGTCGAGAAGGAATGCAAGACTAGTCAACTTCTGTCAGAGGTATCTCCCAGTCAGGTCTGCCAGCCCATTAGGTTCGGGTTTCCTAGAACTTCATGCCAGATGGGGTAAGGTACAAAGCCGTTGGATGTCAAGGGATGGTCTCCAAACCATCAAACCATTCAAGGGTTCGGTAACAAAGTTAAGTAAAGCTATCAGGATATTGATCTGACAGTAACCTTGGTGGCTTCCCAGAGGTGGAAGCAGTGAAACTTCTGACATCCAGCTGGGTCTGCAGATTAGCCAATATGTATATTAAACAAACCTCATAGACTCCAGGATCCTTATCAGGATCTGCAGTCGTTCAGTGGTGATGAGGACAATAATTGCTCAGTGGCCTGCAGGCCATGATATCCGTGGTTACAGTCTCAGATCCAAGAACCTCCTCCTATTCTCCTTCCTGAGATCCAACACCTCCTACAGCATGGCCAACTGTATCTTCCGAATTCAGACAAGTTATATCTAGAAGCTGGAGACCAAGAAGTGAAGGCTCACATGGTGGTCTCACCTTTAGTGTTTGACATCCAATGGAGGTCAGGGAGCCTACTCCAAACTTCAAGTACATTAGATCATAGGAAACCCTACAGAATATAATGGATGGAATCCTCTCTTCCCTACTGTAAGGATTGAATTTTATACAAGTAAGCCTAGAGATGGCATTAAAGGATAGATGAGGATCAGTCGTGTCCTCACTCTCTGGGAACCATATCTAGGAAAACCAATTCCGAAAGACCTGGCAAGGTTTTTCGTTCCCCCCCTGGGATCTTCCAAACAGTGTGGGATACATTGTCTCACTCTCCATTCAGAGGGATAAGACATCCTCAATATGGCCAGTAACACAGAAAAAGTATTTTGTATGGCTAATAGGTCTAGAAGGATTTCAGATATGCAAGTTTCAATCCATAAACTACTTTGTTGCCGAAATTATCAGACAAAGTGGCTCTAGTCTCTTTCTCAGCACTATACAGAGGTCTGCATCTTTGCATCTGGGCTAGAACATCATCTTTCTGGCATATTCAAACTAAGGTGTTCGGAGTACCACAAGCATTGGAAATAGATTCAAGGTTGAAGAGAGACATATAATTGGCCCTTCTTCAAGGAGAAAACAATGGGCTCTTCAGGACTAACGGCATCTAAAGACAATCGCAGTAATGTGGATTAGGTTAGTCAAGGGGCTTGGATGACTAGGACAAGTCCATCAATTGAGGACAGAGACCGTTTTTCCAGACGGATTGCACTTCTATGGACGGAACTCCAAAGTAGTCCCTCCAGAACTATATATATGTAAACTACGACCTGGTCTACATTCAACAGGTTGGGGGCCCATTTTAAAGTGGACCCAGCAGCCTTAGCTACAATACATTTAAGTCGTTAGTGGGGATAGATCTAATCCTCGACTTAAATACATATGGTACATCCCATACGTATATGCTGTCATGCTGTGTCAGGAAAGAGGAAAATCTTATACTTACCTGATGGTAATTTTCCTTTCCTGATGCAAACCATGACAGCATATAGGTCCCTCCTGAAAGGGCTTCACAGTACAGTAAGTTACGAGAATGCTGCCTGCAGGGAGGAGACTTGCTTATATAGTATAACCGGTCCTGGAATAGGGCAGGGGGTGGAGCCTACCCATACGTATATGCTGTCATGCTTTGCATGAGGAAAGGAAAATCAGGTATGTATAACATTTCCCTCTTTATGTAGCCAGGTACTTTGAAATAGTGTATTAGAAGGATATTATTATTTTTTTTTCCAATTTATACAAGTCCTCTAATAAAACAATTCCCTATTTTCAGCCACAAGGGATAGATGTTGAGAAAACCTCCTTGATCACAATTAAGTGTACTGAGAATGATGAGAGATGTAATCTGGGTAATAACTGTATCAGTTTAATAATTGAAATACATACACTAATAAACTCTGGGAGCGGGAGGTGCTCTAAGAGAGGTATATATTGGAAAGCCTGGGAAGGAGGGATGTTGTTAGCACCAAGTGTGGGTCAGTGTGGCTGCTCCAGGGGAAGTTGCTGGAAAGAAAATTTACAGGCCACTTTGCAAGCGAACGCCTGTGAGCCTGCAAACTCTACCCATCCTTCTGCTCCAGCTCCATGGTCCAGACAGTTGCCATAGTAAAACCAGCGCAAACAGCACAGCATACCCATCCAGCTGCACTGTACCTTGCTACTGGGATACCAGCCCTTCTGCACTCTGGGCCGGTGCGGCCCACGCTGCATGCTAGGTTCCTGTGAGGAGATTGGCGCTCATCACCACATCGGGGGAGGCCTCCAACACTACAGACTGCTGCTAAAATCCAGTAAGTTGGTGAGCAGGTCTCTGATCCACCTTTGTTCTACAGTGCCTTGAAAAAGTATTTAAACCCCTTGAAATTTTCCACAACCAAAAATGTAAATTTCTTTTATTGGGATTTTATGTGATAGACCAACACAAAGTGACAGATAATTGTGAAGTGGAAGGAAAATAGTAAATGTTTTGTGTGGCGTGCATTTGAATTCTGTCCCCCCCAGTCAATACTTTGTAGAACCACCTTTCGCTGCAATTACAGCTTGAAGTCTTTTTGGGTATGTGTCTAACAGCTTTGCACATCTAGAGAGTGACATTTTTGCCCATTCTTCTTTGTAAAATAGCTCAAGCTCTGTCAGATTGGATGGAAAGCATCTGCGAACAGCAATTTTTAACTCTTGCCACACTCTTGCCTCAATTAAAATTAGATCTGGACTTTGACTGGACCATTCTAACACATGAATATGCTTTGATCTAAATCATTCTATTGTAGCTCTGGCTGTATGTTTAGGGTCATTGTCCTGCTGGTAGGTGAACCTCCGCCCCAGTCCCAAGTCTTTTGCAGACTCTAACAGGTTCTCTTCTAAGATTGCCCTGTATTTGGCTCCATCCATCTTCCCATCAACTCTGACCAGGTTCCCTTTCCCTGCTGAAGAAAAGCATTCCCACACCATGATGCTGCCACCAACATGTTTCACGTGTGGATGGTGTGTTCTGGGTGATGTGCAGTGTTAGTTTTCCACCACATATAGCGTTTTGCTTTACGGAGAAAAAGTTAAATTTTGGTTTAATCTGACCAGAGCATCTTCTTCCACATGTTTGCTGTGTCCCCCACATGGCTTCTCTCAAACTGCAAAATGGGACTTCTTATGGCTTTCTTTCAACAATGGCTTTCTTCTTGCCACTCTTCTATAAAGGCCAGGAGTGCATGACTAATAGTTGTCCTGTGGACAGATTCTCCCACCTGAGCTGTGGATCTCTGCAGCTCCTCCAGAGTTACCATGGGCCTCTTGACTGCTTCTCTGATTAATGCTCTCCTTACCCAGCCTGTCAGTTTATGTGTACGGCCATGTCTTAGTAGATTTGCAGTTGTGCCATATTCTTTCCATTTTCAGATGATGGATTGAACAGTGCTCCATGAGATGTTCAAAGCTTGGTATATTTTTTATAACCTAACCCTGCTTTAAACTTCTTCACAACTTTATCCCTGACCTGTCTGGTGTGTTCCTTGGCCATCACGATACTGTTTGTTCACTAAGGTTCTCTAACAAACCTCTGAGGGCGTCACAGAACAGCTGTTTTTATACTGAGATTAAATTACACACAGGTGGACTCTATTTACTATTTAAGTGACTTCTGAAGGCAATTGGTTCCACTGGATTTTAGTTAGGGGTGTCAGAGTAAAGGGGGCTGAATACAAATGCACACCACACTTTGTAGATTTGTTTTTGTAAAAAAAAGTGAAAACTATTTATCATGTATCTTCTCTTCACAATTATGTGCCACTTTGTGTTGGTCTATCACATAAAATACATTTATGTTTTTGGTTGCAACATGACTAAATGTGGAAAATGTAAGGGGTATAAATACTTTTTCAAGGCATTGTATATGCTGGGAGAGACATACTGTAAGCAGAATTAACTTTTATCCACTCCTCCTCCAATCCAGTTTAATAGTTTCAGAGCTATTATCAGGTCCTGTCTGGCTGTTTCATTGCTCCCAACAATAGCTTTTTAGTTGGCCCAGTTCGTTGCACTGCACATTGAACCACAGTTCATAATTTTCAATCTTACTGCACGCAGTTCTTACTTTGAAGAACTGTAACTTGGCTCCCTTTCTTATTCAGTTATATTCAAATATTTAAAGTTTAGTGGTAGACTAGGCCTAGCTTTTCCGCCAACAGTGTACACTAGCAGCATAGCCTCTAATATTGTCAGTACTAGCTTAAGGCTGTGTAAGAAAATGTGCAGTGCTACATAAGTATTATAAAGTAAATAATACTGAACAGTGCAAAATCTAAAAAGCTAAAACTGAAAAGAAGAAATGGTGAATAAAAAACATCCACTTGAAATTAACAAAATTACTAGGGATTGCTAGACTGCATTTATCATATCCTATTCAGTCCAAATATATGAAAATCCAAAATGTATTAATCCAATCTTGAGAACCTTGTTCACCAGTGTGCAATAGGACAGATCAGTGCACCCAGATAAAAAGACCCAATCCAGCCTCTTACGGGATCCTGTTGACCATACCATTTTATAGATGGTCAAGCAGCGTATGAAAGATTAATTCACCATGGAAAGTAAGCCATCTCAATATCTCAATATGTGATAAAGCAAGAAAGATGCTCCCAAACCAAAAGAAAACCCTTCAGATTCTTAGCAGATTGTGTGGACCATTACTAACTTAGCAAGAGGTCAAAAGGCACCTAAGGGTTAATTTGTCCTAACAGTCACCGTATCTCCTCTGTGCATCATGTGGAATGTAAGCCCCACAATATCTTTCAAAGGCAAAGAATACAAAGGGTCGGAGATAGTAGCGTGACGTCAGCACGTGCGGACTGTTCTGCATACGGCCACACACAAGGAAAGATTTTCTGCCCTACCTAAACATTTTTGCTGTAAGTGCAATCTTGTTTTTTAATAAACCAGTTTCTAAATAGTGCAGAGAAGAAGGCGCTTCTAAGTGCAGTAATAAAACACTTTAATAACAAGGAAGGGTTAAAACCACTTACAAGATGGAAATAAAAAACAGATATTTCATTGAATCCAAAACGTCCAGCAAGATGCCTCCTGGGAGTAAGACAGCTGCAGGTGGAACTTCCAGCCGATCAGTGGTGGTAAATACTGTCTCTCTGATCCAAGATGGAGGGCTGTGCTGTCAGGACCAGCATGGAATCCTGGCAACAAGAAGTGCCGCCAGAGTGGACGGTACATGTTTCAGAGCATGCCCAGCCACTACTTCTTCAAACCAATCCCTGCAAGGGGAAGGGGTTTATATGAGAGTCAGGGGCAGGACAAATGGGCAGGGAGTGGGCTGGACTGATAATGACTGCCATATCATTAGATGGCAGTATGCAATGGAGTAAAATGCAGTAAAATACAGTAAAATAAAGTAAAAAAATTGCTGCAGTAAAGGTAAAGATACACAAGACAAACACTGACTGGGACAGAACTGCAACAAGTAGAACATAGAGAAATCAAATACTAATATTTAGACAGTGTGTAGACACTCATATGGGATGCAAGATGTGCAGCATGGGACTTCAAGTGTCAACAACACCATAAATGGGGGAAATATGACAACAAGTATAATGAAGGTAACTGGACAGATGAAATACTGGACAGAAGTATTTCATCTGTCCAGTTACCTTCATTATACTTGTTGTCATATTTCCCCCATTTATGGTGTTGCTGACACTTGTATTCCCATGCTGCGTACCTTGCATCCCATATGAGTGTCTACACTCTGTCTAAATATTGGTATTTGATTTATCTATGTCAGGGGTATCGTTTCTATACAGTAATGCACTATGAGCCTTCTGTTGTTTTCACCATTATACGCTGTGAGATACGTGAGCTTGGATCCAATAAGGCTGGTACCTTCAGAGGTGAATTCACACAAACGCATATGATCATCTGGTAAGCGGCCAATCTTTTTGTTTGGAGCACGGTGGTGATGCACATGCACTCTGGAATTATTTGTATGCACGAGGACATTCTTTTATGAATCGCATGTGGAAACTTGGAATTTACATTTGTTTTATGTAAACCTAAGAGTCGTTAGAGCACCAGTCACTTTCCATGGACTTTGTTTAATTACCGTATATACTCGAGTATAAGCCTAGTTTTTCAGCACATTTTTTTGTGCTGAAAGTGCCCCCCTCGGCTTATACTCGAGTCAAGCACTTTTCTGCAGCAAAAAAAAAAAATTCCGACCCGACTTTGGGGCCCCGTATCTCTGGGCCACTTGGGTCTAGGAATCCCAAATTTGGTGTGCCAATCCATTGGACCTAGCACTATAATATATCCAGATGGGGTTCCTAGCACTAAGTGACCCCGAGATACAGGGCCCCAAATCGGTCAACTGTGTCCATCTGCATGGGCACAGTGAGGCTGCAAATGGGCATCGTTGACCCTCTTTTCCACTTACAGTAGCTGCACATTTCTCACCCTAGGCTTATACTCGAGTCAATAAGTTTTCCCAGTTGTTTGTGGTAAAATTAGGTGCCTCGGCTTATATTCGGGTCGGCCTATACTCGAGTATATACGGTACAGTAGTTGTAATTATTGCCGCCAACCATTTGTTTTTGGTTTTATAGGCATGATTATTGCATATTTTTGCACATTGTGAGTAGCTGCACACAGCACTTTATATATAGTCGATATTTAAATGTTTGTATATTCTAATGTATATTTTTTGAGGTCAATCATCCTTTATGATTTTTTAGTCACAATTTTATTTGAGTCAAGGTTGAGTTTGAAACAGCGCAACTGACAGACACACATAAAGAATACAAAGCAAAACCATAGCATGGTACTTTATTTACTCAATTTATTTTAATATATATTGAGCACTCACATAAACTCCAGGACATGTAATGTATTGTAGCTTTCCTCCAGGCAGATAGAGCAGACGAGGCCACCAATTATCTCGGTCTACGTCATGACATCACACTCGTAGGCCCCACCCTATGCGTTCTCCACTCAAAAGATAAGGGACTATATTCTCACAGTGTTTCTGCCTGTTTCCTAGATCCCAATTTACAGTCCACACTCTCTCCTGACAAACAACATATAGCAGCTTTTCTGATCAACACTCACTTTGTACAACACTACTCATAGCCACTATATAAATAAATTGAGTGCGTACAGAATCACGCTATGGTTTTGCTTTATATTCTTCACCTATGAGAGATGGTGTGGCGGTTAAAATCCTGCATGATGCATGGGGGGGGGATACAGCGACTATTGGGGGAGATTAACCGCTTAGGCCCTTTTTTACCTCTAATGCCCCGTACACACGAGCGGAATTTTCCATCAGAAAAAATTTGGATGTTTTTTCCGATGGAATTCCGCTCAAGCTTGGCTTGCATACACATGGTCACACAAAAGTTTGGTGAACTTTCGACTGTCAAGAACGCGGTGACGTACAACACTACGACAAGGAGAGAAAATTAAGTTTAATGTTTCTGAGCATGCATCGAATTGTTTCAGAGCATGCGTAGGAATTTTGCGCGTCGGAATTTGTACAGACGATCGGAATTTCCCATGAGAACTTTTTCCGACCGAAAAATTGTGAACATGCTCTGAATCTTTTGCTGCCCAAAATTCCGCCAGCAAAAGTCCGATGGAGCATACACACGATCGCATTTTCCGACCGAAAGCTCTCAACGGACTTTTGCTGGCGGAATTTTCGATCGTGTGTACGGGGCATTACTAATAATAATGGTCAATACAATCTGGTAAGAAGCTGGGGTGTTTTCTATCGGTTTGGGAGCACCTTTCTTGCTTTTTACATATTCAGATATTGTGACTGCTTACCTTTCATGGTGAATTAATTTTTCATACGCTGCTTGACCATTTATAAAATGTAATGGTCAACAGGATCCGGTAAGAAGCTGAAGTGTGTCTTTTGATCTGGGTGCACTGATCTGTCCTATTGCACACTGGTGAACAAGGTTTTCAAGAGTGGATTATCACATTTTGGATTTTCTTGTCAAAGATTTTATTTATTTTCAAATAAAAAGACAGAAACAATAAACAACGAAAAAGGAAAATAATAAGGTGCATTACATATATTCATTTTCATATATGAAATATCTTGTAATTTAAATAAAAGTAAATAACAGCATGAGTATTATGCAGTCTAAAATGCAAAATAATGGGTCAGAAATCCGACACTGTGGAAAACTTCTAATAAACAATGTTTCATGGATACAATGAGTAACCCTGAATCACTACTAGAGACGTTATAGATATGCCTCCAGACCATTTTACCACCCCTAATGGGTGCAAACTGTGGCAAAATGGGGGCAATTAAACGAACATGTATTACCATAACTAAGATAGTAGTGAGAGTACACAGGCAAAATTAGTATATTAAGAATAATGAATATCAAGTGAATATGATCGTAACCTAATGCTTACAGTGTACTTTAACTTCAAGGTAAACAGTCAACATTTTGGATTTTCATACATGTGGACTTTATATGGACTGAATAAGATATAATAAGAGCAGTCTAGCGATCACAAATTTAGTTTATTTCAAGTGGATATTTTTTGTTTGCTTTTTCTTCTTCGTTAGTTTTAGCTTTTATGACTTTGCACTGCCTGGTATTATTTATTTTACAATACTTTTGTAGCGCTGCACGTTTTCTTACATAACTATTGCAAATTTGCTATCACAAATTTACCGTGTTGACAGCTTATTTATATTACCTAAGCGCAGTGATCACTTTTGTTTATTTAAGACTAGCTTAAGGCTGCCTGTTGTCACACTATTAGGTGGGGAGGCTATTATTTATGGTGACCCAGGGAATGTCTGATATTTCATGCCTGCACGTCTATTGTTGAATCAGTTGTACTTTAATTGGGTACTTCACACCGCTGTTGATCTGGAAATAGTTTTTATTTTTTTCTAATTTATCTTTGCTAAGTGATAATATACTCAGTGAGTTTGCTAACCCATTTCTTGTCTAATTTGGACTTGATGGACTTGTGTCTTTTTTCAACCTCACCTGCTATGTAACTATGTAACTGCATCTTTCCACACACTATGTGCCTGACTGTGAGGCCACTGGATGTGTGGTATAAACTGTGTGTAGTTGTGACTACATACAGTATCACGCACTGTGTTCTGGGTGCGAGCGGAGACTTTCGGAATCATACCCAGAACACAGAAGAGTCTAACGCAGTGGCGCTCAGTCGCTCGGTGCAAGCAATGTATCCTATCAATGAATGAAAAGCTTCCTCTGATTGGCTGAGTCAAAGGTTGTGACACCATCAGCCAACCTCTCTGACTCAGCCAATCAGAGGAAGCCTTGCATTCATTGATAGAATACATTGCTTGCTCTGAGTAGCTGAGCACCACTACAGTAGACTCTTCTGTGTCCTGGGTATGAGACAGAAAATCTCAGCTTGCACCCGAAACACAGTGCAGTATGCTGTACGTAGTCTCAGCTACACACAGTTTATACTGCACATTTAGCAGCCTCACAGGTTAATGAGGGACATAGTTTGTTTGGGGCAGGCTGGCCCAAACAAACTATGTAAAGTGTGTGGAAAGATGGAGTTCTTCTATAAGGCTTGACCACTCAGTTCCAAAAAGCTTGTGAGTTGCTAACTGTTTATGTGTAACCTGGAGTGTCAGCAGGGTTGAGACAGATACAGAGGACCCAATACAACAGCGTTCCCTGTGGGAGTAGCGCTAGATCTAAGAAAATGCTTTCCTATGCCCATTCAGGGCAAAGTGACATGGTCAATTGAAAGAACAAATTTCCACCATCCAACACTGAGCATTCACAGGGGCTGGACTCCCAATTCCAATAGTGAGGGGGCATGAGGAAAGCATAAGTGTTTGAGACATTGTCATTTTAAGAGAACCTATTACTCTGACTGAAAGGGTAAAGTGACAGGGTCTCTTTAAAAGAATAAAACAATGTTTTTAATTGGTTTGATTTGGTCCTGAATATGATTAAAGAGAGATCTAGAAAAACACTAAGCTGCCTTTTAGATAATATATTTGGTAGGTCACATGTTTACCTGCTAGCTATAGTATCTTATCTACTGTATTACAGTGTGTGACGGACCTAGCCGGGACACGGGCTGTTGGAGGGGACTGAGTGCGAGCCTGTTTTAGTTGCGGGCAGAGGCCAGCAGCGCTCTGTTCCGTTGCCAGCAGTTCAGCTGGGTGTAGGAGCTTCCCTACATCATCTTCTCCAGCTAACTGTTGGGGAGAGAGGCTGACTGCCCCGGCTTCCTGGAACTCCACAGTTGTTGCTGGTGCTGGACAGAGGTGGGTAGCACTCTGCCCTGTTGCCAGCACTTCTGCTGGGGACTCCACATCCTCCGCTTTGGCAAACCATTGGGGCAGGAGGCTGGCTTCCTCCACTCCCACATCTGGCTGCTGGGACAACATGTCTCTGGTACTGTCTCCCAGGTGCACAAATCTTTGCTGGGGAGGAAAGATCGCTTTCTCCACCCTGGCCAACTGTTGGGGAGAGATCCCACTGCTGCCACCAATTGTGACGGACCTCGTACCCAAGATGTCCGCCGTAAATGCTTCCTCTGTCCGGTACCACACAATCCAAGACCCATTAGCTCAGCCAGTCACCAGACAACACCAGTGTAGGCTACATCAGGAATGAATCTTTATTTGACATGTCACACTTATATACAGTTGACAGATGACTCAAGCCTAACCTAATTAGCATGAGCTAATTATCTTAATCAACACTGGGCTCCTTCATTCAATTACAGGGTTAATTAGCACACACAACAATAGGTGAAACACTTCTACAAGCCAGACTATACTCAATTACATAACACAGGTGGCTGGAGTTCATGAGTCATGACATTAGCGTCTCTTGCTAATATGCCAAATACACATACAGATTCTATGTGTATTGGGGGGCCAGCATGGACCTGAATCCAAGTATCACCAGCTCAGGGGTCCCAGGCTTGCAGCTCAAAGAGCACTGTTCCCCCAAATGCCAGGGCCCATAATCACAAGGCAACAGGCTCGCACTCAGTCCCCTCCAACAGCCCGTGTCCCGGCTAGGTCCGTCACACAGTGCTCATGTGATAAAATGGATTCAACTCCTGGAATACAATCAGGCGACTCTACCAAGCATTATTTATGTCTATGGAGAGGGGGGAGCACACACACCTTTAGCAGCAGCTTTTCTTGAGGAGATATTAGTGATTGGACAAAGTTCTCTAACCTGATTAAGATCTAATAGCTTAAAGTGGTTCTAAAGTAAAAACGCAATTTTTTTTACCCTAACGCATTCTCGGCATTCTGTTAAAAAACACCCTGCTACTTGTTCTCATCCCACCTCTAAACACTTACTTGCCTCCTCTCGTCGACCCAGCACTGCTCTGGCTGTAGCCCCTCTCTCCTCTCTTCCTGATCTCCCAGGAGACACAGGCAGCTGTCAGTCAAACTCCTGTGAGTAGAGTGAGAGGGGCGGGGCTTACCAGTGCTCTGTGTGTCCATGGACACACTTAGCCCAGATTGGAAGAATTCACATGCAGGTACACCCTTATGGGAAGGTGTGTTTGCCATAATTAACCCCATCCTTACTGTACAGGCAGATCTTCATTAGAATTTGTAACTGAATTTGAACACTGTCTGTCCTAACAATAGGTTAAAGGTGGGCTTTTTGGGTTGTATGCATCTAAAAGGTATGCTGTGTGAAGGGAACCCATAGCAAACTTACTGTATAGTAGGGTTTTCTCAAATTTGACTGTTTTAAAAGAGAAGTACAGCTAAAGCTTGTTTGGTTGTACCTCACCTGATGATCACAGGAGGGCAGTTCGTTCTGCACTCCTGTGACCCGCTTTCAGCTGACAGCGGGCCATCACAGAGCCAGTGCAGGCTGACGGAAGATCGCCACCTGGCCAGCCGCTTCTGCCCCCTCCACAGCCCAGTGCTCCAGTGAGCGCAGGGGGGGGGGGCAGAGCAGACAGCTCTCTGCTTACAGAGCTTTGAGAACCGAGCGATCAGCGGTGTTTGATTGCTCGATTCTCACCCTTAGAGCCGGCAGGGGACAGATGCAATATCGGAGCAATGTTGCATCCACCTAGGTAAGTGTGATTTTTTTTAAATACCAAACTTCTCTTTGAGGATCCTCCTGACCTGCAATCGGCCATTTCCTATTCATAATAGTAGGTCCCTGCTGATAGACTTTCATTAACAGTGGAGCTGTAAAGCAATACTGCTCTGATGCAATACTAGGAAGAGGATAAAACTAGTGTATGTAATATGAAAATATGGCTACAACCATATATTGTACATACATAAGTTTACTTTAGCGAGAGCTCCACAAGCTGCACATTCTCACCTTCTCTTGTCTCCCCTTGCTTTGCCATTCAATCACCAGGAGTATGATGAAGCTACACATCTTGATTTGGAGCTTACACAGGGCTTATCACCCGCTCCCCAAGACTGGCTTCCTAAGCAGCCAATGGCTAAGCACTAGTACTGTCATGTGGGATGAAAGAGCACTGAGCACTGCTCCCCATTATACTTCAGTATATTTCCTTTTTGCTGGAGGCAGAATGGAGCAGCAAAGGAGGAAAGAGAAAAGAAATTGCGCTTTTGGAGCCAGTAGAAACCTGTTATGTTGCCTTGCCTGGACAAAGCACATGTTTGCATCAAGCTTAATAATTTACATGTATAGCAAAAAGAGACTATACATTCCCTTTAAATCTACCCATGTCTCAAGCTGAGATTATGGACAGGAAAGCAAATCACTTCCATATCTATATGTATAATGTGAATCTGTTTTGCTGACAGTTTACCTTTCATACGCATTTACTTAACACAGGTTGTAAATAATACATATGATTAGTGAATTAATAGGTTTTTACCTTGACATGAAAACATATTTTTTTAGTACACAATCATAGCAGCGTAAATCTAAGGGGCTTTGTATCACATATAGGAGCATCATCCAGCAATTACAGTCAGCTGCTACCCTGAGGCAAACAAGACGAGCGCTTAGAAGGGCAGAAGCTGTGGAATTAAACAGACGTCAAGTAAGCTCCACGCCTCCTTAACTCTTTAATGCTGGGGAGGATAGCAAACCAATGCAGAGTCCTAATCTGAGAGTGGTCAGGGTAAATGTATTTATGTTTGGATTATAAAATGGGGTTAAAGAACACAACTGCACTAAATTGGGGTACATGTAGCTTTTTGCTTTAAAGTGAAAGTCCAGGTAAATCATATTGCTTCCTGTCACTGACTATCCTATCCTAGGACAACTGGAACTTACCTTGATGGGGACACATGTAGGCAGGTTGCCTACTGTATTATATGTTTAGTTAGCATTTGGCTGCTCAGGTCAGGGGAAAAGGAATATTTGTATGCTGCCTTCCCTGATCATATTTGTGTCCTTTTTCTGGGGTCCAGCCTCCCTCCTGTATATTATAAGGGAAGAAGTTTGGGTCCTAGGGGGCTAGAGAGCGGGCATGATAACAGGAACCTTGCTGAAGCTTACTGGGATCTGTGATCCACTTCAGAAGCACCGACTCTTCGGGACACCCATGACTGGACATCTCCACTCGAGTTCTTCCAATATTGGACTTTTCCCAAAAGGTCTTTAACTGCACAGGTATGCTGGGGCAGCTGCAGTTAGGTGTAGTTAGGAGAAGGATGTTTATTCATGTTATAAAGTTATTCCAGTGCTTTGAGCCTGGTCTGAAGGTATTCAAGGGGTGCATGTTTGGACTTTGCATATTTCTAAATAACCAGGGCCTATAATAGCACTATGGGGTGTGTGTAACACCACTACAAGAAGTTAACTTGCAGAGCAAGGAAGAGAAGGTGGTTGCCATGGGTAACTGAAAGGAAGAACAGCTACAGCAACCAGTCATTTGGCCCTGGTACCTGGTTAGGTGATAGATCCTCCAATAGCGAGGAGGTTGGTGCTCCCTCCCTAGATGTTCGTTTCTTCTGGTTACCAGGAGCAGACTAGCGCTACAGAGATCTAAGGCTTGATCACTAGGTACGGAAAGGAAAGAGTTAACTTGGGACACTGTGAGACCTGTGCTATTTGTATGGTAGGGTTTCATTTCGTTACTAGAAGCGTGGTATCGGAGGTACGCTGGACTGGTGGAATGGGCTAGGGCTCTGCATGTCCTTCCGAATACAAAACATACATCAGTTACAAGTGTGTAGTGCATGGGACGAAACATCTTATGAAGATACTCTGTATATTAATGCTGTACACACAGTCGGAGACTGCATTAATGTTCGATTCTTCACGTGACCACAGCCTCCACCTGGTCCCCGGCATTGGTGAGCACACCCTCAGGCAAGGTGTCTCCCCATGAGCACGGGCATGGTTAAACACATGCCCACACACAGGCAGCAATAAAGACTCAGTAGAGATATTAAACATTACACTCTATTCATATTAAATTGTCAGGGGATGGGATTTATTATCTACAATCAGCCCAGAGCTATACTTTAATGGTATCCATGAAGTTCTTTTTTTTAAATATGCTTTGTTTTTTAAAAGTTCTAGAAAAACATCTATTCTGGTTAAACTGCATCCTTCTATTTCTCACCACTGCATCTCAAGTTAGAAATGATTTGTATATGTAGTGTTTATACTGGCAAAGCTGCTTAGATCTTTAAAAGCTTTTAATAATTGTGCCCCACTAATGGTAAAGGCTGCCATTATGGAAATTAGCCAAACACCTAGAACAGACCCAGAAGTTATTTGTGCCTACTCTCCTTTACTGCCCCCTCCCCCCTCACTGTAATGGAATGCCCCTCTTGCAAGTTCCCCATGCTGGGAGGGAATCAACGTCCTGTTTCTGCAGCACCCTCTGATATCTTTTATCTCCATGCAAAGTGCTGGGGAGGGGGGCAATTATTTGATAGGAGACCTCACAAATAAATGTTTTTTGATCAAGTGATCTTCATAATTAACCCCATTTCAGTACCCCTACTGTAAGTGTTATGACAGGGCAGTCAAATGATGATACCCCGGGCTGAGAGTTTGTTTTCTGGTAATGGTGCTGGGCTCTGACAATCATGTAGAAGTTACCTGATCATTTATACATGTCAGAGACACCTACGTGTTATCCCTTCTACACCCTGGCTCTCCAAGTCCCTGGGTTTACCTTTCTATCTATGAGTCTGGGATCACTGTAGAGCAGGAGTAGTCAATCATTGGCTTTCACGTTGTTATGGAATTATAAGTCTTATGGCCCCATGCACACGAGACGCAGATGCAAACTCTGCTGAACGCGTGTTTTAAAAAGCAGAAACCTGCGTTTAAAAACGCGCGTTTTGCTGTGTTTTCATGCCACGTTTAGATGCGTTTAGACGCGTTTAGACGCGTTTGCGTCTATAAGCATTTGTAAAGATAACATCATATAGACCCTCCCCAAGCTCAGAAAGCATGTATTATTAACTATTTCTGCCAATTTGATCAGAGTGAGCAGCAGCAGCAGAGAGAGCAGTTGTACACTTGCATTTGCCTCTCTTTCTGTGTTTTTTTTTTAAATGGATCCCATGTTGAATATATGTCAGGAAATGCTCCTGATGTTGCTCTTGATGCGGCAATGTCGTCGCAAATTTGCATGAGAGGTCCAGAATCAGACCTCGTCAATATTGGACCCATCCGTTGATGGCACAGCGAATGTCCCTTGGATATTTCACAAACATGTATGCATTTCACAAACATGTATGCATCAGTGAGTATATATGCTCTATGAACTATCTAAACTAATTACGACATTTTAAACAATTTTTTCTAGTATTTTTTATGGTTTACCATCATATTTCTGAGTTTTCTGCTCCAAAAAATTGGGTTCCTTTAAAAAGGCTTATAAACGCAAACATGGCTAAACGCAGGTGCCTGCGTTTAGCCGCGTTTAGCCGTGTTTAGCTGCGTTTTGCGTCTGAAAAGCAGAAAAGCAAAGTGTCTGAACGAATTTTTTTGCTTCTGGAAAAACGAGGTTAAACGCAACTGCATAAAAACGGGAAAAAACTAGACTGTGTACATGGACACATAGGATAACATTGCTTGCGTTCAGGTGCAGTTGAAAAAAGTGTCCAACTGCCTCTGAACGCGCGTTTAACAGCGTCTCGTGTGCATGAGGCCTTATGAGTCATTGCAAGACTCTGAGAGCCCCAGACAAGATTTCCAGAGGGGAAGGCATGATATGGTATTTGTAATCTCACCACAACGGGAGAGCCAACGTTTTCCTACCCGTGCTGTAGAGGAATTCAGAATACTGAGTGGTAGAGAAGATCAGTGAACTCCAGTTCACCAAACTCCTTAGCTGAGAATGAACCCAGAAGCACTCAGCTCTGAACACTCCCAAGGCTACAGCACATTTAGAATCCTAACTGCACCTCAAATCCCAACTGGGCCAAATCTGCATATTTTACTAATACAAGAAGCATCGGGGGTCTAATTCACCCCTAAAGTCCCTTTGTGATAGTAGTACATTGAAAACAAAATTCTAAATATACAGAGAAGTCTGAAAGGTTTCAAGTTTCTGTCCTACATACTTGCTTCAAGTCAGTGGTTTATTAGACATTAAAGCCAAGAACAGGATGACAGGCCAATTGTGCAGATATCTGTACTAGATAAAGGGAGATATCTTATCCAGCTAATCAATCATCAAGTTTTGATAAAGTGCACTCATACTACTGAGCCAGTGCCATCACAAAATGATCAGTTTAGGAGAGGTAGCAGATCTGAGTTTCAACAAAAATGATACCTATATGACAGATACATTATGTCATAATCGGAGACTGAGTTATCAAGGTAGGAACAGATGACACTTTAGTATTGTATGTGGTACATCACTAATGATCCCTTTTGCTGCTGTACCATTTTTCACATACATTAAACGCCACAAAGTTTTTGGCTTGAAAATTACTTTTAACCACTTAAAGACCACCTACCGGAGATATACTGCGTGAAACGACGTACCTCTACATAATTTCGTCCAATAGACAGCGGTGGGCTCACGCACATGGCACCGGAGGTTCGCGTGCGTACGCACTGGCCATAGGGAGAGCCAATAAGCAGGTCTGGCGAACGCGATGTCCACTGGGACCCACTGATCGGTCCCCAGAAAGGCAGAATGGCGATCTGCCTATGTAAACAAGGCAGATCGCCATTCTAATAAGGGAGAACACAGTGATCTTGTGTTTCTGCTAAGCAGGCACATGTATCTCTGTGTTTCCCCAGTCAGACCATCCCCCACACAGTTAGCAAGCACCTCCTAAGGACACACTTAACCCTTTGATCACCCCTGGTGTTAACCCCTTTCCTGCCAGTGTCATTAGTACAGCAACAGTGCAAATTGTTAGCACTGATCACTGTAATAATGTCAGATAGCAGAATACATATTGGCCTAAATTTATGAAGAAATTCGATTTTTTTAAATTGTTATTGGATATGTTTTATAGCAGAGAGTAAAAAATATTTTTTTTTTTTTTCAAAATTGTCAGCTTTTTTTGTTTATAGCACAAAAAATCAAAACCTGACCAAAAGAAAACACTATTTGTGGGAAAAAAAGGACATCAATTTTATTTGGGTACAGCGTCGCATGGTGGCGCAATTGTCAGTTAAAATAACGCAGTGCTGTATCGCAAAAAAATGGCCTGGGCATGAAGGGGGTAAAACCTTCCGGGGTGAAGTGGTTAAAAAGAGTATATATTTTCTGAAAGGAGAGGCCCTGTAGAAAAGTTGCAAATGTATATGTTGAATGATAGTTGCACAACTGTTTATCAGATTTATATTTAAAGTAAAAGTTTAATGCACACATTAACATAATGCTCATTTATAAAAATATATAAAACATTAGATTGTGTCAGGTAAATGCATACCAAATATGTCAAATGTAATGGCAAAATATACATACAAATATACATACCCCAAATTGTCCATAGGTACTACTTCAAAAACATTACCAGCTCATAAATTTGGAGTAAACCATAAATGCGGGTGTAGATTTATATTTTTCACTCTGGTGTAAGTAGCAATATCTAATATGCGGTGAACAAATTACTAAACATATTTACATGTGGGTGTGCTTGGCGATAATAAAGGGGGGGTATTCTTTTTAAAAATGTTGACATTTAAATTTTTTAATCACCTATTTTTAAACATTATTTTGTTTAAATTTTACTTTTATTGCTATAACAAGGCTGCTGTGATAGCATCGGGCCAGTGACAAATATTCTAAGAAGACATCAGGGGTCCATAATGCCCCGTACACACGGTCGGAAATTCCGACCACAATATCCGTCGGATTTTTTCTGACGGATTTTGTCCGACACTGGTGTTGCATACACACGGTCGGACATAGTTGTCGGAAAATCCGATCATTCTGAACGTGGTGACGTTCGTTGCGTACGACAGAACTACATAGAGGCTAGTAGCCAATAGGTTTGGTCTCCTAATTTGATCTGAGCATGCGTGGCACTTTGTCCGTCGGAATTCTCTACACACGATCGGAAAAAGTCTGTTCGGATTTTGTTGTCGGAAAATTTGAGAGCAGGATCTCGGAATTTCCGACGGAAAAAGTCAGATGGAGCCCACACACGGTCAGATTTTCCGACAACATGGTCCGATCGGACATTTTCCGTCGGAATTTCCGACCGTGTGTACGGGGCATTAGACCTCAAATGTCTGCCTTCTCCTGAAGACCTGTGAGCCTTTTTTAACCCATTCATTGCACTGTCACGTCATTAGCAGCAAAGAGGGTTAAACATGAATGTGGCATTCATCCTGCTCTAGCAAGTTGCCTTCTTGTGATTAGTTCTTTTCTTTTTTTGTAATTTTTTTGTACTGCCTGTAAACAATTCAGTTTTGCACAGGCAATCAGATTTGAGAGTAAATTGCAATAGTAAAATATGCGGTAAGAAACAAGTGAGCAGAATGTTTGAACCCTAGAAGGGAAAAAAAAAAGCTGTTGAGAATTTCCAGGCACACTACAGGATCTCTGCGTAATCCATTCAGTAACATACCACACTGGAAAAAAATTATCTGGGCAAGATCTGAACTCAATAAATCAGCCACCGTAACAGACTATTACTGTATCTTTTTTCCCATCTGACAAAAAGAACTACCCATGTATAGCCAGCATATTTCTACAAATTTGTTACATTTTTAATGCTTTCTTTCAGCCCCCTCCCCTAGTATTACGACTTTCCTAAGCATATCAGTGTGATCTGCCCTTCTGTAACACAACCTGGACATTATGCAGTTGTTATAGATTATTGATTGTAAGCTCATGTGGCAAAATAGTCCTCTACATGCTATGTCTTGTGGCAGACAAAATAGCAGCAAAGCCTTTGGGAACTTTTTGCTTAGCAAAGTAATCTCCCGGTACAGCGCACAAATCTAGCTGAGAGTCGATGCTGCGAGTGCCTGGTTATAATTGTGTCAGCTACTGTTTGTAGTGGCCTTCTTTAAAGAGCAAAGGAAGGGCAGGGAAATGAAAAGGCCTATCACAATAATGCTCTGTTTGCAATTAATCCACAGCAACCAGCAGGCGGGAGAGATTCAGCTGTAGAAGGAAGTAGGTCCAGAGGGCTGCTTATTAATTCAAGTCAGGAGGTAGGTGGGGTACCCACTACACTGGATCCAGATACCAGAGCTACCAGGAGGGACACTATGTAATGTGATGGAAGTGGGGCTGGAATGTGTGACTAGGGCCAGGCCCCAATTTTCCACGAGGGTCGAAGTAAAAAAAATGCTCAATTCCCTCATGAACAAAATCATTGAAGATGGGGCAATCCCTCCCACAGCACAAATGTGGTCTTCCGATTGCCGGCTTTAGCTGGTGGCACTAATTGGTAGTGAAAAACCCGACAGGCTGGTTGAACACAAGTTAATTGATAGACTTGTGACAGATATTACTGCCACTGGAACAGGAAACTCAATCCACCGGGCTCAACCAATAACTCAGGGAAACATGAAAGATGTCCCTGCAACGAAACTACATGGTTTACCACATAACTGTAGTATATTTCACATCATTACAAGTTGAGAAATATATGTGCAAGACATATGTTCCTCTTTGACACCATATACTTCTTGACTTCAAATAATAGACTAAGACCTCAATCACACGGGTATACCTAAGCATACGGCCATGTGAGGGCTGTGTTTGCCTACACAGGAATGAGCAGGTGTTCCATGCATTCCGTACAGGCAGTCCCATTCATGTCAACTGGGATGCAGCAGATGCATGGACACAGCCGCTACTCCCAATCTGACAACTGTGCAGCTGCGCAGTCCCAAATGCACACTGTCTGCGTTCAAGGCCATACACCCGCATGGCTATCAAATTTGAAGCAGCAGCTGTGGCCATTCTCCTGCTATGTCCCACTTGGCCTGAATGGACACTGCCTCCACAGGTATGTATGGAAAACCTGTGCATCCCCATGCAGGTAAACACGGACCTTGCACGGGCATACACTAAAATACACCTGTGTAAACAAGGCTCACTTGTCACTTGTGAACAAGGCCTTATTGGAAAACTTTTATCTGTGTTTGTATGCTTGGGCTCCATTTGTATTGGTACTTGCTTTGCATTTAGTTCAGAACACTACACTATAAGAACTAACCCAGAGATGAACTTATGCTTTATTGAAATTTAGAGAGTCAGAGCTAAGCTAAACAGACAAATCCTATTGCTTGCCAAGACAGGCATTAGAAGCTAGAACAGAATCCAGCATCCAGTTTATTTGAGTGGCATTCCTCCCATGATCCAAGCACTATAACCAACTGAATTCAGCTCAGTTTACTCTTGGACACCCAGCATTGGACGGTGCACTATGCAACCATATATTTTTATTTTTATTTTGTTCAGCCAGCGGGTTGATCAAAAAAAAATGTCTTGATTCCCCCATCCACACATTCGAGGTTAAAGGCTAAATCTTCCTGTTTTGCCTTTGTATTCTGGCAGCGGGGAGGCTCCCCTGCCATCAGAATACACAGATAACTGTCGCTAGCCAGCAGAGCTGATCGAGTGGAAATTTTCCAACAGGATGGTTGTACAAAAGTCAATTGTTACATTGACTTCCATGCAACCACAGTTCCCATACATGGATCAAACTATGGCTGGTCCCTGTTGAACAGGCTGAATTTCAAAGTCAAAATTGCTCCCTAAGAACTAACCTCCTATTTTTCCACCAACGCTGGCTCCGTTGAGAACCCAATCTCTGTGTGGTCCGCACATAAGTGTTATATTAGGGGAATCCTAATCAAACATGGGCACGCTGCCAAACAGCGCCGCTCTAAAACCCTATCCAATTTATTGGCACAACTTTATACCCTAGAACGTCAACACAAAAATCAGCCGGACCGTACGGTGGAAGCAGAATTAGTTCGGCTTAGAGAAGCTATAAGGGAACACTCCTTATATACTGCGAAGCATGTGCTGTTAAAAGCGCGCCGCTCCTTTTACGAGTACGGCGACAAATGTGGCCGCTTACTAGCAAACGCATTACGTACTAAGCGATCTCAGACATACGTCCCGACCTTACTTACCTCGCCAGGCGCTAAAGTCCATACTACACCTGACATAGCGGATACGTTTCGAGACTTTTACTCTAAACTGTACAATTTAGACTCCACCTCTGACTCAACATCCCAGTCCCTCTCAGATGTCCGAACATACCTAGAAGAAACTGATCTGCCCAAACTGACGGCCGAAGAAAGGGAGGCCCTATCTCAGCCTATCTCCGCTGAGGAACTTACAGCCGCAATAGCTGATACCCAGCCTGGAAAGGCCCCTGGACCCGACGGGTTCACCCTTCCCTATTATAAAACGTTCCAACACCTAATGACACCTCACTTCCTTGAGGCGTTCAATGCCATATTAGAAGGACACAGTCTACCAGCTGATATGTTGAGTGCCTCTATTACAGTGATACCCAAACCGGGTAAGGATCCATTACTGTGTGCCAGTTACAGGCCCATCTCTCTCCTGAATTGTGACATTAAACTCTTTACCAAGGTCCTAGCGACTAGACTGAATGCCCTGCTGCAACGTATAGTAACCACAGACCAAATCGGCTTCATCCAGGGCAGGGAAGCAAGGGACAACACTATCCGGACTCTGAACATTATAGCAAAAGCAAAAGGATCCCGCACCCCCCTTTTACTCTTGTCCACAGACGCCGAAAAGGCTTTTGACAGGGTGGACTGGGTTTTTCTGCGAGAAACACTTAAGTTCGTTGGAATGCCCGACCCCATCCTGTCCTGGATAGCAGCCCTACAGCATCGGTACGTGTAAAATGGCCACAACTCTGCCCCCTTCTTAATCTCAAACGGCACTAGACAGGGCTGCCCCCTGTCACCTTTGCTGTTTGTCCTCTCCCTAGAGCCGTTCCTACGCCACATCAGAGGCAACCTTTCTATTAAAGGCATCCAAGCCGACTCACGCCAACACAAGGTGGCAGCATACGCGGACGACCTATTATTCTATGTCACAGAGCCTCTTATCTCCTTGCCATCTCTGTTACAGGAGCTGAAAAGGTATGGAGCTCTATCCAAATTCAAGGTCAACCTGCAAAAATCAGAGGCACTGAATGTCTCCCTGTCGGACTCTATGGTGGCAAGGCTGCGCCCCTTTTTCCCATTTAAATGGGCTAAACGCTCGATCCAATACCTGGGAACAAAAATTCCCACAGATCTAAGCAACGTTTTTCCCCTCAACTACCAGCCTTTCTTATCAACGTTAACCACAGACCTAAAAAGATGGGATTCCCTGGCCCTGTCCTGGTTTGGACGCTGCAACGTCCTCAAGATGAACGCAATGCCAAGGCTCCTGTACTTACTACAAACACTACCTATCAAAATACCCCAGTCTTACTTTCACGCAGTTCGGTCAGCTTTTATAAAATTTATCTGGAAGGGCGCACACCCGCGCCTTAGCAGAAAATTACTGCTAAGACCTAAGCTCAGAGGGGGCATTGGTCTCCCGGATCCAGCTCTGTATTACACCGCAACACATATGGCCAGGGTGGTCGACTGGTGCAGACACGGCGACACGAAATTATGGGTAACACTAGAGCAGAAGGGCCGCCGGCGCCCCACTAGCGGGATTACCATGGGTAGAGAAAACCCACTATGCCCACTTGACAGCTCACCCTTTGATTGGCCCTACTCTAGCGGAAATGGATAGATTTTTTCGTCTCTCCTCACTGAGCAATTTTCCTTCCCCAATGACCCCACTTGTAGGACACCCAGGGTTCACACCCGGCCTCACTGACCCGACTGTCTATTCACAGGCCCCGCACGGAATCCTAAGGGCCTCCCAACTCCTGCAGCCGTCGGGCTGGCCCCCTACAGAGACTATGTCCTCGGGTCGGGCTCCTTTAACACTGGATCATTGGAGGACTATTCAGTTCTCTCATTTTCTGAGCTCTCTGCCCAAACCAGCGCTATTTAACCGAAAACTTCACTCTCTCGAAGAAATATGTCTAGGGGAGGGTCCGATTCGGGGTTCCCTATCCACCGCCTATAAATCACTGCTAGAACTTCATGCCACTGAAGATCCCCCGTACCTGGCGAAATGGGAGAGGGACCTGGGAGTTACATTCTCGGTTCCCCAAAAAGACCGCATACTATTCTTTGCACAGAAGTCTGCTCTGTGTAGCAAATACCAGGAGACCACATACAAAATAATTACACGCTGGTACAGAACCCCCTCAGTCCTGGCAAAGATATTCCCCAACCAATCCGACCACTGTTGGCGATGTGGCCTTCATCAGGGTACTATCTTGCACATATTCTGGGAATGCCCACTGCTCAAAACTTTCTGGGAACCAGTCCTTAAACTTATACATAAGTTTACCGACATAGCCCTACAGGACAACCCGGCCGCTGTCCTGCTAAACCTAACCCCTCTAGCAAGGAAACGATATAACAAATCCCTCCTCAAAAACCTTCTTAATGCTGCACGAGCGTGCATCCCGCCTCTATGGAAACAACAAGTTCCGCCAACAGTGGCTCAATGGTTCGCAAGGGTGAGGGACATAGAACAGATGGAGGACTTGACCTCGGTACTGCGAGATAAGACGGAGGAACACCAGACCAGATGGTTTTATTGGGTCCAGTACCGCTTCTCCGATGAATATCAAGATTTTTGCCAATAAACCCTAATGCCTGACAGGCTTTGATGATCCTAGCTCCCGGGGGATGACACACCCCCATCCCACTGCTCCACTCCCCCGTCCCCTTTTTTCCCTTTCTCCTCTGTATCTACCCCCCACACTCTCTCTCCACCCCTCTCTTGTATTCTTCTTCTCACCTAAGGCTATCCCTGATTTCTACCTGACTTCAGGTACTTAAATAAAAAAAAATGAACGGTGTACTCAGAACCTAGTAATACACACGGTCATAAACTTCCGACAGTAACCTGGCTGGTCTCTCTCTCCCTCCAGGATGGAGAGGCTACCCCTAATGCTCATTAACAGGAGAAGACATGGCGACTTGTTATAAACATCTCCTCTCTCTTGATACAACAATCATATGCCTTGAATCCTCCGCAGGAAACCTCAGAGTACTGGTTATTTTCATGTTGTGATATAATGATTGTCTAGTTTTATGAAGTTACCCCATAATTGTATCTGTTGCATACCTTTCAATAAAAATATTAAAATATAAAAAAAAAAAATTGCTCCCTAAAAACCCACTTTTACCTTTTCTGTCAACGGGCTCTTTTAATGCTTCAAATGACAGACTGCACCTAGCAACATAAATATTTTAATGAAGTCATTGGATAAGGGGATGAGTGTAGGTCTACACTGGTACAGTAAAGGGCAATATAACGTCTAACAGAATGGCAGCATTTGTGAACAACACCTTGAAATTGGTCCTCCTACTGCTGCTGTGGTATTGACCTCACATGCCTGATTCAATTGCCCAGCAGTGCACCCATAAATGCTATCCAAGTGGCAGAAGGCGAGAGAAGGTAGTGGATTCCTTTCTTTTTTTATAGCAGCGAGAGTAAGATCTACTTTATTTGCTCTGCAGATAACGGAAAAGCAAACTTGCATAGCTAAATTGACACTGTTGGTAATAAAGAAAAACTCCTCCACTTTATGATAAGGGGAATCTTTCTAAAGCAGTGACTCTGACATCCAGCAAACATTCACTGTGAAATGTGCAGGTGCGTGTAATTTAAAGACTAACTCCACTTTTATTGAGAAAAAAAATTCCCCGCTGGGTGATCTGTGCACATTGCCAGGATTATAAGAAACTTTGTTACAGATTCCTACCTTTTTCTTTATTCTGAAGAAAGAACTGTTTGTTTGTCTGTGTCCATGTGCTAAATGAATATGTATTGGAGTGATTTTATAATTATCAGTCAGCTGCTGCACCTGCAGGGCACACAAAAAAAATGTCAGGGTCTGCATCCCTTTGGACAGAATTTCCCTTTTGGAGTATCTCACCAAAAATGACATTTATGTTGCAGGGGATACGCAAAATCTGACTTGTGTCTTAGTGTAGATTTCTGGGAAAATCAGTGAGCCGATCACACAAGCAGGAAATTACACATCTGGGAGGCGTTCTGTATACTATTGGTGTACAGAACACCCCCAGGCTGCCATATTACATTGTATTTTGCAGAAAATTACAGCACTGCAGATTGAAAGCGAAAGGTTTTTAATAACATTCAATTATGTTATGACTTGTGTTGCAAATGTTTACACCAGCATTTTTCAACCAGGGTGCCTTGATGTTTCTTCAGGGGTGCCTTGGCAAAATGCCTAAAAATTGCTTTAAAATTGTATAGAAGCCAGTGTGTGGATGAAAGCTGCCTTTTTAGTTTCATCAAGTCACAGGTTTTCATTGTACACCATTACAACCTTCTGGCTGCCAGCATCCCAATGGCCAACGGCATCATTAGTTGATGAAGAGGATGTCAGTCACCTGCATTGTATCCTGGTTTGACCCTCCCCTGCCCCTCTCCATCAGTTCTGCGGTCACACATGAGTGATGGAGGAAAACTGAGGGAGACGAGAAACATTGGAATACTAGTCAGTACTAATTTGCAAAAGTGTATTTGCTTTGGAAGAAAAAATCATCTCTAATGTTGGGTGTCCTACTTGGACTTGTGGATGTTGCTGCATTATGTAAAACTATTAGAATAGCTTTTACATTTTAGAACAGGGTGCCTCGAGACTGTTCATAATTTTTGAAGGGTACTTCAAGACTGTCCATAATTTTTAAAGGGTGCCTCGAGAGTAACCATCATTTTTAAAGGGTGCATTGACTGAAAAAAGGTTGAGAAACACTGGTATACACTATATAATTTTTTTAATTTGCTAATTTTGTTTCCCACAGAAGTCGAGTTACCCTTCAAATGGCAGTGATCTCTCTCTCTCTCTCTCTATATAGATAGATAGATAGATAGATAGATATATAGATAGATAGATAGATAGATAGATAGATAGATAGATAGATAGATAGATAGATAGATAAAACGAGAGAGGGAGAGAGACAGAGTGAAAGTAAGTTATAATGATTTAGCAGTGGTGTACTGTACATGCATAGGCAACATTTACTTAATGTATTTGTGTTGGCTGCTGGAGTGTAAGGATGAGCCGAACACCCCCCCGTTCGGCTCGCACCAGAACCCGCGAACGGACCTAAAGTCCGTGCGAGCTTTAGAACCCTATTAGTTATAATGGATGCGAACGTTCGAAATTAAAAGTGCTCATTTTAAAGGCTAATATGCATGTTAATGTCATAAAAAGTGTTTGGGGACCTGGGTCCTGCCCAGGGGACATGTATCAATGCAAATTTTTTTTTTAAAAACGGCCGTTTTTTCAGGAGCAGTGATTTTAATAATGCTTAAATTGAAACAATAAAAGTGTAATATTCCTTTAAATTTCGTACCTGGGGGGTGTCTATAGTATGCCTGTAAAGGGGCGCATGTTTCCCGTGTTTAGAACTGTCTCTGCGCAAAGTGTCATTTTTGAAAGTAAAAAAGCTATTTAAAATCACTCGCGGCTAATGTTAATTCACGGCTCCCGTAACACAGAGAACAGTGATTCATTGAAACTCATTCATAAAAAAAAGTCATTGATAAAAAAAAAAAAAAATGAAAAAAAAAAAGCGTAGGGGTCCCCCCAAATTCAATAACCAGGCCCTTCAGGTCTGGGATGGATATTAAGGGGGATCCCAGCCAAAAAAAAAAAAAAAAAAATGGCGTAGGGTCCCCCTCAAAATCCATACCAGACCCTTGAGGTCTGGTATGGATTTTAAGGGGAACCCTAGCCAAAAAAAATGGCGTGGGGTCCCCCTCAAAATCCATACCAGACCCTTATCCGAGCACGCAACCTGGCAGGCCGCAGGAAAAGAGGGGGGGACGAGAGCGGCCCCCCCTCTCGCCTGAACCGTACCAGGCCACATGCCCTCAACATTGGGAGGATGCTTTGGGGGTCTAAGACCCCAAAAGCACCTTGTCCCCATGTTGATTAGGACAAGGGCCTCTTCCCCACAACCCTGGCCGGTGGTTGTGGGGGTCTGCGGGCGGGGGGCTTATCGGAATCTGGAAGCCCCCTTTAACAAGGGGACCCCCAGATCCCGGCCCCCCCCTGTGTGAAATGGTAAGGGGGTACAAAAGTACCCCTACCATTTCACCAAAAAAGTGGCAAAAATGGTAAAAAGGACAGGAGACAGTCTTTGACAATTCCTTTATTAAAATCTTCTTTCTTCTTTCTTCATCCTTCGGATTCTTCATCTTCTCCTTCCTTCATCTTCTTCCATCTTCTTCTTCCATTTTCTTCTTCCTCCGATCCGCTTCTTCTTGCGCTGGTCTTCTCGTCCTTCTCGTCCGGCATCTTCTTCCGTCGGCGTCGGCGTCGGTGTCGGTGTCTTCTTGGGCCGCTCCGCGCAATGGGAGGCTCCCGCTGTGTGAGGCTCCGCTCCATCTGACAGGTCTTTTAAAACGGAGGGCACCTGGTGACCCCGCCCCCTCTGACATCATGGGGAAAGCCATCATGGAATTCCCCATGACGTCCCTGTGCGTCAGAGGGGGCGGGGTCACCAGGTGCCCTCCATTATAAAAGACCTGTCAGACGGAGCGGAGCCTCACACAGCGGGAGCCTCCCATTGCGCGGAGCGGCCCAAGAAGAGACAGAGACACCGACGCCGACGGAAGAAGATGCCGGACGAGAAGGACGAGAAGACCAGCGCAAGAAGAAGCGGATCGGAGGAAGAAGAAAATGGAAGAAGAAGATGGAAGAAGATGAAGGAAGGAGAAGATGAAGAAACCGAAGGATGAAGAAAGAAGAAAGAAGATTTTAATAAAGGAATTGTCAAAGACTGTCTCCTGTCCTTTTTACCATTTTTGCCACTTTTTTGGTGAAATGGTAGGGGTACTTTTGTACCCCCTTACCATTTCACACAGGGGGGGGGCCGGGATCTGGGGGTCCCCTTGTTAAAGGGGGCTTCCAGATTCCGATAAGCCCCCCGCCCGCAGACCCCCACAACCACCGGCCAGGGTTGTGGGGAAGAGGCCCTTGTCCTAATCAACATGGGGACAAGGTGCTTTTGGGGTCTTAGACCCCCAAAGCATCCTCCCAATGTTGAGGGCATGTGGCCTGGTACGGTTCAGGCGAGAGGGGGGGCCGCTCTCGTCCCCCCCTCTTTTCCTGCGGCCTGCCAGGTTGCGTGCTCGGATAAGGGTCTGGTATGGATTTTGAGGGGGACCCCACGCCATTTTTTTTGGCTAGGGTTCCCCTTAAAATCCATACCAGACCTCAAGGGTCTGGTATGGATTTTGAGGGGGACCCTACGCCATTTTTTTTTTTTTTTTTTGGCTGGGATCCCCCTTAATATCCATCCCAGACCTGAAGGGCCTGGTTATTGAATTTGGGGGGACCCCTACGCTTTTTTTTTTTGTTTTTTATTAATGAATGACAGCTCTCTGTGTTACAGGAGCCATCAATTCATTAGCCGCGAGTGATTTAAATAGCTTTCTTCCTGCAAAAATGACACTTTTTTGCAGGGAAAGTTCTAAGCACAGGAAACCTGCCCTCCTTCACAGGCTACCTATAGACACCCCCAGATGTGATACTGCAATGCTGTTCTAACAGCATGCACACACATATCCCCAGAAATAAAGAACATATTGTTGTCAGCAGTCAGCAGCACACTGACACGCTGACACTGTGAGTGAAACATAATATGCGAGGCCGCCGCAGCGGCGGCCTCTTATACCGTGGGGCGTGTATTAAAGCCCCTGAGCTATAATTGGCTACAGGCATCCTGCCTGTAGCCAATTATGGCTCTCCTCGCTGCCGGCGCTGTGATTGGCCAAGCATGCGGGGTCACAGTGCATGCTTGGCCAATCATCAGCCAGCATTGCACTGCGCGGGCCGCAATGCATTGCGGGGCCGCTCGCATCACACGAATTTGATGCGAGCGGTCCCAATAGTTCTGGGCTCGCCGAGCGAGCGAACACCCGGTGCTCGATTCGAACATGGGTTCGAATCGAACACCGGGCTCATCCTTACTGGAGTGTGAATATTAAATAGGAGACATGTGAAAGTTTTAATTACAGATACTACCATGTACGCCTTTCTGTACAGGCACTAATTAGGTAAATCTGGTGAGAACCAGACACAGAGTTTACTGATAATTTCCGTGATTCAGAATTTCCTCCTCTATTGACTGATGTCATGATTATTGTATTACTGTGGAACATGCAGTCTGCTGTCACAGTTCTGGACATATGTGCGAGACTTAATGAATACACATACACAGCTCCATACAACTTACCACAAGCAGAGAAGAAGGAATTATTTCTGCTTCAAAATCTGCTCCCCCCTCTTGTAAATTGTATAACCCGATTTCCCTCCTCCTGTCACTTGCTGATTGATCTATTTTCTATTGGGCGTATAAAAAGCACAATTTGTGATATTTTCTGCACTGAAAAAGTGGAAATTAGAGAGGACACGAGCAATTTACAGTTGTCTCAATTGGGTCAGACTTTCTTAGACATTAGCAAAGGAAATAACATCAATACGTACGGAAAAACATCTTCAATCTCCCCTTTAAACAGGCTGCACATAAAAGAACCGCTTTGTTATACTGTTAACACAGAGCGTTGTTCTCTTTCATTATTAATGTTATCTCGACTCCGGAAGGAATTATTGTAGTGTGTTAATATTTCACATTATGTGATATGATAACATGTTTTGTACGCAAGCTCTTTATATAAAGAACAGCTTTTGAAATGAAAGAGCCCAAACCAGAAGAAATGCTGTAAAATGGTTTAGTGTGAAACAAGCCTACATGTGACCTCACAGACGGAAAAGCACTGGAGTGGGGGTCAGAGTGACTTGTGTACAGTCTACCTGGTGGCATGGGAGAGTTCCAGCCTCCTGCTGCGTGCACGTCTCCATGGAAAGGCTGCTCAATCATACAACACCTAACAGACCTCGTATCAGCTGCTCGTCCCTGCAATGTTCGTAAGCTGCTGTCCATCAGGAAAAGTAATTAGTGGGTTTATTATGTATGGAAGCAGCAGCCTATCACCGAATCCTCACATTGAATAGCTTCTGTAATGCACTTGTCTGTGCCTTCCGCCTGGTGCTGTCCACGCTGCTGCTTTTCAGGGATTTGCCCATGTACACTCTGCACTTCCAAGAAAGAAAGGAAACAAGAAGAAGCACATCATCTATGCCTGAGAGCTACCTCCAGTGCCAGGGTAGGCAACCTTAAAGAATGTGGGAAAAGTTCAAGAAGAACTGTGCTCACACATCTGACAATGACATCAATCTTGTGACAAATGCATTTTCTCCTTATAACCAATTTCGTGCTAGAACTGCTGGCTCCACATTTTATCCACATTGACCTGCTCTTTAGTTGGTAAGCCAGAAGTAAGGGAAACCAGAGGAGGGAAGCTGCACATTCCAGGAGCATTATGTGTTTAATGAAATTTTAATGTGTCCTGAACGTGATGATGTGGGGTCAGTGCTTATCCTTTTGATCACAATAAAACAAACAGATCTGGATTTTCTTCTAAAAGACAATGGATTTAAGACTCTGCTGACAGCAAGAAAACCTTTTACACAGGATTCTTGACAGGCAACTCTGGAAGCAAAAAAAAAAAGACAATTAACAAAACCTTAAACCAGGCAGAGAATGTGCAACTACAAGGAGTGGGATGCTGAGAAATGAGAAAGAGAGTGAATGTGCAGGAGCCATTGTGAGAACTCACCGCTTACCTGCAACATCGCTGCACCGGCTGTCAGGAACAAGACAAATGAACTGCAATCCGCATCCTTTAGGGTAAGTTTGATTTTCATACTTTGACGGGTGCGTTTTTGGATGAGCCTGGGGCCGTGGAAACAGAAAACCTGCACTTGCTTGCTTTCAAAGCAATTTACTATACATGTGATGCTAACTTATTCAGCTTATTTAGGCATGTGAATAGCTTCCAGCCTATTGGATTTGCTAAACTGCACAAAGTAAGCACAGACTGTTCCCTAAACAATTTTTGTCTCACTAAGATATATACAAAATCTAATTGTGTGCTGTAATAAAAACTTGGAACACAGACACTGCTGCTGTTCTGAGCTTATGAGTTTATTTCTACTTGTGTGTTGTGATTGAAAGCATTTTATGGGCTTTATGTATTAACTGATGTCTGCATAATCCTGACTGCTAAAGAGATCTAGCAAGAAAAGGAATTTTAGTATTTTAGTATTGTATGTTGTATATTGATAGCTTGCACTCAGCATTATTTGTTTGCCCGTGGGACTTTAAATAAAGCACATCACCAACATACAAATTAATTTGACATAATTATTAAAAAGTCCACAAATAATGCAGGTTACCTATTAACCAGGGATGGAGGCACATCAGATCACAACCACATTTTTGAATTGTATTGATAGCTTGTCGTAGAAAAAAATAAGTGGTGTCTGGAGGTTCAGGTGTAATAAATGAATGCACAGTGTTTATTTACTTAAATCTGGGGGACAGTGGGGTTGATTTACGAGAATTGTGGGAAAGCAAAATATGGTGCTGCATAAAAACCAATCAGCACCCAGCTTTTATTGTCAAAGCTTAATCGAACAAGCTGAAGTTAGAAGCTGATTGGCTACCAGGTACAGCTGAACCAGATGTTGCACTCTTTAGTTTTAGTAAATCAACCCCAATGCATTTGAAAAACTGAAGTTTGATGATGCACGGTTCTAATGATAGAGCGTATAATTACGTTAAAATAAAATGAGTAAAGCACTAATACTTAGTGACAAGCTCCCAGAGGAATGTGTTAAATGCGACGTCGTTCATTTAGAAGCTGGTGTGGCTGCGAGCTGGGGGAGAACACAAGCAGCAGACAGAAAGCCGGTGAGCGGTGTGCTTTACTCAATCTGAAAGCCGGGTTTTATGCTTTTGGCGTGACAACCAGAGACTTTCCTTCCCCCATTTAAAATTTTAATGAAGATGTTAAAAGCATCCAAGCAGAGGCTGCCAGGTCTCGAATGATGCCATTCATACAGATGTGTGACACTGCACCCAGGCAAAGCTTAGAATCTGACCCCAGTGGAACATCCCAGGGGAACATGCTTGTGACGTTACAATGATCCAAATGCCAAGGAGCTTCGTGTGCAGCTACCGTGTGCAAATTCTATGTGCACTTAAACATAAGGAATGAATCAAGTCCCCTCACAAGGGGCATTATAATATTATGAACATTGATTGTTTTGCTGCAGGATAACTAAACATACCCAGTTTATTTATGGAAACATACCGACATACTATTGTCCTAGATAGATACTATCAAGGGATTTATCTTTTTTTTTTTTTTCATTAATTTCACGTTAAATAAAGTCTACTTTTGAATGTATAAATGAAAGATGTAATTATATGTAAAAAAAATTCCCTTGAGTGTGTAAAGATGTTCTTAATATTGGCAAATGCATTATGTCAATCAGAATAATAAGTAGAAGTGCTATTACAATAACATCACGGATATTGATGTGCACTAGGGTAAGGCTGGGAAAAGGAGGAGATGTCACTACTGACAGCTTGTAGGTAGTGCCACCACTGACAGTTTTGGTGTGAGGAGTGATATGCTTCTCTATTCTAATGGAAATCCCTGCTATTTCTGTCTGGAGGATCAAATAGGTTAGTGGTTTTCAATATAGGTCAAAGTAACCATCTGTGCTTAAGGTGTTACCAGGAGGACAATGAAGTTCGGATTTGAACACTGATTTAAAAGGAGGGGTCAAGTTTAGTATGAGGGGAAATTCTAGTTGCTTGTATTAGGCAATTAATTTGAAGGATCAGTACATGAGACCAGCACTATGCCTCGGAGGATTAGGCTACAATACATTGTGCCACTTAAACTTTTTTAGCTGGGCTTTAAGCATCAATGCAATCTTTCAGATTTTCCAAGAATAAGCTATTTGTATTGTGAAGGGTTTCCAGGGATTCTGGCAGGCCTAGTTTCTGATATATAATAATGTCATTTGTGAGGTCAATTATAACAAGCCCGGCCCCACAAACCATTTAAGAGTAAGTATATTTCACACAATTGCATGAGGGTATCCATCCAAATTCAAACTGTGAATACTTTGCAGCACTTCTGTAAAATGATTTATTGCAATAAAAAACGACTAATTGCATACACCTGTACAAGCGCACCACCAACACTTAGATGATATAAACGTGATCTAACACAGCAAATTCTGAATCCAGAGTACCTGGATCTATAATTATATTTCAGTTCAGAGACATATCCCTTTCATGGCTGCATGCTATTTACACTTCAGCATTTTTTAACTCAATTAAGCATTAAAGGATAGACATCGTAAATGTATGTACTTAACATGCTGCTGTGATGACTACAGGTTAATCATTTAGCTGTCAATCTTCTCTGTCAGCATAGTAGGAGTTAATAAGCATCTTCTTGGAAAGTCATGGTAAAGTGTCTGAACTGCATGTTTTTCTAATGTCAAAAATAGATTATTTTTCCTGCATTGCCTGTTTACCAGGAGAACGATTTATTCTAACTCCTGATAACATGTTTAGAAATGAAATTATTCCATCCTGATTAGCTGTTTTTATGGTAGCAGATGGCTTGTTGAATGCTGCAAAGTCCACTTTACAGGGACTTCTGAATTCCATAGACATTTCCCTGTTTTATGGATAAATGTCTACCAAAGAGAAGACTAAAGGTCATAAAAAGGAAGAGGTTAGACCTGAAAAGTCATATCTGAAAACAGGAGCAAACTCAATGGTTCTGATTGCGGCATCCAATCAAGGTTTTTTTGCATACCTGTACAGCTACGATATGAGCTGAAACTGTTTTTCATATGCAAAAATGCCTGTCTCCTTTACTAAAATATACAGCATACCTTAAAGCACAACCAGGTACTGCTGTGACAAAACTGCAAGGAGCTGGAGTATGTTTTATCAAACAAGACATGTATAGTCTCTTTTATTTTCCTATGTACAATGCATTGTATGGTTGACATCCAAGCTTGTTCTTGGCATGCCAAGAATAGAGCCATGTGCAGGGGGCAATGTGGCCCTTGTGCTCAAACCAAGGATTTACATGTTTAGTTGCTGTCCAATGGCCAAAGAGAGGCACTACAGGACCAAGAAGAAGAAACAGGGGTGGAGTAGACAGAGCAGAAACTAGATTTTGAACCTGTGACCACTGGAAGAAGGGGGGGGCACCCCAATAGGTAAGTGTGCCATATTGTTCAAGTAGGTAAGAGCCCACCCATCCCGTGCAGAATTTAGCTCTACCCTGATTCACTTTGGCCTAGTTTTATGAAGATCTAATCAAGTGCCCTACATTGATTGCAACCTGTGTACACATGCTGAATCTCAAAATATGGTTTTAGTACACTAGGAGGCTTCTGGTGGCCTCCACATATCTCAGTTTACATTTTGGAGCAGTGTGGCTCACTAATGCCCTCGTCAGATACATACATGATATTAAACTGTTTGGAGCTCTCAGTGTAATCAGGGCACGGTTGCTGCTGCAACCCCTAAAAATTAGAATCCCACCAATAGCAAAATAGAAGAAGCCTCTATGAAAAAAAACAAAGCCTCACTTTTAAAGTGAGTCTGTGGCCAGCTAACAGGAATTAAAAAACATTCCTTTGAGAAGAAGACTTTTAATACAGAAGTGAAGACTCTTCAGCCCAGATAACAAGGATAACTTGCCACACATTTGTGGCACTGGGGAATTCTAAGTCTTATTAACTTGCTGCACATTTTCACTGGCAAGTTGTACACTTGCAGAGCACTTGAAGCACAAGTTCTAGTTGACGCTTTTTCATTTTGTGTGGCAAAATTGCAGAGGTGAGTCTACAGCAAGTGCAGTTACCCCTGTGGTGGGATGACTATTGCACAACATAACTCAACCAGAACTTGCAGCAGACTTGCAGAATGTTTGCAAAGAAAGTAGATCTGGAGTCATGCAATGCGGACTTGCTGCAATTCTGCAACAAACTTGTAAAGCCTGGCAAGTCTAGCAATAGCTTAGCAAGTCATTTTCAAACTTGCAGCACAATTGCTTGCTATCTAGGAGCATTCATACTTCCCAGGGCGTTGGATGCCGTGTCCTCCTGTGGTTCTTTGCCCTTGACAACACTATTTCTGTAGTGAAGGATGGGTCTGCAGGAGAAACTACACAGCGCATGTAGGGGGCCCTGGAATGGGACACACCTGGAAGTGTTGGATGCAGAATATTCCTCACTATACACAATTCGCTATGTGGGTGAGCCTGTCAGCTGTCTCCCACCCAAAGGAGTCAGGTGGAAATTTTCCAGCCAAAAAAGCAAACAGTAATCAGAAGCACCCGCTATTTGGGTATTCTGACAGACGCCGGCTGCGGCACTGCTACAAACAACAGTAGGCAGTTGATGTAGACAATAAAGTAAACAGCATGGCTCCCAATCCATAGACAGCTTCCATTTGCTTTGCCAAATAAAAACAATCAGCATCCTAGATTAGTTATTACTCTGTTCTCATTACTATAGGCAGCAAGTTGAAGGGATCTTTCGTGTTAGCAGCCATTTTATCAGACAGCAGTTGTCTTAGTTCATGAAGAAGCAAGTATCTTAATAGCTTGCTAGAATGTTTGAGGAACAATTGCATTTGATTCTGCAGGAAGATATAGGTCTGGTTTTAGACAAATTTAAACAGAATAACCCCGGTCAATAAGAAAACTATCTATGTATCATAATCGTCTATTACCCTTTAGTCAATAAACAATTTATAAAAAAAAAATAATAAAAAGTCTGCTTTTACGTCTTACTACGTTACAATAAGATAAGACTGTACAAAAGAATAAGACATACTGGGATCATAGCAAAGTGCTTCAGGTCCAATATGATTCACTTCCCAGGGGTAAGCTGGAATCTTATAATATACATTGTACTGTCGTATCACACCAGGCAAAAGCAGTGACATCTGAAATCAGTTTTAACATTTATCCCCTAGAGGTGCTATTATTTGCAGTAGGTGTTCCACTGACATCTCTGTGGCTGGCTTTCTTTCCTGGCATGCTGATGGCTTCACATTATGAGAACATGGACAAGAGCAAGTCACAAACACAGTTCGTCCCAACTCTCCTACTGTCACATGTAATTTTCCTTGTTTGTGGTGAAAGCTATTGATGCGTGTGAGGAAATTCAACTCAACAAGTCTACCAGTCATTTGACCCCACCATTTAACAAGCTGTCGCTGTGGTACCATTACCATGCATGATTTCTACATAGAATCGAAAAATAATAATAAAGATACTAGGGCTTTGAGATATTTGCCTGATTTTACTTAGAAACCGTGTCACACTAACAGCTTGTTAAATAATGGAGTTAAAAGTCCAACTGAACTCTCTAGAAAAAATAAACTCAGGGTGATGAAAAAGATCAACGTATAATTATTTATTTCTTATATAGCGCCGTCAATTTACGCAGCGTTTTACATATACATTGTACATTCACATCAGTCTCTGCCCTCAAGGAGCTAACAACCCAAGGTCCCTAACACATTCATACAAACTAGGGCCATTTTAGACAGGATCTGATTAACCTACCAGCATGTCTTTAGATTGTGGGAGGAAACCGGAGTACCCGGAGGAAACCCACACAGGCAGAGGGAGAACATGCAAACTCCAGGCAGATGGTGTCGTAGTCAGGATTCGAACCAGCAGCTCTTTTTGCTGCTAGGTGAAAGTGCTAACCACTAGACCACCGTGCTGCCCAAAAAATAAACTCAGGGTGATGAAAGAGATCAACCTATTATTATTTATTTATTTATTTATTTATTTATTTCAATTCATGCAGTGCTTTACATATACATTGAATATTCACATCAGTTATGGCTGAAAGCTGTAATAGTACCAAAACTAAAAATGTAATACATTGAAGCTTACCAATCATTAGATCTGGTGGCTGCATTCGTTTTTATTTTTTTCAGGCTTTTTACCCTCTGTTTTTACCTGGGGATCTGGCCAGTAACACACCACCTGCATTAGAGTGCCCCCACTCTGGATGAAGGAGCACAGGGGCACCTTTGGACAGCAGCATTGTCAGTCTGGGGGGGAGGGGAGTGTTAGATGTACTAGCAGATTTAAATACACAAAAAAATTGAGACTAAACTTCAGCTTATACTTTATAAGCAGTTACAGCAACCGTGTTAATTATTTTGGAATAAAGGATTTAAATATATAAACAAAAGCTGATCATTGTAGGCACCCCTGTCACTGTTAAATGGTTTGTCTCAATTCCCTAACTGCTGTATATGCAGGACAGCATGTTTTGTTGAAAAACAACAGACCTACTGGGCAGATCATTAGATAAAAACAAAAGAAAGAAAGTCAGAAAAAGAAAAACGAATGCAGCCATCTAAGAAATAATATCAAGTGGCTTTGCAAAGTCCTTTGGCCAAGCAATGGGCTACAGGACTTTGTGTGAGATCAGAAGTCTAGCAATCTTGCTGCACCCAAGCGGAGTCAAAGTTAGGGCTCTCGAATCAGCACAGCTTATGCTCCCTGTTGACTAGAGAGATCTAGATCTGACTCAGTGGGGTGGCAGGTGGGTTCCCTGTAGAGAGATCTAGATCTGACTCAGGTGGGTTCCCTGTAGAGAGATCTAGATCTGACTCAGGTGGGTTCCCTGTAGAGAGATCTAGATCTGACTCAGGTGGGTTCCCTGTAGAGAGATCTAGATCTGACTCAGGTGGGTTCCCTGTAGAGAGATGTAGATATGACTCAGGTGGGTTCCCTGTAGAGAGATGTAGATATGACTCAGGTGGGTTCCCTGTAGAGAGATGTAGATCTGACTCAGGTGGGTTCCCTGTAGAGAGATCTAGATTTGACTCAGGTGGGTTCCATGTAGAGAGCTCTAGATCTGACTCAGGTGGGTTCCCTGTAGAGAGATCTAGATCTGACTCAGGTGGGTTCCCTGTAAAGAGATCTAGATCTGACTCAGGTGGGTTCCCTGTAGAGGGAGTGTTCCTCTTACACAGAGCCAAAGGATTTTTAAAAAATTTGGAAATTATTTCCATAATCTCAAAGGTAAGCTAATGATTTATTTTAGAACCTATTTTTAACCATTCATTTTTTTCTGAAAGGTGCAGTTGGCCATTAAAGTGGATGTAAACCCGAAAATGTTTTATTTTTTTTTGTCTGGCACAATATAGAGTATGGGATTTCAGATCAGCTGTGCCCAGTTTTGCCACAAAGAGTTAATCTAGCTCTGAGCAATCCTCATATCTTTTTTCAGTGAAATATAATGGACAAACTGTGAAAACTTTGTCCGTTCTTCCCCCTTACTGTGATTGACAGATGATTTACATATCTCGTGCACTAGCCTAAGACATGCATTATTTTTTAATTCCCACCCCACTCTTTTCTTCAGCAGCTCTGCAAGGATTGGCTGTTCCACACCTCAGCATGATTTGGCATGCTGAAGTCATGTGGGGACTTTTCTGGGGTTTGACTGAATGTTAGTGATCATAGCAGAAGTTCAGTGTAAGAAATACACAGGAGAAAATGCAAGTTGATAAGGGGAGTGTAGAGGTGGGCGGGGAGTCTACTGACATCACGACTCCACCCACTGAGCCCTGGAAAACAGACCCACCCACAAAATCTGCAGTTTTTCGGGTCTCGTAGCAGACAGAGGGGAGACATTTGACAGATAAGTATACATGCAGGAGGCATGTATATCCTTCTAGATAACCAATATTGCAGTAGTTTAGGATGAGAGTGGCTTTACATCCACTTTAAATAATTGGTATACTTGTTTAGCAGTTAAAAGGCAATTCTAGCTTGTATCATATTGTTAATTAAAAAAGTGCCGCTTTGTTAAAGCTGAACTCCAGGCAAACAGCTAAATACGGGTCTTGTCCCTCCCATGGCTGGTGACTGGACAGTGAAAGTAGACAAAGTATACTGGTGAGTTCCTCTCTCTGTCACTCCATGCTCTCCTCCTAGCAACATGGTCCTTGTTAGCACATGATCATTGCAGCAAAACTGACTAGGTCCTTATGCTACTTCTTGCTCTCCCAATCTTCTGTGCATTGTAAGGGGCTGACACCAAGTCAAGTTTGGGTACTTGCACTACTTGTATGTAAAATTGCATTTATTGAAGTATTAAAGGATACAAAGCTGCACTAATTTGTGCATTTTATATTTGTCTCCAGTTCGGTATTAAGTAATAAAACAATAACAAGATATAGGACTAGTAAATGACCACTTGTTTGCTGTAGACCTTACTTCAAGCTTACTTTAGTCTGGTTATTAATGCCTCTCATGATCTTCTTTGTCTGGAAGCATGAGCTATTTAGAAGCTATAAAAGTCACTGCTGGCTAGCGCACTGATTTGTTAATGATCTGTGAGAGATCATTGAATGATCACTGAATGGTAACAAGTTTAGCAGCAATGGGGGGTCAGGTTTAATGATGCTCAATAAGTCCGTCTCAAGCTACCTACCTACAGCCATTAAAAAGACAAACCTATTAATGTAATAAAAAAACTTGAAAACTTGAGCTGCAAATATCCAGATGCTATGTGATTCATTACTGAGTCCCTAAAGAACTTAACGTATACGGTAAGTATTAGCAGGTTTGCTAAGCACTGTCTGGCAGATTATTGCTATAGTAATAAGGCCACCATGTAACAGGTATAGAGAGGAAACACTCTTAAACCCAGCAACCAATAATACATAAAAATAGTTTTGTTTTAATAAAGTTGTGACCGGATTTTAAAGCGGCATTGAAGCTTCATTTCTTTAAATTAAAATAACAAACATGTTCTGTTTCCTGCTCTGTGCAATGCTTTTGCACAGAGCAGCCCTGATCCTTTTCTTCTGGGGTTCCCTGCCAGCACTCCAGGCTTCTCCTCTTCAGCAAGTGCCCCCATGGAAAGCCACTTTTGACTCACTTGCCACAGCATTTGATTGACAGCAGCAGGAACCAATGGCTCCCGCTGCTATCAATCTGCCCAGGGACTAGGGAGACAGCAGCTGCTCTCGTGCACATTGCTGGATCTGGATCATACTCAGGTAAATATAAAATATAAGGGGGGGGGGATTCTGCATCCCAGAAGGTTTTTCACCTTAATGCATAGATTATGCATTAAGGTGAAAAACCTTAAGGCTTTAGAACCACTTTAAGGCTCATTTTGGGGGTATAGGCAGCATTAAGTTTGCATTCTGGAGTAACTGTTATACATTTAAGCAGCCTTTCTCCACCTTTTCAACATGGGGAAAGCCTTGAAATTATTTTTAGGTCTCAGGAAACCCCTGTTAATTATTATATCTACAGCTAACATTAGTGGGATGGTCAGTGGGAAGAATGCTGCTTACATTTGTGGTCATTGGGAAGAATCAGACTTTTACAGATAGCTAAAAGACCATTGGTGTCAGTGGTTGTTCATTACATAAGGAACCCCTAGCAATTTCTGGAGGAACCCTAGTTGTGAAAGGCTAATATAGAGCAACAGCCAACGTATCTTGCCAAAAACAACAATTGGTGTTCTTTAACCTCCCTGGCGGTATAATTCTGGCTGGAATTTTGTGCTGAAAGCGGTACAATTATTTTGCATGGAAATTTGGCTTTTTTTTATTGTAGGCATGCAATTCTTATGAATAACTTACTTAAATCTGTCCAAACCAGAGTCTAGTAGACATACCGGGTATGATAAAGTTTGAAACACAAAATCATAAATTATAATATAATAAAAATATATATAAAAATGATTCAATAATGTAATCAAATCAAAAACACTGAAATTTGCTCAGTTGCAGAATAGTCGCTGTCATTAAATTTATTGTTTGATGATAAATTGTGATTCTAATTTTTTATCGGTGTTTTCTAGCTGGTCTAAAACCACTTTTGACATAAAGGGACACTTTTTGGTTGCTATGGACAATCTTCAGTTTCCAGGCAGAAAAAAAAAAAATGTATTATATAAAATGACATGCAGGGCACTGGGCAGACCACTAGGGACAAAGGGGATGTGTATTTTTGGTATACAGTACTGTAATCTGTAAGATTACAGTACTGTATGTGTTGTGTGTTTTTAAACTTTTTTAAATTTGGCGCCGATCTCCGCTCCCGTGCGTCGTAACGTCGCAGGGAACGGAGATCGGCGGCACCCGGCACTGTGTGAATCGAGCGAGCGGACGGCTCGCTCACACAGCGGGGAGACATCGCAGGATCCAGGGGAAAAGGTAAGTAACTTCCCCCCTGTATCTTGCACGCAAGCCCGAGGCTCAGGGTTACCGCTCCCAGCAGAGAAAACTGAACCCGAGCCAGACTCGGGGTTACCGCTAGGGAGGTTAAGAAACGTATGGGTGGTGCGAACAAGGAGTCAAGGTTGGGTAGGATGAGGGTGTAGAGTTTGCCACTGGGGGCCTGAGATCTACACAGCTCTTCCACAGAGCACAGCCCTGTATAGCAGAATAGGAAACCCATTTTTTATTGACATCGAACAATACATTAGTGTGATGGTCATTGGGAAGAATCTCCTTACATTTGTGGTCATTGGGATGAATTCCCCCATTACAAATAGCTAAAAGATCATTGGTGTCAGTGCTTGCTCACTGCTTAAGGAACCCCTAGCAATCCCTGGAGGAACCCTAGGATTACATGGAACCTTGGTTGAGAACCTAAAGCCAAAGCATTTCTTTTTAGTTTTGCGTGTAGAAGGGTTGCATTCCTATCCTGTTTATATTGCTTTCTTTGACCCTGCTGAGAAGATTAAGGCCCGCCACACACAGAGCTAATTTCTTTCCTGGGTTGCAGCAAAGAAATATGCTCGATTCCCCCATCAACACAGACAGGAAAATCCCTCCTGCCGAGCCATTGTCTACTTGCGGCAGGGGGAGCCATCCCCGCCGGGAGAAGACAGTGGTTATTGCTAGCTGCTATAGCAGCCACTAGCGATAAGCGCATGTAAGTTGATCAATCCATCAAATTGGTACATTCAGCCTGCCCATACATGATCCAAATCATTCTGCTGAACTGGCTGGGATTCGAACCGTCCATGGCCTGCCTTACTCTCTGTATTAGTCGTGGTGTCCATTATTTCCAGAAAAGAAACTGAAAGGAAATCTAACATTTTACCAAAATAGGAATAGAGGTGAAATCTTATAATGTGGACACCTGTTCTTCTGGCAACTGTCTTAAGAGGGGATTTCTCCTCACTTTAGAGAGATTTCCTCTTATTTCATGTTGAAACGCACAGTGGTTTTTATAATTCCTTAGTCTATTCACCCCGCTCCCCCCACAAAAAGGGGAAGATATAATAGAAGAAGCCTCAGTGTTACTGAAGTACACGGTCCAGAAATATTCATTAGCTTTTCATTATTACTATATATTAATTATATAAAATATTTTTTCTTTTTTTTTTTGTAAACGTATTTATTGCAGAATGTCTTTGGGTCACAGAAACTTTATATGTTATTTATATTTTGCACAAGTACATTACCGGATCTAGGGAGCAGGATGGTTGCTCAGCAGCAGTGTTTTGGTTCTGGGTTTAATCTTTACTAGGTTGCTCACTACTACATTACCCAGAGTTTGCAAATATAAATATATCTGTGTTTGTGTCGGTGCTCTTGATTCCAACCTCAAACAAAATAAATGAGACATGTAATGAGAATATAAAGTCTTTCCATGTGTATTTAGGTGTATTGTAAAAGAGATTAGCTGATTCAGGTTTGCACATGATTTAATAACCTTGTTTTTTTGTGTAGTGCTTTTTTGTACATGGGGTATAATAAATCAATATCTATGCAGGTTCATCCTCCTGCAATGTTGTACTGCACACTGGTCAGCATGACTGCTATTTCTCACAATGCATGTATATGAGTTTATTTAGTGTAGCACCCTCCTAGGTAGGTGCTAGGAGAGAGTATAGTTTTTGATCTTTCTGCTTACCAGGAAGATGGACAGGTAAAACCAGAGGCGTAACTAGAATCTTCAGGGCCCCGGTGCAAGAAACCATGAAGGTCTCCCGACTCTCCCTTACATCATGGTCTGTAGCCATTACCTTTACATCAGAGTTACCCCTTACATCAGACTCCATAATTCGCCTTTACATCACAGTCCACAAAGTTCTCCCTTACATCAGAGTCCGCTGGGTTCCCCCTTACAGTGTGATGATGAAAAGAAGAACTCTGTGTATCCTGATGTAAAGGGGAACTCTAATGTAAAAGGAAATGTGGCAGACCATGATGTAATGGAGAACTCTGATGTAAGGGGGGCTCTGGTGACCCTGGTTCCTCTTACATCATGGTCCGCAGCGTTCCCCTTTACATCAGAGTTCCCCTTTACATCAGAGTCTGCAGGGTTCCCCCTTACAGTGTAAGGAAGAACTCTGCAGACCCTGATGTAAAAGGGGAACTCAGACATGGGGCAATGCTGCAGACCATGATATAAGGGGGGAATTCTGTGGACTCTAGTGTAAAGGTAAACTCTGATGTAAGGTGGCCCCTCCCTCTAAATCAGAGTCTACAGCGTTCCCTTTTACATCATGGCCCACAGCAATCCCTTTTACATCACAGTTCCCCTTTACATCAAAGTCTTCAGAGTTCTCCCTTGCACTGGGGGGAATCCTGCAGACTTTATTGTATAGGGTATGATGTGGAGGGGGGACTCTGGTGACCACAGTGACCCCCCCATAGACTCTGTGTGGCTTGGCTGGAGCTGTCAAACTGACCACACCTCCTCCATTGCTCGGGTGCAGGACAGGCTCAATCAGTCATTGGCTTTGATCTATCATCTTCTTCTCTTCTCCTCCCTGCTCTCCCACTCCCCCTTTTCATATCACCCGCCCATTCAGTGTGGTTCGTCACCTCATTCACAAATAACATTTGTCCTATATTCGTGGTTTTAAGCGCCATATTGTTGAAAACCAACTCCACTTTGTGTATATGGGCAGACTTTAACAAAATGGTGCCAACATGGAGCCATTGTCTTGGCAGAGGGGCCGGGCTCCTGCTGATGGAGAGCTGAGGGAGAGATGTCCCGTCCAGGCCCGCCAGAGTGCTGCAGGATTGTAGTGCGCTGACCTATACTCCTCCTCTTTCTGGAAACGTCACTACGTGGCCTTCCTGCCCCCGAGTCTGTCCAAACCCAAGCACTATTTGGCCGTCCTAGGGCCCCCCCCCAGAGTGGCAGAACGCCAGGGTCTGGTCGCGAGTGTGACTGCTGCAACCCTGGTAGTTCAGCCACTAGGTAAAACTTAGGGTGCTCTCTGCCTACCAGGGAGCAGGATCTATTGGTTAGGTCTGCTCATTGTACTTAGGCGCAGCTCAGCTTGTTCTGACTGTCCCCCACTGGTCCAATAGGGAGGCCTATTGGACAGTGGGCGGGGACCTGACAAGTGAGTGTACAGGTTTGGTTACAGCCCTGGCGATTGGCAGAAGGAAAGTTCTGTATTGCATTGTGGAATACTGTATATAAGGCCAGAGTACATATGCTCAGGGGAGTTGAGCTGGGGAACAGAGCCCAGGAGAGAGGGGCAGCTGCCCTCTCCTCCGCGGGGAAGGCCGCGTGGCCCTGGATGGTCAACCCAGGGGCCTAGAGAGAGAGAATCTGAACACAGATGTTCTGCAGAGCTGACTGGAAGGGAGACGCCAGGAAGGATCTGATTCTGCTTACAGATCTGTGTCTTTGGGGCCTGTCAAGTGAGGATCACCCCTTTCAGCTAGAAGAGTCAGTGGACGAGTGTCAGTAAATGCTAGAGAGTGTCCAGAAGATAATGTAGTGCATCAAGTCTGCTGCTAGTGAGAGCAAGAAGACTTAACCCTTCCATACATGTGGCTGTATGGTTCAAGCAGTGTGTCTGCTTCCAGAGATAATCCGACAACGCCAAGTGAGAGGTGTCCTCATCTATTGTGAATAGTTCTAGCTGTATCCCACTCATCCTTTCTCCCATCCATGTTCCAAATAAAATACAAAAACCTAAATACCTTGCACTGGTCTTTGAGTAAAGAGCAAATGGGAGTAAGGGTGGAACAAGTAGGAGCTCTCAGCAACTAAGTGGGAACCCCTAGCAACATAGTGGTAACTCTCTGCACCTAAGTGGGAATCATTGTTAACCAGCTACAGGTAACCAGGGAGAGACCTATAAACTCAAAACTCAGCAAGCCCTATGGGGACAGTGCTAAATTAGCAAGGAAGGTAACCGAGGAGAATTCAAATAAAAAGCCCCATCTAGCGATAAATTTACAAATATTAATATTTAATATAATTGGAAAAATATTGGAGAACAAGCTTGCAGAAGTGTACCTGTTACGTAAAAAATGATTTAAGGTAAGCAGTACAAGACTAATATATGGTCATTCAGAGAGCACTACACTGGGGCTGTGCAATTGGCAGCCCGAGAGATCTTTTGCAGCTCACAAGCCATCAGTTCAATATAGAGTGGCAGCTGGGTGCTGAGTGCTAAAATGCTCTCTTCATTCCATCGCTGCCTGTCGAGTGGAGTGAGCTCCTGCTCAACAGGTATAATATAGTTTAGACCAGATAGGGAACAAAAAAATCCAATGTGTTCAGATAACAAACCATTGAACATTAATGCTGGCATTTACTATAATAGCCATGGACACTAGTGAAGAGGGCAGGGCGGGTGTTATTTTACCCTCTGACAATGAAAGAGGGATGAGGTTTTTATTGTACCTAATACTCCCCAGTGAAAGCGAAGGGGGTTTATTATTGTATGGACTAACACTAATGAAGGGAGGTTATTATTGTACCCTCTGACACCAGTGAAGGGGAGAGGGGGGTTAATATTGTACCCTCTGACGCAGTGAATTAGAGGTTATTATCACTGCCACGGTCACTGACACCAATGAAGGTTGTTTTATTATTGCTACCATTGACAACAGTTTTGAGTGTTACCGCTGCCCTTGACCCCAGCAAGGAGGGTTTATTATTGCTGAGCTAAATGCCCTTCATTAGAAGCCCCTGCACGGATGTGCCTGTGGTGGCACATCACTTCAATACAGGCTGGTAAGAAACAGGGACACAATATGCATGCATGTAAGCATACTGACACTATAAAAAAAAGGTTGACCCTCCACTTGCTTTGGTAATACAAATGTGGCCCTTGGGCCCTTTTAATTTGGACATCACTGAACTATATATTCATTAATATTATATATATTAATATTATATCATTAAATGATATCATCATTATCTGATTACATTTGCTCTACTGTCATGACTTATGTCTTTCTAATCTGAATGCTTGTTCTATGCCAGTGACTCAGAAGGTATTGAAGCCAAAGACAGGCAGTAAACAAAGATGAAAAGAGGAGGCCAGCAATGATGGCCCTGTATTTCCCTTTGTACATTTTTCCTTTAACCACTTGAGCCCGGGGGCCTTATTCTGCTTAAAGAGGAGCTCCAGGCTCCTGCAGAAAAAAATTAAAAGTCAAATACTGTAGCTGCTGACTTTTAAAATTAGGACAATTACCTGTCCAGGAATCCAGCGGTGTCCTCGCCCAAGCTGAGCCGGTTCCCTTCTGCACATGTACGAAGCGCACTGCGCTCTCTAATTGGGCCAGCTGCGGGGGAGGAGGAGGGGGGTGAACTGTCAAAAGAACTGTCAAAACCAGGTACCCACTCCCCCCAAAAGAGGGGAGGGGGGGCAGGCAAATAAGCAGATCTTCCCCTTTTGGGTGGAGCTCTGTTTTAAATCCCCTTGCGTCCCAACATTTTTTATTTAGTTTTGCCAATGTGATGATTCGACCTGCTATATCTTTTTTAGCGCTTTTCTACCCTAACATATCATCATCAACAAAGTTTGTTGATTAAAATGATATCACATCAGTGCAAATTTTATGTAACGTAGCTCAAGGTAAAAGTATGTGTTTTACTTTAGGGTAGCTTAAATCCACTTTCAACACTACATTGCAATACATGTGGAGAATAAACGGTTTGCATAAATTGTTGGCCTAACATTAATATGAGATAAGGCCGGGTTGACAAGGACAAAAATTAGCATGACGATGACTTTTTCACAGATTTGTGATCTCCAAACATTTGAAAGACATTGCATTCAGTTACGAGAGCATTTGATGCAGTAAAAGCAATTGTCATCCAGATCACCTGACGGCTAAAATGTGACCCAGAGATTGTGTATATGTTATATATAGCTATATAGATATATATAGATATATATACAGGGCTCAAGTCCTGTGGGAACGCATGGGAACGGAGTTCCTGTACTTTTTCCATAATAGGAACTCAGTTCCCGTTAGCAGCCGTGTCCTGCAAGACTTTGAAGTATGCAAGCTGTGTGGCAGGTGCTACACCAGCAGCTGCCGACACAGCTTGCAATAGTAAGTGCCGCACACCTGACCATTCAGGCATTTCCAGTAGGGGGCCCCATGACAGCTTCCGCTTTGATCTACCTGTCAATCACAGCTAGCTGACAAGTAGATCAGGACCCTGCTGCTAAGAGATTGTATTTAGTCAGACCTCTCGTGATGCGCTCCTCCCCGCCGGCCCCTCCGGATTTTTTTGTCTCCTCATCCCCCCCCCCCTCCAGTCTCCTGCATACTTGCTCTGTGTGTCCCGCGCTGAATCTCCCCCTCCTCTATCTTCAGTGCCATATGATGAGAGAACCTAGAGGAGGAGCACAGCTATTCTGCTCACAGGACATGTAGGGAGAGAGGTGAGCTGAGGGAGGAACATCAGTTTGGGGTGGTAAGCTCAGCACAATACCTGGCAAAGTTTAATGCCAGGAGGGAAGTTTATGTGGAAATATGTGAAGGGTTGGAATAGGAGCGAGTGTGTGTTGGAGCCCTGCAGAGTTTGCAGCCTCCCAAGCTAACATACATCTCCTAATATATATAGATATATATATCTATATATATATATATATATATATATAGATATATATCTATATATATATCTATACAGTAATATATATACAGAAATGGTTTGAATGGGCCCTAATGCAGTGACATCACAGTACATCCTTCCAGTACAGAGGCTATATTCTGCAGAAGCAGATTTCTACATGGGGGGTCTGGATCTAGACTCCACCCCTATGGAAAAAAAAATAGTGTCTGTGTGTTTATATATTTTAGAAGGCCAGTATGGTGGCCTGAATTTATGGGAGGAGCCCGGTGGGTATTTAATCTGGCTGCTTGCCCTTGCTCTCTGTTGGTTCCACTGCGCGATTCGTTATGTCACCAGGCCGACTCTTCAGCTCACTGCGTGTTGCGAGTCTGTTGCGGTTGCTTATTCGTGGTTTGCCTTTCAAAGTCTTGCTCGCTGTCACAGGTAGAATTTGTTACCCCCCTTGTCGCATCACGTTCAACCAGCTTGTTTTTCGTTTTGTGCCCCATTCATTGTTCGGTTCTGCCGTGGAGCTTATGAATCATTCGTAGGCTTCCAGTATGCAGTAGTCACAGGCCCTTCCCTGTTTCTTCTGCGATTCACAACGGATGCATGGCACACTTACCACAGTCTGATTCGTACCTAGTCACATCAGCAGCACTACAGTTCGCATCGGACACATCCAGCACCGATTCATACCGCTCACCCCCATACCGTACTAACGATTCGTTGTCTCACTCACCGGTCTATATCACATAATGCCATATGCATTACACCGATTCGAGCCTAAGTTGCTTTGGTGGCACAAACGCTTTACTTCACTCGCATCCCACACACCGATCGTAGTGGTTCGTACCATACCCTACCTTCATTATTCATATAATTGTGCAGATCGATTCGGATCGTGTTAGCAGCTACATGCATCACACTCCAAACCAAACCTAGTCGCACCTGCGGCACAACGGTTCACATCACTTGCACCGATTCGTAGCGGTTCATACTATACCCTACGATTCATTATTCACATCATTATTCTGACCGATTCGGATCGTATCAGCAGCTACATGCATCACACTCCAAATCGAACCTAGTCGCAGCGGCGGCACAACGGTTCGCATCACGAATATTCCACACTCAACTCGTTACACTCTCTATAATAAATCTACGATTCGTTATGTATGCCATTTTTCACAGTTCGTTCTTACGCATACTATTTCTGCTATCCTTTTCTTTTCGTCTATCAGTAGGTTACCTTTGTTGCAATCATTGCACGAATACGCATCAGCAATCGCTGCAAAACTCATATCTCAGCATATACCCATTGCATTTTCTACAAACAGGCTTCTCAGCATACCCTCCTTGCAATCGATGCAAGTACTCGTATCTCAGGAGTTACCCATTCGCTACGCTACAAACATACTTCTCAGCCTAGAACTCCTTGCAAACGCTGCAAGTACGCATCTCAACATAACTTCATGCAAGTCGCTGCAAGCACACTCAGTGGCACTCACACAGCCACACTTCATTTTAGTGGCACTTAATCGGCCACTCGTCTCCAGTGGCATTCATACAAGCCACTCATTATTTTCCTTCGACTTTCTCCCTCAGGTCAGTCGAGTTCAGATTCCATCCTGTACCAGGTTGGATGTTATTTCCCAGGTAAGAAAAAAACGCAATGATTGCATCTTCACCAGGGCACAAAAAGGGGGAATTGAAAAAAATGTAAAAATCTCTTGTCGCACTTATGTCACCCCCTACTACAGGTATTCCCGGTCAACTGAGTTTGATCCTAACCAGGACCTCGCTACTAGAGTGTCAGTCAGGTGCGTAGTTCACGGTTTCTCCATTACATCACTCTGCAGCACCCTTGCACTATACTGTTACTTTACATACATCATTGGACGTGCTCTTCAGGCGTTAGTTTCTGTCACATGTGTCTGTACATGACACTCTATTTTCAAAGGACACCCTTCACCTCGTAGACAAGGTCGCTTAACAGTAGGCTTGCTGGCAGTGCAAGTGTTGGCAGGCTGAGCATACATTACCCACTACAGTTTGCAACATTCCTACTTAGGCAGTACCAGACTTCAACTTCTCGCCCCAGTATGCCCTGGGGTTCTGGTCTTTAGGTTTGTGCTTGCCACAAACAGGCACCAGAGCTATCGGTTATCTGGCCAGTCACCTCCTGGCCCACCTCGGTCGCCTTGCACTCTTCTGAGTTTTCTAAATTTTCAATCTACATTGTTCTGCCACAACAGAACACTGTCAGCTCCTGTCTACGCCTTTCATTCCTTTTCCTGTACTACTTCCTCTCCAAGTTTTCTCTTTACCACTCCACTCTCTATTCTACGACTATGTCTCTTCTTAAACATGAGCACCCCCGCCCCTTTTGTCTTCTAGCCAGAGCCATGTCACAGGCTGGCAGCGAGGACCCCACACCTGCCCCTCTGTCACCCTCCACGGGCTTAGAGTGCGGCAGCGTACAGTCCCTCATGGAATGGACCATCCCTAAGTCAATTTCGGAGCTGAGACGCAGAGATATACCCTTTCCTGCCACGGCCAGGAAGGCAGAGCTTTTCAGGCTCCTCTTCCCGCCCCCAGCTACAGCCGGGCCCAGCACCCAGCAGGCATCCCTGAAATAAATCTCCAGGGCCATTTCCCAGCTGCATTCAGTTTCAGACGTCCAGACCAGAGTCACCCTTTTAGAAGTTCGCCCACCCATGGCCCTCCCTGATCTGGTCTTGGTCCTGATGACAGCTTCTCCTTCTGCAGGTACACCAGGTTCTACACCTATCGTCCTCCCCATTCATCTTGTCCAGGCCAGAGTCAGGAAGGATATACTAGAGGGCAAAGACATCAATTTGGCGCCCCTGCTCATCTAAATCCACGACTTAGCTGACAAAAAATCCTTTGCCTGGGGGGACCTTTCAGTAGTTGTTAAGTCAAAAGTACCCAGGCTCAGTCGTAATCTGTCACCCATCGAGTTCACCCTGGCCTTCTGGATGTTCAGGGACGTCCTTTGTTCAGCCACCACCAGCAGGAGGGAGGAGCTGGACTTTTACCTCCATGCAGTGTTAGATATTGCTAACAAATATGGTGGCTTTGCCTTCTACAACTATCATTGGTCATTCTCAGCCAAAGCAGCAGCAAGATGCGCCCAGTTCCAGATCAGTACTGACTGAAACGGCACAGACACAAAACTATTCTGTAGCCACTTTGCTGTTCTTCGTTCCCCACTATGTGAGATTTGCCAATCTTCTGCCCACACAGCAAATTGGTGCTTTGAGGCAGCCACAAGATGCCCCGTCAATTTCCCTTCCACCTCCGGCTTCCCTTCCACCTTCGGCTTCAACCTGGGCCCGTTAAGCCCACCACAACAGCAACAGGTACACAAGTTGGGACGACCAGTCTTTCACACACCAAAATACTGAATTAGTTTAAGCTGAAAAAAATAAGACAAGATTAATTTTTTACACAGTACAGTGTGTTTGTGACGCACTGCAGTGCATACAGTTGAATGAAAAGTATTTTTGTGACATTTAAGTAAAGTTTTAAGAAACAGAAAGGTAAACAGGCTGATTCCTAAGCTCCCAGCAGCAGCACATTATACAGAGCATGCGTGCCCGATGTGTGAATGCATTTTTAAAGTATATTTAAAGCCATTATGTAAGTGAAACAAATTCTGCCTAATAGCCCTAATTTAAGCTGTAATCATTGAGCAAAGTATGTATGTGAATTTTTGCAAAATAGTGAATATTCCCCTAAAGTTCAAATTCCACAATAAAGTCCTTTCTTAGAAATCTCGTGATGATGTGTCCCTGATGACGTCATTACGATAAAATCCATTGGGCGGAGCTTAACATTCCCTGGGTGGACTTCTGCGTTGCAAGCTGCAAAAATCTGTATATTTTAGGCCTTTGTCATATGGACTTTAAACTTCTTTATTCCTGTCATGATTCTTGTTTATACAGGGGCTGCTTTTATGCACCATGTGAGTGTATATTTTACAATAAAATCTTTGTAGTGGAGGTCAGTTTTGGAGGTGAGTATATTCCCCTCTGGGGGGTTGGTAGAAGTTGTTCACTTACTAATGCACATCATCAGGATATTTTCAAGAAAGGACTTTATTTTGCAATTTGAATTTGGGGACTGTTCACTATACTATCTATGTATCATTTGTTTCATGTTTAAAAGCCTTTGAGAAAGCCCACTGGGTGTAACGCAATGGGTGGTGACGTCATCATGTTGGGTGGAGTCTGAACGCCTTATTCAATAGGGTCACGAGATATGTGTCTTACTTTCATCTGTTAGTGCTAGTCTTATTTTATAATAAAAAAGGATGAACGATCTACCCTATTGGGTCTTCTTCTTGCTTCCTATATACTGTATGTGTCTTCTGATACTGAGGATTTGATGATCGGGATATTGAGTGGAGCAGTGTTCCCTGTATTAATAAAGTGCATTTAACCTCGTGTAGTATAGTGAGGTAATACAGAGAAGGTGAGAGGACACCCATGAGGTGGGGGGAAGGGCACTGTGATGTGTTTGTTGATGTGAAGATCATCTTGTGAAAAGATATTTATGTACTCCTTTTGGGACTACGTATTCTATGTAAGATGGTATATAGGACTCTTATACAAACTTTTTATCACATTTTTTCTATATTATTTGGATATTATATATATTTATTTCTATCCCATTTTTGTATGATTATTGATAACTATTATGCATTAATATATAATGTTGGAAATTGTTTATGAGTATTTGAAATTGCAAGGTAGCACTGCACTACTTAAGGGTTTTATATACAGTATGTATCTTTGCATTTTAGCACAGGCTGGTGTATGCAATTTTTGATGATATCTGCTTCCTTTATTATCTGATATCACTATATAATTTATTTTATATATGATTTCGTTTATTTTGATTTGAGTACCCCCTGTAGGAATTATTTTGTTGATAAGCATGTTTTTATATATTTTTTTTATTTATTGGGGGTATATGTTTCATATTTATATTGCAGATCATGATATGTTTATATTCAGCGCATCACAAATTCACATACGTTGTACATCTTCACTGAAATTTTTGAGAAGTATTAACTTGTTAAAATAATTTTCTAACGCAATTTTCATTATTTTTAAATGTCCATTTTTCAAAGAATACGTGGTGAACCTGGCATAAGCAGGCATTTCCAGTTACAGCGTAACATTCTGTTTATGTCTCCTAATTGCATTACTGTGTTGTCATCCTGTCACACGCTTTCCCGTTGGAGACTACAGTACAATCGACCATGTCGATGCACATTGCACAAACATTTTCCTCTGTTCTTACTAGGAAAAATGCCTTGTAGCCACCACTGGAGTGCATGTATGTAGACAGGAAATTTCTGCAAAAAGGCTGCAGAAGATCAGAAGAGCTGACTTGCAAAAAATAAGAAAAAAGGTGAAAATAATAATGTATTTAATGAAAAAAAAAAAACAATTGTTTATTTGTTTATGGTATACAGTGCTTTAGTAAACTAAATGTAATTCAGTTAGGTTTTAAGTGCACTCTAAGTACGAGGATCTGTCTACTTCACATATAACACATATGACTAATAACACTACCGTTTCTATTTTTTTTTTTTTTTAAGAAAAAAAAAAACATAAAACAAGCGCTAAATATTTGTTATAGGAAAGATTAAGAGGTTTAATATTTTAAATCTATTTTCAGCTCTGTTGTCGGTAACATGATGTTGACCCAGGAGTGAATGATTAAATGTCATCCGAGGGATTGATAATGCACTCCAAATATGGATATTTTTAATGTGCTGCAGTTTCACAAAACTAAAACAATATCTGCTTAAAAATGAAAAATGTATAATGTGCAATAATACTGTAATTTGTTTAAAATGGCATACACAAATAGAACCCAGGCTGCAACGCTAAACCTTTTGTTTAAAAAATAAACTGTAAAAAAATAATTCTTTACAGTTATTAGATTTTATTAATAAGAATATCTTACCTAATTAAGCTCCATGCTATTTGAGGATATTGGCATGCTAGCCACCGGGGAAAAGATAATGCGTGACATTTAAAGAATGTTCCTCTCATAAAGAATGCAGATGAATTTATCTTTGCTCTATACTCAAAGTTCTTGGTGGTTTTATTCATAAGAAGGTCCCGGTCTTTTATTGCACAGCTGAGGAATGATTAGAGAGAATAGTCAGGTACTTTGAGGCATTTCTTGGTGCTTTACACTGACCTCCCACTTGATCAGGCCACCAAACATGATTATTACCTCACACTCATCTAGGCTAGCAAGTCTACAATTTACTTATTTATGTGACTTTCTAGGGATTGGAAATGGTTTATTATCAGCTGCATGGTGCTCTCTAATCCAGCAAAGGAAGGCTGAAGAACCTTGTCTGAACAAAAAGAAGCACCAGCATGTCTTTAAAAAATCTAGCTTACAAAAAAGGAACCTCATGAGAGAAATATTTATGCTTTCATTCCCATCAAGATAGAGCCTTTGCCAGCGAATGTCGGGATGGTGCCTTCACCAGTGTAGACTCTTTTACCACACTGCACAGGGTACATTACGTAGATGTACCTTAAATGTGTTGGCTAACAGCAGGTTCCCAGGAAGCACAAAGGAACTGGAAAGAGATGGAAATTGGAACGATAGAATGTAGACCTTCCTGGATCAGCACCTCGCCAAGGAGCTTGAGGATGATCCCAAGGATGTGCCGGTGAAGCAAGATCCCCCAAGGCGAAAAGTCTAAGGGCTCATTTACACTTGCTTTGACTTCAACCCACATTAAAGTATTTACTACTTCAGAATGCTTTTTCGATGTGCTTTTGATGCTTCTGTGATGCTTCGATGATGCTTCAATGATGCTTCAGTGGTGCTTCAAAGATGCTTCGGTGGTGGCCGAAGCATCATTGACACATCATCAAAGCACCACCGAAGCCCCACCAAAGCATCGCAGCAGATGTTGAAGCTGTAGGCTCTTTAATGTGTGTTAAAGTTGAAGTGTAAATGAGCTCTAAGGGTCATCTGATATGCACCAGGGACCCCTTTATGAGGATTTGGACTTGGTACCCCTGTGTTCAGTTTGCAAGGTATATAGATCGCAATTTTACTGAATAGAATCAGACCTGAGCAGACAGGAATACTGTGAATCACACCAAAGCAGTCAGTAACCAGAGCACTAAACAGAGATCAGACCAAGCACATACAGTAACCAGGAACAAGCAAAGGTCAAGGCAGGCAGCGGACACGGATCACCAGACTTCAAAGCCTGTACATGGAAATTAAATAATAAGGGTAAAGGCAAAGGTTACTAGCAGAGCCCACTGCAGAGAAACAGGGCATGGCAGCTAACTACAAGAAGAATTTCTTCAGAAGAGAGCTGAGAGCTGCACCGGGTTTAAATTGTCTGCCCAGGAGGGAAACACTGAACTGACTGGCAACAGCCATCTTTTTACACCCCAGGTAAAACCTAGAAGTGTGAGTGGCTATGAGCCATAGAGCCAGATGTGATACTGGAACGCAGGGGAATGGGCAAGCGCATTGTGGGAATAGTGCTGGCACAGACACATTCTGAACTTTAACTTTCTTGGCTCACATGCTGACCCTCCAAACTCACTACTTAGTTGTCAGCAACCCAAAACACAAGGCTCCTGGAACCAAGAACTGGAGTGGATAGTGTAGCTACCCAGTGTTTGACTTTTATGTAAAGTTAACAACTTCACAAGCACCCCTCTAACACTTTACCTTCCCTGCCTATTTACTTATTACCTACCCCCTAAAACAAACTTAGCCCTTAACCTATCAGTCAACACCCAAACCATACCACTTAAAGCATGTATTATATTACAGCTTACCATTTCTTAGATGTGATGGCTGCGCTAATTTTTTTTTCTATTCTCACCTGGGCAGTAAATCAGTTGTTTTTCAAAACAAGCTCTCCAGCAGTATGTATCAGTTACAGAGATGAGAGAAACCATTTAACACACAGGGGTGCCTGCAATGAGCTTTAATGTATTTATGTAAAAACTGCTGTAACTACTTATAAAGTATTAGCTGAATTTAGGCTTCAATTTGTTAAATCTGCTCACTCCCCTCCACCCAGACTGACATTGCTGCTGTCCAAAAGTGGTCCTTCATCCAGAATGGGGGGGGGGGGGCACTCTATTACAGAAGGTATGGTACTAGCCAGATCACCAGGTAAAAATAGAGGGTACAAAGCCTTAAAAAAAGAAAACTAGTGCAGCCACCACATCTAATGATTGGTAAACTGCAATATATAACATTTTTGGTTTTGGGTTTAATACCAGTTTAATACAATCCATAAACTGAGCTCTTAACATTGCATACTAACACTTATTCTAAAATGTGCCCTTAAAGTGTGACTAAACCTAGGACCCTGCATTCACTAGATCTGGTCTCCCACAGTACACAGAACATGGAATTGCAATAGTTTTAGTAAATAACCACTGCTAAATACCTTTTTTCGTCAGCAGTTAAAGCAGTCTTGTGACTTCTATCAGTGTATGGTTAAAGCTTGTAGGAGGGGTTTTCATGTTCCCCTGATTGTCCTGTAAGGCTGCAGGACCCCTGACCCTCTATCTAGACAGTTCTGATTGTTGCTGTGCTGATCACACGCACCCTCCCAAGAAAAAAAAACTCTCTAGCCATACACACCAAACTAAACATGTGCATCTTGTCCCCTAAACTCTGTTCTATCAGGAGATGCATCAGAGTCAGTGGAAGAAGGGGAGGATCAGAGAAGCAGGATCACATAGCCTGTATACTTAACGCCCTTAAATTCCACAGTGAGTATAACAAGCATGCTTTACTGTATATACAGACTGATTTTACTCCCACTCACTATCACCAGAATAATCTTTTTAAATCTGCTTGAAAATATAGAGCGCGAGAGTATAGCATGAGAGTATAGATGTAGCACCCTGTAGTTTTGACAGGGATCTCCTCACAAATTTACTTGCCAGGAGTAGTTACCCTGGCTGATTGATAGAGATCTATTGATTTTTACCTAAGTTTGGCCTTGTTGCACTTTTCTCTTCTAACACTAGGTGGCCGGGTACTTGGTGGTTTCTAGACATGAGAAACCCAAAACACAAGGCTCCATTGTGAAAAAAAAGTTCATTTTAAAAAATGTTAAAGAATAATATTAAAATAAACGTAAAGTAGAACTATAGGCAAAACTTTTTTAATTTTGGGTAGAGCAATTGAGGGTTATAATGTCAATTTTTTTCCCGCTATCTTTGTCCCATTTAGGAGTTTGTCCATCACTACCTTCCTAGCCAAACAGGAAGTGAGAGGAAATCCCTGCAAATTAAGGGACTCCCTTGGAGACCGCTAGGTGACCAGAACTGGTTTCTCTATTGGAAGATTCCCCTCTATTTTCTGGAGACAACCCAACATGAAACATGAAAAAAGGTTGAAAAATACTGCTCTAAATTGATAAATCGGTAAAGAATTCTAAAGCATAGCCTATGGACAAAATTGGGTACTATGACTTTTGGTGATTTTTACGGGGCCCTGGAATTTTAAGGCTTGACATCTATTGACTTAACACAACCCTATTTTTTAAATTTCACCAAAAAGTTGGGTATAGCATTGTGTTTGTCTGCAATTAAATTTATTTTATTATATTCTTGCCACCCTGTAACCACCACCATTGTATTCTACAGGCCCTCTTTTTAAAAATATGTCCAGTGATGTGGTACAGTGCACAGTCAGAGATACGGTACAGGGATGCAGGATAGTGCACAGAGATAAGGTACAGGGATGCAGGATAGTGCACAGTCAGAGATAAGGTACAGGGATGCAGGATAATGCACAGTCAGAGATAAGGTACAGGGATGCAGTATAGTGCACAGAGATAAGGTACAGGGATGCAGGATAGTGCACAGAGATAAGGTACAGGGATGCAGGATAGTGCACAGTCAGAGATAAGGTACAGGGATGCAGGATAGTGCACAGAGATAAGGTACAGGGATGCAGTATAGTGTACAGAGATAAGGTACAGGGATGCAGTATAGTGCACAGAGATAAGGTACAGGGATGCAGTATAGTGCACAGAGATAAGGTACAGGGATGCAGGATAATGCACAGTCAGAGATACGGTACAGGGATGCAGGATAGTGCACAGAGATAAGGTACAGGGATGCAGTATAGTGCACAGAGATAAGGTACAGGGATGCAGGATAATGCACAGAGATAAGGTACAGGGATGAAGGATAATGCACAGTCAGAGATATGGTACAGAGTTATTCTTTTTTGCCCTTGTGTATATCTTAAAATAATTAGAGGACAGAGAAGCTGCTATAATATGTATAATATTATATTTCCAACTCCCATAAAATTACTGGAAAATTATCTTTCAAGTGATCTCTAAGAATGTCAATATTAGATTAATGATAAAATATATGTTTAATTATCTCTTTGTCCTCATGAATCTTTGCAGATACTGGGGTTTCCAAAAGATGTTTGCTGCCATATATGGTTCACTACTAAAAGATTAGAAACACTCCTTCAATCATTATGCAAATCTTCCAAAACCCATTATGCAAATCACATAACATAATGTCACTACCTCCGCTCCATTCATTCCTAATTACAATTTTTAAAGGATGATTAAATTCCTGAGATATCTAAAATCAAGAGGTATGCTTGAAAGCTTCACGTCTGCCCAAACAGGTGCATATTTGAGAACAGGGATGTACAAGCACACTGATTAAAATAGATAAATTAATAAAATAAAGAACCTGGTATCTGAACCAGTTATCATTAATTTGCTTACCAAAAGCAAATCTAACAATAACAACCAAGAAGCCCAAGAGTAATGCTATCATTTCTCCATGACGTAGTACAAAGTGCTTAATTGATACCACCAAGCTTTAGTTGACTGATTTGCTCTGTTCTCCTAATTGCTCCCTAATCCACAGCATAGCTTTTATTAACTGGAAATCCTTATAATTGGTGGGATGTGACCATTGGCAGAGTTTTCTCACATCAGATCCCTACTGATGAAATATATGCATGGTGGCCATTTTTGTTTTTCCTGTTGCCAGTGATGGCGCTTGGAATGATGTAAAACAAAACCAAAGAAAATTCCCAGCTCAACTTGCTAGCCAGTCTGCAACCAACTGAATTAGCCTATCTCAAAATCTGCATTAAAAACCGAGGTTTAGTTTGCATACATTTGCAAATACATGCGTAAGCTGCAGAAGTGCGACAAGGCACCCCAGTATTATCTGTAATCCTAACTCTATACATTCTTGAGAGCCTCCATAGTAGAAGCACATGCATAATAATGGATAGGCAGAGGGTAGGAGAGCCTGGAAGGAGCTCACCCCTCCTTAAAGGCACAGGGGCGTACTGGACACCCAGCATATAGCACAATGGCAGCATGCATGGGTGTCCAGTTCTTCCGTGTGCCTTTAAGGAGGGGTGGGCTCCACCCAGGCTCACCTACCCCCTGCCTATCCATTATTATGCATGTGCTTCTACTATGGAGGCTTTAGAAATGTATAACGTTTGGACTGAAGATAATACTGGGATGCCTTGTCGCGGCTTCTGCAGCTTATGCATGTATTTGCAAATGTGTGCAAACGAAATCCCTGTTTTTACCGCAAACTGTTAGACAGGATAATTTGGTTCGTTGTAGGCTTGCTGGCAAGTTGAGCTGGGAATTTTCTTTGTTTTACTTTTACATGCGTTTCCTTTCCATGTGCTCCCTGCTGCGAAGGATAGTTATAGGTGGGAGCAGTGGCCATTTGTTTGTACGATTGGAATGAGGGTCTTGTGCAGCCAATTGTTGGACTATTTATAGAGGTGTGGGAGACATGTAGCACAATGTGGATAACACTCAAGACAATACAACAAATATGTGTACTAAAGAGATGTGGCCGTATATCTCTGAAGCGGTATGAATTCATTTTGATTTCCCAGATCACTATACATACTTGGAGTCACTATAGTCTTTAAAAAAGTTATCCCTCAATTTTTTTCAGCTTTGAACCCTTGCAGGGCATTTACCTTACATTTCATCAACTTATATATCATGTTACATTATATACTATATATTTGTTTAAGAATTTGAGAGATTTACACATATACTGGGGATAGTTTGACTCTCACCTTATTTCTCAGAGAGTTTAATTATACAAATGGAGTTCTTCTTAAAATCGGTCCTGCTGTGCCTCTTTGAAGCTTTAGCCCCCGTTCATACCAGTGCGGCTTTGAAACGACTTCAGCGTGATTTCAAAACCACACATCAGTGCGATTTGCACTGCTGATTTCATTGCGGCTTGTGACTTCTTTTAATAGAAGTCTATGCAAGTCACAAGGAAATCAGCAAATAGTAGTGCACAAAACATTTTAATAATCGCTGCGACATGAGTCGTGGCGATATGAGTGGTTTTATTGATCTAGATGCCCACCTTTACTTCTCCAAAATACTGTATGTGATATCAGTCATTATATCTGGGGTGCTCCCTAGGATGTGCTTGGGGTTGGGGTTACATGAGCCACAATCCCCTATGTATTTGTCCTCACCTTTTCGACCACAGAGGGATTAACATCTTGTTTTGCTATCCACCTCTTATTGAGGTGGGGGATACTTCTAGGCAACATACGATAGTGGTGTGCTATTGAAGATATATCCTGAAGAAGCGGAATAGACTTAATCCAGGAAACGCTCTAAGCTATATGATCTATCACATCTAGTACTGTTAAATAAAACATATTTTATTTGGTGTTTTAGAAATGTTGTACTAATAAAGTTGTATTGTTTTTTTATATAATTTGTAACCCTTTCATGCCTCAAACGTCCTGTCTCTTAGGCCATTTTCACACCAGCGGGCTAATTGGATCCGCTTGTCCGTTTTTCAGGACAGGCAGACTATCCATTGTTCTCTATGGAGTGGCATCTGGTCCGCTAAAAACAGACGGATGGGGATACAGTCGCCATCTGTCTGGCGGATCAATTGGATGACAGTTGGATGGAAACAGACAGGCAGTCCGTTTCCAACCGTCTGCCCCATAGAGAAAAGTGGGCTGTCTCCGCTCTGCATAGCTTGACGGATTACCATCTGAAAGGGGCCTTAAAAAAATTGTATAGTAAAGGGACTACTTAGTAAAGAGACAGGACATTATCACCCTATGACAAGAAGTGCCCAAACAAGGACCTTCATTGCAGGATCACCAGGTAATATTTTATTGAAAACTGCAGATTTAAATACACTATATTACCAAAACTATTAGGACACCTGCCTTTACACGCACATGAACTTTAATGGCATCCCATTCTTAGTCCGTAGGGTTCAATATTGAGTTTGCCCACCTTTTGCAGCTATAACAGCTTTAACTCATCTGGGAAGGCTGTCCACAAGGTTTAGGAGGGTGTCTATGGGAATGTTTGACCATTCTTCTAGAAGCACATTTTTGAGGTCAGGCACTGATGTGGACGAGAAGGCCCGGCTTAAGTCTCTGCTCTAATTTATCCCAAAGGTGTTCTGTCGGGTTGAGGTCAGGACTGTGCAGGACTGTGCAGGCCAGTGAAGTTCATCCACCCCAAACTCACTCATCCATGTCTTTATGGACCTTGCTTTGTGCACTGGTCCACATCATTTGGTGGAGGGTGGATTATGATGTGGGGTTGTTTTTCAGGGGTTTGGCTTGGCCCCTTAGTTTCAGTGAAGAGAACTTTTAAGATGTCAGCATACTAAGACATTTTGGACAATTTCATGCTCCCAACTTTGTGGGAACAGTTTGGGGGTGGCCCCTTCCTGTTTTTCAAACATGACTGCGCACCAGTGCACAAAGCAAGGTCCATAAAGACATGGATGAGCGAGTTTGGGGTGGAGGAACTTGACTGACCCACAACCCAATAGAACACCTTTGGGATGAAATAGAGCGGAGACTACGAGCCAGACCTGCTTGTCCACATCAGTGCCTGACCTCACAAATGCGCTTTTGGAAAAATGGTCAAACATTCCCATAGTCACACTCCTAATGCCGCGTACACACGGTCAGAATTCTCGTCGGAAAAAGCTCTGATGGTTTTTCGCTCAAACTGTCTTGCCTACACACGGTCACACCAAATTCCGACGGTCAATAACACCACGCCTTAAAAAACGTTCGACTGCACTATAAAAGGGAAGTTTAATGCTTCTGAGCATGCGGCGAATTGTTTCCGAGCATGTGTCGGAATTTTGCGTGTCGGAATTGCATACACACGTTCGGAAAATCCGATAGAAAGGTTTTCCGTCGGAAAAATTAAGAACAGGTTCTCAATCCAAAGTCCGTGGGAAATTCCGACATAAAAAGACCGATGGGCATACACACGGTCGGAAAATCCAATGAAAAGCTCCCATCGGACTGTTTCCATTGGAAACTCCGACCGTGTGTATATGGCATAAGCCTTGTGGACAGCCTTCCCAGAAGAGTTTAAGCTTTTATATCTGAAAACGGTGGGCCAACTCAATATTGACCCTATGGACTAAGACTGGGATTCCATAAAGTTCATGTGTGTGTAAAGGCATGCGTCCCAATACTTTTGGTAATATAGTGTATATAAAAGCACAAAAATGTTGTTATAGAATGCTCAAGAAACAAGCATAAACTAAGGGCAAATCGTAATTCACACCAAAAAATGTGGTTGCATATGATAAGCATGAAAAGAGTCTAATGCCGCGTACACACGGTCGGAATTCTCGTCCGAAAAAGCTCTGATGGTTTTCCCGTCGGAATTCCGACGGAATTTCGCTCAAACTGTCTTACCTACACACGGTCACACCAAATTCTGACGGTCTGTAACACAGCGGCATAAAACACGTTCGACAGCACTATAAAGGGGAAGTTTAATGCTTCCGAGCATGCGTCAAATTGTTTCCAACCATGCATCGGAATTTTGCGGGTCGGAATTGCATACACGCGATCGGAAAATCCGATAGAAAGGTTTTTCGTCGTAAAAATTGAGAACAGGTTCTCAATTCAAAGTCCGTCGGAAATTCCGACAGAAAAAGACCGATGGGCATACACACGGTCGGAAAATCCAATGAAAAGCTCCCATCAGACTGTTTCCATCGGAAATTCCAACCGCGTGTACGCCGCATAAGATTTACACTTGTCTATAGCAAAAAGGCACTAGATTTAGAATATTAAATTATTGCATTACTATGATATTTCAAATATCAGTTTGCAGATTTGAAGAAACATGAATCGAGCTTCGAATGTACTTGTACGGGTTATTGGTAATACCTAACTCCGAAGAATAGTTATAATGTACAATAAGTAATTACATTATATCTTTTGTGATTGTGGCAACAATCAGCCACTGTACTAAATAATTTTGACAATAAAGTAGCCACCACATTTCTTTTCCGCGTATCTTCATATCTGCACAGAATTGTACAGATAATATAAACCAGTATGGTATATGTTAATCAAGAAAATGAATTCAGATTAAAAAAACCATCACAGCATTAAGTAATGGTAGTTCAAAGATTAATTAAACGAGGTATAATTTAGAGGATTGTTATACTTCAATATTTACATTCTGTTTAAATATTCATGTTACTGCTGTTATCCTTAGCTGTTACAGTTCCTTTAAGTTCTAAGCAATAAAAAAGCGGAGCACAAGACACGCAATTTCCCTTGTCAATGCCAAAAGCTAGAAAAGATCTCTCATTTATTTTCAAAATTAGGTTACAGCCCCCGAGTTACTGCATTAAGGAAAGTATGTAGGAAGAATTTAAAGATTGGCAGGTGATACTTATCTTTCATAAAGAAAGTCAGAGAACTCAGTGTTCTTTCACTAGCTATAATATGAATAGTCGTCTTTAAACTTAAGGTTAAAGTGAGATTGTAAGCTGGGAATTCATTAGGCTGTTATAACACCTTCTGATATCTCCATGTAGGTATTTGCCGGTTAACCACCAACACAGACACATAAAACTTGAAATAGTCCTATAGACACTTGTTGCTTGCTCTTACCTCATTGTATTCATAGAATTTAAAAAAAATCCTATCTTTGTAGCAGGACATACGTTTCTAATAGGAAATAAATCAAAAACTGCTGTCATGTATTTAACCCTTTTGCTGCAAGAGAGATTGTGTTTTTTTTTTTTTTTTCCACACATTAAAATGCTAATTTTAGGCCAGAAGACGCATTAAAATGCAAATTTTGGGCCAGAAGACACATTAAAATGCTAATTTTAAGCAGAATGTTAGTTAAAACCCCCAAACACCATATATATTTGAAAGTAGGGACCCTGGAAAATAAAATGTTGGTAGTAACAATTTTTGATGCCACGTGATATTAGTGAAACTATTTATCAAGTGCAAATTTACAGTAAAAATTACAGTATACCAATTTTAGTGCAAACAAATACAATATATTAGCCAATTATTTGGTAAAATATAAAATACAAGGCTGTGCTGAAGAAATAGATATCCAACTTGGGAACCTTACAATTGTGCAAGCCTGTGAAATGGCAACAAACATCAGTACCCAAAACGTACCATAGGGAACATTTTAAAGGGTTATCAGTTTAGAGTTAACCATGAATAATGGACCTAGAATTGCTGTGGCACTGTGGCATTTTCATTCATAGCCCCCCCCCCCTTTGTAAGTTTATGTATTTATGTATGTAGGCAAGCTTAAATGTCTTTAGCTTTTTTTTTTTAAGTGCTTGAGTGTACCTTTAATTATTTATACTTTTTTTATTTATACTCACATAGTTAACCAAAGCACAGGCAAGGAAAATAAAATTTAAAAATTGCATTTTTGCTTGCACATGATTAAATGATGGAAGTCAGAGGAGCTTCCCCACATTTACTAAGCTCTGGAGCAACTGCACTTACAAATGGCACAGTCTATTTGACTTTAGTAAATCAACCCCAATGTGCACGTGTGGGCAAGTTCTGATAGATATAGGGGTTGATTTAAGTGCACTTGCTCCAGAGCTTAGTAAATAAGGTAAAGTTTCACTTTGAAAAGAATACCCAATCACATGCAAGGAAAATAAAAAACAGCATTTTTGTTTGTACATGAATGGATGATAGAAACCAGCAGGGCTTCCCCTCATTTCAGAGCTTCCCCTCAGATCTAGAGCGAATGCACTTAAAGTGCACTTGCAGTGCACAGTATATTTACCTTTAGTGAGTCAACCTCATAGAGTTTAGCGTATAAGGTAGTGCCTCAATCTAAAAGTTAGACAGAGATAGGGGTGGGTACCATCATCCTTGGACTTGGAATAATGAAAAATTAGTGTGTCAGGGGCTACTCCAAAAATTGCCCCATGGCAACAAAGATTGTTGTGGACTATCTCAGTACCCGGGGATTTTAGTAAATATAAAATTATTAGTTTATTGAAAAAGGACAAACACGAAGGACATTCGATACAACAATATATAAAATAGTTACTGCATACTGTTACAAGTGATACAAACAAGGAGCAGATAAACTCCACAAGTATATGGGGAGAAAAGATGTAGGTCCGAACGTGATCCTCTACATGTTTCGCGACAGGGGTCGCTTCTTCAGGAGGAGTTGACCATAAACATCTATAGAGAAATACAATCTTATAGTTATATAATCACAAGTAGTGGAAAAACAAAGAATACAATTTACATAAATACAAGTAGTCAGATAATTTTGGAGTGTTGTAGTCAGGCATGGCTTACCAGTGGGTACCCAAAAGAGTTTAGGTTTTTATCACAAATACACTTTAAATAGTGTATATAAACACAACATCAGCATGAAGTTATATTGATGGTCTTTCTGGGATTAATACCAAAAGAGATAAGGAGTTAAAATAATTACCTTTGCTGGAGAAAATGTTGCTCCAGGCTTACTTCACTGCTGGTCATGTCACCAAAAGTGTAGGCATTTGAACATCAGACCATTTAAAATTAAATTTCCTGATGTCACAATCACATGTCTTTACTGTATTGCATAAATGGTTTTGTAGACCCCGTGGCTATTTCTATAGCAGTAAGGCAGTAAGTCATAATTTTTGCTTAAAAAAATTGAAAGCTGAAATAGTATCAACTGTGGCATAAGCCACAAAGAGTGGGAGCGGAACAGAACAGGAATAAAGACAATCTGATTCAACAAACACAAATTACATTTTCACATACGCACATGATTGCATACCAAATCATTAAAGCTGATCTCCAGGTTTCCTGTAACTTTAAATAGTTTGTTTGGACCAAGTTGGTCTAAATGAACGATTTCCTTCACTAAGTGCTACATTGGCTCTAAGTGCTATATGAACAGTATGTAGCTGAAGCTACATACAGTACACAGTACTGGGTTCTGGCTGTAAGACAGAGATTATCCGTCTCATACCAGGAACAAAATAAAGCAGGTCTGAGTGGCGCTCAGCCATTTATAGGCAGCTCTGTATTCTGTGAATAAAGTTAGAGATTGTGACGCCATCAGCCCACCTCTTCCCACCAGCCAATCAGAGAAAGCTGTGTATTCATTAACAGAATACAAAGCTGCCTATAAATGGTTCAGGGCCACTCAAACCAGCTTTGCTTTGTTCCGGGTGTAAGACGGGAAGTGTCTGTCTCACAGCCAGAACCCAGCACTGTGTACTGTATGTAGCTGAAGCTACATACAGTTCATACAGCGCTTACAGTCAATCCAGCACTTAGTGAAGGAAATATTTTTTTTTGGACCAAGTTGGTCCAAATTAACTATTTAAAGTGACAGAACACCTGGTTGCTAAAAACAAAGGGCTTTAATGTCCAGAACAGTGTTTCTCAACCTTTTTTTAGTCAAGGCACCCTCTAAAATTATGGACAGTCTCAAGGCACCCCATTCTAAACTGTAAAAAACTATTATAATAGTTTTACATAATACATCAACATCCACACACGTAGGATACCCAATGCTAGAGGTGATGTATTCTTCTAAATCCACTTTTGCACACTGGTACTGGCTAGTAGTCCAATGTTTTTCTTCTCCCTCAGTGCTTTTTCATCACTCAGCTAATGTGACCCTAGCACTGACAGAGAGGCGTAAGGGAGGGTCATTTGTTGCTAGGACACCGGTGGCTAGAAGCTTGTAATGGTGCACAATGAAAACCTGTGGCTTTGTGTAACTAAAAGGCGGGCTTCATTCATCTGCTGGTTTGTATACAATTTTGAGGCAATTTTTATTTTGCCAATGCACCCCTGAAGAAACCTCAAGGCACCCCTGGGTGCCTGGGCACTCTGGTTGAAAAAGGCTGCTCTAGTGCACTGAGTTCCGAAAGAAGTAACAGAAGTTCAATCGAGGTGTAAGGCATTGCATTCACATCAGCTGTGCTTGTGACCTGCAGTGCCACATAAAATAATCATAATAAAAAAATGCTCCATGGTGTAAAAATCCAAAAGACATGTATAAATCTGGAAAGGGTTACAAAACGTTTTTTGTATTTATTTGGATCTCCATCAGCCGATAACCATGCATGCAATTTACAAACTGTAAACATTCATTACCTTTGCTCTAGGAATGTAAATCCTACAAATCAGCACAAGGGACGACTGCACAAATATCAAAAAAGTAACATACCACTGGGTAAAATGTAAAGTTCTCCTAATGCATTTTGACTTAAAAGGTAAAAAAAAACTAAAGGCAAAACTTTTTTTAGTTTTGGATAGAGTGAAGAGGGATTAGAACACCTGTCAGTTTTTATTGCTGCCTGTACCCCCAATTAGAAAGATTCGCATTCTCTATTTGTCCTGTTTACCATTATCATTAAAAGTGAAAGTAAAATCCCAAATTTTGGGTTGACGTTAGAACACTAATAGAGGGAAATATCAGGGCCTGTTATGGTGGCCACCAGTAGGTGTCTCCCAGCAGCCATCAGATCCCAGTAGATAAGATCTAATGCTGGCTACTAAGAAGGTATTTACCTCTCCCTAAATTCAGTGTTTTGCCTGAAGTATAGCAGAGCGATAACTCTGGAGGAGTAGCAGAGTGTGTTTAGAGGTATAAGTATTCTTATGCTGTGTGTGAGAAATAACTTGTTAAAAATAAAATTTTGTGAATACAAATTTTATTTACTTTCGCTTACTTTTATTTACTTTGCACCTTGGTCTGTCTACTTTCCAAAAAGGTGTCACGTGGGGGTGTTTGTACTGACTTGCCATTTTAGGGCCTCAAGAAATGAGTACATCAGGATTGATCAATTTTCAAATATATATATACACCATACACATTTATATACACCAGTTTGTAGACTTTATAACTTGCACACAGACTAATTCATATATACTGATTTGGGTTACTTTTACCCAAGAAATGTAGCAGAACGCATTTTTGGCCTAAACTTATAAAGAAAGATCGTTTATTTTCAAAATTTTATAACAAAAACTAAGAAAATATGTGATTTGGGTACAGTGTTAGCTCCCTGAGTAACTGTCATTTAAAGTGTGACAGCACTGAAAACTGAAAAGTGGCCAGGGCAGGGAGGGGATGAAAGCATCTAGTTTTGAGGTGGTTAAGTACCTTACAGATTCACGATTGATAAAGCAGTTTAACCGAGGTGCCTGCCAACATGGAACCAAAGAAAGCACATTTTCTTTTGTGGGTGGTCCTTCACCTGGGACTCACATGCTAGACAGTTGTTGTATCCTTAACCACATTCCGACCGGGCCATAGCCGAAAGACGGCTACAGCACGGTCGGCTTATTATGGGTGGACGTCCTATGGCGTCCTCCCAGAAACTCCCAAGGACCCGGCGCATCACAGATCATGGTAAATGGCTGCTGATAGCGGCCGTTTACCACGTGATCGCTCCGTCAAATGACAGAGCGATCACATGTACACAAACCGGCGTCACGTCATGATGCCGGTTCCTCCCTCCCCTCTCTGTACCAATCGTACAGTGAGAGGGGAAAAGCGGAGAGGGGGAGAGATGGGACCAGCACTGTGGGCTGGATGTGTAGTGCCCACAGCTCTGGTCAGTGACAGCTACACTTCCACCACTGTGCGATACTCTGCCAACACTGTGCAATGCTCTGCCACCACTGTGCAATGCTCTGCCACCACTGTGCAATACTGTACCAATACTGTGAAACACTGCAATACTCTGCCAATACTCACCAATACTCTGCCAATACTCGCCAATACTCACCAATACTCTGCCAATACTCTGCCAATACTCGCCAATACTCGCCAATAAATTTTAATAGAAACAAAGAATTTTTTTTTACCGAACTTTCAGTATTTTTTGATTTATAGCGCAAAAAATAAAAAAAAAACAGCAGTGATTAAATACCACCAAAAGAAAGCTCTATTTGTGTGAAAAAAGGACACAAAATTTATTTGGGTACAGTGTTGCATGACTGAGTAATTGTCATTCAAAGTGTGAGAGCACCGAAAGCTGAAAATTGGTCTGGTTAGGAAGGGGGTTTAAGTGCCCGGTGGGTAAGTGGTTAATTAATAGTCACATTAATTACAAAAATCAAAGGAAAGATCATAGAATTGATTGTTTCAAAAGATCTTTCAATTGAAATTGAATTCTTGTAAAGAAAAGGTTGATTTGGCTCTCTTTCACTGGATTTTCCACTAGGGCCAACTAACCAAATCAACTAATTTGTTTAATCAACATATAAAAGAGTTTTTATTTAATGTATCAGTCTTTTGTACGATCAGTCATATCAGTAAATTGTATTTTACAAAGGTGATTCAACATTTCTTTATACAGGAAAATCTGTCTTTGTATTGCACATTATACTTTATAGGATATTTACAACTTGGCATTGGAATGCTTTGCTGGGGTTTTTTGCCTTCCTCTGGATCAACTGTTGGTATAGGATTGTGTATATGGGATTGTATGATATATTATTTTTTTTTCTTTTTCCCTTTTAACCCCTTCAATACCCGCCCATAGTCATATGACGCCCATAAGGTGGATCTCCAATCCTGGGTGGGCGTCATATGACGTCCTCCCATTCCCGGCCGCCTGGGCGGCGCGCGCGTGCCCGCGGCGTCGCTCGGGACCCGGTGCGAGTGCCCGGCGGCCGCGATGTCCGCCGGGCACCCGCGATTGCCCGTTTAAAACAACGGGACCGTGCGGGACCGTGGAGCTGTGTGTGTTAACACACAGCTCCACGTCCTGTCACCGGAGAGGAGACCGATCATGTGATCCCAGTATGGAGGAACACATGATCGGTCTCCTCCCCTTGAGTCCCCTCCCCCCACAGTTAGAATCACACATATAGGGAATACATTAACCCCTGCAGCACCCCCTAGTGTTAACCCCTTCCCTGGCAGTCACATTTACACAGTAATCAATGCAATTTTATAGTAACGATCGCTGTGTAAATGTGAATGGTCCCAAAAATGTGTCAAAAGTGTCCGAAGTGTCCGCCGCAATGTCGCAGTCACGAAAAAAAAAAATCGCAGATCGCCGCCATTACTAGTAAAAAAAAAATGCAATAAATCTATCCCCTATTTTGTAGACGCTATAACTTTTGCGCAAACCGATCAATATATGCTTATTGCGATTTTTTTTACCAAAAATATGTAGAAGAATATGTATCGGCCTTAACTGAGTAAAAAAATAGTTTTTTTTTTTAAAAAATGGGATATTTATTATAGCAAAAAGTAAAAAATATTGTGTTTTTTTTCAAAATTGTCGCTCTTCTTTTGTTTATAGCGCAAAAAATAAAAACCGCAGGGGCGATCAAATACCACCAAAAGAAAGCTCTATTTGTGGGAAAAAAGGAAATTTTGTTTGGGTGTAATGTCGCACGACCGCGCAATTGTCAGTTAAAGCGACGCAGTGCCGAATCGCAAAAAGTGCTCTGGTAAGGAAGGGTGTAAAATGGCCCGGTGTTGAAGCGGTTAAAGGTTGAACAAAATGAACTTTTCTTCAACCTGACTAACTATGTGGCAGATTAAATATATTACTGGGTAAAGCAGCATATGTATGAGACATTGATGCACCCATAATATCATTTGTGAAGATAAGAAGAGTGCTATGGGAACAGAAACCTTACTGTATGAAAAAGTAATTTGTGTAAGGAGGAAATAATCTGTCAAGATTATGAACGGAAGCTTTGGTAATTGTTACAAGAATGACCTATTCATGATTACAGATGGTGTGGTTGTGACCATTTTTAATTATAATCCTTTTAAAATTGTGTAGGTGACTATACAAGAAACAGCATACAGTAAAAATACAAATATTCCAATCTGAATGGCTAGCATAAGACAAGTGTTCACCATTTCACCTCAATGGCAGTTATTGTTGTATGGAAAATGATGCTGTAGAAAATATCAATATGTTTGCACATGCATATCTCATGTACGATTCACTAACATAGTCTTGATATGTGTCAGTGCTGAAGGAAAAGCAATACGTCTTCTCATTGTATTCATGATAGTTGATTAAGAATAAAGTGATGATTATTCACGGTCAACCATCAAGAAAAAACACATAAAGCAACTTCAGGAAAGCAAAGCAATGTGTGTTACCATGGAGACCAGCAGTCATGTTTCTCACCACGATCATCATGGGTAACACAAGATCCCAATGAAACAAACATTTATAAAAAAAAAAAAAAAAATTATGAATTTCTTTAATGTGAAATGATTTACTTCTACAAGATAAAAAAAAATCACCTTGTCCACAGATCAGCAGGCAAATAACCTTAATTGGATATATGGTATTTATTTTCAAGAATATATGTAAATGTGAGAAGGTTAATGTAAATAATGTGTTAACATCTTGAAAACATTCAAATAGCCACTAGATGGAGAACAAAACCTTTATGTGAAAGAGGAACATGAAAATAGCGCAGAACACACTTTAAACTTTTTTTTTTTTTTCAGGTAAGCTTTATACTACAAAAGGAACGCAAGTGACAGATTCTATTTAGCTTGTGATAGGTGTATACTTATATGATCGATAAGAAACATGAAAAATATAATCTAATAATCTCCAAACTCTTGAGCTCATAAGTAAAATTTGCAGATTTTTTTTCCCCAGCAAAATAGTTTCTGCATCTCCTCCTTTTGCTGCACCATTGCACATAACATAAAATATATGAATTGCATAGTGTTACCCGTTTACTATATTTGAGATTTAATATCTCTCAGATATGATTTGGGTTAAATGAGAGTTCTTTGACCATGAGTGAAAGCTTTAACACAATAACAAAAATGTATTGGTATATAGTAAACTAGGCCTAGACTAATACACAAGCAATCTATCTAATTGTACAGGAAAAGGGTAAAAATCATGGCTTACATGAAGGAATACCGAGTATATTCTTTAAAACATTAATCTACAAACAGTAGGACAGAAAATACATAAGAAGAACATATTTAGATACAAGTACAAGGGAGACTTCCCATATTTACCATTCCCATAGAGGTTCCATTGACGTGACTGCTCTGCCATAGAGTGTGTGTTTCCCTCCCATCTAGTATGTGTATATCATTACAGGCTGATCCCTCATTGATTGGCATGGCGTGGCTCTGATTGGTGGGCTTCCCTATTCAGGATTGACTACATCTCCAATCCCTTTACTTAATAAGTCAGCCCCCTTTAATGCAAATCTTTGGCACCGACTATTTGGGAGACTTAACTTGTAGGTACATGACCTTCAGGAAAGTTAAGTATTGATGACGGTTGACCCTCATTGCATATCTAAACATGGGATCCTTTGAAGTGAGTATGTGTAGAACAATGAGGTTTGGGTCCCATTGTTTGTACAGACATACCCCACTTTTAAGTACACAATGGGGTTTATTTACTAAAGCTGTAAAGTGCAAAATCAGGCTCCCTTCTGCATAGGAACCAATCAACTTTTAACCCCAGCTTGTTCAATTAAGCTTTGGTAATAAAACCTGGAAGCTCATTGGTTTCTATGCAGAAGTGAGACTGATTTTGCACTTTCCAGCTTTAGTAAAAAAAAAAACATTGTGTATTTAAAAGTGGGGTATGCCTGTATACACAAGCTTAGGCACTGAATTGTGTGTCTAACAGACACTTCTGTGAAGCTATGTTGCACGCCCTCCATAGATACAAGCTAAATAAAAAATATATTCATAATTACAATATTTTACAGCTATTAATGGAGATTTCACATAAACGCAACAATAGTTTAGCATTTGGTAAGCTGGGCATTAGTCTGAGTTCTCCATGGTGACGATTCTTCATTCTATAACCTATGACATATGAAATGTTTTCTATTATTTCTGCCTTCTATAAAGTATCCTTGGTCTATTTTAGTGGTATTGAAGCAGCCTAGGGTATTATCTTTTTATGTGTAAAGTGCAAATCATAATATTAATAACTGGTTCAACTTAATGGACTATTTTTTTAACCTGACTAGTAAGTATGTAATTGCCAAAACTGAACTGCATCACATGACATCTCATAAAGCTAAATATTTTACTGTTGTGGGTTTAGTAACACTTTAAAATGTTTGACACATGCTACATTCAGTTTCTAAGATGTGCCCAGTGATCAGTAAGTTTTCCAACATTCATGACTAAGATGAGAAATTTGGATCTTCATTTAATAATTTGGCACATAAGGCAATGTTAATTAAAGACAATTGGAAACCAAACAAGTCCTAGTTTGAGATAATCTAAAAGCATAAAAGTGGATCTTCACCCCCAAATCTAAGATCCTTCCTCTCCATCCCTCCTCCGCTCTGCTAAAGCAATATTTTTTTTTAACTGAAAAGGGTTTGGTCCCCCCTCTTATACACGTCACTTGCCTAGACAAATGACATGCACTGTGCTCGCTGTGTCTAATGGGATATGCATGTCACATATCTCAGGAGGCCTAGTCTTTCATTCACAAAGAAGGAGGGGGCAGGACTAAAGGCCTGTCATCGGGGGGCCCATTGACCCAAGGATGTCACACAACAGCATGACAGTGCAAGACCCGAGCAGCGAGCAATTTAGCAGAACAATGCTGGATCTGCTGGGTGGGTGAGTATCTGAACTGTGGTGACATTGCAATAAGATAAGCAGGGGTTAAACAAAAAAAAGGGGGAGGTAAAGATTCACTAAGTATTATTACTTTTTACTGGGGATGTGTACAAAATGTGTCTGAACAGAACAACAGAAAAGTAAATGCCTCCAATTGGGGACCTTTCTGTTCTTCTTAGGCTTTACCATAAATAAGAATATATTTATAAAGCAGTGAATATGACATTCCCCAAAAACTCACCACATGTGTATCTTCCCGATATATGAATTTTAAATGACAGTGATTGATTTACTTACAATATTGTTTTCAGAATGTCACATTCACAACTTTATAACTATACTGTATGTGGAGTTGGTGGTATCACAGAGCAGGTTGGATCTCGCTGCTTTTTCAAGTTACAAATATAATACACATTAAATAGACATTAAATAGAACCTCTGAGAGTACAAATATTGGAGCTGCCATTGCTGTGTATAAAGTACTAAGGTTGTTATCTTTATCCATGGTTTGCTCATGAGTCTCTGGCCTGCAAAAAATGTTAACTGACATCATACTTATTCCTGGTCAGTTTCTCAGACAGAAGTCATGTCAGAGTCAGAACAACTGCCCCGAAACTTGATCTTTAGAACAGGTCAGCAATTATTGCTTCCATATATCAATCTTAGCCATGTCCCAACAAAACAACTCTGTGACTGGGAAGTACTGTAAATAGTAATAAACCATTGGTATAGTTGAAGATGAGGTCTTATTTACTCCTAAACAGCAACTCTATTACATAAACTGTTTGATTACACCCTGAACCAATGACCCTTCACAGCCTAACCCATGACTGTGGCAAAGAAACAGCTCTTTCCGATACCCAAAACTAAGCACTGAAAAAATGGAGGAACATTGCACAATGTAATGTTACATGAATTACAAAATCAAGAATCCAACATGCATTTTATTAGAGGCACTTTGCTAGTAACATGTGTTGTTGCACTAAATGCATGCATACCCTTAATGGCCAGCAGCGGTGGCTGGTTTTATTTTTTGGGGGGGTGGAAAATAACCACCCCCCGGGCCGTGGCCGGCGGCACAACCGCATGCTGCCTGCCAGTCTGGCACTTACCCCATCTAGGTGGTGGGTGGCAGGCGGCGGGCATCAAGCAGCTGGCAGCGGCTCATACGTCCTCTTTTCCATCATGGTGACTTTAATTAAGTGTTTAAAAAAAAACACCCCATTGGAATCCATGCATCCGGCCTCCTGCATAGGGGCCGGACGCATGGACAGGGGGTGGTGCCCGTGTGCCCTTAATGGATGGGCCGCCCCTGATGGCCAGTCTATTGCAGCTACTTATTTATTCTTGAGTAGGATGCTCCAATGTTGCAGTGACATGGAAAAATCAACTAGGCTTGGAAAGTAGCATTTTTCATGTCATATATGAAAATCTATTTCACCAAGATTCAAGTACCGTCTGTTTTCAAAGCAACCGTGGAGGTTAAAAATTCTACTCCTGAACATGTATGATCTCAAATGATTTATTTTCTTGACCCCTTTCACCAAAAGGACATACCCATATGTTCTCTGGTTGAAGCGGGTATACCGGGAAAATGGCTGCATCTGACCTCAATATTGTTTTTTTCCAGCTAGCAATGCTGAAAAATGTAAAAGAAGTTGGAGCAACTAAAAAGCCACTGCATTGCTTTAACATGCAGTGGAAGTGGGCCCCCCTCGCCTTTCACCGCCTTTCTGGCCAGCTTACCATAGAAATGACGAGGACCAGAAAAATCCCTGATCAGCTCTATGGTCTAAGAAAATAAGTGACAAGTATTGTGTAACTTCCTGTTTTGGCCTAATGTAAACAGGCCGTTAGGTAGGAGCATCTGATCAAACCAATCTCAATTTGATCAGATGCTTTCAAGGGCAGAGGAGAGATCTGGGGTCTAATAGACCCCAGATGTCTTAGTAAAGAGTACCTGTTACTGCTCATGCTATTACCAGGGATGTTGTTCCTCCCTGGGGATAGCAATAAAGTTGATCAAAAAAACATTTAGAACCCTTTCACACTGAAGACCGCGCTAGCCCTGTAACTGTGCGGGCGGGAGCGGGGTGCTTTTAACCCCAAAGAAGGGGTTAAAGGCTCCCAAAAAGCGCTGCTGCCGAAGCGCTTTGCAGGCACTTCGGCAGAGCTGTCCATTGATTTCAATGGCAGGGGCGGTGCAGGAGCAGTGTATACACCGCTCCTGCATCGCCCCAAAGATGCTGCTTGCAGGACTTTTTTTTCAGTCCTGCAAGCGCACCATCCCAGTGTAAAAGTACTCGGGCTTTCACACTGGGGAGGCATGAGAGGCAATTTACAGGAGCTTTACAGACGCTATTTTTAGCGCTAAAACACCTGTAAAGCGCCTTCAGTGTGAAAGGGGTCTAAAAGATTTTTTTTTAAATAAAATAAATAATAAAATTAAAACATTGTAGAGTGCCCCATTCCGCTGTGCTTGCACACAAAGGTGAACGCATATGTAGGTCTTGCACACATATGTAAACAGTGTTCGCACCACACACGTGAGGTATTGCCGCAAGCATAAGAAGCGAGAGCAAAAATTCTAGCACCAGACCTTCTGTGTAACTCAAACTGGTAATCTGTAAAGGCTTACAAAGCATAGTCTGTTGAGATTTTTAAGTACCCTAGCTTGGCGCCATTCCATGAGCGTGCACACTTTTAGAGTGTGACATGTTAGGTATCTATTTACCCAGCGTATCATCATCTTTTATATTTTACAAAACAATCTGGTGTTATATTGTGTTTTTGGGTATTAAAATTAATAAACATGTACTTTTGCCAAGAAATTTGAATTTTAAAAACCACTGCAAATACAATGTGATATAAAAAAAAATTGCAACACCTACCATTGTATTCTCTAGGGCCTCTGCTTGAAAATATATATAATGTTTGGGAGTTCTAAGTCATTTTCTAGCAAAAATGTTTAGATTTTTGCATAAATGTAAGAGGTGTTAGAATTGCCTTGTTAGTTGGCCCACACTTATACTGAACAATAAATAACCACACAGCTTAATCAAAATAGAGAATAGAGTATGATCTTTCTAATGTAAAGTCTCACACTGTGCTCCCTTTGAACGTTTAATAGCATAAACCAAGTGCTTTAAATGATCATATGTATGAATAGGAATTTTTAAGGCATATGAAATGGCACAGAACAACTGCTCATAATGACTGTTTTTCTTCAAGGTATTGCTGTAGTCCTGCTTATGTTGAATGTAAAATGTTTTGCAGGCATTTCCTTCGACACCTTCTGTAGTAATATTTTCAACATTATCCACCGAGTGCCAATTTTGTCCTTTTCTTTGGAGTACTTCAACAAAGTTACATAAACAGTGATAATATGTTGGAATAAGACCTCCAGAATTTTGGTGCCTAAGGCCCCTTTTACATAGGGTGGACTCCGTTGAGATCAGCAGGGGATCTGTCCATCGATCCCCTGCTGATCTGAGCAATGCAGACAAATGACAGGTCCACGTCAAATGCAATGTAAAATAATGCATTTGGGTGGCAAAAATATGAATGCAATCTATACACTGGGAGGGCGGGGGGTGTTGAGAACCTCTGGGGGAATCTAGGATGGAAAAGGACCTGGGGTCCTAGTAGACGTTAGGCTCAGCAATGACATGCAATCCCAAGCTGCTCCTAACAAAGCAAACAGAATATTGGCATGCATTAAAAAGGGGATCAACTTCAGAGATAAATGATAATTCTCCCACATTACAAGACTCTGGTCCGGCTGCACCTGGAAAAGCTGTCCAGTTTTGGGCACCAGTCCTCAGGAAGGATGTACTGGAAATGGAGCGAGTACAAAGAAGGGCAACAAAGCTAATAAAGGGTCTGGAGGATTTTAGTTATGAGGAAAGGTTACGAGCACTAAACTTATTCTCTCTGGAGAAGAGACGCTTGAGAGGGGATATGATTTAAATTTATAAATACCGTACTGGTGACCCCACAATAGGGATAAAACTTTTTTGCGGAAGGGAGTTTAACAAGACACCTGGCCACTCATTAAAATTAGAAGAAAAGAGGTTTAACCTTAAACTACGTAGAGGGTTCTTTACTGTAAGAGTGGCAAGAATGTGGAATTCCCTTCCACAGGTAGTGGTCTCAGCGGGGAGCATCGATAGTTTCAAAAAACTATTAGATAAGCACCTGAAAGACCACAACATACAGGGATATACAATGTAATACTGACATTTAATGGATCATCACACATCATGGACTTGATGTGCCTTTTTTCAACCTCACCTACTATGTAACTATGTCTGCTCAGTTTTTACATAGTGGACAGGGACAGAGCCCACTCTGCCCTAGAGGTGACTGCGCTCAGGTCCGATCAGCCTAGATGGAGGGGGGATGGATCCCCTTTCGTTTTTTTTTTTTTAGCGGACCAGATCTGATTGGTGGTAGACGTGTGTAAACGGACATAAGTCAGTCGATAGGGGTGAATGGAGGGTCTGATCAGGTCCACCTGAAAAACTGACAGAAAAACTGACAGACAGACCTGATCTAGGGTTGCCACCTTATCCCTTTAAACCCGAACACATATGAATTACACAGGTTCTGTGGCTAATTAAGATGGTATTTAAACTCACCTGGTGCCTTATTTGCATTAAATTAGCCTCAGAGCCTGTGTAATTTATATGTGTTCGGGTTTAAAGGGATGAAGTGGCAACTCTAACCTGATCAGACATTTCATGTGAAAGGGGCCTAAGGCTCCATTCACACCTGAGCGTAGCAATTTACTGGCGTTGCAGCTTTTTGCAATAGTTTTTAAAGCATTTTAGGAGTGTATTACCAGCCTTTTACAGCTTCAGGCATTTTTGTTTAGCCAATAGAAAGCACTAGGGGGAGGAGAGGGAGAGGAAATTAAGGGTGAAGAGCTGCTGTTTGAGCAGAAAACGAGCGACAAAAGGCTCGTAAAATGCTCAAGTCAGACGTTTCTATTGAAGTCTATGGGCCAAAATTGCTTGTAATCTGCCAAAATGTTCTTTTTTGAGCAACAGGCATTTTGCTTCAGATGACAGAATGCTCATATGTGAACAGGGGCCAAAAAAATGAATGGAATTTGGTAGAAAATAGAAAATCGCTCAGGTGTGAACAGGGCCTTAGGCTTCATGCACACAGGTCTAGGCACAGGTCAGTGCCTTTATTGTGTTGTATCTGTGATGCTTGGAAAGATAATTCCAAAGCCTGAGGCTGGAGACATTACAGTGGCCACTGAAGAATAGACATATAGTATGATTAATAGATTAATAGACATATAGTAACTAACTCCAGTTCCTTTGCAGTACTATGGGTTAGGGCCTTAGTAGTTTAATCGCTGCAATCAGTCAAAGGACCGGTAATACTGATGTGCTTACTGGGGTCGTTTTGGGTGTGGGGTCATAGATGAACTGTCTTAAGCCCCTTTCACTTGAACTTAGAAAAGTACTCCCTGGAGTAGCACATCGGTGCTGGCCCTAAGATGAGTGTATGAGTGGCAACCTCAGCCTGGACTCCGGCCAGGCCATGCCCCCAACACATTTTGCTCCGCCCCTTGGAGCTTAGTCACTCAGATGTGCAGGGGACTGACAGGTGTGTATGAGTGTTGCACTTAGAATTGTGTGTGAAAAAAGCTAATATTGGAATCAAAATAAAATAAATGAACTGGCCAAAAAAGCTAATTCTCCCTCCCATTTAAGAACATATTGAAAGGAATGTACTAAAAAAGGGGGAAGAAAATTGGAAAAATGTATGTCACTTTGAGTGAAAAATAAATAGAATTTTCAAGAAGAAATAGAACACTCTGAGATAGAATAAAGTAATCATGAGTAAAGCAGGTTTAAATTGTGTATTTAATATTAGGATGAAGATGAAATTGTATGTGAACTATTCATAGTAGTGAGTGATGTTCCACTTTTGGGTTAAGCCTTTAGGGATTTGAGTGCCCATTGTAAAATGGGCAGTACACCAGTACATTTTGTTCACATCTTAGAGCCTCAGATGACTTGGCTACTTTTTTTTAATTACAATATTAGCTTTTTTTCACACACAATTCTAGGTGCAACGCCCATACACACACCTTTCAGTCCTCTGCACATCTGAGTGATGGCCAATGATGCATAAATACTCCCCCCACGTGCCTGCGATCTCCATCCCCATGACTAAGCTCTGAGGGGTGGAGCGAAACATGCTGAGGGCCTGACCTGGCCTGAGTCCAGGCTGAGGTTGCCACTCATACACTCATCTTAGGGACAGCAAGGATGTGAGTCCCTTTTTAACCTCAAGTAATTGCAGGATCTGGGATGAGCTCCCTCCAGTGCCATCACTCCCAGCGGCGTAAGCTCAGGATTCATACCCCACTCCAGAGAGCCTGAGCGGCACACCAAGTAATGTCAGGTCACAGTGAGTATGTCCAGTGAGCCAGCCCGGCTCTAGGGGTTCTGTTTATACCTACTTGAGACTTAGGTCTGTGCCTTAGCACTGCCAGATCCCTGTTTATACATCAGAGACTTTTCCTCCATTGTGTGATTTATTGGCTCATTAAACCATCCACTTCACAGTTGCTATCAGTTGCTATCAGCTCAACCGGCTTTCCGGGATTAACCACTCAATGTGGATTCCCGGCTCTAACGTTACCTTCATTACCTTGAAATACATTGTAATATTTTGTTAGTTATGATACTTGGACCCAAAGTAGAGTTTTCATGTATTGGCTTTGTGTTTTTTGTTTTTTTGTTTTTTTGTTCACTCCTTGCTACATATCTGATTCCCGGTGATTAACCATCTGACATGGATTCCCGGCCCCAGTGTCATCTTCACCAATTTGAAACATACTGTAATATTCTGTTAGCTATTTTACTCAGACACAAGGCAGAGCGTCCATGTATTTGTTTTTCTTTGACTATTATTTACTTTTTGCTACATACAGTATCTGACACTTCGTATCGAGGTGTGTTTCATTAATTTGCTATTTCACTGAATCTACAACACAACATTCAATGACTAACTAAACAGTCCCTTGTCATTCCTCTCAGCCACTTACACACACTTGTGGCCCGTTTTATGAAACGTAGCGGCCATCCACAGTAGAGTCTTCACTAACTGATAAGATAAGGCGCACCTGTGTAAAATCACACATAAGCCTTCTGAAACCTTTTTGGCTTAGTACTTGAAATACTCACATTGATTATGTGCCATAAACTTGCAATACCAGTGTTTATCTTCTAACTCTCCTTATCAATTTCATACAGCATAACATCCATCATAGGCATGTGCAGGGGTGTGCCGGATGTGCCTGGGCATACCCTAATCACCCCTTGCAGCGCAGATTCTCCCTGCTGATATTTCACCAAAGCCTTCCAATTAAAAAAATTGTAAAAAATAATACAAAAATAGAATAATAAAGATAAAATGCTACTGACACCGTCCACTGCCCTACTGACACTGCCCATGTTTTAATACATTCTAAAATGTTTTTTACATTTATTTATAAGAGTGTGTGTGTGTGTGCCTATTTATTTATATATATATATATATATATATATATATATATATATATATACACATATGCACACATTTGTGTTTGAGCTTTGGGGTGCACACTCTAATGCAATAGGCTGCGCACACCTATGACATACTGGCTTAAATTGGGAACCCTTTTACTGACCACCTCAACATATCTGGAAGACTATTGAAGCTGATTTAGACTCATCCATATTATTACACATCTTTTGGATATAAATACCCTTAGCTCCAATCCTACTTACTATCTCTCAACAACCATTATTATTACTATTTCTATTTTGTTTGTTTGTATTATATACATACATTCTCTAACAAGGCCTGTTTCAGACCTGAGATCAAAGTTGAGCCATGGCACAGTCTCCTCCCTCGCCACTCAGTCAGAATAAACACTCAGAGACAGAACAAATAAAAGCAGGTCAGTCTTTTGTACAGAACAGCTGAATGATAAGGAAACAGTCTATTCTGTAAGTTAGAAAAACTCATGTCCACTGAAACTCATCTCTGATGGGACACAGCCTCCTTGGGGGAATACCTCTAAGAGAATAGAATTTCAAGAGAATTAAGAATAAAAAATTCCCCTAGTTTGAAGGGGAGGACCTGGAGTTCAGGGCACAATGAACTAGCATTTTAGATGAAACCTCTAAAGGTTTGATGAAGGGACAAGTTGGATTACGCAGAGGGGACTGTGTACAGATGGACAACCCATAACTAACATTTTAAAAGAAAGAAATTAGTAGGGTTAAGACACTCCATCTTAAGAACACCATCAGCTACTACCAGTATTCCCAAAATGGTCAGGTTTTCTGACACCGAAGGAGAAACCACTGCTCCTTCAACCTCAACTTCAACAACAAGTCTTCAAGAGAGAAAAAGAAAACTTAAAGATACTTTCTCAGACGACAGCGACCCTTGCTTACCAAAAAGTCGGGAACCCCAAAGGGAAAGGACGGCCACAGCAATCCAAACAAAAGAAAAAAATAAGGAGGGGCAAGAAACTTTGCCGCTCTGGTTTGATCAACTCTCTTAACATTTCTAATGTCCTGAACCTTTCCAGCCAGACATTATCCAAATAAACCCTAAATGTTCTACCCCAAGGTCTCAACTTTGCATCAACCACCAATTTTGATTTATTCTCCACCCTAGTTGATGGGAATAATTTTGCTTGTCAACCCACCCTCAAGAAACATTTTTTAAATACAGACTCAGAATCTTCCTCTTCTTGAACACTTTCCCCTCACAGTTGTTCACCACCCCCCACTGAATTTGACTTTCAAGACTTTTGCCTTATTCACGACATGAGTACACTGGACACCTCTGGATATTCAGGAATTCAAATTGATGACAAAGTAAAACAACCAGATCCCCTTCCTTCCACCTCCCATTCCAAGTCAGACTTCTACCCCATACAAACCAGGGATAAACAACTAGACACCTTTCAAAAGTTGATAGAACACGATCCCATGGCCATTGCCAAGTCCATCAACAGCATACCTAAACGCTGCTAAAACCTCACAAAACGAGACAGAGAACTTTTGAAAATAATACAAGATGACCCCACCCCAGTATCGTTATAAAAAACTTTGACAAGGAAGGGGCGGTGGTTATACTTTATTCCAGGATTACCTCAATGAGGCAATTAGACAACTTTCTGTTGAAAGTTTCGGACACAGATACCTATACTGGCAAAACTTCAGATCCCACCCAGAATTACAAACAACACAAAAAATTCATAATAGATGAAGCAGTATATATTGGAATCCTGAACCATTCAGAAGCCAGAAACTTAATACATTTCCACCCTGTGAAACCAATATTCCATCATTTACCCAAAACACACAAAAATGATGTTCTTATTTAGGGTAGACCTATTGTGGCAAGTATTGGCTCCTGGGAGAACCATTGGGGAATCAAATCGACATCCTATTACAACCTCTAGTGTCTAGGATACCCTCTCTTCTGTGAGACATGAAACATACTATACAAGTCCTCGAGGGCCTTCCATGGAGCAACAACAACAAGTGGATTGTGTGTGATGTAAGATCTTTATACTCATGTATACTCCATGATCTAGGCCTACAATCACTCAAACACCACATGGACCTATACACGGAATATTCTCCAAAGCTTAAAGCTGAGTTCCACCCAAAAGTGGAACTTCTGCTCATTTGTCTCCTCTCCCCCTCTGGTGCCACAATTGGCACCTTTCGGGGGGAGGGGGGACAGGATACCTGTCTTTGACAGGTATCATGTTCCCACTTCTGGGAGCCCGCGCCACGGCCCATGATTTTACTGCGGGGCTCCCTCCTCCTCCCTCCTCCCCCTGTCACTGGGCCAGTAGGAGAGAGGAGCGGGGCCTCGCACATGCGCAGTAGGGTTTACGGCGTGAAGCCGTAAGGCTACACTGCTGGGTTCCCTTACCCACAATGGCAGTGGCAGCACCCGACAGCTGATGGAAACATTAGCTGCGGTGCTGACATCGCTGGACTCCAGGACAGGTAAGTGTCCTATTATTAAAAGCCAGCAGCTGCAGTATGTGTAGCTGCTGGCTTTAAAAAAAAAAAATTGTATGGGCCTCTGCTTTAAATGGTTCATTTTGGAAGGGGTTTCCTATATCTTACACCATAACTACTTCCTCTTCAACGAAAAATGGTATAAGAGCCTCCATTGGAGCAAGATTCTCACCCATCTATGCCAATCTATACATGGGTTGGTGGGAAGAACAATACATCTACAACGCACACAACCCCCTTAGAGACCACATCATCTCATATTTTCGATACACTGATGATCTGATCTTCATCACCAACTGTATTATCTAAACAAAAAAAACATTAAACCAAAGGTTCACAATATAAGAACATCAAACTGAGACAAATTTCCTTGATCTTACTTTATCTGGATCCCTTCAAGAAGAAGTAGTCACTGCACATGCATACAGGAAAACCACTTCCAGGAATGCCCTTCTGCACGCATCTAGCTGCCATCCTTCCCATACCATCAAAGCGATAACACGGGACAATTCATCCCAAAAAGATGAAACTGTTCCAATTTCATCGATTATGATAAAGAAGCCCAGTCATTGGAACAACAAATTTGTGAACAGGGCTACCGTTGATCACAGGTTAAAAAAGTCTGTCTTCAAGTAAGGAATCTAAATAGGACTAATCTACTAATCAACCAATCTCCACAACAGACCAGACCATCTGAACTACTTGTGTTCTCTACCTACTATAGTTCACAATTTCAAGATATAAAATGCATCATAGCCAGACACCTCCCTGCTCTGTACAGTGATGACAGCTACATGGCCATATTAGTACGAGGGGGTTAAATATGTTGCTAGAAAGGCATGCACCATAGGGAACATGGTCTCTCACAGTATGTAAAATTCTAATCAAATATGTTTAAACACCCCTTGCGGCCATCTGGGTCATCCTCATACTATAATTTCCTGTTCAAATAGTCTGTCCCTGACCATCAAATAACTGGTTAATTGTCACACTAAGTATGTAATATACAGTATGTGGTCACTTGCACCACATGCAACATCCAATACGTAGGAAGGACGACCAGACGACTTAGTGACAGAATGAGAGATCACTTTTCTGATATCAGAACTAACAAGAATACTAATCTGGCTAGGCACTTTACCAACTTCACCAACAAAATGTACAAACCTTTGAAGTCCAGATAGTTGAAAGGATTGATTACCCAGCTTGCAGTGGCGACTGTTTCTCCCTTCTATGCAGAAGGGAGGTTTATTGGATTTTTAGAATGGGCACTCAAATCCCTAAAGGCTTAAACCACAAGTGGGACATTACTCACTACTATGAATAGTTCACATACAATTTCATCTTTACCCCAATATTAAACATATTTAAACCTGCTTTACTCATGATTACTTTATTCTATCTCAGATTGTTCTATTCTTTCTTGGAGATTATATATAATATTCACTTACAGTGACGTTAATTTTTCCAATTTTCTTCCCCTTCTTTTAGTATATTCCTTTCTATATGTTCTTAAATAATAGAACAATAATGAAAATATTTTTATAGGGTTCTGGGAGGGAGAATTGGCATTTTGGCCATTTGACCATGTTTTAATTCTTTGTTAAACATCAGTAAAACATTTTTTACATTTTAGAGCCTCAGACAGCTTGACCACTTAATTTATTTTATTTTGATTACAATATTAGCTTTTTTTCCACACACAATTCTAAGTGCAAACCCATACGCACCTGTCAGTCCTCTGGCACATCTGAGTGACAGCCAATGATGCATACATACTCCCACACATGCCTGGGATCTCCATCCCCATGACTAAGCTCAGAGGAGTGGAGTGAAATGCATTAGGGGTGTGGCCTGGCAGTGTCCAGGCTGAGACTGCCACTCATACACTCATCTTGGGGACAGCATGGATGTGCAGCTACAGGGAGTCCTTTTCTAACCTCAAGTGATTGCAGGAGCTGGGACGAGCTCCCTCCCTTGCCAGCACTCCCAGCTTAGGATTCATACCCCACTCCAGGGAGCCTGAGCGGCACACCAAGTAATGTCGGCTCACACTAAGCCCCTTTCACATGGGCACTATCAAGCAGCAAAATCAGGAGGCTGAGGCACTTTTTTAACTCACCTCAGCCACCTGTTAAAACCTCAACATGTCCATAGCTGAACATAAAGTGGAAGGCCCGGCACACTTCATCACTTTCCTAAGCATCACTCTGGACACACATGCCATGCAGGCCAGCCTGCCTTCCGACAAGCTAGCCCTTATCAGGACAGTGATCCATGACTTTACCCTTTCACAAGGGTGTACTAAAACGCAGCTGCAGTCCTTGTTAGGGATGCTCAATTTTGCCATAAGGATTATTCCACAGGGGCGTTATTTTATTTCATGGCTCTTGATTTTCTCATTCTAGTGCAAGACCCAGATCAAGTTCTCATACTCAGGCCAGCCACCATAGCATACTTAGCTATGTGGGACGAGTTCCTCACAAACTGGAATGGCATATAGATGTTCATCCCATCAGCATCAGCTTTGTCACCTTAGGTAGTCACGGATGCCGCAGCCTCCATGGGCTTTTCAGCAATTTTTGTCCGCCACTGGTTCGCCGAGCCTTGGCCCTCAGAAATCCTCTTAATCCCTGGTTTCACTCATCACTCATCATCGAGCTGTATCGCATCATGGTAGCTACCCTGGTTTGGGGCATCACCTGGACAGGACAAATGGTGGTCTTCGCTACAGAAAATCAGGTCACGGCCAACATTGTCAATAAGGACAAGTCCAAATCGCTCCCCATTATGTCCTTCCTGTGCAGGTTGGTGCAGTTGTCACTCCATCACCAGTTTAATGTTAACTGCATGACAAGCATGTTCCAGGCAAATGCAATATCGCAGCAGATGCGCAGTCTCGTTTTAATTTAATAACATTTTTCCAGCAGGAACCTGGAGCCGACCCAACAAATACTCCTGTCCCACCTTGGTCACTGCTAACGATGGACTTAAGCCACACCTTGCCAACCCAACCCAGCTCATTAACCACTCCTTGGCCCGCAACATACTGAAGGCCTATCGCACTGTTTGGAACACCTACTGCAGGTTTTAGCCTCTCGCCCCGGAGCAGCGACAGGTGACGTTAGACACGTCCTAGCCTTCACATCGTATTGCCACATGCAGCTTGCTCTTTCTCACAATACCTTCAGGCTATACCTAGCCGGCATCCAGCATTTTTGTCCTTACAGGACCCTGGAAAGCCATCAGTGTTCACAGCCCATTCAGTCAGAACCCTCCTACGTTTCATCCAGAAGCACCAGCCCATAGCCAGCGGCAAACGCCTACCTATTACAAGTGTCATCTTTAGTTTATCAGGCACGTCAGGATCCTTCTAGTCAACTTGGGTCTTGACCCCGGTGGGTTCTTTGGACATTAAGAAATTAGGCAGATGCAAGTCCGCTTGCGTCGACACATTTATATATATACATAATAAATATCCCCCAAAAATTTATAAAAAATATATTTTTTCCTCAGTTTAGGCTGACATATACATATTTTTTGGGAAAAAATCGCAATAAGTGATTATTGATTGGTTTGCGCAAAAGTTATTTCGTTTACAAAATAGGGGATAGTTTTATGGCATTTTTATTAATAATTTTTTTTTTACTAGTAATGGCGGCGATCAGCAATTTTTATCATGACTGTGACATTATTGACACATTTTTGGGACCATTGTCATTTTTACAGTGATCGGTGTGATTAAATTGGACTGATTACTGTAAAAATTACACTGGCAGTGAAGGGGTTTACCACTAGGGGGCTAGTGAAGGGTTAAGTGTGTGCTAGGGATGTGTTCTAACTGTAGGGGGGAGGGGCTGCGTGTAACACTACACTGATCAGCTGTCCCAATTACAGGGAGAGCTGATCAGTGACAGTGTCACTAGGCAGAACGGGGAGATGCTTGTTTACTTTAGCATCTCCCCATTTGTCCTCTCCATGAGACGATTGCGGGTATCCCCGAGGCAATCGAGTCCAAGGGACCCGCGACCCGACTCACGGAGCTCGCAATGGGCACACACGCTCTGCGCATGCGAATGGCACGGCAGCAAATTCAAAGGGACGTACCTGTACGCCCATATGCCTGTCCGTGCCATTGTGCCGACGTATATGTACATGCGGCAGTCATAATGTGGTTAAGCAGCCCATGCTCCTTTTCGGTTCCAGTGCACGATACCCTCCCTCCCTTTTCCTTTTTTAGGGCACTTCTCAGGACATCCTTCTCCATAATCACCCTTTACTTATCTTGGGTTTGCCCCTTTTTCTTGGCATACCGACCAGACGACCAAGGCACACTTCAGGTCTATTTATGTTGTAAGTCTTGTCGCATGTTTATGTGATCCATATCTGTCTTGGTCATAGGGCCACAGCCATAAATATATATATATATATATATAGCGGATAAAATAAGTATTGAACATGTCACCATTTTTCTCCAACTTCGTTTCATCTTCATCATCCTGGTAGATGGCAGCAGATTTTTATATAGAATGTCAAACTGTCCATTGGACAACTGATCCTGAGAATTCTTTTCGCTCCTCTGTCAGAAATGTTGCACCTGGTTGTGGCCTTTTTATGGTGAAATTATGTTTTTTCTACTTCCGGATTATGACTCCAACAGTGCTCACTGGAACATTCAGAAGTTTAGAAATCCTTCTGTAACCCATGCCACCGGTATGTTTTTCAACAATAAGGTTGTGAAGGTCTTGAGAGAGCTCTTCAGGGCCGGACTGGGAATTAAATCCAGCCCTGGAAAAAATTTCATACCAGCCCCACAGCATTATTATACCAGCGCAACAGCATAACGTCATTATTTTCTTGTTCATGAAAGGAAAAACCATACATTTTAAAGTACATTTGAAGAGCGTATTATATATAGATAATATAGATATGAAATCACATAGGGCATATATATATTACTATGGATAAGAAAGATGAACAACAATTACAAGAACAGTTTCCATTTACATGGCAAAAAAAAAAAAAATACTTGGTGTAAAATTAACAACATCTTCAAAGGTATCAAATTAATTACATACTTTTATTAAAAGAGATTAAAGAGGAAATAAAAAAAATATCAATGAGGCCACTTTCCTGGATAGGACATATAAATATTATCAAGATGGGAATCCTGCCAAAGGTTCTCTATAAATTTCAGATGCTATAAATTTCTATAAATTTCAGATAGACGTTCCAAAGGTGTATTTTAAGACATTAAAGAGGATGATACTTAAGTTCATATGGCAGCACAAAAAACGAGAATACAATTTGCAGTACTAAGCAAATATAAAATACACAGAGGATTAGCTTTACCTGATTTTAAAAGATATTACAATGCAGTTTTGTTATCACGAGTTATAGATTGGACATTAAATTCACATGGGAAAAGTTGGGTTAAAATTGAAAACACGTTAAGTAATACACAATTGAATAAGTGGATATGGGGGCCACAACAGTACCGTCATTTTTTGAAGGACACGTGAATTAACAATGAACGTATTCAAGACATGGGATTTAATACACAGGCAAAGAAAATTGGAATATAATTCACCACTAATACCACTCACAGGGACAAATTATGATTAACCACTTCAATACCAGGCACTTAGGCCCCTTTCACACTGGGGCGGTGAGCCGCGGTGACGGTAAAGCAGCGCTATATTAGCGCTGCTTTACCGTCGTTTTCACCGCGGTTTTCGGTTTTCGGCCGCTCGCGGTGCGGTTTTTCTACACAATTATGTGTGTGATCAGGTTCGTGTGGTAAACGTAACATGGAATGTAGTAAACTGGATTGCTATTCGGAACATATTTAAGTACCAAGTTGTCAGTATTTAACAAAGTGATCTCGTATCCACTGAGTCTTTGGGAAGTCATGTGTTGTGTGTGTTCATATTCTGTATGAGGTGGGTAACTGAATGAGTGGTGTACAGTGTCATTTTGTGTCCCAATACTATTTTGTTGGCATCTGTGCAGACATGGCACAGGCAGCGACATTCTGAAGACAGGACGGGGCATGCCTGGACTTGGATAGGGAGTTTTCTAGATAAATATGACACTGGGCGATACCCTGAACCATGCGATTGTGCAAGTACTGCAGCAAAAGATTTTCCTGAAACTACACAGTACAACTGGAAGGCTTTACCATAATCTACCAATCCCAGGGCGGGGGCGGTGGACAAACTCTTAATAAGAGCATTAAAAGCATTTTTTCTGTCTTCTGTCCAGTCTATCAATTTAGGGCGTTTGACCCGGCAGCCTCTCTAGGATACTATCATAATGAGAACAGTCAGGAATCCACTGGCGGCAATAATACAATTGCGCCCAGAAATGACAACAAAGCTGCTTTGTCTTTTGGAGGACTGAGAGCTTGTAAGGCTGCGGCACGTTTTGGGGGACACCTAGCCTGGTCCCTTGTCCAGAATACATCCTAGGTATTCTACTTGTGGTAGACACCACTGTATTTTTTTCCTTGAGGCTAGGTGGCCGGCTTCGGCCAGATGTTCTAACAGTAATGTTGAATCGACCGCCAATTTCAGCAGAACGACTGCACAAGAGCAAGTCGTCCACATACTGTATTAGTACCGACCCATGCTCGGAAGTCCAAGACCTGACGGTCTCGTTGAGTACCATGGAGGATGAAGGCGGCGGGGCTGTTCATACCCTTGCGGTAAACGCGACCAGTTAACTGGCCTCCCCCGGCAAATCTATCCCGGGAGGGTAGTATTGTTTATAAACGCAGAGCGCCGCCGTAGCCGCGGTATTGCCGCGGTAACCGCGGTATTGCCGCGGTTTTACCGCGGTCTCCCATTGTAATCAATGGGAAGGAGCGGTATAGGAGCGGTGAACACACCGCTCCTATCCCGCTCCAAAGATGCTGCTAGCAGGACTTTTTTTTTTTGCCGTCCTGCTAGCGCATTTTGTGAGTCTCTAAAGTAGCGGGCAGTAACATAAAGAATCCTTTATGTGTGTGTCGTTTAGGACCAGTCAGGTCGCCGTGCTTTCACACTGGAGTTAAAGTTAAAGGGCAGGATTTTTTCATGCGGTGAACAGCGCTATTTTTAGCGCTGCACCGCATGAAAAACGCCCCAGTGGTGAAGTACAGAGTTAGGGGTCAAAACCGTTTTTCTGCAGAATATACTTACAACAGTTTTGTTCAAAAGCTGAAAGTTAAGCATATTCATTTCACCCCCTTAGTCAATTACCAGGCACTTAGACACCTTCCTGCCCAAGTCAATTTTCAGCATTCAGCGCTGTTGCAATTTGAATGACAATTGCGCGGTCATGCTACACTGTACCCAAACAAATGTTTTATCCTTTTCTTACCACAAATAGAGATTTATTTTGGTGGTACTTGATTATCTCTGCGATTTTTATTTTTTGCACAACAAATTAAAAAAAAGAAAAATTTTGAGAAAAAATTGTTTTTCTTTGTTTCTGTTAAAAATGTTTGTTAATAAGTAAGTTTTCTTCTTCAATGACAGGCACTGATAAGGCGGCACTGATGGGCACTGATGAGGTGGCACCAATGAGGTGGCACTGATTAGGTGGCACTGATGATGGGCACTGATAGGTGGCACTGATGGGCACTAATAGATGGGACTGATGGGCACTGATAGGTGGCACTGGTATGCGGCACTGATGGGAACTCATAGGTGGCACTGATGGGCACTCATAGGCGGCACTAATGGGCACTCGTAGGCGGCACTGATGGGTACTTATGGGTGGCACTGAGGGGGACTTATGGGTGGCACTGATAGGTGGCACGGATGGGCACTGATGGACCCTGATGGGTGGCACTGATGACACTGATGTGTGGCATTGCTGGGCATCACTGAATTAATGTGTACATAATGGTGCCAGTCAGTGCCCATTTGTGGGCACTGATTGGCATAGATTGGGCATTTATTTGCACATGTGGATGGCCATGGGGGATGTACCTGTCCATCCACATGTTATGTACTTCCCTGGTGGTCCTGGTAACTTCCCTGGTGGTCCAGTGTGGGCATCCGAGGGGGGGCTGCGCTGATAAACAATCAGCACAGACCCCCCCCCTGTCAGGATAACCGCCGATCGGCCCTTCTCTACTCGCGTCTGTCAGACGCGAGTGAGGAAAAGCTGATCAACGGCTCTTCCTGTTTACATCGTGATCAGCCGTGATTGGACACGGCTGATCACGTGGTAAAGAGCCTTCGTCGGAGGTTCTTTACCGAGATCAGTGTAGACCGACACACCGCAGCACCGATCGCCGCGATGCACGTCCCCACAGGGGCGTGGCGGCTGTTATCCTGTAGGACATCATATGACGCCCAGTAAAAATAACCGAACCACCGCCCGGCTGTCATTCTGCTATAGGCCGGGCGGGAAGTGGTTAAAGGATATTATGAAAGAGGGAGAGATATACATAATCCAGGTATTAAGACACAAAAAGGCGTTACTAGTGAGAGATAAACTAAGATACCATCAGTTAAGACATTTTATTAAGACACTGCCACATCCAATAAGATCAGGAGAAAGTTTATTACCATTTAAAAAATTGCTCAATTTACAGGAAACAAGACATGGAATTTCCCAGTTTTTTAAGATTCTTATGCTAATGTCTGGAACCATTTGTACCGCCTTTCTATATGGATAGGTGGGAAGCAGAACTTGGTGCAACTTGGAGTGAGCAAGATAAAGAGAAAATTTTGAAATTAGCAGACGGAACAGCAATAGATATAAACACGATAGAAACGAATTATAAATGTCTGTCAAGATGGTATATAACACCTATCAAAGCACACAAATATCAAAAGGAAAAACACTGCTTTGCTGGAGAGGGTGTGGGAAAGAGGAACAATGACACATATATGGTGGGAGTGTTTGAAAATACAGAAATTTTGTCAAGAAGTGATACAACAGATCCAAGAAATTACAGGAGTAGATATGCCTAAAAATCCATATACCTATTTATTACATAATACCAAACTCACAAAAAAACAATATAAGAGAACAATAATACCACATTTAATAAATTCCACAAAACACCTGATCCCAAAACATTGGCAAGCATTGGAAAGCCCAACACTAAGAGAATGGGTTCAAAGGGTAGAATTTATATATAACATGGAAGAATTGTGTCATTACGAAGAAAATTGATAAAACTTTTTCAAATACATGGAAAGAATGGAGAAGGCATTTGATACGGTGGAGTGGGTGTATCTGTGGGAGGTGCTTAGAAGAATGGGTTTCCCACTGGAATTTATTGCCTGGATACGCACACTCTACACCGGTCCCCTAGCATGTATTAAACTGAATGGCTCCCTGTCTCCTTCGTTCCCCCTGCAGAGGGGCACCAGGCAGGGATGCCCTCTCTGGTGGCCACCAGAACTGCACCCTTTGATGTTGAAGGAAGTAGTGACGCCACCAGGCGATCCAGGTAATAACACCATTCCTGACAATGTCCATCGGCTGGGAGACCCCTGCTGGTGGCCACCAGAACTGCACCCTTTGATGCCAAAGGAAACAGTGACACAGCAGGCGATCCAGGTAATAGCACCGTTCCTGACAGTTCCCCCCCCTAAGGAGTGGCCTCTGGACACTCCATTCTGCCCTAGATCTGGCAGTGCGTGTAAAAGTGGAAGAGTCCCAAAGTCTCTTAACCTACTAGGAGGCGTGCCACCCGAGTCGACAATGGGACATGTACCCCACCACCAGGGTCTGGAAGTTTAGATCTGGAAATAAAAACAGACAGGGCAGCAGGCTCCGGGTCATCAGGCTGGGCAGCGGGCACCAGGTCATCAGGCTGGACAGCGAGCTTCGGGTCATCAGGCTGGGCTTCGGGTCATCAGGCTGGGCAGCGGACAGGAACTCATCAGGCTGGGCAGCAGACAGGAACACCTCAGGCTGGGCAGCAGACAGGAACACCTCAGGCTGGGCAGCAGACAGGAACACCTCAGGCTGGGCAGCAGACAGGAACACCTCAGGCTGGGCAGCAGACAGGAACACCTCAGGCTGGGCAGCAGACAGGAACACCTCAGGCTGGGCAGCAGACAGGAACACCTCAGGCTGGGCAGCAGACAGGAACACCTCAGGCTGGGCAGCAGACACGGGCACATCAGGCTGGGCAGCAGACACGGGCACATCAGGCTGGGCAGCAGACACGGGCACATCAGGCTGGGCAGCAGCACATCAGGCTGGGCAGCAGGCACGGGCACATCAGGCTGGGCAGCAGGCACGGGCACATCAAGCTGGGCAGCAGGCAGTGGGACATCAGAATGGAAGGCAGGCAGCGGGTCATCAGGCTGGAGAACTGGCAGCGGGTCATCAGACTGGAAAACTGGCAGCGGGTCATCAGACTGGAAAACTGGCAGCGGTCATCAGACTGGAAAACTGGCAACGGGTCATCAGACTGGAAAACTGGCAACGGGTCATCAGACTGGAAAACTGGCAGCGGGTCATCAGACTGGAAAACTGGCAGCGGGTCATCAGACTGGAAAACTGGCAGCGGGTCATCAGACTGGAAAACTGGCAGCGGGTCATCAGACTGGAAAACTGGCAGCGGGTCATCAGACTGGAAAACTGGCAGCGGGTCATCAGACTGGAAAACTGGCAGCGGGTCAGACTGGAAAACTGGCACCAGGACATCAGACTGGAAAACTGGCACCAGGACATCAGACTGGAAAACTGGCACCGGGACATCAAACTGGAAGGCTGGGACGTCAGCTGGAAGGCTGGAACATCAGGCTGGAAGGCCGGCACCAGGACATCAGACTGGAAGGCTGGGACATCAGGCTGGAAGGCTGGAACGTCAGCCTGGAGGGTTGGCACCAGGACATCAGACTGGAAAGCTGAGACATCAGGCTGGAGGGCTGGCACCAGGACATCAGGCTGTAATGCTGGAACATCAGACTGGAAGGCTGGAACGTCAGGCTGGAAGGCTAGTACTGGCTCTCAGGCTGGATTGCTGGCACCTCCAGCTGGAACTCTGGCGCTTCAGGCTGGGACAGATTAGTGGGTGTGGAGGCAGATTGGATTACTGGCAGGATCGTCTTGGTTGGGAAAAACTTTCGTTTCTTCTTTGACTTGGTCGCTGAAGCTTTGTAGGTTGGGGGTGCAGCAGACAGGAAAGGAGTGTTGGGATATGGCAGAGAAGAGGTAACAGTAGCTGGGGGAAGTTCTTGTGGATTAGTAGGCAGCTGAGAAGAGGCAGGGGGGTTGTATGCAGGATAGGTACAGGGAGAAGAGACCGGATATGAGTATTTAGTTGGGAGCAGTGTATACTGGGTGGCAACTGGGTTTGGTATGGGTGATGGGGAAACATACATTTGGGTAGGCTGGTGTCTGATGGCAGAAGTGGTTGGTTTGGCTGGGGCTAATTTTACCATGTCAGACCATGCTGAAAGTATGGGTTGTACAAACTGTGGATTTAAGTTTCCCTGTCTAACAAAAGACTGAGCAGACACAATGCACTCAGCAATCACCTGTGGGGAACAGCCAGCGTAGTGCTCACAGAAATCGGCAGGATCATCCTCAAAAAGCCATACTAGGGATACAACCTGATTCATATTAAAAGGGGGAGTGTAATCATCACGGCCTTCGGGAATACAGGGCAGGGCCAGCTCTGTACAAATCTGGATCAGAGGCTGTACGTCCTCAAAAAGAAAACTGCCCTGATCAACGAAAACATGGGCTATACGGATGCACTCCAGTAGTTGCTCCCTAGTATAGTCACCCAAAGTCTGATAACAAAAATCTCTTTCTTCCATTGCCAGGAGCGAAAGATACAATATATCTTCCGGATGCATCTTTCTTGGCAATAGCAAGTGTCCAGACCCAATTCCCAAGTGCAGCCGATCTGTTTGTATGGCTTCAGTATTCTGTCATGAAAGGAGCCTGAACACAGGCATCCAACACAAGTGAACAGATCGATGGGCTGCACTAAAGGAATCAGGCTCCAAAGGTAGTGATAAGATAAATATTTATTAATAATAAAGACACACGTGAACACAGCAAACACAAACAAGCAAGAACACAAATAACACAGCAAACCCCCAAGCCCTAATCTAACTAACTAACTAACAGTACACTCAAGGAAATGGGACATATATATATACAAGGCAGGGAGAAAGTAATAAAATCCCTAATTGACTCTGATCAAACAGGCTTTATGCCAGGTAGGTCCACAGACATCAACATACGTAGGCTGTTTTCTAACATTCATGCCCCTCATACTAATCAAGGCACTAGGACCATTGCCACCCTTGATATGGAGAAGGCATTTGATACGGTGGAGTGGGTGTATCTGTGGGAGGTGCTTAGAAGAATGGGTTTCCCACTGGAATTTATTGCCTGGATACGCACACTCTACACCGGTCCCCTAGCATGTATTAAACTGAATGGCTCCCTGTCTCCTTCGTTCCCCCTGCAGAGGGGCACCAGGCAGGGATGCCCTCTCTCCCCGGCCCTGTTCGCCCTGGCCATGGAACCTATTGCTGAGGCCCTCAGGAGCTCGGCCGAGGTCCGTTGTCATGAAAGGAGCCTGAACACAGGCATCCAACACAAGTGAACAGATCGATGGGCTGCACTAAAGGAATCAGGCTCCAAAGGTAGTGATAAGATAAATATTTATTAATAATAAAGACACATGTGAACACAGCAAACACAAACAAGCAAGAACACAAATAACACAGCAAACCCCCAAGCCCTAATCTAACTAACTAACTAACAGTACACTCAAGGAAATGGGACATATATATATACAAGGCAGGGAGAAGAGACCAAGGGGGAAACAGGAAGCAAGGGAACATCAAGGCAGGAACCAGGGGTCGGGTCTCAGGAACCAGGTAAGGGGGACGACATCCAGGACAGGAAGCGGATAAAGGGTCAGGTTATAGGTTACAGGTTCAGGATCAGGATCAGGTTTCAGACAGGCAAAGACAAGGCTACAGAAAGGAATACTGAAGCACTGAGCCTCAGTGAAGGACAGGCTTATATACCCAGCAGATCCACAACAGGTGTAGCCTGATTCCTGGCGTGTCCATCTGCTGGGAGACCCCCGCTGGTGGCCACCAGAACTGCACTCTTTGATGTTGAAGGAAGTAGTGACACCACCAGGCGATCCAGGTAATAACACCATTCCTGACAATGTCCATCGGCTGGGAGACCCCTGCTGGTGGCCACCAGAACTGCACCCTTTGATGCCAAAGGAAACAGTGACACCAGCAGGCGATCCAGGTAATAGCACCGTTCCTGACATCCGTGGTCTTAGGGTGGGCTGGCTGGAGGTGAATTGGCATAAGTCTCAGCTTTTTCCGGTGGATGAGGGGGCCAGGACCTCCTCACCCTCCTCTACCCCGCTTCAATGGGTTGACAAGTTTACATATTTGGGAGTTATTATTTCAAGAGACAGCAGGGACTTTGTCCGGCTCAATCTTGAACCTGTTCTGTTAGAGATCAAATCCAAACTGAGGGCGTGGGGCAATCTTCCCCTCTCCCTCATTGGGCACATCAACCTCCTAAAAATGAAAGTCCTCCCTAAACTTACGTATATATTTAGGAATTCCCCACAATGGCTGACTAAAACCTTCTTTACCTCTCTTAAACAACTTTTCCTCTCCTTTATTTGGGGGTCTAAATCGCCTAGATTCAAGTACACTACTCTGACCAGGCCTGTGGACAGTGGGGGTTTGGCTCTCCCTGATTGCCATAAATATTTCTTGCCACTCAGCTTGTAACTGCCCACTGGTGGTTGCGGCCAGACCTGACCAACTCTGCAACGGTGCTGGAGGCGGCTATAGTGGGGTCTCTGGAGGCCTTGAGAGGATTGATATTCAGGGGGCAAAAAACACCTCACTGCCTCACCCCTTCTATGCGCACCACTATGAGGGCATGGAGGGCGGGAGAGACACTGAGGGCATCCCTGGCGAACTCCTGGTCTCCTCACACCCCCCTGTGGCTGAATCCTAACCTGTCACAGTTCAATACCATCCCAGATCCACAGGCCTGGGCCAAATACAAAATACTGACTCTTGAGCATATTATCACCAACGGGGAGCTCACTCCCTTTCATGTATTGCGTACCAAATTTAATGTACCTGCACGGGCCCATTTCAGGTATCTTCAAATTGCACACGCTTATAGGTGTCAATTCTTGGGTCAACAGATCATATTGGAGTACTCTGAGCTCGATTTTCCATTCTCCCCTCTGGTCTCAGCCAGGGACAAACTGGTCCAATACAAAATTTTACACAGAGCTCACTACACACCCCACAGGCTGCACAAGATGTCGCCGGCACACTCCCCGGAGTGCTGGCGTTGCTCCTATCAACCAGGGGACTTCTTTCACATTTTCTGGGCTTGCCCAGCAATTGCGCATTATTGGAAGGAAGTTCTCCATGTGATAGTTAGGATCACCAAGACTAGTGTCCCCTATGATCCTAAATACTGTCTGCTGGGACTAGTGGAACAAATGTCAATTCTCAGAGCTAGGAAAATACTCATATCCCTATTATTGTACTATGCACGCAAGGTCATCACAATGAGCTGGAAACAATCATCTCCCCCTTCTGTCAGGTTCTGGAAAAACCTTGTGAACGCCAGTTTGCCCCTGTATAAAGCCACCTACTCGGGCAGAGGTTGCCCACAAAAATTTGAAAAGGTGTGGACCTGTTGGTTAGATGATAATTCAACGGCAACTGATGCAGTAACTAATCCCTAGATTAACTTTCAGGTTATAGTATGATAGCAAATTGACCCAAGTACCCTCATGTCACATTATCCTGTCATTATAATATTGAGCACAGACCCTCCTGAACTAAACCTCTCCCCACATTGGGGTATAGATAAGTAAGTTGTGTTTTATTGGTCTGCCCTGTTGCGGTATGTTGCTGCTTCAGAGGCAGTCTGGTTATGTTATATGATGTACACTGTTGTGGTTGTTGCCGCATCAGAGGATTGGCCCCTGCGTGGGTAATGTTTAGCCCCTGTGTGGGCAAGTTTTTGTGTTAATGCAAAACTCAATAAAAACGATTTTATAAAAAAAAAAAAAGAATACGAAGAAATACTCTGAGATAATGGGAATTTGAAAAAAAAAAGGGAGGTGGAGGGAATAAATTAAGGAAGATTATAACACATTTTAACGACTTGTCGACCACCCCTCCCCCCGTCATTATACGGCGGCTGTTTGAAGGGGAATACCGTTGTTATGGAAGCAGGTAGCTTCCATAACCCCAGTATCCTCTTCAACAGTGGGAGGACGGCTTTCAGATAAAAGTGGTCTCAGTGTCGGATTCATCGTGAGATCACTTTTATCGGGGAGGAGAGGGCCCCCCTCCCGCCACATCTGGGTCATCTCTCTGCCACTTACCGGAGCCATCGGTAGCAGCGGAGGCGATCGGGTCCTCTCCCCTCATAGACTGGATGCAGAGTGAGGGAAAGATGGCCCCTGCTCGGCTCCACACCATTGGATGGCGGAAGCAAAATCAAACGTCACTTCTGCCCATTGGTCTTAAAGGGGAAATTTTTATTTTTGTTAAAAATAAATTACATTTATTTATTTATTTTATTTTTTATTGCATTTTAGTGTAAATGTGAGATATGGGGTCTTTTTGACCCAAAATCTCACATTAAAGAGGTCCTATCATGCTTTTTTTCTATTACAAGGGATGTTTACATTCCCTGTAATAGGAATAAAAGTGACCCAAATAATTTTTTTTAAAAGACAGTGTAAAAATAAAAAGTTAAATAAATAAGAAAAAAAATTAAAAGTTTAAAGCGCGCCGAGCTCGTACACAGAAGCGAACACATACGTAAGTCGCGCCCGCATATGAAACCACACATGTGAGGTATCGCCGCGATCGTTAGAGCGAGAGCAATAATTATAGCACTAGAAGGCCTCTGTAATTCAAAACTAGTAACCTGCAGACATTTTTAGACATTGCCTATGGAGATTTTTAAGGGTCAAAGTTTATCATCATTCCACGAGCGGGCGCAATTTTCAAGCCTGACATGTTGGGTATCAATTTACTCGGCATAAAATTATCTTTCACAATATAAAAAAAAATGGGCTAACTTTACTATCTCATTTTTAAATTCAAAAAAGTGTATTCTTTCCCCAAAAATTGCGCTTGTGAGACCGCTGTGAAAATATGGTGTGACATAAAGTATTGCAACGACTGCCATTTTAATCTCTAGGGTGTTTGACAAAATATATATATATATATATATATAATGTTTGAGGGTTCTAGTAATTTTCTAGCAAAAAAAAATGATTTTAACTTGTAAACACCAAATCTCAAAAAGAGGCTCGGTCCTTAAGTGGTTAAGGAATGTGGGACTGGGAAGGTGAGAGGAGGAGGGATAGGGGAAAATTATATTTTTATGAACGATTTTGAACAAAGTATTTTATATGATATTGAAATTTTATAAAAATTTCAATAAAAAAAAATAACAAAAGACAAGAAGCACTGGGAAGTTGCAAAGTGCTGTAACACATGGCAACCTACAGGGGGTCCCCGACTTACGAACGCCCGACCTACGAACAACCCCTACTTAAGAATGGGGAGCTGCGGGGACCCTTCGCCATTTTTCGCCGTCTTCCGGCCGTTCTGTGCATGCGCGGCCATACGGAGCCTCGGAAAATGCCGGCAAACTTCGGAAATGTCCGTAATTTGCAGCGCATGCACAGAACGGCATTAGACGGAACATCGGAAATGTCCGGAAATGTCCGTATTTGTCGGTCTGCGCATGCGCGGCCGACTTACGAACATTTCTGACTTCCGTACAGGCGGGCAGTCCCTAACGAGTTCGTAACTCCTGTATTAGATAAAATTGATTATTGGTTGTCAATTTATGCTGAACTCTGTGCATCCTTTTTTGCTCTTTAATAAACTCTTTTCATGTTATAAGATTCATTTAGTTGTACAAATCATCTTAAAATAGGCCCAAACATTCACACTGAAAAGTATGGAGAAATGAAAAAGAAGCAAAGGGATCACTGTAAAAGTCTCTCCATGTTTATAAAGTTAAATGTCCTGCAATATTTTCAAGATAAATATTCTTCTTTTCTGTATACCCTAAAGGACTTTCCACTTCAATATGAAAGTTAATTGCTTCGTGAGAACTTTTAGTGTAGCAATATGCTGGCCTCACCCCTCCTGCTTAGTGTGCAGGATTTTGCCTGCAGAACCTGGCTCTTTTTTCACCCGTTCAGTTATCACTGCGTTTTCTGAAGGTGTAACATTTGAACAGATACATTCTATTCTCGAAAACAGTCTTTCCCAAACTTTTCAGCACAGAGGAACCCTTGAAATAAGTTTCCAGCCTCAGAAAACCCCTGCTATATCTACAAATGGCTAGAAAAGATCAATGGTGTCAGTTGAAACTTATCTGAGAGGCAGAAATTGGTCATTGCTCATGGAACCCCTAGCAACATATGGAGGAACCCTAGGGTTCCATGGACCCCTATTTGAGATTTTAAGAGATTTTGAGATTGATTTTAAGAGCCCCCCACTCTCTCCTCATTGACTCACTGGCTCTTATTGACAACAGTGGGAGCCAGTGTCTCAGCCAATGAGGAGAGAGAGACCTGGGTCTCCTGTGCACATTGCTGGATCGAAAGGGGGCTCAGGTGTATATTGGGGGGGGGGGGCTGTTGGGGGAGCAGCACACAGAAGGTTTTTTACCTTCATGCATTCTGAAATCCTTCAGCCATTACAGCCACTTTAATACAAGTTGAAGCCCATGTGAACTAGGCCTTATAATCCAGTTTATCGGGAAATAAGGAGAGAGGAGCAGTGCCAATCTAAGTGTAGCAATATAGCAAAAAGGTTTTGTTAAAGGTAATGCACTCACTAGACAGTGCAGAGTATAGGCACATCTGTAGACATCAGCCAAGTTGTTGCAGAGATCCAAAACGGCAGCTGGGAGGCGCAGTGTCATCACACCCAGCTGCGCTGATGGTTTGCGGTGTGCCGGGCTGGATGGAGGAGGCACAGGAGGAAGCTGTCAGAGGGTAGTCTCAATGCAAGAGAGGCTGGGTCTGTGCACATCTTTCGGGAGATGCGTGCTCCTTCATCATGCTATGCCGTTGGCCATCTTTGATGTGGCTAAAAAGAGCTGGCAGAGTTTTTAGTTGTATATCATACCTAATAATAAGATTGACATGATATACATAATAGTAGTCTTTTGGGTGTAAACTAAATGGGTTTGGAGATATAATAAATTTTACATTTTAAATGTAAATGGATGTAAAGCCAATGAATGGATAATATGTCCTTGAGTAGAATATGTATAATGATAAGTCCTGATGGTTATAAGTAAAATAGATATACAGTATCTCACAAAAGTGAGTACACCCCTCACATTTTTGTAATTATTTTATTATATCTTTTCATGTGACAACATTGAAGAAATTACACTTTGCTATAATGTAAATTAGTAGTACAGCTTATATAACAGTGCAAATTTGCTGTTCCCTCAAAATAACTCAACACACAGCCAATAATGTCTAAACCGCTGCAACAAAAGTGAGTACACCCCTAAGTGAAAATGTCCAAATTGGGCCCAAAGTGTCAATATTTTGTGTGGCCACTATTATTTTTCAGCACTGCCTTAACCCTCTTGGGCATGGAGTTCACCAGAGCTTCATAGGTTGCCACCGGAGTCCTCTTCCACTCCTCCATGTTGAGATCACGGAGCTGGTGGATGTTAGAGACCTTGCGCTCCTCCACCTTCCGTTTGAGGATGCCCCACAGATGCTCAATAGGGTTTAGGTCTGGAGACATGCTTGGCCAGTCCATCACCTTTACCCTCGGTTTCTTTAGCAAGGCAGTAGTCGTCTTGGAGGTGTGTTTGGGGTCATTATCATGTTGGAATACTGCCCTTCGGCCCAGTCTCCGAGGGAGGGGATCATGCTCTGCTTCAGTATGTCACAGTACATGTTGGCATTCATGGTTCCCTCAATGAACTCTGCAACAACTTGGCTGATGTCTAAAGATGTGCCTATGCTCTTCACTGTCTAGTGAATACAGTACCTTTAAAAAAAAAACATTTGTTATATTGCTACATTTAGATTGGTGCTGCTCCTCTCTCCTTGTTTCCCAGTCTCTACAGAGTTTCTTCTGCTCTCAAGCGAGCTGCCTCACAAGTGTATGCTAAAGGATTCCTGGTTTTCCTCCTGTGAGTATTACCCAGGACTTATGGACCACTTATAACATACAGTACCTGGACTTTCTTCCTAACCCCCAATCTGGGTTTACCTATATATTACCCATTGTGACACCCATGACATATGCCTTACAAGAGGTGTTCTTGCTCCTGCCATAAGGTGTGTAGCACCTCAATCACCCTTGTTTTTATTGTCTTTTGATTCCGTTTATAAGCTGTTTAAAGAGCGCTCAATATTTTCTCAAATCTTGAATGCTGATGACTGCAATAAGCAGTGAGGTTTTTGACACGAGGGCCATTAATGAAAATCTAGCTTTACCTTCTTTATGTTGTGTGAGAGGTAAGATGACAGAACTCAATATGGAAAAAAACAGATCTCAGTAAACAGACTGGAGCAGTTTACTAATTATGTAACGATGAGTTGTTAATAAGCTGAAAGGCTGATATTTGTCAGTGTGTTCTGTAAACATTTGCATAGGCAAGAGTTGTTTTAATGCTGCACGTCAGGAGGATAGAAAACAAATGCTAATAACACCATGGGATTTCATAGAAGCCCGGGTAAGCTAACAATTTCCTCCTTGTCAAAAGTTACCACAGCACCCGTGCAATGCTCAGTCCAATTAATACATTGCCTGGCATCTGTGGTAATTTTGGAGTCATGTACAGAATAGGAGTTGAATGTGGTGAATACAGCTCAGTTGCTTATGTCACTGGGGTGACAAGACATTCATATACAACCAATACCTCTAACCACAGTGTGTGAGGATTAGCAATTGTAACCAGACACGAAGTTTGCAAACAAGATGCCTTCAGGGCTGTGCACTCACAACCGACGGTCAAATTGGGACAAGCGGTTGTGTCCGTGCAGCCACTGCTTCCCAATAGATATGAATGGACTGCCTGCATGTAGCACCTGGCAGCTGGAGCTGCATAAACAAGGGGCTTATTTAGAGACTACGGATGTCAGCGCCCATCTAAATGAGGCCTTATATGAAAAAGTATGGTATTCTTTGCATTTATTATCCTGGTTTCAAAACTAATTATCTATAAAATAAATACCTTTTACCACTTGCTGACCAGCCGCCACCATTATACGGCGGCAGGTCGGCACGTTCCTGCAAATTGCTGTAGGTGTACCTGCTATGGCTCCTTCAAGAAGCCATAGCAGGCGCGTGCCTGCAGTATGGTGGGGGATCTGCAGCGCACAGCCGGTGGCTGAGATGTCCAGCAATCGTGGGAACGAGAGCCAGAACAGGGATCTGTCAATGTAAACAGACAGATCCCTGTTCTGACAGGGGAGTTAGAGACAGATCTGCTGATCCTAGTGATCAGTGATCTCTCTCCTCCTCCAGTCAGCCCAGTCCCCCATACAGTTAGAAACACTCCCAGGGAACACACTTAACCCCTTGATCGCCCCTAGTGTTAACCCCTTCCCTGCCAGTGACATTTATACATATACGTATAAATGTCAATGGTCCCAAAAAAGTTTCAAAAGTGTCCCATCTGTCCGCCGCAATGTGGCAGACCCGCTAAAAATCGCAGATCACCGCCATTACTAGTAAAAAAAAAAATTATAAAAAAGCCATATATCTATCCCCTATTTTGTAGACGCTATAACTTTTGCGCAAACCAATCAATATACGCTTATTGCGATTTTTTTTACCAAAGACATGTAAAAAATTCATATTGGCCTAAATTGATGAAGAAATTCGTTTTTTTTTTTTTTTGGGGGGATATTTATTATAGCAAAAAGTAAAAAATATAGTTTTTTTTTCAAAATTGTCTCTATTTTTTTGTTTATAATGCAAAAAAAAAAAAACGCAAAGGTGATCAAATACCACCAAAAGAAAGCTCTATTTGTGGAAAAAAAAAGGACGTAAATTTTGTTTGGGTACAGCGTTGCACAACCGCGCAATTGTCAGTTAAAGCCACGCAGTGCCATATCGCAAAAAATGGCCTGGTCATTAAGGGCCCTCCAGTCTGTAAGTGGTTAAACCAGTTATATATTTGTTAAAAAATGTTTATGTATTTTTATATAAAGCTAACATGAGTATGTGAATCTTGATATCAGTCCCCTGTACACAGAAAGGAAAAGGAAGAGTCGGCATTCTGAGTCATTCATGGTTCTACCTATTTGTACTGTGTTGTCAGCCAATAGTTGGAACATCATTCTTAGAAGCCTCCTAGTAAACAGTGGAGCAGGGGTTGATTGTTCAGGGCTGTTCAGTGTTTCACATGCTACTACTGTTCTTCTACCCCCCATGTCTACTAAAGACTTCTAGAAGCATAGTTCGAGGGAGATCAGGACAGGCAGCCTGAATATTTATGGGACTCCAACTAATCCCTTGGAAGGTGTTCCCACAAGATGACAGGAGAGCCCATAAGTAGTCTGAGGCTTGAGCAGCAGAGGGCAGTGTTCCTGTGTCCAGTCCTGGGGCAGGAGAGCTAGAGAAGCTAGAGTTAAGCAATAGAGGCCCCAGCTAGTCTTAGCTGTGGTGCCTACTGAAGATCCTTTGTTCAGGAATTGAGCTGGGTCCAGAAGAGGCTCACTGGAGAGAGCCATTGAAGAAGATAGCAGAAAAAAGTGTTGGAATACATTGTTCATGTATTTTGTGCAACAACTACATCAGCCAGAAGATGGCAGTGTTTCTAAGTTTGTAGCTGCATCTATGGTAATACTCTATTTTCTTTTCCCTGATAATACATTTCCTGTTCTTGTCTGCAGTTAAGCAGCAAAACCCATGTGGGCTGTGCACTGTCTGTTTGTTCTGTAGGGCTTTATACAGAATTTCTAAGAAAAAGTCTAACTATCCTGCAGTGGTGTGAGTCTACATCTCCCTCACTGGGAAGAGCCTGTGGATATCATCAGAAGGAAACTGACAATCTTTTGGCTAAGTTAATAAATAACCCCCCCATGCTGAGGAAAAGTGACAGTGTGTAGCTTCTAACCTCCTGAGGGACAACAGGTCACCATCAGTATTGGGAACCCTGTGGGACAACCAAAGCAAACAGCAGTGTGTGGAGAGCAGTCACAAGTGCAGGGGGCAGAGTGTAAAGCACAGCCAGAAGTTTAGAAGTCCTTAAGTTGTTCCATTTCCAGTTCACTGGGGGGTATCCCATGCTCCCTATTCCCATCCAAGCTTCTGTTCCAATAAAAACCCTAAACAGTTATCTGAACTGGTGAAGAATAAAGAAAATTCAGTGTGCCTGGGTTTGTATGCTATAAAGGGGGAAATTGGACCAAATTCACCAGTGCGATTCATAGATAAGTCACTCCATTTATCAAAAGTGTTCTTGTGCTTGTGCAGATAGAGAGTGTGTCTGACCAAGTCCGTTAGATCATAGAGTGTACTCTTCAGAGTAGTCTGGTGCCTATTGTAATGTAGTCATAGTTAGATAAACTGCACAATTGCTGTATTAGGAAAGTGGAGGCAAGACTAAAATGGAGGTAATTCGCACAATGTCTATCTACAATAACATCTTTCTCCATGACTTCAGTTGGGCTTAATGCCGCATACACTCGGTCGGACTTTCCGCCAACAAATGTTGGCTAGCAGGTTCTCAAATTCTTCGCCAACAAAACGTTGTTGTCGGAAAGTCCGATCGTGTGTACACAAGTCTGTCGCACAAAAGTTTGCGCTTGCTCGGAATCAAGTACGAGCTGGAAACGCTCTGTCTTGTAAAACTAGCATTCGTAATGGAGATATCACATGACTATTGAACTTCCTTTTATCAGCTCGCCATACGTCTTGTACGTCACTACGTTCATAACTGTTGGCCAACATTTGTGTGACCGTGTGTATGCAAGACAAGTTGGAGCCAACAACCTTCAAACAAAATTCCACGGTTTTGTTGTCAGAAAGTCCGATCGTGTGTACGGGGAATTAGAGTAAACCTGATCTTTGGACTTGGAGCTTACATAGGGCTGCCTTAGCTCCTGGTGGCTGAGGAGAGCATGAGAAAGCAAATGTATGGTAAGTATATGTTATTGGGGGATATGCTTTGTTCAGCCACCAGGAGCTAAGAGAGCCCTGTGTAACCTCTAACTCCAAAACTCAGGTTTGCCTTGCTTGGTTCACTTTAAAAGAGAAAAGAAGCAAAGTGATGACCACATCAGTGTGCTGTTACTTTGTGATTGTTCATCACTGACTGGGGGCAGGTTGGTGACCAAACTGGATTGCCTAAATACATTAGAAAAAAGTGAGGGCTTGTAATGACTTGTCTGTCTGTCTTTTAGGGGTGATAGGGTCACAAGCATAGCTAAACACAAAGACAAATCTTTTAGCGGGTAAAACAGTTAAAGTATTTTAGCATGCATGTATGCATGTGCTGTATGCCGAGAGAGTTCAGATTAAGTGGACTGCTTTACTAACAGATATTACTGAGAGCTAGTACTGTGTCTAATAACTGAAAAATGGAGCAATGAAAAGGGTTTCCCCTATAAACATGCTTCCCTGGTTGGTGTTTTAGTTTCTTACTTCATCAATGAAAATGTAAGGGAACAGTAATGCATATTTGGTTATTCTGTACTATACTTGATATGGAATCATTGAAGTGCCTTATAAATTATTATGATCTAGTAGTTACCTGTCTTTATTCGTTATGGTTTTGTCATAAGAATTACAAGGGAGGATAAAATGTATTTTCTTTGTTTCTAAAACAATGTTTATTTGAAGATAATTTTTGATGCAGCGTTCACATTTTTACATGCCCAGTGTTTTACATCTTCATGGTGGTGATTCCTAAGAACATGTGTAGATTTTACCATATAGTGGCTTTACGTATATAAAGCAGCATAATAAGCACTTTTGCTAAACATGCCCTGCAATACAATCAGTTACAGGATATGCTATTTATATATATATTTTTTCCTTTACTTTGAGCAAACTGATAGACTTACTTTTACAGAGGAACGGTGAACCAAAATTATTGTGCAGCACTATTAAGCTGGAAGTACAGTCTCCATAAAGGGCAAATATGATTTACCCTTTGAAAACTGCACACTCTGGTAAAAAATGGGATTTGTATACTTAGCGTAAAATCTATTTCTTGAAGTTCATTGAGGGACACAGGTATTCAGAGGCTGACATGTTTTACTGTCACCTACAGCACCTGAGGATTTGGATGCCGCCAAACAAAAAAAGCGCGGCTAGCCCAGTATAACTTCTCCAACTTCCAGCATGCTTCAGTTGTGAAAAAACAATGCCAGGAGCATGATCAGACATGGAGGAGTGTCCCATCCCAGTGTCTCTCAATAAACTCCAAAAAAATAGATAGTATAAAAATCTATATATTTTTTTGGCATTTATTAAGGGACACAAGAATTCAGAGACTGTTGGGGCATCCAAAATAAATCCAACTCAGGGTGGGGAACAACACTAATTGGTCCACAAAAAAAATCTGAGTAAAAACTACTGCAGCTCAAAGAGCCACTGAAAATAACTTTATGCCTGAAGCAGGCTTTGGAAGAGGCCATCCATCGGGTAAAACTTAGGGAACATATGAGCAGAAGACCAAATAGCAGCACTATAAATCTTGGAAAAAAAGTAGCATGTTGCCTAAAAGCCCAAGAAGCACTCCCACATCTAGTAGAGTGCACCTTCATAAGGGTGGAACTGGATCCTTGAAACCATAGGCTTGAATGACTATTCGTATAAAATTTGAATAAATAGATGATTCCAGGTACCTTCAGGAATGACAAAGACAGAGTCTGTTTTTCTAATGGAAGTTGTACTGTGATATAAACACATACAGCACAAACTACCTTGGGAAAGAAGGACACTCTAGGCCTCAACTCCAACTTGTCCCCGTGCAAGACCAGAATGGGTTAATTTACATGGTAGGGCCAGCAGCTCAGACACTCATCTTGCAAAGGTGAGGGCAACAAAAAACTGCCAGATCCACAGAGGATGCAATCCACTTTTAAATGGCTGCTGGCCATTTATCATTAACGTTTATTTCCAGATTGGAAGAAGAAAAGCACTTCCATTCCTTTGGCCTCATAGGAGCCTATCAGGAGTTTTGCATAATCAGATGCACACCCTACCCACTCATCAGGATGGCAGGTCTAGGAACAGGAAGAGCAGGGAATAGCTTGCACCTCCATTAATATGCCAGCTGCTTTGAAGTAACAAAGTGCTGAGAAGTGAGCGAAGTGAGCTAAATAGCTGCAGAATGGAAAAAAAGTGCAAACTCTATAGTGTAGAATGTGATAAAGACAATTTATTGGATGAATAAAAATGCACTCATAAAAAAAGGCATGTGCTGAGCATGACATCATGGGTGATGGAGAGACCGGCAATTGTCAGCAGTGACTAGGGAATCCCCAGCTGGCTGGAGATGAAGCATGATGTGATGGAAAATGCCACTGATACTGGAGCTGGACCTCAAGCCCAGAAGGGAAACCCTGATTTCACTTCTTTGCACATGCAGAATAAACACAGGAATGCGTTTCAAAACCATCAAGCTTCTTCTTTAATCTGAGGCTGATGCTTCCATAGTTGTTGAGGTTTTCGTGCTGAGAGTGCGCTGTCCATGACAAGTTACGATTGGGAGCTGGTAGGACAGGCTCTCCATCATGTGATAACTTGATGGGGAAGTCTGCCCCCCATTTTAAGATCCAGTTAAAGGGCCACAGGAGGTGGGCAGGAAGGGGTTAAGCTAATGAATAGGTGTTTTGATCTTTTCTTTATTCACATACATCATATAAACCAATCCCAATCTTTAAGACATGTCTAAAGCATGCACACTGAGGAAGAGGTTGACAATAAGGTTCTTTCTTTAAAAAAAAAATTCTTAAGTATGAAATAACATGGTAATATTAATTTTAACATGAATCTGCAACAAAGTGCTTGGATTTGGCTTCTGGCAGTGAAGTGAACAGAGATGAAAAAAGAAGAAAACAAATGTCTTGTAGTTCTATCACTGTCCGTGCGCACAGTTCAATGTTTGAGATAAGTTTGATTTAGCTAATTCTATGGCCCTGAGTAAAATCTCAATACTGGCTATTTCTAGGCATTGCCGAAGTCATTCTAATGGATGCTGTTTCCAGCTGTGCCTCTGCAAAATGAGCTTTAATCTGTCATGAAAGGAAAGCGTTTGAAGGATGAGATCTTTGTACAAACCTATCCTTTGGTCACAAAAAAAAAAAAGAGAAAAGGACAAAGCTATCGGCCTGCTATTAAAATGTCATTCTTAGTATAAAGAAAGCAACTTCATCATTTTAAAGAGAATCTTAAAAGTATTTCCAACAAATACTCATTTTATGTTAATAATGTAAACTTTAGGATCCATTCATACCAAACCTTTTTTAATGTTTTGAGGTGAATTGCAGTAAAACACACAGGAGGACACTGTGTATTGTGCTGTAGTGAAAGTATTTTTTTTACATGTTTATTTTCTTGCTTCTCATGAAGGTGTTTTACACAATTTATTTCAAGGAACCTTCACTGGGAAAAATGGTCAATCAGTGTTGCTCCACTAAGTAGAAATCACAGCTCACTTATGTATTGTGCAAACTTGGTTGCTGCAGCTACATATATATTTGTAAACAGCATACCCTTTTAATATATAATTACACACAGCATATGTCCTTTATGTATCAGCAAAGGGAAACGTTTGCCATCCTTACGTCACAACCAAATTTACAAACTTCAGCATGCAAACTGGCTGCAGAAGGCAAATGTTTCTTCCTAATAGGACAAGGTGGGGGATTCTTAGCAAAGCTGCTGCAGGCCAGTTCAGGAGGTATGGAGGAAGAAGAGACTTCAAGGAGGAGACAGTGGCACAGGGCAGAGAGAAGCTAGTATGTAGGACTAGAAAAAAAGGTTGCGCTATAAGAAATATTAGCAAATTACCAATGCCAAAATATCGTGATAAGTGTATGACAATAGTTATCAGCTATTGAAAATTGTATCAAACAGTGTATGAAATTTTATATGTGACACCACGGGATAAAATTAATTACCCTCTCATCCCCATATGACTTCAGATAAATATATTAATAAAGCAAACAAAAATATTTATGATAAACAAGTGAAAAACTGGTGTTATACAGTCCACACAGACATCCATAGATGACTGGAAGTCCGATCAAAGTGACATCAGTGTGATAAGGGACTTTTCCAGTTTAAAATCCGTGATTGTGTGACTTTATTCCACTGTGATCCCACCACCAAGTGAAATTAATTTAAAATTTGCGGCCGGTCGGCTGCAGTAACAAGGCGCCCGCGCTTGTCTGGGCCGTGCCCCATGAATACGTAATTTCTGTGACGAAACGCGTAGGAAGGAGCGACGTGCTGACGTCACCGCGTTCTACGCCCCAGACAAGCACGGGCGTCTTGTTACTGCAGCCGGCCGGCCGCGAATTTTACATTTCTGTTTTTTATACCTGGATGTCTATACGCTGTTGGCGTTTTTTAGCAAATCCTGTTGGATCCTACCCATGGTTTGCCTTTTTTCTTCTCCATTTTTTGGCCTTTGGGAGACTTACTATCTGGTGTGATATATCCTTGTGCGATTCTGGAACGACTGAGGTATTCCTGCTAAAGACATAGACGCACAGACTTGCTGTACCAGAGTAAGACAGAGGAAAAGGCCCTGGCTGGGTTTGAGCTGCAGGCGACTTCTACCTACAGTTGGGAAGCCTTCATTTCATTTGAGATGAGAGGGTAATTCATTTTATCCCGTGGTGTCACATATAAAATTTCATACACTGTTTGATACAATTTTCAATAGCTGATAACTATTGTCATACACTTATCACGATATTTTGGCATTGGTAATTTGCTAATATTTCTTATAGCGCAACCTTTTTTTCTTATCCTTATCTTTGTTTATCACATGTGGTTTGCTGCTTATAATGAATTTTTTCAAATTTTTGGTCCAGCGCAGTTTTGCAGTTTTTTTTGTTTATATAGTATGTAGGACTGTCTCTATATGAGGGATAGTTTTTTTTCTTTTTTAATTTAAAGCTTTTGTCAAAATACAGTAAAGGAGTACAAACAGGGAAAATCAGCCCATCTGCAGGGGAAACCCTCTGTCCAAATGGTATTGAAAAATAAAAAGCAAAACAAAAAAACATGGTTACACTGGAACATAGCTGAAAGGTTTAGAGAAATGGACCAGAAAATATCCACTTACTGCAGGAGGGTTCCCTACCACAGAAGAAGCAGGGTCCCCTTTATGCATTGTCAGAATTTGCCTTCCACTTACTGTATATATAGAGTTATAACTCTGGGTTTACGAAGTACGGTTCAGGAAGAAGAAAAAATAAAAGGGGGGGTGGGAGGTGCACAATCAGAGACCCAACCCCAGCGGCATCATACAGTGGCCTTTGAGGATGAATGCTTCTAAAAGACATGAGAGGTAACCCCCAGAAGATACATGTCAAGGCTCCAAGAGCAGACGCTATGAACCAGCCAGGTTCAGGTGAGGAAAAGGTATAGTCGGTCTAGTAGAACCATGTTTTGCAAAACTTTTCCTCTCTGTGATTTGCAGAGGCAAGGATGTTTTTCATTCTGTAACATCTCCTCAATTTTGTGTAATCAAACACTTAGTGGGGGGAGCAATAGATTGCTTCTAGAAAAGTGTTATGCAGGCTTTGGTAGCATTAAGTAACTGAATTGTAAGTGACCTTTTCTAAAGTTTGGATGACATGGGAGTTAAATGAAGCAGAAAGGCTGCCGGGTCATCTCCCATTTGAACGTCACTGATTTTAAATACGAGGACAAAAACCCTAATCCAGAAGGGTTTCAGAACCGGACAACTTTAGAACATATAGAGAAATGTGCCCTCTGGGGAATAGTTTTTATCTAGATTCATTTTTCTAGTTTATGAATTAACTTTGTAGTAATTTTTTTTGTGGTATCAATTATATGTTTAGTAGACAGGTTATTTTTTAAATACTTTTTTTGTGTGGGATCATTTCTAATATCATGTTTTGCAGGAATATTTTTTTTGCTGAAGGATATTACATTTTAATGAATTTCTGCTTGTGAAATAAATGTTTCTTGAATTTGTTATAATTCTACACTAAATATTATTACATTGCAGGTAAACTTCTATTGAAGCTTCCCCTGCCCTCAGCATTCCTGACCAGTCTTACTCTGACCATACACTACTTGAATAAATATAATTGTTACCATGGAAAAACAATTACCACAAAGTTAATTATTAAATTAGTAAAAAAAAAAAAAGATTACCATGTAAGACCTGCAAAATTGAATCTAGAATAAACTATCCCCCATTTAGGGCCCACACTGCTGTCCATCCTCTCTCTTCTCAGTGCCCCCTTTCCCTCCTTCAAGTCTCTGCCCCCTCACTTACCCTACACCTCCTGTACATGCCTGCAGCAGCTTTGATAGGAGTCCCTCACTATGTCCTATTAGCACAGGAGAAAATATTTGACTGTTGCGGCCATTGCATGCTTAAGTTTGTGATTTTAGAGGTGACATAAGTATTTAACCACTTATCTTTAAACCATCCCCTTATGGGTACATCCACTTCTTGCTGATCACACCCACTTTTCGCCACGCCACATTCCTTACCCTCACAAAGTGTCCCTCATTGTCAAGTTTAAAATTTGGAAGGTATGAATCAGTATACAGAAGGAGTTTTGTAACATTTCAAAAACATATCTATTCACTCTAATATGTAGCTCCTATTTAAATATATTATATGACCCATAAACACACATAGGACTACATGGAGGGTTGATGTTTGTGTGACTGACTATATGAGACAATATGACCAATTAGGTTGTTAGGGCAGTCTCAATTCGCCCTGAGTGACTCCATCACTAAAATGCATGATCTCCTGACTTCTTACTCTTTTACAGGAATGGCAAGCGACCACTTTAAATTCTGAAAAGTTAGGCCCGGCATAAGAGAAAGAAAACAAACCTAGACTCAGGACCTTGACTGTGTTAAGGGGTTTGACATAGGAGGTGTTTTGGTGGATTAATAGTAAGCTGTATTAAAGTGATACTCACTGAATTGGTGGATTTTATAGGAGCAGGTGGAGATTCAGGGGTTGGGCATGCGGGAGGGTCTTAGAAGGCCTCTAGTCAGAGGAGATATTGAGTCAGGACAACTTCCTGCCATTCCTCCCTTCAGGTTTGTGGTAGTTGTTTTGGTATTTTGGGAATAGTATGGGATTTGTGTAGCTGTGTCATAGCAGCTGGCAGAGTTCGAGGTCCTTGGATGTGTTTTATGATGAACAAAAATGTACATTTGTAGGGACCCATTGTGGGTATGCTGGTTAGTTGGGACCTGCAATTATTGTTTTTTCAATGTTTCTGCAGGCTGAAGGCCTAATTTAGCTTACGCAGGTACTTGAAGTCAAAGTCTACAAAGACCTTGGGACCCCATTAATAATGTACTGAAAGTTAATATGTTGATATGTTAATATGTTATTTAAAATGTGTTAATAAAAGGCTGCTATGACCATCAAACTCTAAACTGGGTTATGTGTGGTTACTTAGCTGATAGTAAAGGGGGGAGTGGTGGTCAGTCAGTGTCAATGTCAAGGAATCTTTTATACTCTAGTCATGTCAACTTCAGAAATCTTCTTGAGAACCCAGTAACAACATGCAATATTCATACATTCTCTAGGACATTCAGTTCTAGCCAGTAGGTCAACAGGACTTGTTCATGCTGTCTTATTTATATGGTATTACATACAGTACTTACAGTAGAATGTATAAGGTAAATATAATTTTAGCTGATAGTTATATTATTTGTATCTATTATTTTCACAATTTCTTTAGTTATTTTTGATTATCATAGAAATCACAAATCCCCAAAGTATGCGCCCAAGCAGGAGAAAGCACAACGCACAGAGGAGTGTGGAGCCTCTAAAGCCAGTTTTCTTTAGAGGCGCTCTCAAGAATAATTTGCCTTTGTATAGGCTAACATCGGTCTGAGTGAACAGCTTGGTGTTAAAGAAAAAAGAGCTTTGTCACAATGCAAGGGAGCACATACTGTATAATATATAGGTACTAAGTAACACTTACAGTAACTTGTTACACAGGCAGAGGGCACAGAATTAATGTGAAAAGTTAAATTACACAGACCTACTAAGGAAATCTAGGAAAAAGAGTCTAAGTGACATAAATCTTATTTAATTAGGCACAAAACTGCAAGAGAACATCATTTTTAAGATTTCATGTGAACGTGTCGCATTAGGTCTTGCTCTCCTTTTGTTAAAGAACGTGCAGTTAAAGAAGTGAATATAACATGCATAGCGAACATTTGTCATAGAGAGGATGTTAAAAAGTCATAGCAAGAATGATTGTCCTGCGGTACCTATAGACTTAAAAGAACATTCACCTAATACAACTGTTTACAGTTATATCAAGAAAAATGTGTATGTGTGTAAAGCTAGCTGTAAGCTGAGGATTTCAGATGGTTCATTAGGAAATTCATTGAGTGGGTGGATCTTTCAGCACCACTCCACTCAACACCCTTCAAAAAATTGGGAAAGCTGGGCAGAAAATGATTGGCTGAAAAACACCAGCATCCAATCAGATGCAGACTCCAATTAGGTATTCTTGTGGGGTAACTAGAGAATCGTCTATTCATGTGGAATAGCATGCTTATCAAAATAAATCTATGGGTGTATGAACGCGTCAAGAAGGTCCTTCAAGAAATCTTTGAATAAAGCCTGGCTAAGCACTCTCTAGGGGTAAAATAAACATTTCCCTGACTTATTATTGTCAGGGAAATTGCATAGGTGCTTCCCCCTTTAATGGGGAGACCAGCCACATCCTGGCCGATTTCTGATGTCTGAAAGTACCTTTGAACTGGCAACATTATTTAAGGAGTGTGCTTCTGCACACACTTCTCCCATGATACTTCTTGAGCTTTTCAACAGAAAAAAAATAAATCCTAATTATTACAGCATCAATGATTTACTAAGATGATTTATCCAGCTCAGTTGATTTTTCTCTTCCGCTATGCTCAGAGTGACAATCACCAGGGCAGGAGGCAACAATTAACTAAAATATTACTATTCAGCCAGGACTGAAAAGAACGAAACTTCCACAAGAACAATTACAACAAAGTGTGAAATGTTCTGGAAATTGATATTTATATACCATAGTTGTATTTCTTTCTGTATTCCTTTGAATATTTCTGCTTTAGTGGTTCCAGATTACCCAAGCATGCCAAGTTAAAGTGCACCTTTCAACAACTTAACATGTTTTCATGAGTATATTTATGGCATGCCACCATATACAGTAACTAAATTTACTTAATTAAAAAAACTGTATTGTTAAGAAAAAGCAGTCCGTGAGCTTCTGTTAAGTGACTGTGCTATATCTGAGAGGATGCCATTGGTTTGCTGCAGGAAGAAGGAAACCTTTCCTCATTCTCCTCTTCCCTAGAAATCAGACTGCAACATTTTTCGTTCCCAGCCTCCCTCTCTTTCCCTTCCCTCTCTCATCTTATAGTATGGGCCTTTCCCAGCCCTATCATTACCCCCACCGCCCCTTTTTACTTTTACTTTCTCTTTCTACTATTTCCCACTCTCTTTTCCTCCTACTTTTCTTCTCCATCTTGCTCCAGAGCTTAGTAAATGAGGTAAAGCTTCACTTTGCAAAGAATACCCAATCACGTGAAGGAAAATAAAATAAAACAGCATTTTTGCCTGCACATTGGATTGGATGATGGAAGTCAGCAGAGCTTCTGCTCATTTACTAAGCTCTGGATCAACTGCTCCTGCAGAGTGCAACTTTGTAAAGTGCAGTCTATTTGTCTTTAGTAAATCAACCCCTTTGTGTTCTGAATTGTTACTCTTTTCATTGATCTGAGATACACTCCAGTAAAAACATCACATCTTCACTGATCGTTTTACAGTGTCTATTGGATACCAGTTTGCCTTATTGTTGATCCATGTATTTGGCTTACTTTCTCTGTACCTAAAATGCAGACTGTTTGATCTGTACCAAATGCTTATACCAAAAATAGTAAATACATGGAAATCGAAAAACATTTTAGCACTCAAGCAGCAGCACATCCAATGGCTTCCATCCATAATGCTTCATTCGAAGATTGGGAAATCTTTGCTAAACTGTAAAGAACCCACAGGAAAGCGCAAATGCATAGTGCATTACCAACATAAACAAATGTATTCAATAAGAATAAGTACCCCCTTCCTCAGAGCTGGATCTCTGCTCTGAGGAAGGGGGTATGACCCCCAAAACATGTTAGCCGTTTCAACTGTGCTATGTTTCGATAGATTCATTTGCCTTGCAGCTGGAGTTCCCATTGATGCGCTTGTCTCTTACTATCTTTGTAAATATATCAACAAATTCATATTGAATAAAAAAAATGTATGGTGGTAATGCTCTTGGCCTTTGCCCCTTACTGCGTGTTCTTTACAACATTGTAACAAGTCAAAAGTTGAGAGGATGCCACGGGGGATGAACACAGCAAAGAACTGCACAGTACCATTATTTACATAATTATGGTGCACTATGTTACCAAAATATTGCAGGTCTAATTTTAGGTCTGCTGTGGTGAGTTGGGTTAACATAATGTAATTTAACTTTCATGCAATAAATACACCACAATGTATCAGCTAAGTGTGAATCAACCCCAAGGATTTTAGAGGCCAATTTCGGGGATCTTGCCAAGAAATTACTGCTCCAAGTCCATTTTAAAAATTTCATAAATCCAATAGCGTTATACTCTGGAACAGTTCTATTAATGTGCCTGTAATGTTCCATTTTTAGGGAAAACATTGAAGATCAATATTTCACAGGGTGTAACTATGACATGTTTGACATTGACATTAATCTGCTACTGATTATAAAGTATTTCAGGAAATTCTTTCAAATACACATGATTTTACCAGACAAGACCACATTTGGCTAAAAAGAACCACTAATCCTTACTAAATCATTGTTTATCTGTACAACTTTGGAGGATGCATTAGGTGGTATATACCAACAGAGTATAAATTTAGGAGAGGATAATGGGAGATGGAAAGAGTTAGTACAACCATGAAAAGGATTTTACTAACACAATTGGCTTCAGCTCTAAGGAATAAAAGGCCATATAGTTGTTACTGACTTCAATTTCATCAACTAATGATTGCTTTGCTTTATATTTTCTATAGTTTCTACTTTTTCTCTATCACATAGATCCCACCAACACACATGACACCACCTTGCCCCCTCACTGTCTTCATAGTTGCATTACTATCCAAACAGGAGTATGAGGTGCTAACTACTAGACTGCTTCACTCCTCATCTGCTCAGTGTGATGAGCCAAGAATGGTCAGCCCTTACTTGGCTGACAAAACCTGTGAACCTCAGGGACCAAATGTTCTCTTGGCAAAATCCGAAGTTAAGAAAATATATCAGGTGAAATGCTCTTGCGGCAGCTTAATATAAACATGTAACATCAATGAAAGTATATATAACGGGTTTTTGTTTTTTAGCAAAACGGTATTTTCACCATAAGGAATCTAAAAAAGAGAGAGCATTGGATATAAACACAGCAGAAAAATGATCAGACTCTTTTTGAGAATAAATCTGAAAAAAAAAAAATCTTTAAACATTTTACATTTCTAAAAAGAAACTTGTTTGAAAGGTTTCAGTTTAGCAACACTTCTGTGTTCTGCTTGTCACAGCCCTCTTTTACACTGCTTTCTATGCATTACATTATACATCTCTAATCATAATGGTAGAGATGAGAGCCCTCCTGTCTTCAATGCAATTCCCTTGCTCCGCAAACCATCCACAATTGTTCTTACTGAACTTAATGACTTTTGTTATCAGAAGACAGTAATGCAATTTTTAAAGCTGACATCCAGGCAGATATAAAATACACCTGTTACTGCAGCTATGTGTTCATTAGGTCCTGTGTCAGCAGGCTTAATTTCACTTTAAGCAGAATTTGCATTCCTATACAAGTCTATTGAGAATGAATAACCAGTTTGAAGCGGGTCAAATGCAAGTCACAGGTAGAGAGGGGGAGTTTTGGGACTTTAAATGAGGCGCGGTTAAACGCCTCCATCCCTATATCTGGTATGTTGAAAAGGAAGTTTGGGACCTTAAATGAAGCAGTTGAGAATGCGGAGGTAAAAGTAAAAAACGTATTTATTTCATAGCATTGTATAATAATAAAAAGTTGATTTCATATATATATACAGTCATGTGTAATATGCACAAAATATAAGTATGATGGATAAATGTAAACATAGTAAGTACATGATGGTCAGAGTAGTGACATCTAGAACAATAATATGGCCTGCACATACTACAGACGGTTTGCCCGATAGCTGTAATGGTGATCGCATGGTGTACACATATAGTAACACTGTATAATGTTGGTAACATCATCCAACTGTAATAGGTATGGCTGTGGCATCGAGATATAGCTCTACGCGTTTCGTGGATGTTTCTCCACTCGTCGGGAGCAGATGCAACACATTCCTGTAAAATATACGGATATGGTAAACCATACTCTGTATAAAGAGAACTAGGAAAATAGTAGTAACGGTTGTTAACCAGACACACTTACCAACCCTGGTAGTGAGTGCGACATGTGAAAACCAGCATGGGGAGAGCCAGAGGCACAGACTTCATTGCGGGAGCTGAGGCAGCATGATGCACACTTGCAGCAACAGATGATAGTGGAACGCGCACGGGCAAGGGGACAGTCTCCATCTAACAGCAGTGATAGTATATGTCTCTTTAAACGAGGGTATCTGGGAACAGATATTCAATATATATTAAGTATATATGTGATTTGAAACAATAATTATTTTTATAGTCGTAGATAGGTAATGAACCCAGTGTACCTCTATGTGACGTGATGATGAAAGGGGGGAATTGTAATATACTTGAAAAGTGGTAGACAGTTGTCTCAATGTGTGTGTATGTTAAATTTAAGGAAAGTGATGAAATAAATAAAACTAAGTGAAACAGCAAAGTGACACCCGAAGTGAGCCTAAACCCAGAAACGCTTACCCATATGCTGCATACCATGCAACACTGGTAGAAAGACAGCCAGTGTGCAGGCACCCCAGGAGGAGACTGGCCATGTAGACAGCCCGCTCCAACTGGGAGGTGAATAAATACAAGCCCGCCAACGCCACATGCGTGAACCGTAGGCGGTAGGTTGTGCCACTGTGGTCTACTGAGCATGATGATGATGTTGGGGGTTTTCATTGCGGGAGCTGCGATGCGCCCTGTGGGTCCACTCCCCCTACCCCTTGCACCCTGCGTGCTCGGGAGGATCGGGTGGATGCCCCCTCGCGCATCGGAGCCACAGTCCTTACTTCAAGCGCATGACGTCTAACTTGACATCATTGCGCTGACGTCTAGAGCATCAATCTGCGTGTTTTCTGTGAGGGAGTTCTGGCGGCAATCACTGAGTGCTTGATTAGCTCAGGTGCGGACGCCCTCCCGCCTTCGGTTCACGAATGTGGCTTTGGCGGCATGTATTTATTCACCTCCCAGTTGGAGTGGGCTGTCTACACGGCCGGTCTCCCGCCTTCGGTTCACGAATGTGGCATTGGCGGCATGTATTTATTCACCTCCCAGTTGGAGCGGGCTGTATTTATTTTATACCTCTATGACATCAGTGACAAGAGATTTGTTTGTTTAAAGTGGAACTATACTCACTTCCACTCCAGTAATGGATCCAATCGTTAACTGTTTTGTTGGCAGCATGGCAATCATGGTAAGCCATGTCCCTTGTACACAGCGCATCACTGATCAGGGTAAAGAGCCAATGAAAATGGTTCCTTACAATGTGATTAGCAGTGTCCAATCACAGCTGATCCCATGTAAACAAATGTCAGTTATCAACATTGCCTTTCCTCAGTGCCTGTGTGAGAAAAGGAAAGCCGATAACTGGCTTTCCTGTGACAGAAGACATTTACAATGATAATCAGGGCACTGATCATCAATGCCCTGGTTATCAGTGCAGCCCCATCAGTGCCAATCATCAGTGCCAATCAGTGCACATCAGTGCAGCATATCAGTGCCAATCATTGCAGCCTAGCAGAGCCCATCAGTGCAGCATATCAGTTCCCATCGGTGTAATGTATCAGTGCCCATCAGTAGCACCTCTTCAGTGGCCATCAGCACTCATCAGTGCTGCCTCATCGGTGCCTATCAGTGCAGCCTCATCAGTGCCCATCAATGCAGCCTATCAGTGCCCATCAGTGCACATCAGTGAAGAAGAAAAATTACTTATTTGCAAAATTTTATAACAGAAACTAAATCGGCTTTTTTATAATTGTTTAGCAAAAAATAAAACCCAGTGGTGATTAACCCATTGCCGACCGACTCACGCAGATATACTGCGGCAGAATGGCACGGCTGGGCAAAACCTCATACGGGTACATCATCCTCGTTAACCGCTTCCGGACCAACCGCTGCAGTTATACTGCGGCAGGTTGGCTCCCCTGCATCGTAGCTGTACGTCGGCTCCAAAGATTTTTCCTCCGTGCACCCATGATCGCTCGTGACAGAATGAGAACGGGGATGTGTGTGTGTGAACACACAAATCCCAGTTCTCTCAGGGGAGAGGAGACAGATCGTGTGTTCATACCAAGTAGTCAGTCTCATTCCCCTACAGTTAGAACACACCTAGGGAACACAGTCAACACCTTGATCGCACCCTAGTGTTAACCCCTTACCTGCTAGTTTAATTTATACAGTTATCAGTGCATTTTCATAGCACTCGCTGTAGCAATGTCACTGGTCCCAGAAATGTGTCAAAAGTATCAGATTTGTCTGCCGCGATAAAAATCGCTGCCATTACAAGTAAAAAAAAGAAAATGATAAAAATGCCATAAATCTATCCCCTATTTTGACGCTATGACTTTTGCGCAAACCAATCAATATACGCTTATTGCTATTTTTTTTACCAAAAATATGTAGACGAATACATATTGGCCTAAACTGAGGAAAAAATGTGTTTTGTTTTTTTTTCAAATTTTGGGATATTTATTATAGCAAAAAGTAAAAGATATTGGGGGTTATTTTCAAAAGGCAAATCCACTTTGCACTGCAATTGCACTGCAAGTGCACTTGGAAGTGCAGTTGCTGTAGATCTGAGGGGGATATGCAAGTAAAATAAAAAACTGAATTTTTGCCTGTACATGATTGGATGATAAAATCAGCAGAGCTTCCCCTCATTTCAGATCTTCCTCTCAGATCTAAAGCGACTGCACTTCCAAGTGCACTTGCAATGCACTTGCAGTGCGAAGTGGATTTTTCTTTAGTAAATCAACCCCATAATTATCGCTCTTCTTTTGTTTATAGCACAAAAAAAAAACACATAGGTGATAAAATACCACCAAAAAAAAGCTCTGTTTGTGGGAAAAAAGAACGTAAATTTTGTTTGGGTACAACGTCACACAATTGTCAGTTAAAGCAACACAGTGCCGTATCGCAAAAAATGGCCTGGTCATTGAGCAACCAAATCTTCCAGGGCTGAAGTGGTTAAGAGCCACCAAAGGGCGCGCGTGCGTGCTGCACGGTGGGGGACCTGATGCGTGTGGCTGGCGGGCGTGATCGCCACCGACCATGCGTGATCACGTGCCCGAGAGCCAGCAAGGAAGCCTGGGCAGGAAGGGGATATATGTGCCAGGTAGGCAAGTGGTTAAGTTTCTAGCATGGCCCAATTTTTATAGCTATTAGAAATACTGTATTTATCGGCGTATAACATGCACCCCAAGTTTAGGAGGGAAGTATAACACGCACCCCAACTTTTAGGAGGGAAGTTTGAGGAAAAAAAACTTACTTTTTAAATGCCCATCAATGCAGCCTTATCAGTGTCCATCTGCAGCTTTGCCCAGTGTCCATATTCAGCCTTTCAGTGTCCATCTGCAGCCTTCCAGTGTCCATCTGCAGCCTTCCCTAAAATTGCAGCATGTTTGGGTTTTAAATTTAGCGCCGCCGCCGAGATAGTCGGCTCCTCTCGACTCCTCTTGCAGCCAACATAGACCGAGCTTAGTGTACTGTGTACTCGGCTCCGCTTGCAGTCATGCCTCCGTCCCACCCCTTGGCCCAGCTCCTATGATGGACACAACACTGGTCCAATGGCGGGACGTAAAGGCTAGGAGGCGGGACTGGGCGTGACTGCGAGTGGAGCCGAGTACAAAGTACACTCGGCTCGGTCAATGTCGGCAGCCCTAACAGACGGTGGAGATCGGCGTATAACACGCACCCACGATTTTCCCCTGATACACTAAGTCTTATTCTCCAACTAGACTTTTCATTAATTTTATATAATAGAAAGAAAAAATTGTAGGAGGGCAGTAGGATTTTTCGGTACCTTTATAGAACATACACATTTTTTTTTTTTTTTTTTAAAACAAGAAATGTTATTGTATCATTTATATTTTATAGAATGTGCAGCAGAAAGATGGATCACTATGTTGGGAAGATCTCAGGCCAACTCTTTTCAACTGCTAAAGCCAAAGAGCATTGCTGGAAGAATAATACAACCAATGTAAATTACTTTTGTCATTCACTTGCCAACTCCTTTTCTGTGCAATTATTCTTAGACATTCCCATATCTCTTGCAGTGTTGTAGAAAAAGTGGCTATGCAAAATTGACCTTACTGCGTCCACAGTGCCTTTGCCTTCAGCAACGAAGATGGCCCTAGGTGTTGCAACAAGAGATTTAAAGGAGAGGAACTGAAGCAGGACTCCACTTAACACAAAGATGAAAAGTCCTTATAATATGGTAAACACATATTTGGGGTTACAATCACAGTCAATATGTCAACAAACTGCAGTGAGAAAAAATGCCCACATCTGTAAGAGCCGATCAAGATAATGAATAGCAGGCCTACAGAGACCTTTACATCACCACTATACCGCTAGATACAGTATAATAGCTGTTATGTGTATAGTTGAGACTATTTCTCCTACAATACCAATCTCCTCTTCCCTTAGTAACTGTTTCTCCTTCACCTAATAACCTAACGCACGTTTCTTAGAGAGGATGTGAGATGGCAATAATTAATGGAGAAAGAATGCTGTAACATCCTCAAGGGCATGAGCCAAATAATAGTGTGCTGTTTGGAGAAAGCTTTAAGAGGTTGGTAAATAGTAATTTCTAATATCAGACTTCAAAAAAAGATGTCACAATTTCTTACAACTGTCTGGAGTAATTCCTGCAATCTTATTGCGAACACATTCTGATTCAAATGTTTTCTTTTCATTACTTTAAATGGTATATTATGATTACATCTCTTTTCCCAGTATACACTCCTTGTTGGCACTATACAGAAACTCATTCTCTGCAAGCCTACTCGAAGAAGCAGAAAAATAAAATGACTGATTTCTACGCTTTTTTCCCCCTGCTTTGTTTATAACTTCTTGAATTTCCACTCTCTAAGCAGCTACAATATCAGAAAGTTATGTTCATGCCCTATCACTAAAATGTACAATGTTATACATGTAGGAACAAACCCAAGGACAAGCACTCGCTTTTCCTTTCATCAAAAGAGACAAGATTCTTTTTTTTTCAGTTGTGGATTAAAGTACCAAGGTAATAGGAGGACAGGATTAACAGAGAGGGGTCAAAGGCATCAGGATTTGCTTTTCAGCTGCATACAGTCTTTAAGGATTTGTTCCATAAGAAATGTATTTGGATTTAGGCAGTAAGTTACTTCTAATGGTACATGTACATGGACGCAAGGGCCGTACAGGGTACATTCAGGCATTTAGTCTCTGCCCAGGACTTACAAGTGAACCGTACAGCCTACTGTAAGCAGCATGTCAAAATCAAAGACAAGCTGAAATATGCAGCAGATATAAGCCAATATATGCCCATCTGAGAAGTACTGTACTTGTGTACAGGGATGCACTGCCCCAAACACGGACTGTCTGCATTCATACATTATTATTCTGTGTTCATACGTTTCTGTACGCAAGTACCACTCAGGTGTGCATACATTAAGTGTGACCCACATCCTGAAGCAGTGGTAATGACGAAACGTGTTGACTCGAGGTGACGTCATCATGCAGTGCACCCAGAAATGCCAATCTGTGACACCATTTTAAAGCAGCTACAGATTGTTTTTTTATGAGTTATCATTTTTACTTGTTTATTATTTTTATTGAATTTAATCAAACAGGTATAAGTACAGCAAGTTCCGGTATAAACAATAAAGATAGCACAGCTCCATTCACTGAAGCATGCTTTGACAAATACAATGCAAAATAAGGTTCATCGAACATTAGTATAAAGAGCAAAAACAAACAGGTACAAAAAATGGTATCAAACCATGTTGGTAGTGCTATCACAAAGAGTTGAGATCTGGTTCCAACAAAAGTAAGGCCAATGAGTACTGTGTATTGTAGAGGTAGAGAGAAGAAAGGCAGGAGAGAACAAGAAGGGAAGGAGCACAGAAAGGGCAGAGAGGAGGAGAGAAGAAGGTGGGAAAGGGAGGAGATGACTGGGGAGTGAACTCTGTCCAGTTCAGAGATCCCGGTCAATCCTGCTCCAAAAGCTAGGAGGTGTCGGTCTATTAGTTATTTTAAAGTAATTGTAAATGTTATTTTTTTTAAGTAAAAAGAGAAATATGATAAATTTAAATAACAAACATGTTAGACTTACATGCTCTGTGCAATGGTTTTGCACAGAGCAGCCCCAAACCTCCTCTTCTGGGATCCCCTCGCCGGTGCTTTGGGCTCCTCCTCTTCTCCACGTTCCAACATCGGAAGCCTCTTCCTATGGTGGCACACATGCGGACTCGATCCTGAATCGGTAAGTCAATGGCCCTGAGTCCAGTAAGGGGGGAGAAGGAGAAAGCAGCCCTGCTGCTTTTAGGCACAGCACTGGATTGAGATTAGACTCATGGAAGTATTTTGGGGAACTGATGGGGGGAGGAGCTGCACATAAAAGTTTTTTTACTTTAATGCAGAGAATGCATTAAGGTTAAAAAAACAATACTTTGGCCTTTACAACCACTTTAAATAAAGCACTTTGTAATTTAACTATATTACACTATGGGAGTTCTTTGTTTGGTCTGAGCTTAAGCTGAACTAAGGAATATAGGCCATTTGAGGACATCTTGGGGCTCTTTCACTTTTCAGGGGGATGAAAACTGAAGGGATTGTTATGAAGAAGATGAACCAACATTTTGTAGATAAAGTAGTCCGTGACTCACTTTATTGATGAAGTCAGTCAAATCGGTCTGCTAAGCCTTTGTTTTATGAGGAGTACCTGTGGTTAGTGGCTTAAAGGGACACACAACCTTTTCCTTGTGGAGAGTGCTATATACAGTATGTTTGGTAAGAAGGGATATTGACACCAAGTGGATTGATGCTTTAATACCTTTTGTGAACATCTTTTGTGAGTAATAGTTCGGAATTAAATGTGCAATGTCAACGTACTACACTATGGGGGTTATTTACGAAAGGAAAATCCACTTTGCACTACAAGTGCAAACTACAAGTGCAAAGTGCCTTTGAAATTGCACTGAAAGTGCACTAGGAACTGCAGTCACTGTAAATCTGAGGGGTAGATCTGAAATGATGGGGAAGCTCTGCTAATTTTATTATCCAATCATGTGCAAGCTAAAATGCTGTTTTTTATTTTCCTTGCATATCCCCCTCAGATCTACAGCGACTGCACTTCCAAGTGCACTTTCAGTGCAATTTCAAGTGCACTTTGCACTTGTAGTTTGCACTTGTAGTGCAAACTGGATTAGCCTTTCGTAAATAACCCCCTATATCCCATTTTCAGCCTCTATACCATTCCTGAGAAATGGTGCATGGACAGCATGATTTCTGGAGTAGAAGAAAGATAGTCCCGGTTGAGGGGTTTGTCGCATTTATGAGTGGAAACAGTCCGATGGGAGCTTTTCATCGGATTTTCCGACCGTGTGTATGCCCATTGGTCTTTTTCTGTCGGCATTTCCGACATGCAAAATTCCGACGCATGCTTGGAAACAATTTGAAGCATGCTCGGAAGCATTAAACTTCCCTGTTCTTAATTTTTCCGACGGAAAACCTTTCTATCGGATTTTCCGATCGTGTGTATGCAACTCAGACACGCAAAATTCCGACGCATGCTTGGAAACAATTTGACGCATGCTCGGAAGCATTACACTTCCCTTTTATAGTGCCATCGAAAGTGTTGTATGTTGTGGTGTTATTGACCACCGGAATTTGGTGTGACCGTGTGTAGGCAACACAGTTTGAGCGAAATTACGTTGGAATTCTGACGGGAAAACCATCAGAGCTTTTTCCGACAAGAATTCCGATCGTGTGTACGGAGATAGCGATGAGTCTGATCTTTTTCCAACTATTAATACATACTACACTATGGAGATGTTTTTCTTCTAACCTATTTCTTTACCAAGAAAAAACAAGCTTGGTGGTGACTGGGGAGTGCATCCATTATGAAAAACCCTCTGGCCTGCGCCAAAGAAAATCCACTTGGAAAAATGCTTTTTGACTAACCTATTTTTAAGTGGTCAGTATTTTCTGGTGAGCCTCCATATATATTTCTAGTTTACAAGGATCAGAGTGGAGAATTTGCAGTGACTGTGAAAGTTTATCTGAAAGGACTTATCTGAAAGGCTCTGCCTGTCCATTCACACACAGAGCTCCTAATTTGCTCACTGGCTGCGATTGACAGCAGTGGGAACCAATGGCAGTATACATAGTGACATTTCATAAAGTTCAATTGGCCAGCAAGCAGTGACCTGCGCTGTGCTGGAAAAAAGTACTGCCTTCAGTCGTTTTTTTTCATCACAAACTGCCTGCAACCTAGTGGTGTGAACTGGTCCTTGTGCCTTGTCTTGTGGGGGGACTGCGCTGGAATAGCTGCCCAATGCAGTCCCACCTCAGCTGTTGTGAATGGACCTTAATCTCCCTGGCGGTATGATTCTGGCTGGAATTTTGTGCTGAAAGCGGTACAATTATTTTGCATGGAAATTTGGCGTTTTTATATTGTAGGCATGCAATTCTTATTGAATAACTCACTTAAATCTGTCCAAACCAGAGTCTAGTAGACATCCCGGGTATGATAAAGTTTGAAACACAAAATAATAAAAAAAAAATAAAATTATAATATAATAAAAATATATATAAAAATGATTCAATAATATAATCAAATCAAAAACACTGAAATTTGCTCAGTTGCAGAATAGTCACTGTCATTAAATTTATTGTTTGATGATAAATTGTGATTCTAATTTTTTTATCGGTGTTTTCTAGCTGGTCTAAAACCACTTTTGACATAAAGGGACACTTTTTGGTTGCTATGGACAATCTCCAGTTTCCAGGCAGAAAAAAAATCTTTTTATTATATAAAATGACATGCAGGGCACTGGGCAGACCACTAGGGACAAAGGGGATGTGTATTTTTTGTATACAGTACTGTAATCTGTAAGATTACAGTACTGTATATGTGTTGTGTTTTTTAACTTTTTTGAATTTGGCGCCGATCTCCGCTCCCGTGCGTCGGAACGTCGCTGGGAACGGAGATCAGCTGCACTCGGCACTGTGTGAATCGAGCGGACGGCTCGCACACACAGCGGGGAGACATCGCAGGATCCAGGGGAAAAGGTAAGTAACTCCCCCCCCCTGTATCCTGCAATGCAGCCCGAGACTCGGGAACACCGCCAAGGAGGTTAAAGTGATACTAAATTTTTGTTTTTTTTTTTTTTTGCTTAAAAATAACAAACATGTTATATTTACCTGCTCTGTGCAGTGGTTTTGCACACAGCAGCCCAGATCCTTCTCTTCTCGGGTCCCCTCGCCACCTCCCTTGGCTCCTCCCTCCTGCCATGCAGCTTGCTGCATTTATTTATAAAGTTATGCAAGCGAGGGAAGAACCCGAAAGTATGCTCCTTGAGTTGTATGTATGTGTGTTAGTCCCACAACAATTCTAGAGACACTAAGCCAGTGGAAATTTGTATGCAATGGTAGGCTCCAGCTTAGCTTGAATTTCCAAGTCGGAAAGTAATTATTTGCATAGAGTAAAATAAAACAAAATATTTGAAGAGAAATTTATGTTCCTGCTTTTAAGTTATATTGTCTCATGGGTTTCAGGTTTACTTTAAGTATTTGTACTCTTCTTTTATATGATGTTGCAGTACTGCTCTATTTATCCCGTGGAATAGTATTATAAAAGCCATACTTAGATACAACAGCAACAAACAGAGCCTGCACATAATGAAATACTTGCTTTCTCTATTATGTTTGTGTTACAAAGACATTTCATTTCAGCAATTTTCCACATGGATTATTGCTAATTTTAGCGATAGCAGACTTCTTCAGTAGGGATGGTTATTCACATGGAAATCAATAAAAGAAGCATTTTCACAAATCACTGGAGATTTACACTACGCCAATATTTATTCCTAATAATTGGCAGACCTGTTAATTTATACCAGTTAAATTGCCACATTGAGTTCCAACTACCAAGATTTATCATTACAACATGTTACAACATTTTACACACCACCAATGTTCATTCTCAGCAGTGACAGTTTCACAACAATATTTAACAGAACAATCTTAAGAGAATACATGATGTTACATGATGGGGCATCTATTGTAAAAAAAAAAAAAAAAAAAAAGCAAAACAAAAAAAACCTAACAATTATTATAATAATAATATAATAATATCTGGGAAATTTCTTTCTGGAGTCTCAGAAAACACATGCTGATATGAAACAGACCTAGATAGCACACACTGCAGATGTACTCACAATGGCAGCCCCCATATTTGCTATACTAAACTATATTAGTTTGATGTACATTACATTTTTTTCTTGTTCAATATTTTATTGAAATTTAAGAAAAAAATAAAGAGAATTGCCAATGCAGGAGGACAGAAATATATGATTAAAATGTAAACACTAACAACTTAAAGAAAACCATGAGCAAAATTAAACAATCCAGTTTCCTGACGCTCTGATTGCCAGGACTGTTGAAGAGCATTAGGGATCCGCCAAGTCAGGGAGTCATGAGAGTCTATTTACTATGATGAAGAAAGAAGTGAAAAAAGAGAACAGAAAAGAAAAAAGAAAAAGAGGGGAGAGGGAGTGCATAAGCACTAGCAGGGGGAAAGGGAGAAGACCCAATGGACCCTGAGTAAAACAGTCAGACAATTCAGAAGTAGGACATACTGGTAATATGCACTGAGGGCAAGGCGTACTAGGGCCACGGCTCCCATATTTTAAGGAATTTGGGCTGAGAGTCATTTAGGATGCTGGACATCTTATCAATAATCATCATCATAGTAATATGTTCCTTAACTTCTTGAAAGGATACTGATGGTTTATTCCAGGCCTTGGCGATCAACTGCTTGGCTACAAATAGAAGGTACATAGCCAATTTCTTTTGGTGAGAAGATAGACCTGGAATAGGGTAGTGAATTAAAGCCAATTTAGCATACTTATGGACTATCAGATGAAAAAGGGTCTGAAGTAGGCCAAAGGTTCTAGACCAAAATACAATCAATTTTGAACAGGACCACCATGTATAGAGAACATCATCCTGCTGTCAGCAGCCCCTAAAGAATATATCACTATAGGGAGGGTTTGCATAAGATATGTGGGCAGGAACCCAGCACCACTTATAGAGAACGTTGTAAGCTGATTCTAGGCTAATTGTATTAAAGGAACATTTAGCTATTGCTGACCAGACCTTGCTCCAATCCTCCAGGTCCATGGGTGCAAATTGGGCCCAATTAGCCATTTTTCCTCCCCGGTGTCATGTGACTCGTTAGTGTTACAAGGACTTAGGTGTGAATGGGGAGCAGGTGTGTTAAATTTGGTGTTATCGCTCTCACTCTCATACTGGTCACTGGAAGTTCAATATGGCACCTCATGGCGAAGAACTCTCTGAGGATCTGTTAAAAAGAATTGTTGATCTACATAAAGATGGCCTAGGCTATAAGAAGATTGCCAAAACCCTGAAACTGAGCTGCAACATGGTGGCCAAGACCATACAGCAGTTTAACAAGCAAAGCAAAAGAGACTAAAATTATTTATGTTCAATAGTCAATACTTCATGTTTAAGGTAATTTTTGAAGCCCAGAAAGTGATTATAAAGAGAGGAAATGTAGATGAAAACACTAAACTTTACATTCACTTTAAAGCTGAAGTGTAGGTTTTTCTGGGGTTTTAGGTTTTTCTTGTATTCAGACGGTGCCGTTGGTAGAAATAGGCTGCGATTTGGAATGCAATTTTACATGTCAAATCGCATGTAAAATAGGCCCGATATGAACGGGGGCTTAGGTTGTTTTAAAATCTAGAGTTCAGGAAGAATAGATACACAGTTATATGGTATATACATCTATAGATTTTAGGAGGTACTGAAACAAAATAAAGCCCCAAGGGATAGTTTTAAAATAATTTCTGTAATAAAAGGGATACATAGTAAAATAAAGCTTGAAGCACTATTTTAGTAAACCCCCAGCTTTAGATGCAAATGTTGTCAAGGCCTGCAGCCTGATGGTAACCCCCCGAATCATTAATCTTTAGCATGTTTCAGAGCATCTAACATACTGTTACACTGTTGAATTCGACCTACTGCTGAGTGTGATAATTACCAGATGGCAATACATGGGCTTAGAGACTTTAGTAAGTAGCTGATAAAAATATGTTTTGTTATTGTTTTTCTTTTATAACATAGCTTTTATCAGCCTATAAGAATGGAACATGCTGTCTACAGAAAATAAATATGAAATGTTACAATAGATGATGAGCTGCCCAATCTCCATCATAAAAAATATTTTAGCTAATACTGTGTGAAAGCTACATTGTTCTAAACCATGTTTACTGTGTTTTATTCCTCAATGAAAGTACCTGACACTTTTAGGGCTAAATATGCTTAAAACCAATATTTCAGAGGACACTAATAGATTAAAACCCTGCTGGCTGCTAATATCTCTTGGGAGTTTGGGCAGCAAGATTACTCTGCTGGACTTCGCAGTTCCACTCGCTGCAGTTTTACAACCCTGTTTATGCTGGAGCCATTTCTCCGACGTATGCTGTCACACTGCATTGCACAACAATAGAATTCACATTATTCTTTATGGTGCCCGCCTACATCAATGCCACATTGTGCAGTGTGATTTTTGAAAAGGTGCAAGTGTTTCTTTTGGTGCAGAATACTGCATTTTTGGCCCCACAGACTTAAATGGGAATGCATGAAAAGCACATGTACATGAATTTTTAGTAGGGTTTTGTGTCTATTTATTGCAGGTACTGATATAGCACCATACATTTATGCAGTGCTTTACATATATATATTGTATATTCATATCAGCCCCTGCCCTCAAGAAACTCACAATCTAAGGTCCCTAACTCACATTCCTACATACACAGACTAAGGCCACTTTAGACAGGAGCCTATTTACCTACCATCATGTCTTTGGAGTGAGGGAGGAAACCACGCAAGCACAAACAGATTTTCCAGGCAGGTAGTGCTGTGGTTGAAATTTGAACCAACAACCCTAGTGCTGCTAGGTGGAAGTGCTAACCACTTAGCCACTGTGCTGCTGGTGCTTTTAACCAACCAGACTCCTCCTACAAAAAAAAAGCAAGGAAGTCACTCTTCGAGTTTCTTTATTACACAGATAGAAAACTATTCATTTTCAAAGCCATGGCAATTATAGCCAACCTTCCACTATTGCTGGTCCAATAAGCAGTAACTTAGAGGTTGGGCAGTAGATGAAATGTACCTGGATTTTCCAAAAGCACTTGATGCTGTCCCCCATAAGTGCTTAAAGCGGACCTTCAGTAATTTGTTGATCTTTCCAACTATTAAATCTGCCCTTGTTGTTTTAACTTTGGATAGTAAACATTTCTTTTCTGCCAGTAAATACCTTATACAGCCCCCTTCCTGTTTCTTGTCTGGTAGAAAGCCTAGGCTTATGACCAGGATAGATAGAAGATTCGACATGATGGTGATAATAGTGATCTGTGTCTATTGAACCTGCAATTTCATTTACAATCTTCAAATCTATTCCGATTATTTAGAAAAGGCTAGAAATATTTTTAATACAATGTGGAAATTAAAATATAATTTAAAATTTTGACCTTAGATGTGCTTTCATTTACAGACGAAGATCTATTGTAGTGGAGGAAATTCTATGTACATGGATAGAAAGCTGGTTAGAAAGGGTACAGAGAGTAAATGTTTCAGTACCTGAGTAGTCTGGGGTGGCGAGTGATGTGCCCCAGTCTTGGGGCCAATGCAGTTCAACTTGTTTGTAAAAGAAATTGAGAATTACATTAAGGGGTTGATTTACTAAAACACCAGCATGCAAAATCAGGTGCAGCGCCGCATAGAAACCAATCAGCTTCCAGGTTTTATTGACACCTACACTGACCCCCGACACATACACTGACCCCTCCTGACACATACATTAATCCCCCTGACACATACATTGACCCCCGTGACACGTACATTGACCCCCCTGACACATACACTGACCCACCAACACCTAAATTGATCCCCCTGACACATACATTGACCCCCTCCGACACATACATTGATCCCCCCTGACACATACATTGACCACCCTGTGACAGGTGACCTCTTGACACTCCTGCAGCTCAGCTTGACCTGGGTAGTGTAGCCCATCTCATCCATGACCACTTTGAGACAGCAGGCTGCACGCACCAGGGAGAGAGGGCCGGGATAGGAGAGCCGCTCAGCTGCCCGCCCATTTACATGGGATCTCCCAGTGCCCAGCATGGCTGCAGTGTCATTGCCGCCTCCTCCTGGACCCGGCAGCGCCTATGATGGACGTCACACATCCCACGATCTCAGCATTGGACCAGTGGGACGTCCATCATAGGAGCCAGGTCCCGGAGGCAGGACTTTTTGTACATCAATCTGCTGCACTGGATAAGCGGGAGATCGTTCCCTGTTGCCTGTGTAAACGGCTCTGGGCTAATAATGCATTTAGGAATATCGAGACTCTGGGCTTTTTGGGGGCACACTTGGGGCTCCAGCCCCCGTCAGCCCCCCCCCCCCTCCCAATGCCACTGGCTACCATGCACAGCTGCACCAGATTCTGAGTGGTCTAGTATTAGTAAATCTCCCCCTAAAAGGTTAAGTTTCACTATTTACTAATAATATCATACCATACAAGGAAATTATTTCACATCTTTTACAGTATGTCACTATGTAAGCTGAAGGCAAAACAAAATACACTGTGTGAGCGATGCCAATTTCACCTCAAATGAAAAAAAAAATCCCACAGCCCAAAATGGCAACTAGATTGATTCTTCAGCTCAAAATATTCACATACTACCTTTTTTTATTATTTATTTATAGTACCAAAGTCAAGTATTGTAAAAAAACAAACAAAACAAAAAAAAAACATTGTTCCAGTGCAAAACAAGTACAAAGGCTGGGAAATATATGAGCAGCCTGAATCCCAGGACAATGAGCTTCAGTGTAAACAATCTTTTAAAACCCATGTGGGGTTATCCAAATGTACAGTATCTCTCAAAAGTGAGTACACCCCTCACATTTGTGTAAATATGTTATTATATCTTTTCATGTGACAACACTGAAGAAATTACACTTTGCTACAATGTAAAGTAGTGAGTGTACTGCTTGTATAACAGTGTAAATTTGCTGTCCCCTCAAAATAACTCAACACACAGCCATTAATATCTAAACCCTTGGCAACAAAAGTGAGTAGACCCCTAGGTGAAAATGTCCATATTGAGCCCAATTAGCCATTTTCCCTCCCCGGTGTCATGTGACTCGTTAGTGTTACGGTCTCAGGTGTGAATGGGGAGGTGTGTTAAATTTGGTGTTATCGCTCTCACTCTCTCATACTGGTCACTGGAAGTTCAACATGGCACCTCATGGCAAAGAACTCTTTGAGGATCTGAAAAAAAATAATTGTTGCTCTACATAAAGATGGTCTAGGCTATAAGAAGATTGCCAAGACGCTGAAACTGAGCTATGGCACGGTGGCCAAGACGATACAGTGGTTTAACAGGATAGGTTCCACTCAGAACAGGCCTCGCCATTTTGCAACCACTAATGGTGTGAAATGTCTGCTACACTTTTGGTAGGCAGAAGCCAGATCATCAAAGCTGGCTAGGCTTTACATCATAGGAATAGCATTTTTTATGCATTGCAAGAAAGAGGTAAATGTTTTTAAATGTTATTTAGTAATGTTGAAATTTTCCATAATGATTCATGTGCAGTGTGCGGAATGAGGATATGTTATCCATAATACTATGATGTGCAGAAAGGACTCTGTGAAGCAAATAGAAGTAATTGTTTTTTTTTTGTAATGTTCTACAAACATTTTCTAGACCCAAAAATTAGAAAACACTGATGCAGACCATGGGACTGCTAACAACCATTACAATAATATAGAATGCAAAAGTATTGGACGGTTTTCACAACAGAGCAACCCAATGAATGACATGGAGTCATAAAACTCAGTGATTCAAATGAATACTATGTTTAGAGAAATATATATAAAAAGCATCTACCAACCACAAATTAAAGGTAAATAGTGGTGCGGAATAAGAAATAACACAAATAATGTACATAAATATTACACACCCAGTGAATAACAGTGTATAAAATGCAAACGATGCAAAGCAGGAAAAAAAATCCATAGGATGAGACATCCAATATTGAGTAATAAATCCATTATAAATTTTCAGTTGGTTGAATAATCCGGCACCGCACCACTTGATCAACACCGTGTCTCCACTCCCAAGTTAGATGTAAGCTCACCAACACTAATTATAAGATAGGTATAATTCCGTGCTTAGGTAAAAATATGGCTGCTGCCTCCCCTGAAATGTTAGTATAATATAAAGTGTAAAAAGGTGAGTAGTGCTGCCAAAAGTGTTTTTAACAATGTAGTGACCACGTGCGGTCAAATCAATCCCGATGGATGCTAAAAAGCATAAATCTTCAAATAAATGCAAATTACTATAAAAATAGTGCAAATGATCTTATGTACCCAAAAAATACATCAATTGATAAGTAAACAGAGGTGTAAAGTGCTAGCAAAAAATATTGATATTAAAGGTGTCTAATGACAACACAAATGTCATATATATATTTAATGTATATTTAATATATATATATATATATTTTATATATATTTAATGGGACTATCCCAGACCTACGGATTTTCTTGGCTATTGTTCCTGGCACTAACTGAGTGCCTATTTTAACTTGATACAATAAAATACTTTTATCGGATTTACACTATGAGTGTTTCAAAGGCAGATGTAATTACATGCATTTTACCCCTGCAGGGGTGCAGCTATCTGGTGAGTGTGGAACCGAGACGGGAGCACGAGTGTCATTCACTTCTCTGCACAGAGGCTGTGATCAATTTGCCGCTAAAGTCACCTTGGAATTCTGCACAAGTCACTTTGGAAAGTCACATTTAAGGACATCAATTAATTCACTTTGGATAGTCACATAAAGGACATTAAATATATATGAAATCTGTGTTGTCATCAGACACCTTTATTATCAAAATTTTTTGCTAGCACTTTACACCTGTGATTACTTATGATTTATGAATTGATGCATTTTTTGGGTACATAGGATCATTTGCACTATTTTGATAATAATTTGCAATAATTTGAAGATTTTTGCATTTTAGCATTCATCAGGATTAATTTGACCGCACGTGGTCACTACAGCGGCACTCACCTTTTTACACTTTATATTTCACCAACACTAATTGAATCACATTCTCATGTTCGGCTAATAAAGCATTGTACCCCTAACAGTTGTTCCAGGCATCCAGAGACCAAAAGGCATCCATGATCTGTAAAGGAAGATAAACTAGAAATAGTGCAATGTCACAAAATGGTATTTATTAAGAACACAAAGCCTAATGGTAATGCAATTACAAAAAGGCAGATAAAATCATGCATTGGTATGATAAGTAGATGCAGATGCCAGGAATACCTAGTCGCGGCGGACATAGGCTAAACACTGTACCTCGCCCCACCAACACACCAGTACACACAGAACGTCACTTCCAATGATGCGTAAACGTCACTTCTGGTAGCTGTACAACGTGGCTTGGTCCCGGGGCTGCGATGTGCCGCAGTGCTTCCCTTCCGTGTCTCCTATGAGATATTGGCAGGGGTACCCTCCTGCGCATCAGTGTCATGCCATGCCCCGCTCGGGGTGTCACGGGACTTTCTCAGTCCATTCTACGCCGGAGATTGGGGGGCGTGGTTTTACTTTGGCGCATGCGCCAGGGGGTGGATCTCATTGTCCACCCCTTATTCTCATTCGGCATTGTGCATGATGCTGGCGGGGGGATCTGCCCCAGACTGGGGTACATCAGCAGCAGACCCGGGTCGACAGACCATTTCATTATGTGTGGAACATCAGAGAGGCATCACATACAGCTCATTCACTGGATACACTCATGTAAGTCACGTACACATATTGGACTTATTTCTTCTTGAGGCTTTTCATTTCATGTAATATATACACATATATATATACAGGGCTCAAAATTTCAAGTCCTGAGCTACTAGCCAGGCCTCAAGGGTTACTCGCCACCAGTTGCCCCGCCCAGCCCCTACCCTGCCCCACCCCTAAACCCGCCCTCATAAATGATCTTATTAAATGACACTTTAATGTTTTATGCCATTAAGTTATAAAAATATTAACAACTTTATCCATGCCTGCCAATGCAGCCTGTGCCCCCCCCCCCATGTGCAGCCTGTGTCCCCCCTCATGTGCAGCCTGTGCCCCCCCCCATGTGAAGCCTGTGTCCCATCCCCCCATGTGCAGCCTGTGTCCCCCCCCCCCCCATGTGCAGCCTGTGCCCCGTCCCCCCCATGTGCAGCCTGTGTCCCCCCCCCATGTGCAGCCTGTGTCCCCCCATGTGCAGCCTGTGTCCCCCCATGGTGCAGCCTGTGTCCCCCCATGGTGCAGCCTGTGTCCCCCCATGGTGTTTTACATACATGCTCTGGTCCCATTGTGTACTTAAAAGTGGGGTATGCCTATATATTGGCCCGTGTATAGTTTCTACATACCCAATTCATCTAGTATTACGTATATATGTGTATGTGTATCCTCTTTTTATCATACAGCAGGCATGTTGCATATATATGTTATGACCACAATATGTATTGTTTTACTATTGAAATTTTCAATGTATTTGTATTTTCATTTGATTAATAAAACATTTATATACATATGTTTTATGCAATATCTGTTACAGTGACACCCCTCACTCACTTTTCTCCTTCTTAAAAACAATGAGCCATACAGTCATCATGACAGTGTCCAATCATGGCTCTGACAGTGCTCTGTGCCCTGGCGCAGTGCATTGTGGTCGTTCGGCGGGCCGAACAAATGGTTGAACGACCCTATAATTTGGTTGTTCGGAGAACTTCCAAACAGCCAATGTTTGGCCCAAATTCATGCTCGGGCAAAACCGTTCGCCCATCCTAATGCCACGTACACACGGTCGGAATTCTCGTCGGAAAAAGCTCTGATGGTTTTCCTGTCGGAATTCCAAAGGAATTTCGCTCAAACTACCTTGCCTACACACGGTCACACCAAATTCCGACGATCAATAACACCGCGGCATACAACACGTTCGACAGCACTATAAAAGGGAAGTTTAATGCTTCTGAGCATGCGTCGAATTGTTTCTGAGCATGCGTCGGAATTTTGCGTGTCGGAATTGCATACACACGATCGGAAAATCCGATAGAAAGGTTTTCCGTCAGAAAAATTAGGAACATGTTCTCAATCCAAAGTCCGTCGGAAATTCAGATAGAAAAAGACCGATGGGCATACACACGGTCGGAAAATCTGATGAGAAGCTCCCATCGGATTGGTTCCATCGGAAATTCCGACCGTGTGTATGCAGCATTTGTCTTCAGCGCCTGCAGTGCTATATACCTACACTATATGATAAGGTCAGAACATTTTCTACAGTTGCAATTTTGCAAACTCCCTACCACAAAACTGCTTCCAGCCTGTTCTTTGGGCTACTAGTAACCATAATTATGCTGTCTACACTCACCCAGCGTTTGTCGCTTGCTATAAAACCATCCAAGTACATTCAGTATACACAGCACTTTCAGCTGGCACGAGCCAAATCAATATGAAAATAAATTAGGGCAATTATATTTGCTGACTTGAATCATGATTTCATGACTTTCGAAGATTACCTACATGAACTAATCTTGGTGAATCATTCTTTTCCTGGAGCTGTTATTTCATTTTAAACAAGGAAAACAGCTAAATCAAACAGTGCATTAACCAACAGCAACAAATCCAATTTTGAATTACTGCAGTATACATCATCACTGATCTCAGATTTGCCCAGCTAAATAAGCCAAAGTATGCAAATGAATAGACTGGTAATTGTAAAGTGGTTCCAATCTGTATTTTTTTTTTTCATGTTTTCAGCCTCCATTAGATTTTATAGGGAAATGTTCTATTCTCTTCATGACTTGTTGCTAGGCTTTTACTGTGTGTTACAGAAACCACAATTATAAATTTAGCAGCTGCTCTATAGATAAGGTTCTACAGGAAAGGTGGAAAGCAACAGAACATTATAACCCCAGGAAATATACATGATATTTCACATAGTTAACTTTCTAACTACAGGGAGATTTTTTCCCATAGTGATTTGTGCTTTAATTGAATGCGTGTATGGATAACTAGAAAACTGGGATTGATAGAAATATTAAGCTACAGGTTAAAATTTTGCTTTGCAAAACATGTTCCCGTGATATAATGTTACACTACTAACATTTTGAGCTGTGCTTAAAATCTAAAATGTACTTTAACAGTAATGATAAGTTTTACATATGTAACATTGTAAGATACAAATAATTAGGTAAGAATTCCTAGTTGTGGTACAAAAGTTTTGATTATGGGCTATAGAACATTATAAAGGATAGACTGATGCTTTATGTGTAGACATTCTCAGGTTGGATTAAAAAATGATAAGGAATGTTGAAACCAAGGATCCCATTTTTTATTATATACATGAATACTGTTAAAGTTTCGACATATTTTTGTACTCTTTTTGTACCACTTTTTGCACCCAATAAAATAGTTTGTAAACAAAAAAAAAAATCTAAAATGTACTTTTACCTGTACCTTTATCATATAATTACCAATTAAAAGCAGCAAAGCGCATTCTCATATATGACAGTGTCTAGGCACCAGGGTTGTCAACCGTCAGTAAATTTACAGAGAGTTTGTAAAAATCTGTGATTTTTTACAACTGTCTGTAAATATCAGGGGCTGATAATATGTCATGCTGTGTTGACTTTTTAAGTGTAAACCAGGCAAATTGCTTGTTTTGGGTATTGTCAGTGTTTCCATATTGTGTTTATACTGTTTAAATATTGATTGTCTGACTTTATAATAGGCGTTCTGTCAATTTTCAATGCTCCGTCAGTGAATTTTCCATGATTTGTCAGTAAAAAATGCTGCGGGTGGTTGGCATTGGCAACACTGCTAGGCACCTTTTGTTCTTCCAGTACCTATTAGAACTTTGACATTTGCCATTGGAAACACACCCTGTCCACCCCAGCCTCATTAGACCAACTCTAGAAACAGAAAGATCTGCCAAGTGAAATCTTGTACCTTGAATGATATGGTGGCCTCATCACAACGTCTAGAAGAACAGCCACAGAATGGTTAATATAGGAGAGATGGTCTGATCCTGAGCTACATAGCTACATAGTTAGCTAGGCCAAAAAAGACACAAGTCCATCCAGTTCAACCATAAAAAAAAAGAAATAATAAATAAAAATAAAATATATCGTACAATCCAATAAACCCCATTCTATACCCACAGTTGATCCAGAGGAAGGCAAAAAAACAAAACAAAAGAGCATGGTCCAATCTGCTACAGCAGGGGAAAAAAATCACTTCCTGATCCCCCTAGAGGCAATCGGATTTTCCCTGGATCAACTTTACCTATAAATGTCAGTACCCAGTTATATTATGTACATTTAGGAAAGTATCCAGGCCTTTCTTAAAGCAATCTACTGAGTTAGCCAGAACCACCTCCGGAGGGAGTCTATTCCATATTTTCACAGCTCTTACTGTGAAGAAACCTTTCAGTATTTGGAGATGAAATCTCTTTTCCTCTAGACGTAAGGAGTGTCATTCAACACAACATAGGGGGGGGGGGGGGGAGTACAATCACACCATTTATAATAGTATTAAGCACCAGGCATGCATAACAGATGTGCTCCAATCAATAGAAAAGTGAGTAAAAGTTCTAATTGGTTACATTTAATGATTTTTTTTAACAACTGTTATCCAACCGTAACGCTAATGTCCTTATTTAATATAATCCTACCTCGCACCTTTGGCATATAGCAAGAGCAGTATCCCATTCAAGTCCATGGAATGCAGCAGCGAGCAACCTGGCACTGGCTTTTGTATCAGCTGGGCTGTAGTCATAAGAAGAGGTAAGTATTCACATGCAGGGAGGGGGCTAACTCTGTGTACTGGGACACTGGGTGATTTTTGTTAGAAATGTGAACATGTACTGTAAGCACTTTTCCTTCAGTGAAAACTGCAAACTTTAAAGATCAGCAGATATGAAGTGATACAGGCACAGTGAGGAGCATAACATATGGCTAGTGGTTCAAAGTAGCAATTGTGTACATGTTTGTACATTATTATACTGAAAACAAAAGAATGTTTTTTTTTTTATATTAATTATTTAGATAAATATGAAATACTGCATCTGAATGTTTTGTATTTTGTCTCATATCCAATGTTTTCAGGCTTTCTTTACCTCCTGTTTACAGAGCCCAGTAGCTTAAGCTGAAATGTAGAAATAGGGACTTATCCCCCAATCAGTCATCTCCTAATATCACTTTTAAAGGGAACGACTTCTGTTGTGTTGATTTTTTAGCCGACTTCCATGGCAACAGCCTTTCTCCATTTTTGCACATGGAGATTTGTAGAGACTTCCCAGGCTGAGTGCTGTGTTCTTGAGGCTGACCAGGCATTACATGGGGGTAGTAGCTCGGATGTTCCATATTAGAAAATGGTTAAAAAAAATAGAAGATTTTGGGCTCTCCTATTCAAAGCTCCTAATTGATTTCCATTGAAATGTTGTTGTGTTGAATGACAGCTCAGGATCAGACCATCTCTCGTACACTAACCATTCTGTAGCTGCTCTTCCACAGTGCAAAGTGTTTGTGATGAGGCCGCTATATCATTCAAGGTACAAGATTTCACTTGGCAGATCTTTCTGTTTCTAGACTTGGCCCAATGGAACAAACTAATAAAAAACAGTACACGTTTACTTAATTTATTGTACTCAAAACAAAAGTGTTTTTTTTTCTTCTATTCATTCTTTAGATAAATATGAAATACTGCATTTAAATGTCTTGTATGTTTTTTCGCATATCCAATGTTTTTGGACTCTCTTTACCTCCTGCTTACAGAGCCCAGTAGCTTAAGTTGAAATTCAGAAAAAGGTACTCACCCCCCTCTCAGTCATCCCCTAATATCACTTTGTCTGAAAGGGAACAACTTCTGTTGTGCTCTTTCTGTCTTGATCCAGAAAACCCTCCTGGACTCTTTAGTCAAAGGTTAACTTTGCATTAAATGTTTAAATTATGTTTTGCCATTCTACATTAGTAATGATTCTAGTGTATTTTCATCAAAAATATCACATTCATAAAAATTTGTCATGAAACCTACACAATGAACAGAATCATCTTTAAATTCTACAGGTCCTGTATTTTCAGATGATATTTGGTAATTTCACAAACATTGAAATATGTCACATGTATGACATACCTGACATGCAAAATAAGAGGCAGGGCCGGATTGTCATCCATGAATCCTTTGGTCCATTCACAAAAGTGATTAGCACACCCTGCCCATCTCCAGCTGTAAGAATCTGCAGAATCTGGAGTGACAGGTGTGTGAAAGAACCTGGGGTTGTTCAGCTCATTCAATGCAACAGTGCAATGGTGGCCATAGCTGTTCATGACTGGTGTAGCCTGAGTGCTTTCACACTGAGTGCTGAGTGCTCTTGCAGGACAGGAAAAAAGTCCTGCAAGCAGCATCTTTGGGGTGGTGCGGGAGCGCTGTATAAGCCAGTCCTCCACCGCTCCTGCCCATTGAAATGAATGGGCATCTTCGGGTGCTATTAACCCTTTCCTCGGCCACTAGCAGGAGTTAAAAGCACCCCACTAGCGTCCAGATATCGCCGCTATAACAGCAGTATACAGCATTACTGCTACCGCTAAGGGGTCTTAATAATAGGTATTTATATTTTGCACCTGGCAACTGAACAAAATGACATGGGGAGTGAAGGAAGGCAAGCTAGGCCTGAAGATTAGTTAAACTCATCAAACATTGTATATTTTCAAAAGCAGAGCAATTTCTCATATCACACAATATTAGCGCAACAGTTTACCCAGACCAGGCTGTCATTTTGAATGTAAGGTTTTGCTCTGAATCTTAGGAACAGTTGCTTTGGTCCCTGTGCAAAATTATGCCTGCAATCAGTGATTGCAGGTTTAATTCATAAAATTTTTGTAACAACGTTTTATATATATATATATATATATATATATATATATATATATATATATATATACAGTACATCCATTAACCACTTCAGCCCCGGAAGGATTTGCCCCCTACATGACCATTTTTTGCGATACGGCACTGCTGCGTCGCTTTAACTGACAATTGCGCGGTCTCAATTTATTCATTCATTAACAAATTTATTCATCAATTTAGGCCGATATATATTCTTCTACATATTTTTGGTTAAAAAAATCGCAATAGGCATATATTAACCACTTCAGCCCGGACCAATTGGCAGCCAAAGGACCAGGCCCCTTTTTGCGATTCGGCACTGCGTCGATTTAACTGACAATTGCGCAGTCGTGCGACGTGGCTCCCAAACAAAACTGGCGTCCTTTTTTTCCCACAAATAGAGCTTTCTTTTGGTGGTATTTGATCGCCCCTGCGGTTTTTATTTTTTGCGCTATAAACAAAAATAGAGCGACAATTTTGAAAAAAATGCAAAATTTTTTGCTTTTTGCTATGACGTATCCCCAAAAAATATATAAAAAAAATTTTTTTTTTCTCAGTTTAGGCCGATACGTATTCTTCTACATATTTTTGGTTAAAAAAATCGCAATTAGCGATTATTGATTGGTTTGCGCAAAAGTTATAGCGTTTACAAAATAGGGGATAGTTTTATAGCATTTTTATTAATATTTTTTTTTTTTACTAGTAATGGCGGCGATGAGCGATTTTTTTTGTGACTGCGACATTATGGCGGACACATCGGACATTTTTGACACATTTTTGGGACCATTGTCATTTATACAGCAATCAATGCTATTTAAATGCATTGATTCCTGTATAAATGACAGTTGTAGTGAAAGAGTTAACCACTAGGGGGAGGGGAGGGGTTATGGGCTGTGACGTGTGTGTGTTATTTTACATTAGGGGGCTGATGTCTGACGTCATTGATCGGCTTTCCCGATGACCAGGAACAGCCAATCAATGACAGGCAGAGTAGGAAGCGCGGGGAGAGGTTTGTTTACACATACCTCTCCCTGTTCTTCAGCTCCGTGACCCGATCGCGGGACACCAGCGGCGATCGGGTCCGCTGGTCCTGCGGCCGGGGTCACGGAGCTCCCGACCGCGCGCGCAACCCACGGGCAGGCATTTAAAGGGGACGTACAGGTACGTGCTTTTGCCTGCCCGTGCCATTCTGCTGACGTATATATGCAGTGGGCGGTCGGGAAGCGGTTAATTGGTTTGTGCAAAAGTTATCACATCTACAAACTAAGGGATAGATTTAGGGACTTTTATTGTTTTTACTAGTAATGGCGGTGATCTGCGATTTTTAGCAGGACTGGAACATTTCAGCGGACAATCTGACCCCAAATGACACTTTTTGGGGACCAGTGACATTATTACTTTGATTAGTGCTATAAAAATGCACTGATCAATATAAAAATGATACTGACAGGGAAGGGGTTAACACTTGGGGCAATCGAGAGGTTAAGTGTGTTCCCTCGGCGTGTTCTAACTGTAGGGGGGATGGGCTCACTAGGACATGACAAAGATCACTGTTCCCGATCTCTGACATGTCCCCTCTCAGAACGGGGATCCTCCTTGTTTACACTGGCAGATCCCTGTTCCGCCTCTGTACTAGGCAGTCGCGGGTCCGCCTGACCCGCAGGCACACTCCCGCAGCAAACCACGGGAGCGAGAGCGCGCCCGCCTGCAACTGCACCTGCACGAGCTGCCATACCTGTAGGGCGATTCATGCAGGAGAGCCGACCTGCCGCAGTATAGCTGCGTGAGTTAGTGGTTAATACAAAATATTTATGCTAGTCTTTTATGTTCATATCGCAGGAGTGACCTTTTTCTGCACCTAGCAGGTGGCTGAAAGTGTGTAATAAATAGTTATTATTTTATATTATTGTAAACATTGTACCTGATGTAAAAATTATGTTGGAACTAAACTGACTGGAGCAGGCCAGCTCAATAACCCTTACATTTTCTGAATTTTTCAAGGCTGTAAAGTTCATGGTCGCTTCACCTTGTGTCGAAGAGGTGGGGCAGTGACATATTTCCCATGTTTTATTCCTTTAAAGACCCTGCAGATACAAAAAAATACCTGTTGATCTGCAGAAATGCACTCAAGTCCTGCTGTGGGCTGACAACACACAGCATTTTTGTGGAGGGGTGTCAGACCTCCCAAATGTCTTTTGCTAAACTACTCAGCTATTCCCACTTTCAGATCTTTACAGCATTAAAGTGGAACTAAACCCTCCAATACTTTACAGCCAAGGAAGCTGCCATCTTAGCTTCTGTTTGATCTGCAGTTGCCATGGTGCTTCACATGTGAGCAGTGATGACACCAGCCATTTGATGTCTTGACAGTTTGGTTGAGGACCAATGTAAAAGTTATCATTCACAGCATGCCTTGAATTTAAACCCTTATATATGCCAAGTGAAGTGACTGGCTTCAGGTGATACACAGATATCCTCCTACCTAAGTTGTACCTGTTTACGTACAGTCTTTTCTTCAGATTTTGTCCAGAATTTCTAAAGCCTATTTGAGCTGTCAAAAAAGGAGGAGAAGAGCTGAAATTACACACTGCAGAGCTCAGTGAGGAGATCTCTTACAGATGATTGGAGGGAAGGGACACACCCCCTTTACACAGCACAATGGAACATAGCTGAGGCTGTCAATCATCTGAAGCTCCCTTCCATATCCCCTTTTTTCTCTTGGTGTCAGGAAAACTTGTCAGAAGTGAATCATACTGATAGAAAATGAAACAAAGTAGCAGACAGAAATGACACTTAGTGCTCTGGATTGAGACAAGTGCACTCTATAGAAGGATATGCTTTGTTCATATTTCATGTCTGAGGTTTACAACCACTTTAACTGTTTTGGGAAGCAGCTAAATCGATGGGCTTACTTACACTTTACAAATGTTAAATGAGGGGAGGTAGGCGTGGCGCTGTTCTGGGGTGCAATATTACATGCCCCTATGTGACACTCTATATATCCTAATGTTATAATAAAACAAAATCAAAAAGTGTCATGCTGCTTAGTGCAAATCCAAGTGTGTGCAAGTACTGACAATGCACATATAAAAGAAAAAATATAATATAATGAACCACTACTCAAAGTGACAAGTGCTCTTCAAAATTGGACCTTAGTGTTTCTCATATATATCAATTTCAGGCAAAAAGAAATATATATATATATATATATATATATATATATATATATATATATATATATATATATATATACACATATATATATATATATATATATATATATATATATATATATATATATATATATATATATATATATATATATACTGTGTTCATAAATAGTCCATAATTCATTTACTAAGAATGCATAAATAAACCTCTAATTAAAGTGACTAGTGCTCTTCAAAATCGTGCCTTAGTGATGCTATTGGATATTTCATCCAAAGAGATACATATATATATATATATATATATATATATATATATATATATATATGTATATGATGCACTGTGATCATAAATAGTCCATATTTCATTTCAAAGAAAAAAAAATAATAAAACGTTTAAAATTTAAAATTTAAAAATTAAAAATAAAAAAAGTGATAGGTGCTCTTCAAATGTGTGCCCCTTATAGATCCCCCTCTAGGTATTGCACTCACCCCACACAGGGGTATCTCGCTTTCACAGTATCTGCCACTGTGCAGCAATCATCAAATCTTTTTTCCGCTGTGTCAGCTCTATGTTTCCGTGCTTGCAGTATAAGTTATATATTTCTCCTTTAGATCTCCCTCCACATCTGTTTTCTAGTCCTTCTTCTTTTCCACTAGTCTATACACTCTGTTGTTTAAAATAAGAACTAGGAGGTCTGTTTGAGAGAACACAGGATGTGCACAGAAAAAGCCAGCACCCCATGTAAGACCTTTAGCAATTTATTGAGGTCACATCAAAAGTATAGTGAACAAAGTATGTTCTACCTCCATTCATCATAGTTCATTATACTTTTGATGTGACCCCAATAAATTGCTCAGGTTTTGCATGGAGTGCTATTTTTTGAGCTATAAAACAGTACCTGTGTTAACCGTATACATTTAATCAAATGGCGCACTGAGGGTCTGGTGCTGAATTTGTTTGCATCTCTGAATGTCTTATTTATTTTTTGCACTTATCGAACAGATATAACAAAACGCTTCCAATAGTATTGAACAGGCTAAAAGGGAGAAAATAGATACATAGTTACATAGTTACATAGTAGGTGAGGTCCAAAAAGACAAAAGTCCATCAAGTCCAACCTATGTGTGTGATTATTTGTCAGTATTACATTGTATATGTTGCGGTCGTTCAGGTGCTTATCTAATAGTTTCTTGAAACTATCGAAACTATCCATGCTCCCTTCTGAGACCACCGCCTGTGGAAGGCAATTCCACATCCTTGCCGCTATTACAGTAAAGAACCCTCTACGTAGTTTAAGGTTAAACCTAATTTCTTCTAATTTTAATGAGTGGCCACGAGTCTTGTTAAACTCCCTTCCGTGAAAAAGTTTTTATTGTGGGGTCACCTGTAGGACGAGTTTGTTGTTAGGGTTTACTTACACAAGTTATTTTCGTATTAATTACACAGTAACTATACAGTGGTGTGAAAAAGTGTTTGCCCCCTTCCTCATTTCCTGTTCCTTTGCATGTTTGTCACACTTAAGTGTTTCGGAACATCAAACCAATTTAAACAATAGTCAAGGACAACACAAGTAAACACAAAATGCAATTTGTAAATGAAGGTGTTTATTATTAAAGGTGAAAAAAAATCCAAACCATCATGGCCCTGTGTGAAAAAGTGATTGCCCCCCTTGTTAAAACATACTATAACTGTGGTTGTCCACACCTGAGTTCAATTTCTCTAGCCACACCCAGGCCTGATTATTGCCACACCTGTTCACAATCAAGGCATCACTTAAATAGGAGCTGCTTGACACAGTAAGGTCCACCAGAAGATCCTTAAAAGCTACACATCATGCCGAGACCCAAAGAAATTCAGGAACAATTGAGAAAGAAAGTAATTGAGATCTATCAGTCTGGAAAGGGTTATAAAGCCATTTCCAAAGCTTTGGGAATCCAGCGAACCACAGTGAGAGCCATTATCCACAAATGGCGAAGACATGGAACAGTGGTGAACCTTCCCAGGAGTGGCCGGCCGCCCAAAATTACCCCAAGAGCGCAGCGACGACTCATCCAAGAGGTCACAAAAGACCCCACAACAACGTCCAAGGAACTGCAGGCCTCACTTGCCTCAGTTAAGGTCAGCGTTCATGCCTCCACCATAAGGAAAAGACTGGGCAAAAATGGCCTGCATGGCAGAGTTCCAAGGAGAAAACCACTGCTGAGCAAAAAGAACATCAAAGCTCGTCTCAATTTCTCCACAACACATCTTGATGATCCCCAAGACTTTTGGGACAACATTCTGTGGACTGATGAGACAAAAGTGGAACTCTTTGGAAGGTGTGTGTCCAAGTATATCTGGCGTAGAAGGAACACTGCATTTCAGAAAAAGAACATTATACCAACAGTAAAATATGGTGGTGGTAGTGTGATGGTCTGGGGCTGTTTTGCTGCTTCAGGACCTGGAAGACTTGCCGTGATAAAAGGAACTATGAATTCTGCTGTCTACCAAGAGATCCTGAAGGAGAATGTCCGACCATCTGTTCGTGTACTTAAGCTGAAACGAACTTGGGTTCTGCAGCAGGACAATGATCCTAAACACACCAGCAAGTCCACCACCGAATGGCTGAAGAAAAACAAAATGAAGACTTTGGAGTGGCCTAGCCAAAGTCCTGACCTGAATCCTATTGAGATGTTGTGGTATGACCTTAAAAAGGCCGTTCATGCTCGAAAACCCTCTAATGTAACTGAATTAGGACAATTCTGCAAAGATGAGTGGGCCAAAATTCCTCCAGGACGCTGTAAAAGCCTCATTTCACGTTATCGCAAACGCTTGGTTGCAGTTGTTGCTGCTAAGGGTGGCCCAACCAGTTATTAGGTTTAGGGGGCAATCACTTTTTCACACAGGGCCATGATGGTTTGGATTTTTTTTCACCTTTAATAATAAAAACCTTCATTTACAAATTGCATTTTGTGTTTACTTGTGTTGTCCTCGACTATTGTTTAAATTGGTTTGATGTTCCGAAACACTTAAGTGTGACAAACATGCAAAGGAACAGGAAATGAGGAAGGGGGCAAACACTTTTTCACACCACTGTATAGTAACTAATTTCTAATAAACCAGATCTGTAATAACTTTTAGTTGTGTATATAATTACTAGTGATTTATTTGTGGTACGTCTTTCATATATGTTTCCTAAAACCTGTTATTTACCTTAACTGCTACTGTTCTTTACTGTAGATAACATTGTGACAGCACAATACAAAAATGACAAAGAGAAAGCTACTTTAAGGGAATGACATCTGCTACCCACTCACAATCACAGCTGCTGCTGAGATTCTTTATGCTGAGAATTTATGCGGCACATGTCTATTTGTCATCATTTATTATCTAAAGATACAATGGCGCACATTCTTTCAAAAATCCTTGAATAAATCTAAAGCAGTGGCAACGCAGATATTGAGACATTTAAATAGGTGTATTTTCACTGATTACAGATGCCTGAAAGCACCTGTCTGGGTAAATGACTGGAATCATAACACACAGATGCATTTGATCATCATCAGCTTACAGATAAAGGTGCCACTTAATAAATCAATATCTTAACAGTAATAACTCCCAATTGCCAAGACTGATAGACATTGTTTCCCCAGGTGTTCTTATAGCAGCTGATCTGACCAAGAAACAACACAATTAATCAGCAGGATTATTCTCACATTTAGCTATTGTTATGAACAAATCAGAAAGAGCATGATGTATGAGTCATTCAGAAAGCAACGCTGAACTGTAAAATATCTGTATAAATAGAGTTATCTAATTGATCTATTCTGGCATTTGGGTTATCAATGGAAAACAACAGTGATCAACAGGCGTTGTTTCTGTGGGATACGTGAGCAGGTGTTAGACACAAGTGTGCTGTCCAGCCCTGCTGCAGGCAACCTGTCAAGCTCTAAGAGAGGCTGACAGCTGCTGTGGTTGGACGGTGCACCTAGTGGTATGTATGGTTGGGGCAGTATAAGCCCAGGGACAAATGCCCAGAATGCAAGAAGTGTTCTGTATATTCATCCCTTGGTGCATACTGCCCTAAAGATTGGTATCACAAGGTGCACCATCCTGCCCCAGCAGTTCTCAGCTTCTTATAGAGTTTGACAGGCTGCCTGCAGTGGAGCTGGATGGTGCACCTGTGCCCTCTGCCCAGTGTGTATGGGGCCTAAGCTGTTTAAAATTGGCTGAAAACCCAATGCTTGAGTCTTTGTTGTGATCCTTGAGGATCTTTTAAGAATTAATTAGTTTACTTAAAATGTACAGAAGTCAGGGACGTGGCTTAGTAATGGAAGCGTGAGGACGTGCTTTCTGGAGCTCTACACGGGAGAGAGACAAGAATCACCCATTGGAATGTGCAAACGAGCCGCTCTGTCATGCCCGGGGACTGCAAACACCCGCTGACCACGGTGGAGCAGAGGGGACCCGAAATCACCCACTACTTCTTAAGGCAGCACGCTGTTTCTTCTTCTGCTTCCCTGACCAAGATGGTGCCACCAAGAGTCAACCCAGTGAGCACCGCCGCCTCCACAAATAAAAAAGGTACAGGCAGGGGCTGCAGCGGCAGGGGACTTGCCATCACTTAGGCAGCTTTCCCCTATACTGTCCCCAGCTATCCCGCACTCGGACTTACAGCCAGACTCTGAGCACGCAGGGGGGTCAGGCTGCCATTAAGAGGGCTTTCCACTGCTTATGGCCTTTGGACACAGTTAGAGTTGTATTGTTACTGATATATATATATATATGCCGCTCTCCCCTGTTCGCTTTCCTCATGGTTTGCGGACGGAGAGACGGGTGCAAGTGACGGGGGTCTGCAGACAGGTTCCAAGCTCCATTACCTCTGTCTCATCCCAGCCATAACTGGCCATTAGTATGCTGACCCCATAAGCTCTGCCCTATGGGGACTCTGCATCCAATACAATCCTCATTCTCTCTAGCCCCCCACCACCCTGCATACATTGGTTGATGCTCTTTAACTAACTTCAAGCAATTGGCTGCGGGTGGCCGGCTCCACTTGTGTGACTTTGTGGGATCCGACGGCCAACTCTCCTCAGAAGCCGGGGTGTCTGCTACAAACCCCCTTTTGAACTCCTGTAGTGGCATTCAGCTGTGTAACTTCCTTCGCAGGTGTTCGGGGATCCCGGGCATCTCCTGTCAGCTTATGGAATTGGAACACATCTGTCATCATCTCTCGCTAATCTACGCCTGTCTGACTCGACCGGGGGAAGGTTATGTTCCCCCGTTCCTCTCTAAGTGGGAATCTTGGCATCCAATTCACTGACTCTCAGAAGGAGAAGATACTTAATTTTGCTCAGAAGTCCTCCATAGCTACCAGAGTCCAAGAGACCTGTTACAAGATCTTGACCCGATGGTATAGGGTACCCACTATTCTGCACCGTTTCTTTCCGCAAATCCCTAGTCTGTGTTGGCGATGTGGCATTGCAGAAGGAATGATGCTACACATTTTTTGGGACTGTCCCAATCTCAGACCCTTTTGGCGTGAGGTGACCCGCATGATCAAACACTTGACCAAGGTTATTCTGGAGGGGAACCCCGTGGCTTGCTTGCTTGCTTCACACTTCAGAGTGACCAATCACGAAATACAAAGCCTCCCTCACTATCCAGCTATTGAATGCTGCCAAAGCATGCATCCCCTCTGTTTGCGATCGGAGAACCTGCCGGCGAAATCCCTGTGGTTTTCTAAAGTGAACGAACTGAGAGATATGGAGGATCTCACTGCCACCTTGCACAACAGGGAGGAGACCTTTCTTGAGACCTGGAGACCATGGCACCACTTTGTGTATACGGAAGCAGAGGTTGCGCAACCTGGCTGACCCTCTGGACTCTCTTTGCTCCCTAGTCGGGGGGCACTTTTCTTCTCCCTTTCTCTCCTTCCTTGATTTTGCTCTTATCTCGCACTAAGGCCGCGTACACACGAAGGGACAATCCCGCGGGATTATCCTCTGGACTGAAGTCCAGCGGATAATCCCCTCGTGTGTAGGCGCCGGCGGACTTTTTTGGCGCCAAAGTCCGGCGGACCAAAGTTTTAAGTTTGGTTTTAAAATTATCCGCTGGACTTGGCAGTCCGGCGGACAATCCCGCCGTTAGTAGGCAAGTCCGCGGGACTTTTGAAATGAATGGACTTGCCGCTCATCGGCAAGTCCGTTCATTTAGCACGTGACTTCAGGTTACGTAGCTAGCGTAGGCAGTAAATGCCGCCGCGCTAGCTCCGTAAGCTGGCATGGATTTAAAGGGACTCCCCCCAAATCCATGTCAGACCCTCATCCGAGCACGCAGCCTGGCAGGCCAGGAAAGGGGTGGGGACGAACGAGCGCCCCCCCCCCTCCTGAGCCGTACCAGGCCGCGTGCCCTCAACACGGGGGGTGCCCTGGGGAAAGGGGGGCCGTGCGGCCCCCCCACCCCAAAGCACCTTGTCCCAATGTTGATGAGGACAAGGGCCTCTTCCCGACAACCCTGGCCGTTGGTTGTCGGGGTCTGCGGGCGGGGGCTTATCGGAATCTGAGAGCCCCCTTTTATAAGGGGGCACTCAGATCCCGGCCCCCCACCCTATGTGAATGAGTTGGGGTACGATGTACCCCTACCCATTCACCTAAGGTGTAAAATGTAAAGTAAAAAAAACACCCACACTTTTGAAAAAATAGTTTATTGCACTGCTCCGGGGGTCTTCTTCCGTCTTGGGGGTCTTCTCGCCGGACTCCCCCGCCATTTACCAAGCTCTTTTACCGAGCGGGGGAAGTCCGGCTACCTTCTTCGTCGTCGCCGCCGTCGTCTGGGGGTCTCGATCCGCCTTCGGGGGTCTTCCGGGGTCTTCCGGGGGTCTCTTCTGTTCTTGCGGCGGTCGTCGTCTTCCGCGCCGCCGGCGCTGCCGGCGCTGCCTTCTTATTCTTGTCCTTCTTCTTGTTCTTGTTCTTCTTCCGATGTTGACCCGATGCTCTCTCTGCCCGGAATGCCTGTGCCGCGCTGCGCTGGGACTTATATAGGGGCATGGGGACAGGGTCACATGCTCATGTCACATGGTGACCCCGCCCCCTTGTGTTGTCACAGTCCCGGAGGATGCTGGGACTGTGACATCGCAAGGGGGCGGGGTCACCATGTGACATGAGCATGTGACCCTGTCCCGATGCCCCTATATAAGTCCCAGCGCAGCGCGGCACAGGCATTCCGGGCAGAGAGAGCATCGGGTCAACATCGGAAGAAGAAGAAGAACAAGAAGAAGGACAAGAAGAAGAAGGCGGCGCCGGCGGCGCGGAAGACAACGACCGCCGCAAGAACAGAAGAGACCCCCGGAAGACCCCCGAAGGCGGATCGAGACCCCCAGACGACGGCGGCGACGACGAAGAAGGTAGCCGGACTTCCCCCGCTCGGTAAAAGAGCTTGGTAAATGGCGGGGGAGTCCGGCGTGAAGACCCCCAAGACGGAAGAAGACCCCCGGAGCAGTGCAATAAACTATTTTTTCAAAAGTGTGGGTGTTTTTTTTTACTTTACATTTTACACCTTAGGTGAATGGGTAGGGGTGGGGTACATCATACCCCATACTCATTCACATAGGGTGGGGGGCCGGCATCTGAGTGCCCCCTTATAAAAGGGGGCTCTCAGATTCCGATAAGCCCCCGCCCGCAGACCCCGACAACCAACGGCCAGGGTTGTCGGGAAGAGGCCCTTGTCCTCATCAACATGGGGACAAGGTGCTTTGGGGTGGGGGGGCCGCACGGCCCCCCTTTCCCCAGGGCACCCCCCATGTTGAGGGCACGCGGCCTGGTACGGCTCAGGAGGGGGGGGGGCGCTCGTTCGTCCCCACCCCTTTCCTGGCCTGCCAGGCTGCGTGCTCGGATGAGGGTCTGACATGGATTTGGGGGGAACCCCCACGCCGTTTTTTTGGCGTGGGGAGTCCCTTTAAATCCATGCCAGGTCACGGAGCTAGCGCGGCGGCATTTACTGCCTACGCTAGCTACGTAACCTGAAGTTACGTTCTAAATGAACGGACTGCTCCGTGTGTGGGCAAGTCCGTTCATTTTCAAAAGTCCCGCAGACTTTTGGCCGGCGGATTATCCGCCGGAGAAGTCCGTGCGTGTGTGGGCAAGTCCACACGCTCGGAAAGTCCAGCGGACCCAGCTGGAAAGTCCGGCGGGATTGTCCGCTGGACTAAGTCCGCCGGCAAAAGTCTGCACGTGTGTACGCGGCATAAGAGTTACCTGACCCCCTACCCCTTCCCCTCCTGACCGCCCCCTCTCCATATCCACTCAATTATGGGCTATTTTGTTTAGATACTGGGAATATCCTAGTTTGCATTATCCCTACCATAGTGTCCCATCTCTGGGCTCAGCTGGCCATCGGGATACTCTGCCTCCCGAGAAACTCTAATGCCGTGTACACACGATCGGAAATTCGGCCAGCAAAAGACCAATGAGAGCTTTTGGTCGGAAAATGCGACCGTGTGTATGCTCCATCGGACTTTTGCTGGCCGAATTCCAGCCAGCAAAAGATTGAGAGTATGTTTTCAATTTTTCGGTCTGAAAAAGTTCTGATTGGAAATTCCGATCGTCTGTAGCAATTCCGACACGCAAAATTGCTACGCATGCTTGGAAACAATTCAACGCATGCTCGGAAGCATTGAACTTTATTTTCTCGGCTCGTCGTAGTGTTGTACGTCACCATGTTCTTGACGGTCGAAAGTTCAGCGAACTTTTGTGTGACCGTGTGTATGCAAGCCAAGCTTGAGCGGAAAATCCGTTTGTGTGTACGCGGCATAAGAGTTTATTTTATTGCATAGTTTCGCATATGTGATTATACGTTCTGGGTCTTTCAGGCAAGTTGTTTAGATGCCTCCCGGCTCTGCGCACTGACAATATTTCTATACCATGCTATTCCCTTGTGCCATCCATACTGTGTATTACCGGGGTAGAAGATATGTTGCTCACACCATGTGACCCTTTCTGTTTCTGTTATCTGGATTTTTTTTATATATCTCTACTGTCTATTTTGGCTGTAAAATGCACTTTTTTATTTTTTTTGGGAAAATAAAGGAATTAAAAAAAAATGTACAGTAGTTAGAGGTCAGGGATAGTTTGTTTTAAAGCTCTTTAATTGCTGCTTAAGAATACTGTACGTAAATAGTTTAATGTCCATATTCTGGACACAGGTGTGCCTAAAACAACTATTAACCCACTCTAGAAGCCAACAAATTAAAAAAAAAAGTATAAAAATGCTATTATTTTTTTTTAAGGTTTTGGAAAAAATATTTATATATAAATAACCCTGACCCTTTAATTTTAAAGAGAACTTTTCATAAGAAAAATATGGGGGCTGCTATTGCTGCCCTAATGCTGCTAGTTGATGCTATCATTCTGAGCCTCTGACTTCACCATCTTCTGAGTTCTGAGTAACTTACCCAAAATGGGAAAATCAGAGGCCCTTCTCTGCATATTCCAGGTCAGTGTACTGAAGGAATTGGGGTGGTATCAAGGCAACTAGCATTTTTAGAAGGAAGGTTCAACAATGGCGGCCTCCAAGTTTATGCCATTACAAATTTCCTTTAAAGAACTACGGTATATACTCGAGTATAAGCCGACCCGAATATAGACAGAGGCACCTAATTTTACCACAAAAAAATGGGAAAACTTATTGACTCGAGTATAAGCCTAGGGTGAGAAATGCGCAGCTACTGTAAGTGGAAGAGGGTCTACAATGCCCATTTGCAGCCTCACTGTGCCCATTTGCAGCCATAGGTCCCCTGAACTTCAAACTTGGTAGTTAAGGGTTCCTAGATGCCCCCTAGCTGCAGCCATTTGGGGTCTCTGGACCCAAAGAGTCCTGAAATGACATTGCTGCAGATGGACACAGTTGACGATGGGGCCCTGTATCTCGGGGCCACTTGGTGCTAGGAATCCCAAATGTGAATATGTTGTAATGTTGGTTCCACTTGGTTTGCACAAGTGGGGTTCCTAGCACCAAGTGGCCCCGAGATACAAGGCCCCAAAGTCGGGTCGGAAAATGTCAAGCACTTTTCTACAGCAAAAAATTACATTTTCCAACCCGACTTTGCAGCCCCTGTATCTCGGGGCCACTTGGTGCTAGGAACCCCAAATTTGGTGTGCAAACCCAGTGGAGCCAACACTACAACATTCCTAGCACCAAGGGGCCCCGAGATCGGGTCGGAAAATGTAATTTTTTGCGGCAGAAAAGTGCTTGACTCGAGTATAAGCTGAGGAGGGCACTTTCAGCACATTTTTTGGCTTATACTCGAGTATATATGGTATACTTAATTACAAAAGAACCCAACCACCTTCCGCAGAACCTGCTAGTTTAACCCAGAGCTTTTTCCCAACATACACCCCCACCACCACCACCGCCACCATTGCACATGTACCTCCCATTGGCAGTGCCAGACTTCTACAGTGCGTACATCCTCCACAAATCTCCTCCAGAGCTGGCCATGATTCTGCTCTAACTTCTCATAGCATTAAATGGAGCAATACTCCTAGCATCTATACTAGAAAAGTACAGCTCCATGCAGGTCTATGGGGAATTACTGTGCAGTCGTAGCCATTGCCAGGATAAATTTGTGCATCCAGGATATAAATACTACAGGAGGCTGCCACCACCACAAAGAGGTAAATATGCACAAAGGTGTGTGTGTGAAGGGGGGGATTGTAAATTAGATTAGCTTAGGGGACAAGGATTTTTTAAAGCATTTAAAGCAAAGGTGGGGCACCTATGAAGTCCCATTCACACAACATTGAGGTGCATTGTGTCTTTCTTTACTGTCAGCTTCCAGTGCTATACAAAGAACAATGGGAACTGCAACAGAGCCTAACTAGTCCCAAGTGCAGGTCTTCCAGTTACCTGTCAGGAATCAGATTTAAAGACAAATGAGTGAACTCACACTCACCTGCCACTTTATTAGGTACACCTAGCTAGTGAATGAATGAATGAATGATTTGTATAGCGCTACAACTGCGAACTGAATCGCCTCGAGGCGCTTGTCTGCTCTTGTTGTGATGCCATGTTTCCATGCTCTTGTTGTGATGCCATGTGAGTACCAGGTTGGACCCCCTTTTGCCTTCAGAACTGCCTAAATTCTTTGTGGCATAGACTTAACAAGGTGTTGGAAACATTCCTCAGAGGTTTTGGTCCATATTGACATGACATGATTGACATAATAGCATCACGCAGTTGCTGCAGATTGGTCGGCTGCACATCCATGATGCAAATTTCCCATTCCACCACATCACAAAGGTGCTCTATTGGATTGAGATCTTGTGACTGTGAAGGCCATTAGAGTACACTGAACTCATTGCCATGTTCAAGAAACCAGTTTGAGGTGATTAGAGCTTTGTGACATGGTGCATTATCCTGCTGGAAGTAGCCATCAGAAGATGGTTACACTGTAGTCATAAAGGACTGGACATGGTCAGAAACAATACTCATGTAGACTGTGGCGTTTAAACAATGCTCAATTGGAACTAAGGGGCCCAAAGTGTGTCAAGAAAAAATCCCCCACACCATTACACCACCACCTGCCTGAACCGTTGATACAAGGCAATGATTAAACACAGGAGTGTGAAACAGCAACCCCCCGGGCACAGGAGTGTGAAACATGTTTGCTGACCAGGCACATACCGTGTTTGTCATGTTGCTGGTTTTATGAAGTTTCAATAAAGAAATGGTTTTATCCCAGGAAGTGCCACCAATCTCTCCTTCTTGTACATGTTACGTGGACCATGCTGGCACTACAGCTGTGAGGGATCTTTACAGGTTGCCTGGAGAGGTGTCACTCTTCTCTGCCTTGCGGAAATATGTGTTACCAAGCAATGGAACAGGTGTACCTAACAAAGTGGCCAGTGAGTCTATATAAGTTGCATTATAGTACATCACAGTGTTCACATATATCAGCAAGCAGTTGAGCTTTAATTTTTTTTTAAATATAGCGACATACTTAGGGATCTTAGAAAAGGGTATTTTTAAACTGTGAATCTGTAAAGGCAGAAAGAAAAATTCCTGACTGCAGCCTCATTAACAGAAAATCCTTCAAATCTGCCTTAAATTTTTACTTACAAGTACAATCTACTTTGCCCATGGATTAATTTTCTCTTCTCGTTTAGAGAGATTCTCTATTCCATTTTTTTTTTATAGAAGTTCATCATTCTAAGCCTCGCTCGGCTGCTCCTGGTAAAGCATAAAATGCGCACAATAATGTGAAATACTAATTTCATGGGGCAAAACAAAACCAATGTAAACAAAGATATCCTTATGCTGTAACGCAAAGAAAGTCACCGACTGATCATGGTTTTAACAAATAATACAAAGTAGCATATTGCAAGAGACCAGGGTTTAAGAGTAAATCCTAACATATATTTGAGCAAATAAAACTGCCCCTGAAAGAACTGGTCAAGGTATGCCCATTAAATATATTGACATACACAGTAATGCTAACAGTGATTAAGGAATTATCACACAAAGGACCGCTATATGCATGTTGCTAAAACAGGGATTAACACAGCACAAAATCATTTCCAGGCCATCTCAGGACAAACATTTTAGCTAAAGAAGGCAGTTTACCAAGTGCATAGTCTACCTTCAGATATAATATAATATAATATAATAGGTAGGCTTAAATCTAAAATAAATAATAGGTAGGCTGAAATACTGTGAATTACAATAAACATGCTATTAAAAGCAGTTAATGTGTCTAGTACATTTCGCGTATATAGCTATTAAAAATGTGTTTATTACTTCTGTAAGTGCCAGAAAGCTGTAACTCTACTTCCTGCCATATACAAATAATATTCTTATACTTACATTTTCCTAAAAAAAAGAGATTATATGTCTACCAATAGAATTACTAAAATCATCATTTGTTCTGTAAATCTTCTGTTTTTGAAAAGCTGTATAAGGAACATACAATGTATTTTCTTTGCTAGAAGAAGTCAGTTACAGAACAGGGAAAATAATTGGATCAAGTTGAGGATGAGCTGTATTTTGGGAACTTTGTTAGAACAGAAGCACACAGGTAATTTTCGACAGTGTGATTATGCAACTAAAATTACTAACGATTAGCGATTCTTAACGACATCTTTGGAACACATGGTTCCCAATGCAGTGAAATACACAGGTAACATGTAGAAGCAAATAACTGAACACATTTGGAGAATTGTGCGTTCAGAGATTTATTATTACTACATTTTACTTGTATACTGTACCTCTTTCCATAGAAAGCCCTTTGTTATACAGTTTTTGTGATAAACTGCTACAATGATTAATCAGTGATTAATCATTAGTGATAATAATTAGTGATAATGATGATATTAATTAGATAATGATGATAATAAGTGATAATAGTGATAATAATTAGTGATTACTCACAAGTGATTTCAGAAGTGCAATTATGTTACCAAAAAATCCCTCGTGTCCCCACTTTGTTTGCACCTACGCTGTCAGGAAGTGGATTTCTATCATGCCATATGGTTGTGTTGCAAAATACAGGCATTCTGGCTGCAAATGAAACAGCTCTGGGTTTTCCTAAATGTAAAATGCTCCAAGGCATGTTTATTCGTATTGGTAGAGGACCTTCCCTTTAACTTGCATACTAAGAAATTATTGCGAATACTTTATTTCTATGAAAAAAAATAATTTTAATTACCTGGTAAAAAAAAACTTTCTCCAACTCTAGCGGAATGAAAACAGTTGATCAACTCTGTCCTCCTTTTTTCCAACTTACTCGACTAGGGGTTCCCTTAAATGCTTTCACAGAATTTTGGGTATCTGGACTCTATCCTCTCTTACTACCTGACTACAGCTGTTCTATCAAGAATACAAAGCTTAGTTGTGTTTCACCTTTGCGCTGTTCTATGCGAGAAGAGAAATTTTGTTAAGCTGGAAATCTGCTGACCCTCCTACTCGATCCTCTTGGTGTAAAGCAGTTATCATTGTGCTAGCATTGTACAAAATAACATATGAAAGCTGAAACTGTCCCAAGAAGTATGATAAGATTTGGTCCAGTTGGATCGACGCAGAGGGCCTGGTCCCTTAGTGGATGATTAATATTCCGTTAGAGCTTATTTTGGGTAGTGTTTCCTTCCGCCCTCTCAACTTTTAAATTACCTACCATTTACCTGCCCCCCCCCCCCCTCCTTCACCCCCTTCCACCCCTCTTCCTACCCTTTTCGTATCCCTATCCTCCTCATGTCAACTTTTCCTTTTATAATGGAGAATACTCCTACTAGTTCCAAAGATTCTATTTAGACTTTATGATTTAGCTATTGTTTCTTATGATGACAGATATTGCTGTACTGTATAGATGTTCGTTTTCGTCCGAATGCATTTTCGTCCGAATTTCAGGTATTTTCGTTATCGTTTTAGCAAACAATAACGAAAGTGCAGAATCCGAAAAACGAAAGATCCGACATAAACAAATGCTTTATTTATTTTTTTTATATTTCTTTGTGACAACAGTTCAAAATAGATAGGAGATTCGACATGATGCTGACAATAACAATTTGTGTCTATCAAACCTGTGGTCGAATGTGTCTAATCAGGATTATTCTACATAGAGAGAAAAGATTTGACATAGAGAGAAAAGATCGCTGCTGGAATTGGGTGGGGGAAGTAAAATAAAAATAATGATGATAATGAATGTTATTGGCTGATTGTAACCAAGAGGTCCTCTGATTGGGTCAGAGAGTCATGCTGATGATGTCACAATCTCCAACTTGGCTAATCAGAGCAAGCTTTGTATTCATTAATAGAATACAAAGCTGCCTATGAATGCCTGAGTGCTGCTCAGCCCGACACTATTTTGTCCTGGGTATGAGACAGGAAGATCTCGTCTCCCACCCGAAACACAGTGCTGTATACTGTATGTAGCTGAGGCTGCATACAATTTATACAGCGTTCCCAGCGTGCACACGTGAAGGGGTCCAGCTTGGCCAAAACAAACTATTCAAAAGGAAAGTAAACCTGGACATCAGCTTTAAGGGGTAACTCCACTTTCGTGGGGAAAAAAACTAGCAAATAAAGAAAAAATAATATAGCGCATATAATTGCGACACTAATCATATTGTAATTGAATGTATTTAAAAATGACCTTTCCTTTTCAATCTGCAGCCCCTGTAATTGAGAATACATTGCAATATGGCTACCTGGAGTTTTCTGTACACAGAGTGTGTACTGTTCACTCCCCAGAAACATAATTTCCTGCTTGTGTGATTGGCTCACCAATATTCCCAGAAGTCTGCCTAAGATACAAATCAGATTTCAGGCATCCCTGCAACAAAAATTTCATTTTTTGAGAGATACTTTCAATAGGAACATGCCTAAAGGGATGCAGGCCCAGCAGATTTCCTCATTAGTGCCCTTCAGCTCCTCACCTGACAGTTAATTATGAAACCACTCCCATTAGACCCACTCAGTACACACATGGATTTCTTCAGAGTAACAAAGGATAGGAATCTGCAACAAAGTTTGTTCTAATCCTGCAATGTACATAGATCACCCAGAGGGGAATGTTTTTTTTTCTGAAGATAAAAGTAGAGATACGCTTTAAACAATAAACACCTTTTAAAAAATACCTTGCATACTCCTAAACTAAGTGAAACCTAAAAGTACAGCTACTCCTCAACTACATACCGTTATGAAATTGGTTTCTTCTATTACATTTGGTCATGGAAAAATGTAAACCATTAGCAGCTCTTTAATACTTTTCACAGCTATAATTGTAATAGTAGTGAGGGCCTGATCAATATCTAATCATAATGCTATAGACACTGAATTTTCTCTCTGTGATAGATATTCTGCATAACTAATAAATATCTAGAAACTCACTGACTGACCAGTGGCTAATTAAGCAACATAACCTCACTATATTTGGAATTTCTTATGCCATAGATGGTTGGAATCTGTCAGAAGTAAATCACTGTTTTTTAATGAATTTATAAAAGGTTACTACCTCCAAAAGGTATTCTTTCCAAGAAGATATTATTAGCACAGTAATAAATGCACAGTTCATGCAGTTCTAGCACCACCAAGCTTTCTTCTGCTATAAAAAGTCTTCACAAGTGAAGAACTAGCAGTATTGCTCCCTATGGAGCATTTATGCACTAACTAACCATGATCATTTCACTGCTTGTATATGCGTCAAGAGGAAAAAAACTGCCACACATAGGAATCGACAGCAAGAAAAACAACTCAAAGTTCAGTCGGGTTGTGTTCTAATGCCCAGTACACACGATCAGATTATCTGATGAATTATCGTCCGTTTTTTTTTTGTATGCTATTCTCATATCGAAAATGAAGAGTTTACAAAGTTACAAAAATTCTGGTACAACAGAATAAAACTTTGGAAGTGATGTCATGTGTTGTAGTGTATTTGTATTGTATTTTCAGATGACAACTGTACTGATTAAACAATATATCGGATGAACTGTCGTGATCGACTCTCGAAAGCTGTGTACTAACGATCTATAACCCAAAATAGTGTAGGAAGAGGAACCCCATTCATGACGTCATTCCGCGGCCAACTCTGCAATATTTTATCCTACGATTAAATGAGAGCTTCAAACAGAGAACACTATGGTTGTCTGCTTTTTATTCTTGCATGTATGCTGTTGGCATCTGAGATCCATCCATCCACTCATCTGAATAGGAGCCAGTGAAGATTTGTAAATAGTAGCTGTTTGCTTCATCCCCAGAGAGAAAAAACTACACGGTGTGACCTACTGGTAATGCAAGGGTCATATAAGTGAGGTGAGAGGCCAATCTACACGGGTGGTGGATTCACTTTATTCAGTTGTTTCACTTTGGTGATTTTTGTTGAGTTGGATAATATTCATCGGTTTTCACAATATGTATTTGCACATGTGGACATTTGTTGGCCTATAATATATATATATATATATATATATATATATATATATATATATATATATATTGGTAGAGATTCCTCATATTTTGACATAAGAATTTGGATGCACATTTTATTAGTGATATAATATGTTATATCATTTTATACTGTTGATCCAACGTACTTATAGGAGAGTTGCACTACACTATTTTGGGTTATAGTTTAATACGTTTTGAATCACTTATATGTGTCAGTCAGCAATTTACTTTGCACGGATTTGTTATATTATATAGATTGAGCACTCTTAATAGTGAACTGACGATCATATTATAATGCGATCACTTAAATAGTGGTATTTTTCGTACAATGTTCGTTTGGACAGGCTCATGCACATGGGGCTTAAAAAAATACTGCTTATATAGGCATTGAGCAAATTTTCAAGCCTGTAAATGCACCTCTATGCTAGCCTTTGTGGCCATGGCAGAAAAAACTCTGGCAAGTAGAATGCACTTACGCTCAACACCATAAAGGGGCATACATATGAAATATTTGTGGCATTCTTTTCCAAATTCTGGCAGAAAAAAATCCAGCATATTTTGAGCATAAATTCATACGCCCGTGTGCATGAGGCCTAATAGTCCCACGCCAGCACATGTTTTTATGTTGCTTATATAGACATAAATAAGAAAAGAAAGAATATCCAAAAGTATTTTGCAACAAAGTATTATTTGCTTGTTTTGTATAAAATGGTACTGGGATAAAATTTTAGTGTTTGTGTATCAAACATTAATAAAATATCCTCTTATGTGAAGTCAACATAGTGGTTCATCAGGTGTACCAAATAAGCATATTTCTGTATCAAAAACTGAACACTGTACTTGACAGAAGTCGTGTGTTAGGCTTAACATCAGCGTCCTGCACTCCGAATCCTCTCACTCAGTTTACAGTGTACAACAGACATTTCTACAACATCCAAACACCAGACTACTAAAGGAAGAGCTAGCTGGCATTACATAGCTCTTGGCATGATTCAAATATTGATTTCCAGCATTTACTGTATATTGCTGATAGAAAGCTGCTCAGATTTTGTTACAAGGAATGTAAAGTCGCTATAATTAAAAAAAATAGCCAGATAAATATAAACTATTGCATTTAGGTATTTTGTATTATATGCAGAAAGCAAAGCTTCAAGGTAATTTCCATGATTTCCAAGCTCATAAAAAATCATAAGAAGTTCCTTTTTTTTTACTTAGGTAAATGTTTATATCATATGTTTATATATATATATATATATATATATATATATATATATATATATATATATATATATTTAGCCAGCAGATACAATCCCCTTTGATAAAAAAAAAAGCCTGCTGTGTATAGAGCTTCATAGCGCAGTGAATGGTGCATCACAGTGAGTCATCCCTTACTGGATGGCTCCATCCCAGGTTTCATTCAGCCAAGGTAAGACAAAATGCAGGCAGCTACTGCTGTGCTGTCTCTTTCTCTCAATAACCCAAGAAACACAGAAACATAGAAAAGTGGTGACAGAAAAGAGACCAAGTAATCCATTGAGTCTGCCCGTTTCTTGGGGGGGGGGGGGGGTTTATACTTGTTTTTTATTTTATTTTTTGTTAACAAAAAAATGTGTATAGATTCGTGTTTGTCCCAAGCATGTTTGAAGCCACTTATGCCGCGTACACACGAGTGGACTTTTCGACATACTAGGACCGACGGTCTTCCCGACGGACTTTCAGCGGAGTATCGAAGGACTTTCCGAACGAACAGACTTTGCGACACACAAGCACACCAAAGTCCGACGGATTTGAACGACCGGTCTAGAATAAGGAAGTTCATAGCCAGTAGCCAATAGCTGCCCTAGCGTCGATTTTCGTCCATCGGACTAGCATACAGAAGAACGGATTTTTGAGTCAGTCGGAAAGATTTGAAACATGTTTTAAATCTAAAGTCCGTCTGATTTTTCGACAGCAAAGGTCCGATGAAGCCCACGCGCAATCGAATTGTCCGGCGGATTCTTTCCGTCGGACCTAGTCTGTCTAAAAGTCCGCTCGTGTGTACGCAGCATTACTGTAACTGGAAGTCTACTCCAAGCATCAACTACCATTTCAGAAAATAATACTTTTTTAAGATTAGTTTTGGACCCATAGTGTTCTGTTACACTAACAATTAACATAGACCTTTCCCCCTCTGCTTCCCCACCTGTAGCATCGCAATGTAGCATCAAAAAGGAAACAAAGCTCTCCTAAATTAAAATGCATACATTCACTTTGAGCTTTACCTTTACACTAATGTGATAAAATTTCAAACAGCAGACTTTGTTGAATATATTTTGGTGTAAATTTATGATGGTGCACAAATGACGTTGAATTGTGAAAGGTACAGTATTTTTTTTTTTGTATTTTTTTTTATACAACTCAAAGAAATAAAAATGTGTGTATCCAAATTTGCAACGGAATTAAATCCAACCTGTCCTGATAAAAAAATGGTAGACATCACCAAAACAGAAAACTGCTCTGAGACCCAAGGTGATATTCGTTACAATTCTGCTACGTTACATGAAAATCGCACTAATGTGATATCATTTTAATTAGCAGACTTTGTTGATTTTATTCTGTGGCAAATTGATGAGGGCGCGCGTAAATTATGTAAACATTGCGCTTGAAAAAAATAAAGGAACGTTTTTTTTTCCATCTATTAAATGTTCTGCCCTTGTTGTTTTAACTTTGGATCGTAAAAAATATTTTTTCTGCAAGTAAATACCTTATACAGCCCACTTCCTGTTTCTTGTCTGGTAAAAAGCCTAGGCTTATGACATCATGCACAGCTCTCTCTCTCTCCCACTCTCGTGAGAGTTTGCCAGGAAGAGATGAGTCATAAGAGGGCCAATGAGAGATGCAGAGCTGGAGGTGTGTCTCTGTGTAAATCCAGGAAGTGAACAGGCAGCAGCTTCAGCTGCCCACAGTTAAAATGGTTGCAGCCAGACTTAAGCCCCATACACACGGTCGGACTTTTTCATGGATTCTGTCCGATCGGACAATGTTGTTGAAAAATCAGACCGTGTGTATGCACCATCGGACAGTGTACATCGGATTGTCCGACGGACAAAGTCTTATCTCCTGCTGGAAAGATTTGCCGACAACACGGTCCGATCACACCAAATCCGATCGTGTGTACGGTTGTCCGACCGGACAAAGTGCTACGCATGCTCAGATCACATTACAAGACCAAAGCTATTGGCTACTAGCCTCTACGTAGTCCCGTCGTAGGCAACAATCGTCACCGCGTTCAGAATGATCGGATTTTCCGACAACTTTGTCTGACTGTGTGTACGCAAAACCAACATCAGACAAAGTATGACGGACATGGTCCGACGGACCTGGTCCGCGGATTGTCCGACCGTGTGTATGGGGCTTTAGTGGAGGGAGATTTCTGCAGCATTTTTGGCAAGTACAGAATCACTGTATATATATAAAATAATATGAAAAGTGGTTGGAGGGAAGCTTCAGAATGGCAAAGCTGTTTTTATTACAAATTATGTCAGCAGACTGCAGTGTGGCTCGGGGTTACTGCTAATGGTGCTGAAATTTAACCCAGAGCCATACTTGGGAAAACCGCCAAGGAGGTTAACTGACAATTGCGCGGTCGTGCGACGCTACACCCAAACAAAATTTACATCCTTTTTTTCCCACAAATAGAGCTTTCTTTTGGTGGCATTTTATCGCCTTTGCGGTTTTTATTTTGTTGCACTATAAACAAAAAAATAGCGACAATTTAAAAAAAAACTCAAAATGTTTTTCTCAGTTTGGCTGATATGTATTCTTCTACATATTTTTGGTAAAAAAAAATTGCAATAAGCGTATATTGATTCGTTTGCGCAAAAGTTATAGCATCTACAAAATAGGGGATAGATTTATAGCATTTTTTTATTATTATTATTATTTTACTAGTAATGGCGGCGATCTGTGATTTTTATCGGGACTGCGACATTATGGAGGACACATTGGACACTTTTGACACATTGGCAATATAAAGAGCGATCAGTGCTATACAAATGCACTGATTACTGTAAAAATGTCACTGGCAGGCAAGGGGTTAACACTAGGTGGCGATCAAGGGTTTAACTGTGTTCCCTGCTGCGTGTTTCTAACTGAAGGAGGAGCGGACTGGCTAGAGGAAGTGACGGATCATGGTTCCTAGCTAATAGGAACACACGATCTGTCACTCCTCTCAGAACAGAACAGGGATTTGTTTACACACACACTTCCTTGTTCTGCCTCTTGTGCTTGCGATCGCTCGTGGCCAGCGGTCATCACGACCATCGGCCATGAGCATCGGCACCCCCACTGTGCAGCTATCCCGACCCCACGAGCCGATATATAGCTACGACGGTTCGTGGGATCGCGCTGACCTGCCGCAGTAAAATAACGGCGGCTGGTCGGGAAGTGGTTAAAACAGCTGAGACAGAAAGACCATTTTTATTAATTCTAAAATAAAAATTGGTTTGTGTAGCAACCATATACAGTATGTGCTATCATTTTTTTTTTTTTTTTTACAATAGTGGAGTTATGCTTGAAAATATTGCAAGCTTCTGGTTGATATTATTTATGACATACTACAGGTACAGCTCCAAAAATGTGAATATCTTCTAAAAGTTAATTTATTTCAGTATTTACAATTCAAAAAGTAAAATATTATATAAATGCAATACACACAGAGTGTGAAAGCAGTTCTTTCTTTTAATTGTGATGATTATGGCTAGTGAAAACCCCAAATTCAGTATCTCAGAGAATTAGAATATTACATAAGACCAATAAAAAAGGATTTGTAATACAGACATGTGGACTTACTGAAAGTATGTCCATGTACAGTACAGTATGCATGCAATACTTGGTCGGGGCTCCTTTTGCATTAATTACTGCATCAATGCGGCATGGCATGGAGGCTATCAGCCTGTGGCACTGCTGAGATGTTATGGAAGCCCAGGTTGGCTTTGGTAATGGCCTTCAGCTTGTCTGCATTGTTGGGTCTGGTGTCTCTCATCTTCCTCTTGACAATACCCCACAGATTCTCTATGGAGTTTAGGTCAGGCTAATTTGCTGGCCAATCAAGCACAGTGATACCATGATCATTAAACAAGGTCTTGGTACTTTTGGCAGTGTAGGCAGGTGCCAAGTCCTGCTGGAAAATGAAAATAAGCATCTCAATAAAGCTGGTCAGCAGAGGGAGGTATTAAGTGCTCTAGAAATTCTTGGTAGAGGGCTGCACTGACTTTGGTTCTGATAAAACACAGTGGACCAACACCAGCAGCATTGAACCTCATGCAACTTGATTCTGTGGCTCTCCACCATTTCTCCAGACTCAGGGACCTAAATTTCAAAATTTACTTTCATCCGAAAAGAGGACTTTGGACCACTGAGCAACAGCCCAGTCCATTTTTTCCTTAGCCCAGGTAAGACGCTTATGACATTGTCTCTGGTTCAAGAGTGTCTTGACACAAGAAATGCAACAGTTGTAGCCCATGTCCTGAATATGCCTGTGTGTGGTGGCTGTTGAAGCACTGACACCAGCCGTAGTCCACTCCTTGTGAATCTCCACCAAATTCTTGAATGGCCCTTGCTTCACAATCCACCCAAGGCTGCGGTTATCCCTGTTGCTTGTGCACCTTTATCTACCACACCTTTTCCTCCCACTCAACTTTCTATTAATATGCTCAGGTACAGCACTCTGTGAACAGCTAGCTTCTTTAGTAATGACCTTTTGTGACTTACCCTCCTTACCCTCCTTGTGGAGGGTGTCATTTACTGTCTTCTGGACAACTGTCAAGTCAGTAGTCTTCCCCTATGATTATGTAACCTACTGAACCTGACTGAGAGATCATTTAAAGGCTCAGGTGTTTTGAGTTAATTAGCAGATTAGTGTGACACCATGAGTCTACAATATTAAACCTTTCACGCCGACCACACACATATATGGGGCCTCACAGAAGCGCGTTTGGAGTGTGCCGCACAGCGTGCTCCTACCACACAGACTGGGTTCTCCTTGAAAGCCCCGGGTCTCGTACTAACGATCGTGACCCAGGATGGCTGGTTCCAGGTTACCTGATCGCTGTGATAGCCTCTGATTAGCTATCACAGTGATCAGTCACTGTGGACCCACACCTGGGTTTCCTTCCTCTTCTGAATGAAGCGCATGATACATTGCATCCTGTTTTTTCCTCTTCTTGCAGTGTGTAAAAAAGAAATCAAATAAAAATTCAAAATAAAGAATAAAAAATAACATGATTAAGGTTGCCAGGGTTAGTGTTAGAGCCAAGGTCAGGGTCAAAGGTCAAGGTCAGCGCCAAAGGTCACAGTCAGCATATTTTGTGTAGAATAAAAAAAAAATTGGTATCAGTGTCAGCGTGTTTTAGGCAGGATAAAAAGAATGCACACCATTCTTTCTGGGCTGTACTACAGGTACAAACAACAACTAACATACACATATGTGGTATCACTGCTATCTTCATCAAGAGATGGAGAATTCATCTTTTTTTTTTTTGTACTATTTTGGGACAGTTTTCCTTTCATAATAAAAGAAAAATTATCTGAGATATCCATTACTATTTACCAAAAAAAAAAAAAAAAAAAATACCAATTTGTCCTGAAAAAAACAAAGTATAATCCACCTGGATACACTAAGTAGTTGTGATGATATGTACAGTTTGTCAACGTCAAAGTTGCAAAATTGAGCTTAAATTTTTAGATTTGTTTTACCCTTAGGTGTGAAGGGGTTAAACTTCTTCACAAAAATCAAATTTTCTGAGATACTGACTCTTGTATTTTCACTAGTTATAAGCCATAATCCTCAAAATTAAAAGAAAGAAATGCTTAAAATATATCACTCTGTGTGTAATGAATCTATATAATATATGAGTTTCACTTTTTTGAATTGAGTTACGGAAATAAATTAACTTTTTGATGATATTCTATTTTTTTGAGATGCACAAATATGGTGTTTATTGTGGAAAGAAGAAAACTCAGCTAAGTTCAGGTCTATAACAAAGTAAAGGTTCACAACAAAAATACTAATTCATGAAATAAATGTTTACAGTAGTTAAATAACACCATCAAACTAAAATATAGTTATATCAAGTTATATTAACTGAACATTTAGGTGAGGAAAATATGAACACGTTTCAAATATATCAAACTGATGCCTTTATAACATTTAATTGCAGATTTTCATAATCTTCTATGGAATTTTTTTCCAATTTTTTGGTATATTATTCTCTCCAATTTATGAATAACACACATGAATAAAGTCTGCAGAGCTATTTAAAACAGAAGCAAAGACAAGGGAATGCCATGTCCAATCATATCAAAACCCGCTGTTCTCCTAATATTATTAAAAGTCTGGAAAAAGACGTAAAAAGAACACAGTTATTTTCAGAATGATTAGCTGGATTCCCTTATCCCAAAGCCTTTCTTTGAAGCATTAGCATCTGGATGATCTTACTTCACACATTTCTAAAGAGGTCTCACTACACTTACACAAGAAAAGTCTCCGCAAATTAATTTAAACGCTATTCCAGGGGATAAGGATAATCCTAATTAACTTTTTGCCAGTTATTTGATTTCCGGCCTAACTGCCAACAATGCAGATCTGCCAGCATCACTCTTGTTTCTTTATCAGCATCTCTTCAGCTCTGCATTCAAGCACAAACACATTTCCTTATCTAGGACTTACCAAGCAATCCAACTAGCCGGTACAAGTCATAGGAAGATGGCTGGTATTTGCACAGTAATATCTCTCCATATTTTAGACACTGTCCATTAAAACAACAAACACTGGTCATTTGAACTAGTGGCGCTCTAAAGCAATGGCTTCTAAGCAATAAGCAAATAGAGAACACCATCAGAGCAAAAAAAGCAGAAACCAAATAAGGTACCGCTCCTATGGACAAATGTTTCAAAATATTTTTCTATGCCTACCTTGTTTAGCATTTCTTTTCCAATTATTTTTATTAAGGTTATAAACCATACAGATATGAAACCGTACAATACAGTATAAAGAAGTACCGGTACATGATACCATTATTGACATACAGCATTGGTCGTTAAGGAACCGGTATAGCACGACTGTATGACTATAATTCTGAAGAACAAAAGGTACATCCTCTAAAAAGGAACTGCATGGACCATGGGTCATCTCAGGCATGAATCGATCATGGTAGCTGGTCATTATGTTTGAATAAACAGCCTGCAAACGGAGAATGGGACCAATGGCGGTCGACCAGTGGTCCTACATCACTCCCCAAACTACCAAAGGGTTTAATAAGTAGGAAAAAGAGGAAAAGGGCAAGAAAAGGAAGGAGAAAGGGATAAAGGAGGAAAAAAGGGGAAAGAGACAGCGAGCCTCTCCTGGTCCTCAGATCTGATGAGGCTGTCCCCATCAGGTAGGTGGTCCAAGGGTCTCAGTTTTTTTCAAATTGGGGAAGCTTGTCCTGCAGGATAGCATAGATGTATTTGTTTAACATTATCCAGGACAACTTGTACTTTAGGAGGTCAAAAGATAGCACCAGGGATTTCCAGGATCTAGCAATCGTTATTCAGGCTGCTGTAAAAATGAAAGAAATTAGGCATTGGGTGGGTCTCAAGCCTTGCTGCTGTTTAGCTACTGGGGTAGTCCGGAAACAAGGGAATTACCAGGCCTTGCTGCCCTCTAGCAACAGGGGTAGTTCGGAAACAAGGAAAGTGCCAGATCTTGCTGCCCTCTAGTGACTAGGGCAGTCCGAAAACAAGGGAAGTGCCAGGCATTACTGCTGTCTAGCGACTGGGGTAGTCTGGAAACAAGGTAAGTGCCTGACCTTGATGCCCTCTAGTGACTGGGGCAGTCCAGAAACAAGGGAAATGCCAGGCCTTGCTGCCCTCTAGAGACTGATGTAGTTCAGAAACAAGGAAAGTGCCAGGCCTTGTGGCCTTCTAGCAACTAGGGTAGTCTGAAAACAAGGGAAATGCCGGGCCTTGCTGCTGTCTAGTGACTGGGGTAGTCTGGGAGCAAGGGAAGTGCCAGGCCTTGCTGCTCTCTAATGAAGTGGGGTAGTCCAGAAACAAGGGTAATGCCAGACCTTGCTGCCCTCTAGGGACTGGGGTATTCTGGAAACAAGGGAAGTGCCAGGCCTTGTTGCCCTCTAGTGAAATGGAGTTGCTCAGAAACAAGGGAAGTGCCAGGCCTTGCTGCCCTTGTTTTCTCACACATATTGGACCTGGTGGAAAATAATGGGTGTCCATGGTGTATACTCCAAGATACCCAACTCTGAAAAGACCTGTTCACTTTGGACGTGTTGGTGAGCCCATAAGGCTTACCCTTACCTCACAGTGGAATCGTACCCCCTTACCTCACACTAATCTTGATTAACCATTGAAGCCTATGATTATAGAGTACCGTATTGAATATTTAGTGTTTCTCTTTATATGAATGTTTCTCAAAACTCTTATTTTCTAACCCAAATGAACCCCCCCTTTTTTGTTTCACCCTGATAAAACAACAATTTTTTTCTTATTTATCTCTGTTCTTTTATGTGATTGTTTTTCTTCTTCTATATATTTGACTTTCTTTTTATCATACTAGATTCTGTAGTTGAGAAAACTTTGAATAAAAAGATATTTGAACTAAAATAGATTTTTACCCTATCTTAAAGTGGTTCTATAATCATTTGACATTTTTTTTCTTTTACCTTAATGCATATGCTTGATTAAATGAAAAAACTTTCCACTAGCTGTTTTCCCCCCTTCCAAATACTTACTTGAGCCTTTTCTCATTTAAGAAACACTTACCACTTGTTCAGTTTATAAGTGCAGTCTCTGGGTTGCTCTCCACTGCTTCTGGTCTTCTGGTCAGGGAGCGCTCATTCATAACTTCATGCAGTATCCACTGATCCCCCTCCTTGGGACTACTAACACATTTGCCCCATCATCTCCCTCCAGCTATCTGTGCACGTTGGTGTATGTTGTGGTCTTTCTCACTGGAATGCACACACAAAGGTAGCTCCATGGGAGCCTGTAGAAGAAGGAAACCATCCAAGAAGAGGAAACCAATGGCAGTGATCTTTGGACCTACTGAATTAGGAATAAAGTGAAGCTTTTAATGAAGACAAAGCAGCAAACAATATAAGAGCCCAAAGACAGCTTCTATAATTACTAATAAAATGTTAGGGTTTTGTAATGCATTCAACTTTTATAACTGGGTTTTCATATAAGTTGAAGAAAATTCTGCAAACAACACAAGATCTAAACATTGTCTGACCCAGGCTGCGTCGTGCCAGAGAGAAGCATCTACATCTGTGGCCTGTAATTCTGTTGGAAATTCTGATGTAAGAGCCTTGTGGGAATGGACAGGTAAAACCTTAAAAAACAGCTTATGTTCTCCTGGTTGATGGGTGACCCAAACTACAATTGGTGAAAATGTCAAATTAAGTACATGCCTAGGCAGAAAAACCTGTTGCAGCACAATACACTGCAAAACCAAGCACTCTGGGGCAACTTGGTAAATATGCAGTGGCAACATAAATTATTAGAGCAGGTCATAAGAAATTAGGCTGTTCTCACATATTTGTCTACATAATGGAAATAACATATAGAATGTAGGTGTGAAGCAAATTAAGCTAAACTAACTTCATTCAATGCAAAGCTTGCTATACCTTGCACTAATTTTAACTGAAATGTATTCAGTGGGCGACCCTACTTGCCCAGCTCTGTTCAACAAATTCAATCCTTTAACTGACTTGAAAATGTTTGTGGTGTTTTGGGGGCGTCGGCAGTAAAGCGCCGCTATTTTTAGTGTATACACCGCTCCTACGGAGCTGCAAAGATGCTGCTTGCAGGACTTTTTTTACCGTCCTGCAAGCGTACCGCTCCAGTGTGAAAGCACTTGGGCCTTCACACTGGAGTAAGAGAAGAGGCTCTTAACAGGCGCTATGCAAGCCCTATTTTTAGCGCTGTAGCGCCTATAAAGTGCCTCCAGTGTGAAAGCAGCCTTACGTTCAGCCTGCAGATTGAGCGAAAGAAATCTAATAGTGCATGGCCAGCTTAAGGTTGGCCATAGACAGGGAAAAGTTTCCCTAGGAAAGGTGAGGACATATGCTTGTATGCAACCTCCTGCAGTTTACGCTAAAGTAGACCTGAACACAAAAAGTGAATATTTGCTTTGGTATTGTGCACATTCAGAAATGTTCCCTATGTCTAAGCAGCATGTAGCATTGCGGCGCTGAACAGTGCATTGCAAGCCCTGATTGGCTGAAGCAGTGAAAGCTTCAGCCAATCAGGGCACACAGCACTGTCAGAGTCATGATTGGACACTGTCATCATGACTTTATCTAATTATGGCTCATTCCCACCCCGCAGTAAGAAAGTATTCTTTCAATGGTAGCCATAGGTGATTTTGGCGTGGAGAGAGATAGAACAGGACTCTGTTCAGTACTATTAGTTAGTTAGTGTGCTATACTGTGCTATTTTGCTTCAATTGTTAGTGTAGAATATTAGTTTAGTGTCAGTTCTGTGTGCGTTACTGCCATTTTAACGCCATATAGTTCTGTGTGCGTTACTGCCAGTTTAGCGCCATATAGCTTTGTGCGTTACTACTAGTTTAACACCATTTACTTCTGTGTGCGTTACTGCCAGTTTAACGCCATATAGTTCTGTGTGCGTTACTGCCAGTTTAGCGCCATATAGCTTTGTGCGTTACTACTAGTTTAACGCCATTTACTTCTGTGTGCGTTACTGCCAGTTTAACGCCATATAGTTTTGTGCGTTACTGCCAGTTTACAGTCATTTACTTTTGTGTGCGTTACTGCCAGTTTAATGCCATATAGTTCTGTGCGTCACTGTACGTTTGGCGCATTATATTGCAGTATATTATAGTGTATCCGTGGAGTACTCAAATTAAAGTGCACCAAACACCTCTTTACATTGATTAAAGTGCATCTATGTACAGAATTCAACTTCTTCTTTACATTTGCTTATAAGCACCGCCCCCTCTCTCCCAATAATGTCTGAGAGGACAACAAGGAGAGGCAGACATTCCCTTGGCAATGTAAGGGGGCCAGCAACCAATGTCCTCAGGCAGGGCATCATTTTCTCTGTTTAGTGAGTTTGCCTGTGCTATCCAGCCACAGCATGCAGAGGAGGTGGTGGACTGGCTTACTAAACCTTCCACATCCTCCTCATCCTCTGTCACGCAAGCAGAGACAAGTGTGCAGTTCTCTGCAGTTGCCAGAGTGGATAAACCTGCCTCCTTGTGCACATCTATTCCTGCCATAGCCCCAACATCAGCCATTGAGGAGTCAGCTGAGTTATTTGACCACAGCGTCAGCCACTTGCCCTTGATGATGCCCAGCCATTACTGGATTCAGATGTTGATTTTGAGGTTGAGGATGACAGGAACATGAGCCTAGAGCGAGGGAGGAACACTGGTAGACAAATTGGCTTTCATGTTCCCCAAGCCGCAGCGTATTGCCAAGTTGTCTCCAGTGGTAATGATGAAGATGGAGGAGATGGAGATGATGATGATGAGGTCACTGATGCGACTTGGGTGCCATATAGAGCAGAGGAGGAAACTGAAGGTTAGGTGGCACAACCCCAAAGGGGCTGACATCAAGAAAGAGTAGAGAGCAGCCACCCTATTCCATCACATTCTGCAGCTGTTATCTCCCGACTCACTCCCCAAAGCTCAGCTGTCTTGGCCTTTTTCAGCACATCTGCAGCAGATCGCACTGTTGCTATCTGCAAACTGTGTCTCAGGCACATCAAATGTGGCAAAAACACCAACCATTTGGGTACCACATGCTTTAATAAGACATTTAACGTCTAGCCCGTTGGCAAGAGCACCTAAAAGCCACACAAATGGGGCACAAATCTGTCCCTCCTCCTCCTCCTTACCCACTTCAGTCTGCCCCTGCTATAACGAGTCATTACCTGTCAGCAGCCTCCACTGACAGGGATGATGGTATAGCACAGGGTGTCCCAGGTCCAAGCAGCACATCTGCCAGCAGCACACCACCAGCTGTAGCTGGCAAATTTCTCTGCCCCATCTGCTGCAGTGGAAACAAAATACAGTTCCTGCCACCCACATGCCCAACGTCTAAATGCAAGCTTGTCAAAGCTGTTGGCTCTCCAACTTCTGCCTTTCAGCCTGGTGGATTCTGCCCCCTTCTGTGAATTTGCACAATGTGCTGTACCACAATGGCAGGTCGCTACTCCTTTTCATGTAAGGCCGTTCCATCTCTCTACCATAACGTGGAAGGGAATGTTCTGGCATCATTGGGCCAGGCAGTCAGCCGTAAAATCCACCTTACTGCTCACAGGTGGTCCAGCAAGCATGGACAGGGACGATATATTTTGTTTACAGCACACTGGGTAACGCTACTTGCAACTCGAAAGGATGCAGGACAGGGCTCGGTGCTGCAGCTTTTTTTGCCCCCACATCTCCATACAGCTGGTGGTGATGATGCCAGACCTGTGAGCTCTACCTCCTCCTCCTCCGCCACTTCCATTCCCTTCTCTGCAGAAGGCTAAAAGGTCAGGCTAAAAGGTGCCATGCAGTGCTTCAGCTGGTGCATTTAGGGGACAGGAACCACACCGGAGCAGAGATTCTTGCAGCTATGCAGGGACAGGCCCAGAGGTGGTTCACACAATGCCAGCTGGAGCCAGGAATGGTGGTGTGCAATAATGGCTCAAACCTCCTGTCTTCCCTTAGACAGGGAAAGTTGACACATGTGCCATGCCTGGCACATGTTCTCAATTTGGTGATGCAGCGTTTCCTAAATACATACCTAGGGTTGCAAGATGTGCTAAATCTGGCCAGAAGAGTCTGTAGTTATTTCAGGCAGTCATACACAGCCAGTGCTCGGTTGGCTGAAATTCAGCGGGAAATCCACCTGCCTGTAAACTGCCTGATTTGTGACATGCCCACCAGGTGGAACTTGACATTGTCAATGCTGCAGCGGCTATACATGCAGCAGAGGACCGTCAACGAGTACCTGTGCAAATACGGCACGACAGGCTCAGGCCACCTCTGCTTTTTTTCCCCACGCCAATGGCTGATCATTAAGGATGCATGCACTGTTTTGTCACTATTCGACGAGGCCACAAGGATGGTGAGACATGACAGTGCATGCATTGTGATACAATCCCTGTTGTGTTCCTGCTGTAGCAGACTCTGCATAGCATTATGGACAGGACACTGGAGGCAGAGCAGCAGGAGGAAGAGGAGGACTGCCTTTCCTCTTAAGGCCCACTTTATCCAGACACCATCATTCCTATGTCACAGAACACACAGGAGGAGAGAGGGGAGGAGGATGAAGAGGAGGATTCTGGCTTCAAAGAAGAGGAAGACATGCGTCAATCTGTAAGTGATTGCTACCCCAGGACGGTCTCAGAACTCACCCCGTCCCCACAGAGAGTGCAGAAGATAAAGCCTCTTGAGGACACATTAAAGAGGATTTTATTGAACGTTTTTCCTGACTCCAGTAGGTTACAGTGTCGTGGAAAAAGTTGTTTTGAGTCTTCTGTTGGTCAAGATAAGAGCGTTGGAGAAGGTGTCCGTCTAAGTGAGGCATTTTGTAATTTTTTTAGTCCTCCCCACCCAGGGCTGTCAGCTTCCACATCCCATTGGCAGCATCTGCATCACATGGTGGACGATTACCTCAGGGCCAAAACAGAGATGGAGAGCTTTCTAGCTGACGATCCATTGACTTATTGGGTCATGAGAATAGACCACTGGCCAGAACTTGCCCAGTATGCTATTGAGTTGCTGGTCTGCCCTGCATCCAGCGTGCTTTTAGAATGGGCATTCATTGCTGCAGGAGGTTTTGTTACTGATCATAGAACGCATCTGTCCACAAACTCCGTGGACCGTTTGACTTTTATAAAAATGAATCAGTCCTGGATTACCAGCTATGAAGCCCCTGATGCCGATGTCACTGATTAAGACTTTTTGGGATGTGGAATCTCTGCAGGACTTAGAGGCTGCATAGCTTTGAGGGTGATCAATTATTTCATCTGGAAGAATGTTTTTGGTATAGGTTTCATGGGCACAATTAACACCCAAAGACCAATTTTTCAGCAATTGCAATTTTTTTTGCCTTCATCAAGAGCACCTAACCATAGGGTTATGGTGGAAAGGCGCCCCCGACACCCAAAAAGTAATTTTTCGGCACCTGTTTGACAGGTGCATATCATTGCAATTTTTTACAGCGAGGCCAATTCTTGCTTTCATCAAGAGTACCTCTATAGGGTTATGGTTGGAAGGCGACACCTAAAGACCAATTTTTCTGTACCTGTTTGACAGGTGCATATCATTGCAATTTTTTACAGCAAGGCCAATTCTTGCTTTCATAAAAATTTTCCTCTATAGGGTTACGGTGGAAAGGCGCCATCAACACCCAAAGACCAATTTTTACTTTTACCTGTAACTTTTATACAAAGTCAAAATGACACCAGAATGTATCCAAAAAATCTCTAATCTTTTTCCCTGTGCACTACATTGTGGCCTCATCATACACACTGGCTCCCCAGCTGTTGCTGAGCAAAATAAAGGCTTGCAGGGAAAATTTCATTTTTTTGGCTTTATAAATTCAATTATTGCTGCAGCAGATTCTAGACATGGTACAGATCTGCCACTTTACAGGTAGACTAAGGGGACCCCCCAGGCACTATATTGGAAGTTTTTCACAAACAATTTTCTTATTGATACATGTCCCCCAGGGCAGAACCCGGACCCCTATAACCATTGTATGCCCAATTACTTGCAAATACTAAGCCTTGAAAATGGGCACTTTTGATTTTTGACGTTTGGGTCTCATTAACTTTAACCACTTCAACCCCGCCCACTGTCAGATGACGTCCACAAGGTGGATCTCCCATCCTGTGTGGACATCATATGACGTCCTCCCATTCCCGACCGTTTAGGGGGTGCTCGAGTGCAGCCCGCCACGCGCGCGTGCCCACGGCGTCGTTCGGGTCACGGTGCGCGTGCCCGGCGGCCGCGATGTCCACCGGCCACCAGCGATTGCCCGGGAATACAGCAGGATCGTGGATCTGTGTGTGTAAACACACAGATCCACATCCTGTCAGTGGAGAGAAGACCGATGGTGTGTTTCCAGTACAGAAGAGCACCGATCGGTCTCCTCCCCTTGTGAGTCCCCTCCCCCCACAGTTAGAATCACTCCTATAGGGAATATATTAACCCCTGCAGCGCCCTAGTGTTAACCCCTTTCCTGCCAGTCACATTTACACAGTAATCAGTGCAATTTTATAGCAACAATCGCTGTGTAAATGTGAATGGTCCCAAAAATGTGTCAAAAGTGTCCGAAGTGTCCGCTGCAATGTCGCATTCACAAAAAAAATCGCAGATCGCCACCATTACTAGTAAAAAAAAAATGCAATAAATCTATCCCCTATTTTGTAGACGCTATAACTTTTGCGCAAGCCAATCAATATACGCTTATTGTGATTTTTTTAACCAAAAATATGTAGAAGAATACGTATCGGCCTAAACTGAGTAAAAATTATTATTTATTTTTTTTTTAAATGGGATATTTATTATAGCAAAAAGTAAAAAATATTGTGTTTTTTTCAAAATTGTCGCTCTTCTTTTGTTTATAGCGTAAAAAATAAAAAACGCAGAGGTGATCAAATACCACCAAAAGAAAGCTTTGTTTGTGGGAAAAAAAGGACGTCAATTTTGTTAGGGTGCAACGTCGCACGACAGCGCAATTGTCAGTTAAAGCGACGCAGTGCCGAATCGCAAAAAGTGCTCTGGTAAGGAAGGGGGTAAAATCCTCCGGGGCTGAAGTGGTTAATGGGGTTCGTTATTCTGGTCTGAACTTTTGCGGTGTTTGGAAGTTCTGGTGCGACCCGAAAAGGGGTCCATTCGGCCCATCCCTAATAGGTAACAGGGAAGGTGAGTCTTAAGCCCCATACACACGGTCGGATTTTCCGATGGATTCTGTCCTATCGGACAATGTTGTCGGAAATTCCGACCGTGTGTAGGCACCATCGGACAGTTTCCATCGGATTGTCCGACGGACAAAGTTCTATCTCCTGCTGGATAGATTTTCTGACAACAAAGTCCGATCATACCAATTCCGATCGTGTGTAGCGAATTCCGACCAGACAAAGTGCCACGCATGCTCAGATCACATTACAAGACCAAAGCTATTGGCTACTAGCCTCTACGTAGTCCCGTCGTACGCAACAAACGTCACCACGTTCAGAATGATCGGATTTTCCGACAACTTTGTCCGACCGTGTGTACGCAAAACCAACATCGGACAAAGTACGACGGACATGATCCGACGGACCTGGTCCTCGGATAGTCCGAGCGTGTGTATGGGGCTTTAATGTGGGTGCGATCCATTACTGGCACAGTGTGCAAACTTTTCCCTTTCATCTCTACTAGGAAAATATTTAATTACTGCAAGTCTTTATAGTCTTGCATGCACTCAGAGTTAAGAATAGAATTTGCAAAATTTAGCGCATTAAACCATCTTCAAACAAGACCTCGGCTGCATGCCTTTATGAAATAAGCTATGAACAGAGCATTTGTCCTGGCATTAAACCCATTATCTTAGAAGCCTCAGTTTGAATCCTGTTCTGTAGTCTGATACAGATGAAACAGCATGTTCTGTGAACTTTGCACATGGAATCTTCAATTAGTTGTGACTGACAGCTCCTAGAAGTGAGATGAATGACAGCAATGTCTTGTGTCTGTGTACAGAATCTTTGTCATTTTTCAGGACCAGCTTCCATTAGGCTGAACACAGATTCCGAGGCATTGGCAGCCCTGAGACTGAAATTACAGATGTCTCTAAGGCAAACACTATGGTGAAATACTAAGTCCAGTGGACAAGAGATGCCTGTTGCTACTAGCCATGGGTTTTTTGTCAAATTTAAAACTTTTGCATCCTCTGGTCATGGTGTTCACTTATATGAAACAGCTACTGTGACCCATACAACTATTCCTCTCACTGACACAAATGATGGGGCATTATTCCTTCCACTGACACCAATAATGGCGCATTATCCCTCCTTCTACTAACCACATGAACTTTGTAATATTTGTACTCCTACTGAACACCAAGCCTGAAATATTGTTTACTCCCAATGATCCTGGGGCATTTTCTACTTCTACTGGCCACAGTCCAGCCACCCTACAGTCTGAAGGACAGTAAACTGGCCCTTTGCTTAGAAGGCCTTTGCCTTTGGAGGCCCCTGTTGTAGAGGGTGAGAGTAATATAAATGGAACCACTTTGAGCGTTATGGGAAACATATTAAATATTTAACAGGGCGCATACACAACACAGCTACATACGTCACACTTCAGTTTTTTTTTGTAGGAAACAAATTAAGAGGCTTATGAATTGCAGTTACCAATGGCAATCAATTAATCATAAGTTATCTGCTGATAGCTGATTGCTTATCCTGCTTCCTATGGGGGCACTGGATGAAGAGGAGGACTCGAAAAGAAGAGGTTCACTTTGCAAAACCATTGCACAGGGTGGGTAAGTATGACGTGTTTATTATTTTAGTAAAACAAAAAACAAAGCTTTGCAAACACTTTAAACCCTGAAGGCCTCTATGGGGGCCACATTTTGAAACTGGCAGCAGATCCATAAGATTCTGTATCCCTTGGGGGCTAAGTCTTCTCTGCAATCCCCATTATGTGTGTTGCTATAGGCATTTGTATAGTGACTTTATTGCAATAATATAGAGTTTAGATTTAGTAACAGCATGTCCACAGAAGGCCTCTTCCCCCTCCATTGATATGTAAATAAACCAGATAGCCAGGTTTTTGAAGATGAGTTGGTGTTTGCAGGAAGTGGGTGGGAGGGGCATGGAGAGGGTTTGAAAGAGACACGTGTTTTGGGACAGAGGGAGAGTGGTGTTTGGAGGAGAAAGAGGAAACACATGGTTTGCAGGAGGTGGACTGAGCAAAGGACCATAGAGGACATCTTGACCCCTAAGTTGAGTAATTGTTTAGTTTGCTTAATGTGCACATATTATACATGCTTATATGTGTAGGCATATATTTTGTAAGCTATAAGTTGTGTTGTATTGTTCATCCTACAGTTTGTATGTGCAGATTTTTCCTTGTTTAGTAAAGCATTGATACACTTCGGAAGTCTAAGCTTCCTTGGTTTTACCACAAGAACTTGTTAGATAAATGCAAGCATTACATTATGGCTTAAGCCTAAGTTCCCAGAATTTTTGGATATCCCAGACCTAGCAATCTAGGCTACTAAGTGGGGTCAAAACCTCAGAGATATTTTGCAAAGTTGTACACAAAATGGTATGACATTTAAGAACCTGGAGGAATGTTTCCCTCTGCCTAATATCTATGTATTTGCAGTGCCCTAAAAAAGTATTCATACCCCTTAAAATTTTCCACATTTTGTCATGCTAGTACAAAAAAACGCAAATGTATTTTATTGGGATTTTATGTGATAGACCAACATAAAGTGGCATATACAGTAATTGTGAAGTGGAAGGAAAATAATAAATGGTTTTCATTTTTTTTTTTTACTCAATACTTTGTAGAACCACCTTTCGCTACAGTTACAGCTGCAAGTCTTTTTGGGGATGTCTCTACCAGCTTTGCACATCTAGAGAGGGACATTTTTCCCATTTTTTTTTTTTTTGCAAAATAGCTCAAGCTCTGTCTTTTCACAGATTCTCATTTGGGTTTAGGTCTGGACTTTGACTGGGCCAATCTAGCAAATGGATATGCTTTGATCTAAACCATTCCATTGTAGCTCTTGCTGTATGTTTAAGGTTGTTGTCCTGCTAGAAGGTGAACTCTGCCCCAGTGTCAAGTCTTTTGCACACTCTAACAGGTTTTCTTCTAAGATTGCCCTGTATTTGGCTCTATCCATCTTCCCATCAACTCTGACCAGCTTTCCAGTCCCTGCTGATAAAAACCATCCCCACAACATGATGCTGCCACCACCAAGTTTCACGGTGGTGATGGTGTTTTCAGGGTGATGTGCAGTGTTAGTTTTCAGCTACACATAGTGTTTTGCTTTTAGGCCAAAAAGTAAAATTTTGGTCTCATCTGACTTGTTTGTTGTGTCCCCCCACATGGCTTCTCACAAACTGCAAACGGGACTTCTTATGGCTTTCTTTCAACAATAGCTTTCTTTTTGCCACTCTTCTATAATAGCCAGATTTGTGGAGTGCAAGACTAATGCCACGTACACACGACCGGTCTTTCCAGCAGACTAGGTCCGACGGTCTTCCCGACAGACTTTTGGCGGAGTTCCGATGGATTTTCCGAACAAGCAGACTTGCACACACACGAACGGACTTTCCGGCAGACTGGGTCTGACGGTCTTCCCGACGGACTTTTGACAGAGTTACGACGGACTTCCAAATGAACAGACTTGCATTTTGAACGTGACTCCAGGTACGACGGGACTAGAAAAGGAAGTCAATCTCGCCACTTTTATCGGCGAGATTGACACCTTGCGAGCCCCATTGCGGGAGCCGGTGCCTGGTATGGATTTTATGGGGAACCCCCTACACCGAAAAAACGGCGTAGGGGTCCCCCCAAAGTCCATACCGGACTCATATCTGAGCATGCAGCCCGGCCGGTCAGGTAAGGGGGTGGGGACGAGCGAGCGCCCCCCCCCCGAACTGTACCAGGCTGCATGCCCTCAACATGGGGGGTGGGTGCTTTTGGGAAGGGGGTGCCCTGCGGCCCCCCACCCCAAAACACCTTGTCCCCATGTTGATGAGGACAAGGGCCTCTTCCTGACAACCCTGGCCATTGGTTGTCGGGGTCTATGGGTGGGGGGCTTATCGGAATCCGGGAGCCCCCTTTAATAAGGGGGCTCCCAGATCCCGGCCCCCACCCTATGGGAATAAGTATGGGGTACAGCGTACCCCTACACATTCACCTGGGGAAAAAGTGTCAATAAAAAAAACACACTAGACAGGTTTTTAAAGTAATTTATTAGGCAGCTCCGGGGGTCTTCTTCCGACTTTTCCACGCTTTCCGGTTCTTCTCCTGCTCTCTGGCCTCTTCTCCCGGTCTCTGGTTCTTCTCCCGATCTCCGGCATCTTCTCCCAGTCTCCGGTTCTTCTCCGCGCTCTGCGGCCTCTTCTGCAGGGCTCCTCCGCTATCTTCTTCCAGCTCTTTTACTAGCGTTGGTCTGGTCTTCTCCTTCGTCGTCGTCTTCTTCTTCCTTCTTCTGTTTTTCCGATGTTGACACAACGCTCTCTCTCCCGCTGTAATGCTGTGTACACGGTGCGCAATGACTTTTATAGGCATTGGGTTGGGTCACCGGGTGATGTCAACGGCCGACGGCCAGGGTTGTCGGGAAGAGGCCCTTGTCCTCATTAACATGGGGACAAGGTGCTTTGGGGTAGGGGGCCGCTCCCCACCCCCTTTTCTGACCGGCCGGGCTGCGTGCTTGGTTAAGGGTCTGTTATGAACTTTTGAGGGACTCCCACGCTGTTTTTTCGGCATAGGGGGTTCCCCTTAAAATTCACACCAGACCTAAGGGACATTGTCGCTTATCCCTCATGCTCGCTGCAATAGGAAAATGTGTTTTTCCTATTGCAGCGAGCACGACATGCACAGTACCCTGCAGCCCAAAACCAGCGCGATCAAACATTCTCAGGTGCTGTAGCTGTCCTTGCGTTGTATTTGGTCCGTCCAGCATACAGACGAACAGGCTTCCCATAGGAACTGGGTCCGGTGGAGTTCCGGAAGATTTAAAACATGTTCTACTTCTAGGTCCATCTGATTTTTTTTAAAAAGGTCAGATGAAGCCCACACACGATCGGAATGTCCGACGGCATCGCTCTGTCCGACCTATTCCGCCGGAAAGTCTGGTCATGTGTAGGCGGCGTAATAGTTGTCCTGTGAACATATTCTCCTACCTGAGCTCCTATCTCTGCAGCTCCTCCAGAGTTACCATGGCTGCTTCTCTGATTAATGCTCTCCTTGCCTGGGCTGTCAGTTTTGGTGGACGGCCATGTCTTGGTATGTTTGCAGTTGTGCCATACTCTTTCCATTTTCAGATGATGGATTGAACAGTGCTCCATGAGATGTTGTTAGAGAAATGAGATGCTTATTTTATAATCATTTAATGAATGCTTGCATGAGATTGCTTAGAAATAGAATAATTTCAAGTTACACAGAGTTGTTTTGAGTCCTTGAAATGCATATAAATCACAGAGATAAGATAGTTAATTTTTAGTTCACTAATTAGATTGACAGCAGTTGAGCTACAGTCTGATAAGATAAGAACATCTTATACAGGTGGTTTAGAAATAATTATGTGGAATATGGGAAAGTTATGTACAGTACATTAATTAAGTTTGACAGGGTCAAACAAAGGCCCTAAAAGTGCCCTCATTAAAACTGTTAAAATACATTGGATAGAGTAGTTAGCTTTGTGTGTGTGTGTGTATATATATATATATATATATATATATATATATTATATTTTTTTTTTTTTTATGTAGATAATACAGTACTTTTTTGTGAGACCAATGTATGCATACATACACATAGGATTGTATAGTGAAAAACAATTCTCCCAAAGTCGTAAAACTCTTTTCCTTGAAGTTGGTGAAGTCTTATCAGGACAAGGAGGGTTTGATTTAACACAGCTGGGTGCCATATTGTCTCTACACAGGTGTTTTTAATTGGACAAAAACAGTTATAAATCACTTTAATGAACATATAGGAATTCTGGGAATAATTAAGTTTGTCTGGTTGTATGACAAGTGTACAAGTGTCAGATTTATGGTTAGTTACATTGATGTAGATCTTTGCAACCAATCATATCTAGGAGAGATGGCTAAGATAAGGCTTGTAAAGGTATATAAATGCAAGTTTTACAATTGTTAGACAGACAATAAGGCTGAACTCTATGTTTCCTGCTCTATTGCACGGGTCATAGAGATCAGAACCAATGGGCAAATATCTGTCCTTTTGTTGTAACTTGTCTCCTCGTACAAGTCAAATAAAGAAAACTTCTTAACTTGATCCAGAGTGTGGTCTAGGGTGAATTTCCCTCACAGATGTTCAAAGCTTGGGATATTTTTTTTATATAACCTAACCCTGCTTTAAACTTCTCCACAACTTTATTTCTGGCCTGTCTGTTGTTTCATGGCCTTCATGATGCTGTTTGTTCACTAAGGTTCTCTAACAAATCTCTGAGGGCTTCACAGAACTGCTGTATTTATACTTTTAAAGTAAAGTAAATTACACACAGGTGGACTCTATTCACTAATTAGGTGACTTCTGACGACAATTGGCTCCACTAGATTTTAGTTAGGGGTATCAGAGTAAAGGAGGCTGAATACAAATGTACGCTGCACTTTTTCAGATATTTATTTGTAAAAAAGTTTTTTATCATTTTCCTTTCACTTCACAATTATGTGCCACTTTGTGTTGGTCTATCACATAAAATCCTAACAAAATACATTTAAGTTTTTGGTTGTAACATGACAAAATGTGGAAAATTTCAAGTGGTATTGATACTTTTTAAAGGCACTGTAGATATTTACAGCTTTGCCATGTATTCCTGACACAATCTGATTCACTCTGCCTGGAAACTCAGCTTAAATTGCTGTGTGATGCCTTACTGAGAAAACCCCTGTCTGGAACTTTTCCCTGTCCAACCTCTTTTTATGGTGCGGTGCAGGGAAAAGTGATTTGGAGATGTTCTGGCTCTCCAGAGTTAGGATTGGGTTGATATGTCAGATCCATTCACATAATTGGCCTCTGCTGGAGATCATCTTATCCATTATAAGTTTATGCATAAAATCCACTTCACCCCCACAAAGCTTGCGGGAATATATCCAAGACGTATCTGAATGTTGCCGTTGCATGCACTGGGAACAGTGGGACTAATAATATTATTCTAGTCAAAGTTAGTTAGCTAAATTAATAATGCTTTCAAAAATATAGGTGTGAATTGTTTATTTTTATCAATTAACATGGAAGGTAAATGAACAGAAGAGAAATCCAAATCAAAACAATATTTGGTGTGACTACCCTTTGCTTTCAAAACCGTATCAATTCTTCTGGTGCACTTGCACACAGTTTTAGTGTATAGTTGAGTCTTTTAACCTTGTCTTCACGTCCTTTATATGAAAACTTAGGGACTGGTATGCAGAAAACAGCAGCAGGAGCTCTGGACTGATGAGTCAAAATTTTTGGCTGTAGCAGGAGGCAGTTTGTTTGCAAAGGGCTGGCGAACAGTACAATAACGAGTGTCTGCATGCACTCAACAGTGAAGCATAGTGGAGGCTTCTTGCAAGTTTGGGGCTGCATTTCTGCAAATGGAGTTGGAGATTTGATCAGGATCAATGGGGTCTTCAATGCTGAGAAATACAGGCAGATACTTATCCATCATGCCATATCATCAGGGGGACATTTGACTGGCTCCAAATGTATTCTGCAGCAGGAAAAGAACCCCAAACATACAGCCAATGTCTTTAAGAACTGTTTTCAATGTAAAGAAGAACAAGGTGTCTTGGAAGCGATGGTTTGGCCCCATAAAAGCCCTGATCTCGACATCATTGAGTCTGTTTGGGATTACATGAAGAGACAGAAGGCTTTGAGCCTACATCCACAGAAGATCTGTGGTTAGTTATTCAAGATGTTTGGAACAACCTACCTGCTGAGCTCCTGTGTGCAAGTGTACAGAGAAGAAATTAAGAATTGATGTTGTTTTGAAGGGAAAGGGAAATTTCGATCACAACAAATATTGATTTAATTTGGATTTCTCTTCTGTTCATTTACTTTTCATTTTGTTAATTGATAAAAATAAACTATTAACACTTTCTGAAAGCATTCTTCGTTTAGGGCATTTTTTTCACACCTGCCTATAACTTTTGCACAGTACTGTATGTGAACATAGCCTTAATGTTTTAGTCAATAATAATAATTATACCAAACAAACTGTAGTTATTTGGACATATTTAAAAAATTGAGGACTTGTTTAGAAAAGAAGTACATGCTGCAAAAATTAAGCTACCATAAAGAATCGACTTTTATAATTGCTGTAACCATATAGACAGGGGAAGGAAAATACCGTAAACGACAACAAGATACTGTATGTACCAATGTACATTGACCAGAAAACATCTGCTAGTCACTCACAAAATATGCCATAAAAAAAAAATTCTTTGGAAAAGTGAACAACTTGTTGCAGAGATTCTCTGCATCCAAAATATTTGTTTGAAAATACCGACATCATCTAATCTTTTTCCCTCTACAAACACGACACTTCCCAAATAAAAGCTGAGCATGGCAATCCCTAGAGCTGTGTAAATGGGGAAAGTTCTTAATAAGCTGTGAGTGATTTTAAACTGTGTCTTGAGTTCCTAGCTGTTTGAGCTTGCCCTGAAGTACCACAAGAGAACACTCTGCCATTCCCACTGCAGGCGACACGCTGCTCTTTTCATACATTCGCTTGGATGCTTTTGCTGGCATGTTACCAGATGTGTTTAACTCATGCTGCCCACATTGCTCCAGAAAGGAAAGCTTAAAAGGCCAGTTTACCCAAAAGTGACATTTCACTGATAGGTGGAGTCACTCTATGGCTGTTATATTTTATTGGAACTCCAGTTGCAAGATTCCTAAGCTAAAATTCCTGTGCACACACAAATTGTAGTCCTGTCCTTTAGCAATCTTCCTACTGCATAGGCATTTAGTGACCTCCACTAAAAAGGCTGATCACTGTTGAGATTGTTGGAACCTTCCTTATGGCAGAGATCATATGTCAGGACCTGGATCTGAACCTGCAACCTCTGCTGTGTCTGGGGAGATCTCTTCTTGCTTAGCTACTTGGGGTGCTGGACAGTTCCCTGAACAATTCCTTAAAGTGGTTGTATACCCGCACAAAGATTTTTTTTTTTAAATTGTAAGGCAAAAGGCATAATGAAAAACTTATCTTAGAATGAGGAGTCGGCAGCTGATCCTGGTCACTGCCGAGGGAGCTGACATTTCGGCACATCTTCCGGGTTTGCGACTCCGGCGCTGTGAATGGCCGGATCAGCAATGTTGTCCCTCCCACGAATGCACGCGGTAGACTTCTTTCCAGCAAGGACCCTTAGCGGGACCTTCACAGCGCATGCGTCGCTGACATCAGCGGCTGCATGCAAAGTGAATATCTCCTAAACCATACAGGTTTAGGAGATATTCATTATACCTACAGGTAAGCCTATAATAAGGTAAAAATACAAAAAAAGGTACTGGGAGGGGGTCCTGGATACCATAAATGAGATATACGGGACAACCTTGGAGTTGGATGCTAAGCTCTGTGTATTGGGATGCAAGGAGAAGGTGGGGACGGGGCAGAGTAACACAGTGGTAATACTAAGATATTTATTCCAGGCTAGAAAAATGATTGCGATGAGGTGGCAGTCAAGGACACCCCCGGTATTGAAGGAATGGATTAATACCATAAATGAGACTATATGGAAAGAGAAAGTAGTCTATATAAAAAGAGGAAACCTCAGGGAATTGGAAAGGACGTGGAGACCTTGGCTGGCCAAAATGGGATCCGTTCCTTAGAGGGAAGATGATAGAGTAAGATCTATGAACCTTTTTAAGGAGTGAGATAGATTTAGTATCTACATCTTAGACTACTTAGTATAGATGTGTTTGAGTATAAACCTATACTAACCCAAAGGCAAAGACAAGAGAAGGTGTAATAAGTGAATTAAAACAAAGATTGAAATAGTCAGATAATAGAAATGTATATACAGAGAGCAGCTTCTAAATAGAGAGTAAGGCAAGGTATGATAATATGTATTACATGTGATGTTGTGAAGAGGAAAATACATTGGACACATTTTGAATTTAAAATGTACTTACTTTATCTTATGAATTTTTTTGTATTGAGGAAAAAACGAATAAAGAATAAATATTAAAAAAAAAAATACAAAAAAGGGTATACAACCACTTCAAATGATCCTGCTTTGAACCTTGTTTCTCTTCAACTTTGAATCCTTTGCTCCTCCCATGAACTTCCTAGTTTAGTCATGCCTTTGCACATCCTGTTTGCAAGATTATTGTGCTCTCTTCCTGAGGACTGAATTCTGGTAATAAGAAGTAGAGAAACCCATCTCTACCATCAGGAGCTCTGGTGAATACTGGTTAGTGCTTAGACTCAGTGCCTCAGATGAGCCTGTGTCATTTGCCAGGGTGATCTGCTTGTGTCTTTATCCTGCTGATTTAGAAACAATTGCTCTGAAGAAAAAAATATATATCTGACGTATTCTCATCCTAAGAATCATGTAAAGAAAATTGAAGAAAGGTGGGGCAACAGGATTTTCATGGTACCATCAAATGACATTAACACTTTTTTTTAGGTTAAAACCAATACATTTTTATTGTATATATCAGGAGAATAAAGGAGAATAAAGAGGGGATAAACACTAGAAATACAAATGAAAGACATAAATGTATGTACAGCAATCATAGAATAATCATAGCAAGTACATAACATACAGTTATAATTTTGCCTTGTTAATCAAAGCAGTGTGGAAACACTCACCCCGAAATTTACAAGTAGCCAAATTGGAGCCGCAATGGGGCATCATGGAAAAAAGATTATGGGCGAGCACGGAAGCACATATTTTTATCATATTTTATATCTTTTTTCCATGATGCTCCATTGCGACTGCAATTTGGCTACTTGTGAATTTTGGAGTGAGTATTTCCACTGCTTTGATGACTCAATTATGTTTAGATTGGGGAATCTTAATGGCCACTCCAGAACCTTTACTTTTTCTGTTGCAGTTACTGAAGGGTCCTTATGTTTCAGTTCATTGTTATGTTGGGAAGTCCTAGTGCATACCATGTACAACTTCAGGTCTTAAAGGGGTTATAAAGGCAGAAGGTTTTTTATCTTAATGCATTCTATGCATCAAGATAAAATACTTTTTGTGTGTAGCAGCCACCCCAGCACCCCCTAATTACTTACCTGAGCCCCATCTCTCCCCAGCGATATCCATGAATGTCTAAGCCTTCCGGGACAATCCTTCTGATTGGCTGAGACACAGCAGTGGCGCCATTAGCTCCCATGGCTGTCAATCAAAGTCAGTCAACCAATCAGGGGAGAGAGGCTGTGGGGCCGGGTCAGGGCTCCCTGTCTGAATAGATACACAGAGTTGTGACTCGGCTTCAGTGCTCCCATAGGAAGCTGCTGACTGTGGGTGCACGCGATAGAAGGGAGGGGCCAGGAGCAGCAAAGATGGACCTGCAAAGAGGAGGATCCGGGCTGCTCTGTGCAAAACCAACTGTACAGAGCAGGTAAGTACAACATGTTTGTTATAAAAAAAAATAGACTTTACAATCACTTCAAGAAGGCACATTTTCCTCCAATGTTTTCTGATAATATTTTGCATTAATATTGACATTGGTCTTGATGGCACTCATCAAGAATGCCCAATTATGCCTTCCCTTTATGCCCAACTCCTCCAGGATCTATGAGTGGAGGACAGATGGATGGTTGAAAGGTCCACGTGACATCAATTGTACATAATCTTCCTTGTGCTGATTTTGTTTGTTTTTGTTTTTTTAGGCTTAGACTTTAAAACATAGCCATTTACCAAAAGAGCATGACAGCTCAACACAAATTTGTGACATTTAATTTTCAAAACTGGCTGACAGTAATGCCTTAATAAAGAGAAAATACAGTCTAATCAACTGGTAAGCACAGCTTACATTTTCATTATGTGTGAATTTAAACATATGGCTATAAATTATTTTCCCATGGATCTCAAATTGCTTCAATGAAAGGAAAGCACAAGTTATTATAAAATATATTTTAAACTTTCTAATGCAACAGTGCCACTAGATTTTTTTCTCAGAAAGCCTCTATTTTTTTATTAGCGTATACTGTCATCACAGTTATATAAAGAAAACAAAATATGTACTGCCTTGAAGGCTAAGTTCACCTTTTATAGAAACTGACCCATGCAGACAAGGGACCCCAGTAGTTATAAATGTATTATTTGGTTTGTCAAATATATAGCCTAGAGCACATATCCTACTAGTAGGCCTATTCTGTTTCCCGAGTAGCCTGGTCCTAATACTCCATTGCTGACAGCCTTACATCAGCTATTCATTGCAGGACTTTGTAGCCCCAAGAAAGCAAGAGTTAACCTAAGCCTGTGCCGGATCACTACTGCGGTCCGTCTTTAATCCGATTTTCAGTGTGATTATGTAGTGTGACTTGGTTGTGTTTTAGATGGGGTTTGAATATTCTATGGGACCAAAATCTTGTTGAAGTTGCACCAAAATAGTACAGGATCCTTTTCCAGAATAACAGCGTGCTGAGTTACATTGATGTAAACTGGAACCGTTTAAAACAATGTGATGTCCATTGTCATGTGATTCTGTGCGACGGAAATGACCTACAGGAAATTAATGCTGGGAGACGATATACAGAAAGTTATGGAATCTGAAAATAATTTAAAAATACAAAAAAGCTCCTGTGGATAAGGTAAATGAGAGAAAAGCCCATTGGCATACCGTAGCTGGGCCAGAAATGGCATTGGTAAACACTTCTGTTTATAAGTGAAATTCTGAACTTATCCTTTAAAGCTGGATACAATTTTCTGTAGATTTTTTTCCTTTAGATTTACCAAAACCATATAATATGAGGTCAAACCTTAAGAGTTTCAATTTGTATGCAATCAGGCAGACCCCTGCACTACATGTTTTTGGTAAATCTAAAGTAAAGGTAAATTTGGTAAATGATATGGTTTACCAAAACCATATAATAGGAGGTCAAACCTTAAGAGTTTCAATTTGTATGCAATCAGGCAGACCCCTGCACTACATGGTTTTGGTAAATCTAAAGGAAATCAGACAACAAAAGTTGTATAGTGTGTATGGGGTCTTAGTGTCCATATGCAAGAGGCCTAAGAGGTAACCTTTACAACTGTTAATTAAGCCTAAGCAGTACCATGAAAAGTTTACATAGCTGGAAGTACTCTGCTATTTTGTAGGTGGAAGTTTAAAAATACTTACAAGTGGCTAGGCTCTAGTTCTATCTTGCAGTCCAACGAAAAAAGGGAAAGCTAAAGCCTTGTACACAAGATTGGATTTTCCGACGGGAATTGTGTGATGACAGGCTGTTGGCGAAATCCGACCGTGTGTACGCTCCATCAGACAATTGGTGTCGGATTTTCCGCAGACAAATGTTGGATAGCAGGCTTTAAAATTTTCCGCGGACAAATGTCTGTTGTTAGATTTTTCAAACGTCTGTACACAAGTCCGTCGGACAAAAGTCCAAAGTACAAACACGCATGCTCAGAAGCAAGGACGAGCTGGAAGCAGTCGGTCTTGTAAACTAGCGTTCGTAATGGAGAATTAACATTCGTGACGTGGTAAATTATGAAATCTCGAAATGCAGTGCACAATTCTCTTCTTCTTTAATGGGATAATAATGAAGTTTCTTAGCTGGTGATACTGATGGAGTTATGGCAAACAAATTTCCAAAGGCTTTCTTTTCTAGTGATATCAAGAATAATATTATTATGCTTGTTACTTTTTTTCGGCACAAGTTACCACAACACCATTATCCCGTAGTTTTTAAGATCAAAGATACAACTTAGTTGGTGTCCCTTGTCAATTTTACATTGTATTTTTTAAAATGTAACTGCCTTCTCCCAAACTGTAATTTGAAGTAAAACACATAGCCAAGTATTATTCTCCACAATTTTTTTATTGTGCATTAAAAAAAGAAAACAAATAAAATAAGACATGCTATCTACCAATTGCAAAAGGGAAATGCCCCAGGGATTGTGCAGGCATTGGAAATAATCCAGATCATATGAGAAGTATAGTAAGATAAAAAAAATACAAAATGTATTTAAATACACATGATCATAGACTTGATACATAGGAATGCTTATAAAAACAATAATATATGACACAATCAATAAACAGCAAGAATTGCCTGATATGCACACATGGTCTAAACATTAAGTGGATCATAATGTGTATATATCAAGCTTGGCACGTACCTGACAGATGAGTCCAATTGGGCAGAAGGAGGTCTCCCGTACGGGTCTGACTTACGGCCCCTGGAGGTGCGTACAGGAGGCACGGAAGTCAAGAAGGGTAAGGGAGCCTGATGGAAGGGTTCCGGAAGTTGGTAATGGAGGTCCGCTGGTGGCAAGATGAAGCACAGGTAAGCAGAGTTCACAAATGGCAGGGTGAAGTACCGGTATGCAATGTTCACTGATGGCAAGGTGAAGTAATGGCAAGCAGACACACGTCACTTAGCGGAAGAGGGATAATGGTGGGGTTCCAAATACAGATGGTGCGACTCACTGTTAGTCGGATGTGGTACTGGATAAGCAGACACAGGTCCCTTGAGCAGGAGAGATAGGCAGTCCGGGTACAAGCAGAAGTCGGCAACGTTCAGTCGGCAAGGTACAGAGGGGCTGGCAGAAGAATGGTCAGTCAAGCAGGGGTCTGAGGCAGGCAGAGATTCAAGTAGTCCAAAGGGTAAGCCGGAGTCACACAGGTAAGCAAGGTATCACACTGGAGCAAGGTAAATAACTGGAACAAGGTAAATCACTGGCGCAAGGTATCAGGTATACTGAAGATCAGGCAGCACTAGCAAGCAGGTGCTGCCTGATTAAATAGGCCGATTGGCGCCAACAGCCTGCACAGGTGTGTGCAAATCACAGCGCGCGCACCCCCGGACGCCAGCGCGCGCACGCACGAAAGCCCGCGCCCACAGGAGCGCGCTCAGCAGTCGCCTAGAACCGCGATTTTCCTGACAGTATACAATATACCCAACATGTTTCAGAAAATATGGTATTTAATTCCTTCTTCAAGGGCTGAGTTGAAATATGCAGTTTTTTCTATTGACAAAAAGAAAAACAGAATAGTAGTACATAATTCACAGTTTATGGAAGTATAAGTATATGTAGAACAATGGCTGATTTATAGCATGGCACAGCATTAGCAATTATTAAGGTTAAGTAGTACTCACATAGCTTGTGTCTTTTTACACAACATTATGGATTATTAAAGCGAGGCTGAAAACGTCCTGTTCTGCTCCACCACACATTCTTTGGACTCAGAGGGTTCATAAATATTGGCCACAAAGGCCTCACAAGATTTAGTAGTACAAAAGTCCACATATAGGGACAGTAGAAGTGGAGTGGCTATATATTGAGGAATAGCAACGCTTGCATCGCCACGCAACACATCAATGCTCACGGGGATCAACCGAAAGGATGGAAGACACGGGTCTAACACAAAAGGAATCTATCTGCCAATAGAACTTAACCAAAAAGTGCATTCTATGCATCCAAAAATATAGAAAATATACCAAATCAAATCATTATTCAACCAAAAAATAATAATAAAAGCCTCATGCATATGTCCTGCTTCTTAATATAGGAGGTCAACAATGCGAAGAGTTGGTGAAAGCAGGGGTCCGTCATCCAGAAATAATTCCGAAAATCATCTGGATTATTCTCCTGGAGCTCCCGCAGCAAAGGCATATGACATAATTGGTCACGGTTAATAAAGCAACCAATTTTTGGTCCAAGAAATCCTCCTGTTCCTGGACTGGACTTGTGTCAAAGCAATAACTCCAAGGCCAATAATAAACAACAAGTTATCTCCTCTGATTCTGCAATGTGGCTGGTTGACAAACAGCCGTTCAGAAACTAACTGAAAAGCGTGAACTATACGAAATTAAAACCCGCAAAATGAAAAGCCAGAATCAACACTCACCAACCTTCTACTAACAGAAAATTAGCAGAAGGAGCCCAAAGGGGGGCGCTAAAGAGCTGAAAAAACGCATAGTACGTCACTACGTTTGTGTTTGTTGGCCGACAATTGTGTGCTGTTTGTATGCAAGACATGTTTGGGGCCAATGTTCTTCAGACAAAAAGTCTGCTGTTTTGTTTGCGGAAAATCCGATCCTGTGTACGAGGCTTAAGGGTGCATTTACACCTAAGAATGCACCCGCATTCCCATTAGATGCGAAAACCCCAGCGGGTGTTCTCTTGATTAGCTGCAGGAGGCAGCCAATGAATGCAATGAGATAATGCTGATTGTAGCCACTCGCATGTAATCGCTCATGTAGTAATCACATGCGAGTGATCGGCCCTGGACACAGGCAGGGTTTTTACTGCTGTCTACCTATTAGGTAGATGTCTACGACCGTGATGCATTTTTACCAGAGTTAAGAAAGGTTAGAATTTCGAAAAGTATTTTTACTGCTGTTTATGCATTCTTGCCCTAGTGACAACCGCTAATCCAATTTCTTGTATAGGTGTCACAGATACAGGTTATACAATCTGAAAATATATGGTACCTACTACCGAGTTTCCCCCGAAAAGAAAGACCGGGTCTTATTACAAAAAACTCACTAGGGCTTGTTTTCAGGGAATGTCTTATTTATTAACAGTATGTACAATAATCTTAATTTATTCAAATACAGTTATGTCATCTTCTTCTGAAAAAAGTATCCTGATCCTTTAAAGCATAAAACAATAAAATGTTTTTAAAAAAGTTCCTGTGTCCCCTGTCTTCTCTCCCCCTCCTCCCCCTGTCGGCTCAGGAGATAGCATTACGAAATTCTGTAATCCCAAAACATTGGTTCAAGACCTTGTAAAATTATGTAATCCGTTCTGTAAAAAGATTATATAATGTGCAGTGTGTCTCCTTGTGTTACCTTATTGTGAAAAATACCTCATTGACAGTGCCACTGGACACTCATGTAACCCGCCGGAGCTCTTCTTCTCCCCGCAGATGGCAGCCCCACTCCGAGCACTGCAGAGGGAGGGGCCACTGATGTAATGCAGGAGGAGAGGAGAAGATCTCTGGCAGGTCACGTGAGCGTCCAGCAGTGCTGTAAATATGGTATTTTCCACAAAAATTTACAAAAGGAGACACTGCACCTTATATAATCTTTTTACAAAAACGGATTACAAGATTTACAAGGACTTTAATTAGGGCTTATTTTCAGGGTAGGGCTTATTTTCAGGGAAACAGGGTATGTATGGTTTAGCTTAATTCAGCTACTTTGTCACACTACAGCCTCACCATATTATTAAGCTTCGATAGCTTTAAAATCCCCTCTTCGGGCTTCTGTAGATTAGTTCACTTTTACTGTGTTTCTCCATTATGAATACATATGCTGACAGCCGCACACTCTATCAAATTATGAAGTGGAAGTATAACCAGCCGCACTGATGAAACGCATAAGGATGTGTTTAAATTCTAATATCATTTTTTCCCTGACAGGAAAGTATTACTTTGAGATACAGACCAGTCATGTCCCTAATTCTGTTAGGCTAATATCAGATCTAGTGTACAATTAAAAAAAATGTATAAAAAGTTTCAATAGTTTTTTTTTTATGTATCTAAACCCCAAAATAAAAATGTATTATATTGCAGATTACAAGTGATTGGCGTGGTGGCTAAATTTGCTTTATTTTTACCTGATAATCCTACAGATAACACATTTCCCATTCCTGTTCTGTATCTATATCTGTGTAGGGTGCCATGGTTGTCACCCTAGGCTGCTCTCCTGATATGGACTCCAGATATGTCCATACCTCTTCATTTCCATCACATGATGGGAAGGGCGATTGATAGTTTACAGAAGTGTAATGCTACCCCCGAAGGAGCCGCTTAGAGATTTAACTGATTCTTTCTTAACTCAGTGCAGAGGTAGGCAGTCACACAACAATAGTCTCCTCACTAATTTTAATTCTCCATCCCTAAACTCCAGAAACTTCATCTAGAGGCAGGGGAAGCAATCAAACTCCCAGCCTGTGAAGCCATGAACAGAACAGACCAAACAATCACTGCTCCTCTGGCTACAGCAGAAGCCAATAGCTAAATTTATCTAGCAGCCTAACTAGGAGGGTGGAAAATCCACTCCTCTCAAAAAAATAAGCCCTGTCCTCATGGGCTGTAACACGAAAACTCTTGAATAACAAGGATGGGGAAAGGGGAAAATAACAGTGTAACAAAAATTTGTATGTGACATTCCATGTGGTAAAAGTTCTGTAGTTAAAGCTATCAATATATTTTCAGCCTGCTGCCGCTATGAGAGCTGCAGTACTTAGCATTCTGTGAATGGACAAGGGGAGAGGGGGGCAGATAAATTACAGTATTGCTTCCCTATATAAGAGCCTCAATAGGCCAGAAGCATAGTAGTATTTGGTGTCTGCACAGGTATGACTGTGCATGCCCTGTATTTGAAGAACACAGTGGTGATCAGGTGCTGGAATACACCACGGAAGTAGGGAAAAAAAATTATGCTCCCAGGGGTCTGATTTAAAAATATATATATATATATAGATGTTTTTTGTAAATTATTTTTTTAACATAATAAGTAGGGGAAATGTATACAAAACCTTTATACATTCTATGTAATGCTTGTATATTTGTGTAGTGCCACAATATTTCTCTGGTATCTTGCTTTACACTCCTGCTCCTGCTTGTGTTGTAGTCAGTGATCAGACAAGTACAAGTAATGAGAAAAGATTAACAGAGGAATTCATTCCTTTCCTGGAGGGATATAGGGATTTTCTCTGTGGAAAAACTCAGAGGCCTCCTCCTCAGCTAAGGTCCTTACAAGAGTATGGGGTGGGAACACCTCTGCTCCTCGGTCTCTATAAACTTGCTTTGCCTTTCAGTGCCCACTTCCCTGCAATGATGGATTGTCCTCACTCTGTCCTGCCTCCTCAGGTCGTGGTGGGCTTTGCTTTTTTCTCCTTCTTACTATTCCCCGTGGACTATTCTAATTGTGACCCCTCAGAAAATTCCCACTTAGCCACTTGATCATTGGCCTCTCTATTAAACTTGGGGGATTCGGTATCTGACTCTGACTCCCCCCCCTCCTTCCCCAGCATGCTTACTTTGGTCTTCGGTGCTTTCCTCTCTCAGCTACATTTGCAACTGGGATCACCACTGTCGTCGGCTTCCTCCGGTGTATACTTTGCTGTAGTCTGGGTTTCGTTGCTCAGTGCAGAAGCCTCCAGCTCCTTCCTGAAGGCTTCTCATCCACGGCCACAGATGAAGTTCCCTGACTTCAGCTATGGCCCTGGGGTTAGATCAACTCTTTCCTGCTGCAGAGGATCGAAGGTGCTCAATGCACCTTAGTGTTCTCCAGCCAGCTGGGACAGTTCTGAGACCTCCATGCAGTAGCCTGTGTTCCAATTCATGGCATATGTAGTAGACGGCAGAGTACTCGGTAATAGGTACTTTTACCTAGTAGCCTAACTAGGAGGGTGTTACATCATGTAGCTAGGAAGGGTGATATTTTCTGCATTTGCTAAAAATGTCCTTAGTTTGAAAAAAAAAGAAAAAAGAAAAGGAATGCAGACAACACATTTAAGAATTGTAAGCTACAATTCATTACATGTTGGTTTTGGGGTCTAGTTATTCTTTAATATTGGTTTAGTACTGCTCAGCAAATTACACTCCCTTGGCCCCCGTGATTCTGCTTTATCCTGGTTCTCCTCCAACCTATCTCAGCACACTTTCAGTGTCACTTACAACTCCATCTCCTCCACTCCCCGTCCTCTTTCTGTTGGGGTACCCCAAGGCTCTGTACTTGGGCCTCTCCTATTCTCACGCTATCCTTGGTCAGTTGATAACCTCCCATGGTTTCCAATACCACCTCTATGCCGATGACACCCAGATCTATCTCTCCACTCCTCAACTCACCCCCTCGATATTCTCACGGATCTCAAACTTACTGAATGACATATCGATATGGATGTCACACCACTTCCTCAAACTCAATCTTTCTAAAACTGAGCTTGTTATATTTCCTCCTTCACGGTCCCCCCCTGTGACTTCACCATTAATATCAACAACACAACCATTGGTCCCTCCACACATGCCAGGGTCCTTAATGTAATCCTTGACTCTGACCTCTCCTTCAGCCCCCATATCCAATCACTGGCTAAATCCTGCCGCCTTAACCTCTGCAACATCTCCAGAATTCGACCCTTCCTTACTAATGACACCACAAAGCAACTTGCACTCCTTGATTATTTCCCGCCTTGACTACTGCAACTCTCTCCTTAATGGCCTACCCTTAAGCAGGCTATCCCCCCTTCAGTCTATTATGAATTCTGCTGCTAGACTAATACACCTCACTAACAGATCCACAACTGCTGCTCCTCTCTGCCAATCCCTTCACTGGCTTCCCCTACCCCACCATGTAAAATTCAAAATGCTAACCATAACATACAAGGCCATTCACAACATCAAATGATCTGCACCCGTACAAAACTAAGATAAAAATCAAAATAATTTATGCAAAAAAAAGTCCATGCATTATTATTTTCTTCAGATTGTGAGCCGTGTTCAATCCACCACCAATATGTGTAGATTTACTTCTTACCAGAAGTCTATGACCCCCCCCCCCCCCCGTTACAGAGGGTCACAGAAAGCATGTGTTGTTAAAGTGTCTCTCCTGGACCCTCAGACACTCCTGCAGATCTCTTTAATGTGCATCCTCCAGAGCATAAACAAAAAAAATGATATGTTGCTGTATCCTGCATCTGAGAGTGTCTGTGATTGTTGACCAGATGTCATGAGGTTTACACTGATGAGTTCTGGTCTATGAGAGGTGGATTGAAGAGTGCTGGGTACTTTTGTTTATGCTCTGGAGGCTGCACATTAAAGAGATCTGCAGGAGTGTCTGAGGGTCCAGGAGAGACACATTTACAACACGTGCTTTCTGTGACCCTCTGTAACGGGGGGGGGGGGGTCATAGACTTCTGGTAAGAAGTAAATCTACACATATTGGTGGTGGATTGAACACGGCTCACAATCTGAAGAAAAAAATAATGCATGGACCTTTTTTTTGCATAAATTATTTTGATTTTTATCTTAGTTTTGCACGGGTGCAGATCATTTGTGTGAACACATTTCTCTCTGGACTAACTCCAAGGCCAATAATTTTGGTCCTTGGTGTCACCTTTGTAAGGATTTTCATTTATGGTCTTTTCAATTTATGTTTCTCACAGCACACATGTGCATGGGGTCATGTTCAATATTTTTCACATTGTTAAGGGTATCAATTCTGTTCTCCAGTGCTAACTGGCATATCATATGATCTACATAGCACATATGTGTATGGGTTGATGTTCACATATTTAATTTTCCAGTCACATACAATCGCACTGTTACTTTAGATACGATCAATGCGTTTTTGGTTATTTACACACATTTTGTTTCTGTGTGCCACAGGTTTAGCGCAACTCTTTTATTTATCTATTTGTTTTTACTGTAGTTATGTTATAGAGCAGAGTAGCAGCTTCCAATAGATCCTTTTAGTGGACCTATCTTTCCAGTCATTTATGCACCTAGAGTGAGATCCCTGAAAACTCATTTATTCAGGGAAGCCTATCCCACACCCACTTAACAACTATCTAAGAGCCACCCCCATCAAATCATTCTCTGCAGCTATTACCTTTTGTACCACCACACCCCCCCCCCCTTTTAGAATGTAAGCTTTACGAGCAGGGCCCTCCTGTACCTTTTGTATTGAACTGTACTGTAATTGTGTTGTCCCCCCTATACATTGTAAAGTGCTGCGTAGACTGTTGACGCTATATAAATCGTGTATAATAATATAATGTAATAATAATAATACTGAGCACTTAGTGGTTCTGTCCTACAGAATGTATTGCCATCTGTATAATTCTGTGTGACAGGACAACTGAGCCTACCATTTATTCTCCACTAGTCATAAACACTACCCAAAAATAATGTAGGCAGTGTTCAGTGCTTGTCTCATAATATGCTGGCAGTTTATATTGTAAGAAATAAAAATAAAAAAGTGGTGATGTAAATAGAACTTGCAAAACAATAACCTTTCATTTGACAATGGTCGTATTCTCCTGTGGCTTAAAATATTTTATCATGCATTTTTTACTATGACATGAGAAAATTCATTCAGCTCACAATGTACAAAGAACATCAAAGAAGATTAATATTTTTTAAAAAATAACTAATTTTGTGGAGTGAGATAAAAGCAGACCATGTGTAAAACTAGATTTACTTTTGTAGCCCCATTTTTATGATAAAACCTGAGAATTCCTCTGTTAATCTTCTCTCATTACTTGTACTTGTTTTATCACTGACTACAACACAAGCAGGAGCAGAGGGTAAAGCAAAATACCAGAGAAATATTGTGGCACTACACAAATATATGAGCATTACATAAAATGTATAAAGGTTTTGTATACATTTCCCCTACTTATTATGTTAAAAAAATAATTTACAAAAAATATCTATATTTATTTATTTTTTTAAATCAGACCCCTGGGAACATTTTTTTTTTCCTTCTTCCGAGGCGTATTCCAGCACCTGATCACCACTGTGTTCTTCAGGGTATGCACAGTCATACCTGTGCAGACACTGAATAATACTATGCTCCTGGCCTATTGAGGCTCTTATATAGGGAAGCAATACTGTAATTTATCTGCCCCCCTCTCCCCTTGTCCATTCACAGAATGCTGAGTACTGCAGCCCTCATAGCTGCAGCAGGCTGAAAATACATTGATAGCTGTAGTATCTGGTATCAACACAAGTAGCGATTTTGAAGGACACAGCACTCAATTACACACTGAGGTAAACTGTTATAAAGACTAACTAACATCTTGCTAATTGTAGAGTACTGCCAATCTTCCTGGTTATAAGTTTTCTGTCTTGACAGATAGGTTTGCTTAGTTCTGCTCTGCCCTTTCACATTTGGTCCTGAAGAAGCCGAGGATTGGCGAAACGTTGACCTGGCAGACGCGGCTACTGGTAGCACACAGTATATGTTAACTTGCCACTCGGCTATTTCTATTCATGGGGTTAGACTTCAGGTACCTTAGGTAGAGCATGTAACACTATTTTGTGGATGTTTTTGGAGGCAATTGTGCCTATGTTTTTAAACCCTATTTTAATGTTGAACAATACATTTATTAAGTTTTATAATTATGTATGGTCTCATATTAAGCCTATAAAGCCCCTAACCCTTGGTTGGTATCTAACTATTATTAGACCATACTTTTTTTTGCAAGTTTTCAGTCCTGGGGACTCCCTAGATTGTCAGAAAATCTCTGCCACGTCCACCTGTGTAGCATCCTAAAAGTACACTCCTTCCTATATTCCACTAACAAAACTCTCACCTCTTCAGTCTTTCATGAATGGTGACGCAAGACATGTCCGTCTCCCCCACTTCTCCTGCTAGACTGCCCCTCTCTTACAATCATTTCAACCTAAAATCTGAAAGTGTTTGTTACCCCAACATTTCATATTCCTGATATGTGACTGCTGTACCGTGTACTTGTATGAAAAAGTATCCTGTTCTCTTTGTATTGTTTCCTTTATGTGAAATCCCTGGTGTTCCTGCCAGTTCCCCGGCTTCCCTATTAACCACACTAGGAAAGAGAACACACCGTGGTCAGTTCTCTAGCTATGCTGGGGACTTAGCCTGCTCTCCTCCAATTATCAGACTTGCCTACCTTGCTTCCTATATATCCTATTGCTTACCAAGTACAGCTAGTCCCCGGGTTACAAACAAGGTTCTGTAGGTTTGTTCTCAAGTTAAATTTGTTTGTAAGTCGAAACAGGTACATTTTTTAAGTGTAACTCCAGGCAAAACATTTTTTTTTATGTTTTTTGGATAGCATACGGGAAGGGTTAACACCCCTGTAACATTTGTTTTGTTGTCTGTGCCCCTGTTCAGAAGATTTCACCTCACTTTCTGTTCCTGTGACAATTGGATTTTGAAAATGTTGTGTTGTCGTGGAAACAAGGATTGGTGATAAAGCTTTAGTGGAGACACCTTTTCCCATAATAACTCTTATGCCCTGTATACACGAGCGGATTTTCCATCGGAAAAATCTTGGATGTTTTTTCTGACGGAATTCCGCTCAAGCTTGGCTTGCATACACACGGTCACACAAAAGTTTGCTGAACTTTCGACTGTCAACGCGTGACGTACAACACTACGGCGAGCCGAGAAAATTAAAGTGGTTGTAAACCCTTACAAACCACTTTGGCCTACAGGTAAGCCTAGATTAAGGCTTACCTGTAGGTCCAATAAATATCTCCTAAACCTACACGGTTTGGGAGATATTTACAAAAAGACAGGCACTGCTGTCTACGGCGCACACGTCGTAGAAAGCAGCGTGCAGGCGCACTGAGCAAGCCGCAGATCACGGCGATATGCCGCTCTTGGCGGCTCCCGTGCGCATACGCAGGAGTGACATCATCGCGGCTCCGGCAAATTACAGCGCCGGAGCAGTGAGACCCGGAAGTCACTCCGGGATAGATGGCGGCGGAGGAGGACGTGGAGGACGTGGACGCTTGGGGGCTTCGTTCTCAGGTAAGTTATTCATACTGAGCAAGTATGCTATGCATATTAGCTCATTATGCCTTTGCCTTGCAGGTTCTATTTAAAAAAAAAAAAAATCTGAGGCTTTACTTCCTCTTTAAGTTCAATGCTTCCATCGAATTGTTTCCAAGCATGCGTAGGAATTTTGTGCGTCGTAATTGGTACAGGCGATTGTAATTTTCCATCTAAACTTTTTCCGACCGAAAAATTGAGAACCTGCTCTCAATCTTTTGCTAACTGGAAAGCAAAAGTCTGATGGAGCATACACACGATCGCATTTTCCGACCAAAAGCTCTCATCTGACTTTTGCTGGCGGAATTTCTAAAAGTGTGTACTTGGCATAACAGGAGTGAATTTCCCTTCCTAGAGGTAGATTTCCTCTCACTTCCCGTTGTCTCCCTCCGTTTGTAAGTAGGAGTCGTTTGTAACCCGGCCATTCCTCCAGCCATTCCTATTCCCTCTCTTACCTATCATATCTTGTGTTTCCTCACCTCCTGGAATATAAACCAATTTGATAAAAGTCTTCTTCTCCTCCTGTGTCGTATTTAGCAGTTCTTTTTTCTGAAAACACAGCTAAAATATAAGCTGGGGAATGGTTCTGCTATTTCTTAGCATTTACTACCTGCTGAATTCAGGACGTAAATATGAAATGTCACTATGTAAGGCTTCAAGTTTATTCAATTAAAATACAATATTTACTTACTGTAGCATAGTAAAGAAAATAAAAAAAAATGATATTCTCTTTAGTATGATGCCCAGTGCTATTATCAAGCAATGCTTTGTACAAAACCCCAGCCTGCTTTTCAATTTCCAATGTTTAGTATCTCGTCAAAAGGGAATTTGTATTGTGATCAAGTTTATGCTGGTTGCTACACACAAGCAGGTCCAAGCAATCAGAATGTTTTGCCTATTAGTTTAATTGGTACTATAATTGCAGCATGCCTTTAATCACAAAAGTTGCTTTTTTTAAAAGCAAATAGTACATACCCTTCTAAAAAGTAAGCCGTGAAAATAATAGCATGTGAATGGACAGATAGCAACAAGCGTTCATTTAATTTCTTTTTTTTATATAAAATGCAAAGCTAAACCAGCACCTGTTTCCAAACACTCATATCTACATGAGTTCAGTACCAATAACATATTATGCAAGAAGCATATGGAGACAATATAAAACTCAACCTGCTCACATTTAGACAGCTAAATGATTCACCCAAAGCAATTTCAGTATGTAAATCCAGATGAAAGCAGGGCTGTTCCGTCATTATTAAAACTCTCATGATGCAGAAAAAATGTGTCTTTCTGTTCCAGATAAATGAAGATCAATAATTGTCATGCTTTGGTCTGCTTGTTAAAACCTCATTAATTCTGTGTCCAGTAATCTGCCTGTCCTCCACAAATTCATTTAGTTTCTTATTAGAAATGTAGTTATTGAATCTGCCGTTATATGAGACCTGTAACTGGTGTCAAGAGCTAGAAGGCCATATGTTCATATATGACCAAAAAGCTGAGCAATTTAATATTCCAAAAATGAATGCCTACAAATGTCTATAGAGCAGCGATGGCAAACCTTGGCACCCCAGATGTTTTGGAACTACATTTCCCATGATGCTCAACTACACTGCAGAGTGCATAAGCATCATGGCAAATGTAGTTCCAAAACATCTGGGGTGCCAAGGTTCGCCATCACTGCTATAGAGTATAAGACAATATAAAAATTTACATTGATGTTGGCCAAGCACATGCCCATGGCCATTAACAGTGCATAATATCAGCAAATTTTTAACCGCTTGCCGACCGCCTCACGCCAATATACGTCGGCAGAAGGGCTCGTACAGGCAAACTAACGTACCTGTACGTGGCCCTTTAAGAGGCGGCCTGCGGGCGCGCACCCGCGGCAAGCTCCATGAGTTGGTTCGCGGGTCCTGCGGACTCGATCGCCGCTGGGATACCCGCAATCGTCTCACGGAGAGGAAGAACGGGGAGATGCTAATGTAAACAAGCATTTCCCCGTTGTGCCTAGTGACAGTGTCACTGATCTCTGCTCCCTGTGATCGGGAGCAGAGATCAGTGACGTGTCACACGTAGCCACGCCACAGTTAGAAACACTCCCCAGGACACACTTAACCCCTACACTGCCCCCTAGTGGTTAACCCCTTCACCGCCAGTGTCATTTACACAGGAATCAGTGCATTTGTATAGCACTGATTGCTGTATAAATGACAATGGTCCCAAAAATGTCAAAAAGGTCCGATGTGCCTGCCATAATGTCGCAGTCATGATAAAAATTGCTGGGGGGGAAGTGATGTCAGTGCCCGGGCACTGAAGGTGGCAGACTACGAGGGACCCCCTAGCAACAGGCATTTAGTGAGTAAAAAAAATAAAAAATTTCCAATTATTTTTTTTATTTATTTTTTTTATGATTTTTAAACACATTTTTTTTTTTTTGGTGGCAACACCACTTTAAAGCCCCATACACACGGTCGGACAATCCGCGGACCAGGTCGGTCGGATCCTGTCCGTCGTACTTTGTCCGATGTTGGTTTTGCGTACACACGGTCGGACAAAGTTGTCGGAAAATCCGATCATTCTGAACGTGGTGACGTTCGTTGCGTACGACGGGACTACGTAGAGGCTAGTAGCCAATAGCTTTGGTCTTGTAATGTGAACTGAGCATGCGTAGCACTTTGTCCGTCGGACAACCGTACACACGATCGGAATAGGTGTGATCGGACTGTGTTGTCGGCAAATCTTTCCAGCAGGAGATAAGACTTTGTCCGTCGGACAATCCGACGTACACTGTCCGATGGTGCATACACACGGTCTGATTTTTCAACAACATTGTCCGACCGTGTGTATGGGGCTTAAGAGTATCTCACCAAAATTTTTTTTTTTTTTTTGCAGGGGATGCCTGATATCTGACTTGTATCCTAGTGTAGACTTCTGGGAAAATCAGTGAGCCAATCACACAAGCAGGAGATTATGTTTCTGGGGGGGGGGGGGGGGCACCTCCAAGTATCCAGGTGTATATGCTATATTATTATTTTATTTTTTTTCCCACAAAAGTGTAGTTACCCTTTAACTCTACAAGTAAACATCTATCATCCTTCATACAGAAGATTAACACAGGACATTGTTTATTTTTCCCTACTGATAAATTCAATCAGAATTTGATCTTTTAACTGAAAAGGAAAAAAGCCTTCCTAATTTGAAGCTAGTCCTGTGAGAAAAAAAAAGGTTGCTTCTAGAGACCCAAGGTAAAAGAATAAAAGTTTTTGTCAAATATATAACTGTATTAACAGAACTAAAAGAGCAAAAATCACCTTACATTTGAATATTCTAAAAAGATGCTTTTTATACATACCTGTCCTGAATAAACGACTGTTCTGGAACAAAATGGCTAGGCACCTCACCACATGAATAGATGTACTGGAATCCTGGATCAGAAGTTTCTCTGAGACAGGTAAGAATCTAAGGGGTTGTTTTTAAATCATTTGGTGTTCTTTTTAGGGTGATGTTAAAGTGGTTGTAAACCCATATAAAAAAATAAAAAAAACCTGCAAGACAAAGGCACAATGTGCTAGTATGCATCGCATACTAGCTCATTATGAAATACTTTTTTTTAAATTATATAATCTTTATTTATTTTCTTCATTGTCATACAAAATACATTCTCTACTTACATAGGTTCAGTTTATATAAAATCAATTTCTCACAATTTACTAGAAATACACTTCAACCTTTAGCTCTTTTATCTCTCCCACCCTTCCTTCATGGCTCCTGATATGTTCTTTTTTATCTTGTACATCTTTCCTATATACTTCCCTTTCCTCTTCTCCTCCTCATTCCTGTCTACTTTACCTCTATGGGACTTTTCTCTATTAACTCTCCCTCCTCTTCCCATCCTCCCTACCTGTCTACTATAAGGTCTTTTTAATCAATAGCAGCTGGTTTTCCTCCAATAAAATTATTTATATAATTCTTTTCTGCTGGGGGCCATCTTGCCTGTGGGCATAAGAAACCCCACAGGCACTTTAGATGGCCCAGCATGCACCGCCGTTACTGCGCCGAGCTCGCGCATGCGCAGTAACGGCAAAGTGCAGCTCACGTTCTCCGAAATCTCGTGAGATGTCGGCAAATCTCGCGAGACTTCGGAAGATGTGGCCGAAATCTCGCGAGATTTTGAAGATGTCCGCACTGACTCCTGGGAACAATGACACCAGATCCCAGGAGACAGTGCGGCCTGGCGACGATCGACGCAGAGACCCCGCCCACCGCCGCAGAGACAGAGGACAGGAAGTCAGCGATTATCAAGGTAAGTGGAAAAAAAAAAAAAAAACACATTTCATTTAGTACTCTTTGCCTGATTTGGAAGGCAAAGAGACTTACTAAATGAAATGTGTGCAGAACCGCTTTAATATCTTTCCCTCGTACATCTGGGCCAGCTTATATATCCCCTTTATTTCCCACTCTTTAATTTTCCCTATCATCTCTACTTCCTGCAAGTTCTTATTATTCCAGAGGGGTGCATATTTTGTCACACCCTCTAACCCTTTTACTGCTTTACTGCCTTCCACACTTTTAGAGCAAGTCTCACCGTAGGGATTCTATAAAAAAAATGAGTTTGCCTCAAGAACTTCTACTATTGATTTGTGCGGGGTTCCTGCAATCATTAATTCCTTGTTGCTTTCTCCTGCCATAGCTCCTAGGTGTTGCAATTGGGCTGCTAAAAAATAGCTCCGTGGATGCGGCACTGCCATCCCTCATTATGAAATACTTACCTTAGATTGAAGCTGTTGCAGCGGTCCCGTACACCGATGTGGCCGGGGACATGTCTCCTGGAGTTATTTCCGGGTTTTGCGGGCTCCGGCACTGTGATTGGCCTAAGCCGCAATGACATCACTTAGAAATGGCATGATCGAGCTGTTTCTTCAGTGCGCATGCACCGATGATGTCGGCACAAGCGTATATGGTAAATATCTCCTAAACCGTGCAGGTTTAGGAGATACTTACAGTGCCTACAGGTACAAGTGGCGCAACAGGGTTTACAACCACTTTAAAGGGTGACATTTAGGTCTGCTTCATTAGAAACACAGAAAAGTGATGGCAGAAAAGTCAGAGTAGTCCATAAAGTCTGCCCATTTTTTTTTTTATGTTTTTTTTTTTGTGGGGGGTTTACTTATTTTTTGTTACCTTTTTTGTCTGAGTATAGATTAATGTTTGTCTTAAGCAGGTTTGAAGCCATTTACTGTTGACTGGCTCACTAACTCTGCTGGAAGTTTATTCCAAGCATCAACTACCCTTTCAGTAAATAATACTTTCTAAAATTAGATCCACATATGATGTATAAATAGGATTGTCCAATAGCTGCCATTTCAGCAGCAGAGACAGTCAAGCAAAATATGATTTATCAAAGATAATGTGGGGCTTCATCCAAAGTCAATTGAATCTTATTTGCCTTTGGCTTCCACTGTGTATTGAAATGACCCCTGTTTTCCAGAGGCCTTGAAGAAACAACTGCATAACATATTTTAAACTATCAAAAAAAGGGAATGCATGCTAAAATATTACTGAAAAGAGAGAATAAAGAACAAGTGTACCAAAACAATATGCAGATAGCGAATTCATCTTGAACGCATAAATCAAGCATGTGATAGGTTTAGTGATTACTTAATTTTCATATGTAAATTAGGATCTTATGATTGAAAAACAAATAACTACATCCAATAAGAAATCTGATTTGAAAGTATAAAAACTGGTGTAATAAGCTTTCCCATTTTTCACCTGGGCACAGGTGTTTCTTCAGCATTGTGCTAAATTAGCAGACTGGAGCCTTAGCTGCTCTTGGATAGGAATTGCAGTGACATTTAAAGACTGAAAGCAGATAAAAGAAAAGAGCCTGTGGCTGAATGGTACAGCACAGACTTAATTCAAAGAAGCCAGAAGCAGAATGTGACTTTTAAAATTGAGTGTAACTGCAGGAAGCTAGTTGCAGTAAGTGACCGTAAAAAAAAAAAAAAAATTCGAGACCTCAGGAAAACAATTTTTCTTTAAATGTACTCCTCATTAATCTTTTAAGCAGCCAAAATTATCACACAAGAGATGTTTTACAAAACAGTATACATTTGGATAGTTTTACATAAGCGAGAGCTGTTACCCCTGACAACCAATCACGCAAATCTACGTTTGCTCCAGTTTTTGTATATCAGCCCCATTGTAATAATAATCACAGCATGGAGCAATGTGATCTTGAATTCCTGATTGCTACAATTTCATTTCACTATTACATACCATTCCCTACAGGCTCTTTAGAAAGGTACAAACTATTACAGAATCAGCAAACAACCATTTAAATTGTGGCGCAAACAAATGCTAATGCACCATTCACATGAGTTAGCTAATAAATGTGAAGGTACGCTTGTGTAGCATAGCTGATTCATAAAATGTTCATAAGGAGTTAATTAAAATCCCATAGGAAGGGTGTTATACTTCAGTAGGCAGCCTGAGACAGGAACAAATCTCTGAAATTACAAAAAAAGGAACACAATGGGGCACCAGCTAATTGCAGCATCAATGGGTTTATTATGATTAAAAAGCCAAATGTAAACTCACAGAAATATAAAGTCAAAGAGCTTATCGGCAGCCATGCCACATTGGATGGAAGCCGTCCACCAGAAGAGCTGCTTGTGACAGCAGTGTTGTCAATGAAGAAATCAAGTCCAATGTTCCAGGAAGCGAGGAGAGCCATGGTTTGAGAAAGGAGCTGGAACATTGGAACATTGGACTTGGTTTCCTCACTACACTGTTTGCTGTCACAATCGGCTCTTCCAGTGGACGGCTTCCATCCTCCTTTTGTTCCTTTTTTGTAAAGTCAAACTATTACAGAATCCAGCTTTTGTTTTCACAGATTGTAGCCACCCTGCCCCCTCATTATTTCATTGTGTTTGGTGCATATTAAATGTATCTGTATTGTCTCTGAACCAGTTGATATCTATGAATTACTCAGGAAGAAGCAGAGAAGTTGAAAAGTGATTTATGACTAGTTTCACCAAAGTACTAAAAATACAATTCTCCTAAATGTTGTTCTATTGTACTGTAGAACAAATACAGAACATCTACTTCTACATACTCAACCACAGCTCCAAGCAAACGTAGATAGGTGGTAGTAGGACACAATTACTTGTGCAACCCTGGCTTGCACAGTGAAGCTAACTAGAAGAGGCCTGTACATGCAAGGACCCAGGCTGGGTGAAGCTGCGTTAGCTGATACTTGTTATCTTTGTCATGTGTGTAGTGCTGTACCACATCATTTTTCACAAGGGGCCACATTTCTATTTTAAAGTAATAGTAAAAGTTTATATTTATAAATATATAAAGTTTATAAATAGTTTCAATAACCAATTATGTCCCTGAGGCTAAGTTCACTCTTATGCGATGCTGTGCACATCACATGTGATGTCTGTGCAATGCAAATTCAGCCATACAGTTTGTATGGCTGAAATCGCATCACATTCGGACCAAAATGGTGCAGGACCCTTTTTTTGGTAAACACTAGATTCCTGTCTGATTTCACAGTTTGCACTGTGTTCTGCAAACCAATTTGGGGGTGTTACTAAATTTACATTGACACCCTCAGTGGTTTGCAGAGAGCAGTCAGAATAGCCTGCAAGTCAGATGCGATCCGTGAACCTGCAGAGGAATGACGTGGTTCTAGCATTGCATAAGTATGAACCCAGCCTCAAAGCGATGGTTCTGCTATCGTTGGATCCATTCTTTGACCTGAGTTTGACAAGATTGTTCCAACTTTTTTGTGGTCAGCATTTAAATGTCTGATATAAGATCGGTAGCCGGTCGGGACCAGCTGCTGATCATGTGACCAATGTGAGAGTGGTCATATGATCGCCAATCCTTCCTGCCCTCTGAGCAATCAGAACTGTTTAAAGGGATGCCAAGGTGTGAGGGAAGGGGTTAAGGCAGTAGCAGTTGTCTTATTAAGGACTGATAAAATGAAACATACAGTATTGAATTACACAAGCAAGCATGGGAATTTCCAATCTCTCAAACTGGTTATTCATATAATCATTTTTTGCCGCCCTCTATATGTCTTCTTTCTAGTCCTCTGCAGATTGGTTATCCTCTCAACTCCTCTGTGCTGTCATTTGACTCCATCTGCTCATAATCCACCACCTTCTGACAGTCAAGGACACAGGAAAAAGTGCCTGCACTGCAGAAATGTATGTTTTCTTTTTTGCCCAGACATACACTGTAAAGCAATACAATGGCAGTCAGTGGACATCTACATTTCGATTAGATCTAATGTTTCCTGGACATCATTAGAAGTTTACCAATTGATTTAGTGAGTGCCTTGATTTGCTCTTTAATGGTAGTGAATGTTAACACCCTGACAGAAACTGACTTCAGAAAGCAAAAGTCACTGATGCAGATCTTTGCAAATAAAACAAAACACTGATTGTCTTTTCAAAAAGCAATACAATGAGCTAAGGACCAGAAAACTGATTAAAAACCTTCAAAGGCAAACCAAATGTTTCTGAGTTAATTAGACCAAAGCAACCAAACAACCTTATTAAAGTGGTTGTATACTCTTTGTTTGAATTTTTACCTACAGGTAAGCCTATAAATAAGGCTTACCTGTAGGTAAAATGAATATCTCCTAAACCTGTACGGTTTAGGAGACATTCACTTTGCATGCAGCCGCTGACGTCAGAGGTGCATGCGCTGAGAAGGCCCAGGTGAAGACCTTGCCGGGAAGAAGACTTCCACGCACATGCGCGGGAGTGACATAATCGTGGCTCCGGCCATTTACAGCGTCAGAGCCGCGAACGCGGAAGAAACGCAGAGGGAACATGTCAGCTCACTCGGCATGGACCGGGATCAGATGCCGACGCCTCATTCTAAGGTGAGTATTTCATAATGAGCTAGAATGCGCTCCATACTAGCTCATTATGCCTTTGCCTTACAATATTTTTTTCTGTGCGGGTATACAACCGCTTTTAAAAAAAAAATGCACCCATATCAAAGTCAATAAAATAACTCAGCAGTATCTAACAGGCATATCATTTTAAGTTTTGGGCAATGCTTAAAAAAAATCAAATGTATCCAACGCCACAGATAAAGACTATATTGCTACATTTTCTAGGGGACAATATTACACAGTAATACTTGAATCCGCAGTCCAGTAGTCTTTCTCCCATCCAGTTCTGGTTGCAATGACAGGTCCCCTAAGCCAGACATTTTGTCACTATATATAGTTTACATAATCTTTGATTTACAAATAAACATTTAATGCAGGACAAAGAATTCCCAGAACACTAGGAGTTAGCCAAAAAGACAACAAAGCAGAGCAAAGCCACTGAACTGTGTAAACAACAGGCTTTTTAATTAAAAAAGCAATATTTAAAAAATGAAAGGAACCCAAAGCTCTACCTTTTGGTTTTGAAAGCAAAATATGTTTCATTTTTCCTTATTAAAGAAAAAGCTATTTATTTTTTTAAATGTATTTCATTTGTCCTGGTCATAATAAATAAAGAAATGACATGCAAAATTACTTTTTATTTAACTTGTAGACTAAAAATCTTGTAGCCAAACAGAAGGTGAGTTTTAATTTCCTAAAAGGAAATGTAACACCTGATCGTGGAATAAGTAAACAATTAACAATGCAAATAAACTATTGTAGCGGGATGTTGTTTTAACGACTACTCTTGGCTTGATGTTGTGTCATAAAAACTGAACCCAGGTACAAAAAAAAACGATTGTCCAGAAAACAGGCAGTATTTTCTATAACTACACAGACATTTGGGCATAGCATTGCTTTGACAAGCAGAACTTGTGACATCAATGCAACGTTTAGTGGCTATGTAAATGGTTATGCAGCTTTGCTGTAGTTGTTTTGTTTTTTTTTAATAATTTTTTCTTTCCAAGTTCTGAAATATTAGTAAATTTGAGCAATACTTACATTTAGGTGGCTTTGTCCTAAAACTGTCTGCCATGCTGGCCACAGACAGAACAGTCAATATTTGAGTCTTCTTCTGACATTTGGAAATTTAAATTGAATATGTTCTGTGGAGAAAGCAAGCAACATAAGAGTTATGTTAAATAGTAGACACCCTAAACAACCTGTTCCTATTTTTTGCAGTGTCGGTTTTTTGCCCAGGTTCACCCCAAGGGTATTTCAAATTCTATGTAAATACTGTATGTTTCTAATAATCACTATATGCATGAAGCTATGCACCCCACCTTCCCCCCAACCATGTCACAGCACTTAAGCCTGGCGCAGACTGAGCACTAGATTTCAGTGTGAGTGCAAAGATGAGACCTGCATATGCTTATTTTCCAAGGGGTTTCTGAGGCAAACTGGGGTGACAAGTGGTAGGACAGTGATTTATTAATTAATATTTATATATCCAAAACATCTGAACCCAAACAGCAGATTTTTCATCATCTTTAAAAGCTCAAAGAATTGTTGCCCACGCCATTTTATAATTTAATAATGTGACAGACCCAACCAGGACAGAGGGTTTTGGAGGGAACTGCAGGCTAGCCTCTTGCCTACTGACTATGGGCCCTTGCTTTTAAAGGAACACTACTATTTGGGAGGTGTGTACCTGGGGGACCCTTGGAGTGGTCTAGCTTTGGATTCAATTCCATGTTTCCTTAAAACACACAGACTCTGGAAACTGGAGGACCCATAAACCAGGGACGTGCAGTGAGGTCAGTGGTTGGTGAGGCACTGGCTAGTATCAGAGGCAGATACACACAGGTTACGTACACCACGATCGTTAGAGCGAGAACAATAATTCTAGCGCTAGACCTCCTCTGTAACTCTAAACATGTAACCTGTAAAAAATGTTAAAGCATCGTCTATGGAGATTTTTAAGTACTGAAGTTTGGCGCCATTCCACAAGTGTGCGCAATTTTAAAGCGTGACATGTTAGGTATCTATTTACTGCGTAACACTGTCTTTTACATTATACAAACAAATCAGGCTAACTTTAGTGTTTTTTTTTTTTTTTTATTAATGAAACCATTTCTTTCCCAAACAAAATGCATCTGAAAAATTGCTGCACAAATACCGTGTAACAAAAAAGTTGCAATGACCACCATTTGTTTCTCTAGGGTGTCTGCTAAAAAACATATATATAATGTTTGGGGGTTCTGAGTAATTTTCTAGCAAAAAAAAATATATTTTTTACATGTAGGAGAGAAGTGTCAGAATTGGCCTGGGTGTCAAGAGGTTAATTACCAGAAGAAAGTAATATACAAATAAGTATTATATATAATTTTTAAGGTAATTTACTATATTTTCAAAAACTGCACTCAAGCAGGTGGCTTAATGGACAAATTACTTAAGTTTGAAGTTATAACTTTAAACCAGTAATTTCACAGTAAATATATAAATAATAAATTATTATCTTATAACATATAGCATAATAATATATGATTTAGCTTGTACATTTTCAGCAGCAGAAAAGAGGGCTGGGCTGGAAGGGAGTATTTGTCTTTAAGATACATGCCCCCTTCTATGACACTGCAGTGAGAGGTGTGCCTCTACTGCAGCATTTTTATTGGACAGCTTGGGCCAATGGTACTTTACCATTGGTGCAAGGCTCCAAGCTGTCCATTGAGCCTCTGACAAGAAGTGAGGAGAGGCACCGTGAGCTCATCCTCTCAGTCTGCTGCAAACAGTGTGCCAGCTTGTATTTAAACTGGCCACTCTGTATGTAGCTTCTGACAGACTGCTCAAGGAGTCCGATATCTCGGGAACCATAGATGATAGGATCCCCTTTTGACCAGTGGTGGGGTAGGACTTCAGCTACCTATTCCCCAAATTTGGGGTCTTTCTGACCCCAGGTCGCCGAGTTACGACCCCTGAGGTCGATCTTTTTTTTTTTTTTTTTTATTTTTATGTTCATGCCTCACCTGCCTCCCCTGACTGCATGTCCCTGTCATATACATATTTGGGGTCTCTAGGCCCAAACCAGCAATGGCTGCTTTAAATTGTGATACTCAGAGCAGATTTTAAAATGTTACTAAACCCACAACAGTAAAATCAGTCTGTATATGCAGAATAGCATGCTTGTTATACTTACTGTGGAACTTTAAGGGTTAATCCTCTGCATTGTGTAAAAAGGCTGTTTTATCCTGTATGCATAGATACTCCCCCTCCTGCAATGTCTACCTTGGAAAGAACAGGCAAGGTAGCCAACATTAACCTGCACATGCTCAATTGTGTCTTTTATGCTGGAGAAAACAGTTACTTTGATGTGACCTATGCAATAATATACAATCTATTATAGCCTATATAACTATTGCTTACATGTATTAACTTGCCTATCCCTATAAATTAGTTAGTCTACAAGAGTCTGATAAGCACAATGATATAACAAACACATCTGCTTAGTAAACATGTTATATTTATTTCCAGAGAAAATAGAAATATACGTATTCATATGACGCCCTACCATTCCCGGCCGCCTAGGGGGCGCGCGGCGCACCCGCGGCGTCGCAAGCGCGCGCCCCCGACGTCGCTCGGGACCCGGTGCGCGTGCCTGGCGGCCGCGATGTCCACCAGGCACCCGCGATTGCCCGTGAAAACAGCGGGACCGTTTACACACACAGCTCCACGTTCTGTCAGTGGAGACCGTGGAGACCGTGGAGACCGATCATGTGTTCCCAGTACGAAGGAACACTGATCGGTCTCCTCCCCTTGTGAGTCCCCTCCCCCCACAGTTAGAATCACTACCTTAGGGAACACATTAACCCCTGCAGCGCCCCCTAGTGTTAACCCCTTCCCTGCCAGTCACATTTACACAGTAATCACTGCAATTTTATAGCAACGATCGCTGTGTAAATGTGAATGGTCCCAAAAATGTGTCAAAAGTGTCTGAAGTGTCCGCCGCAATGTCGCAGTCACGAAAAAAAAATCGCAGATCGCCGCCATTACTAGTAAAAAAAAAAAAAAAAATGCAATAAATCTATCCCCTATTTTGTAGACGCTATAACTTTTGCGCAAACCGATCTATATACGCTTATTGCGATTTTTTTCAAAATTGTCGCTCTTCTTTTGTTTATAGCGCAAAAAATAAAAACCGCGGAGGTGATCAAATACCACCAAAAGAAAGCTCTATTTGTGGGGAAAAAAAGGACGTCAATTTTGTTTGGGTGTAATGTCGCACGACCGCGCAATTGTTAGTTAAAGCGACGCAGTGCTGAATCGCATAAAGTGCTCTGGTAAGGAAGGGGGTAAAATCACCCGGTGCTGAAGCGGTTAAGTGTGTCCCATTGTGTGCATTACCATTGTTAATTAAGTTAATTGACTCACCTATTGTTTCTGTCCGTTGGCTAACTCTTGGAGGTAACTATGATGGGATTAGCCTTGTGTCAGCTCTACCTTTTTATCTAAACCATTGTGTGATATTTTGGGTAAATATTTGGTTTTATTGTTCATGTGGTGACTGACCTACTTTTGAAGTGTATAAAACCCTGTATATCTGTTCAATAAACAGTCATTCTTTTGGTTCTACCCTGACACCTTGTCCATGCACGATGCTTGGGGTGAAAAGGGCTGGTATTAGCTCTCGGTCTGCTGGCAGAGTTTAGAGTGCAGGAGGCATTGTTTGGCAGAAGAAAGCACCCAAATGGGTGCCAAAATGGTTCCGCCACAAATAATAATAAAAATTACATTTACATTTTTGAAACCTTTTATTTGTATTATTGTTATTATTAGCAAGTGCATCTACACCAAACATTGAATACATGTACAGGGAGAATCCATGTTCTATACAGAAAATCTCCCTAAGCTCGAGTTACATTTTTAACCAACTTACTTATTAGCCTTTCATGGACAATCACTGCATGTATTGCCTCCATTACCAATGTGCTTTAGAGAAACACTGCAGCAGAAAAATCTGTGCAAATGGATACAACTCTGCTCAGTTTGTGTTTTGATAATGGTGGTGCTTATGCAAGTCTGGATTTAGGAACTGGTAAGTTCTAAATAACCTGGAACCTTTAGACTGCAGGCCAGTGATCTGGCAGTGCCAGGAGGATGAGCAGCACATTCTGGGAACATTAAAGTTTTAGGATGCAATGTTGACAGAATTGATTGTTCCTACTATAATACCTCTATTGTCACCCAAAAAAGGGCCAACCACAAATCCTTTGGAGGGAACATTGGGGCGAACACAAAAGTAGATAAACTTTATTTAAAAGCACGCATTTACTGAAGTGATTATCTCTTGGCACAAGAAGGTCTACAGAACTGGAATTAGGTGGCCCTTCTACTCCAGTGATTATCCACAATATTGCTTAAACTGCCAGAACGAACAGGTGTTGCTGTTTTTAAGCCAATATCAGTAAAAATAGATTGTAAACCTACACAGTAACTAAGAATAAAGGAAACCCAAGTCACTGTAGCTAAACTAAGACCCACAAACCTGTGCTACACATTCAAGCAAGATTTACATCTTGCTTAAACCACAATAGTGGTTGCTTAACATCTTGCTTAAACCACAATAGTTCAGTGTAAAGTTCTGCATGTGCGTCTGCATGCAGTATTTTTTTGCATTTACATGTGTTTGTGGGGTGTTTATTTACATGCATTCTGGTATGTTTTTGTACAACAAATTGCAGCATGCTGTACTTTTTTTTCAAAATGACATGGAAGTGCCACAATGGTGTAAACTAGGCTCATCTAAATACATTCATTATTCTGGCATATACTTTTAGCTTTGTTTTAAAACACATTCAACTGCATCTCGAGTAAATGAGCCCTAACAGCCTAAAAGTATTTCTATAATACTTAAAGCGAACTTTCACCCAAAAGTGGAACTTCTGCTCATTTGTCTCCTCCTTTCCTCCGATGCCACATTTGGCATTTTTAGGGGAAAGGGGCGAGCGGATGCATGTCTTTGACAAATATCCTGTCCCCACTTCTGGGAGTCCGGGCTATGGCGCATTACGTCACAACTCGGCTCCCTCTTCCTTCCCCCACCACAGAGCCAGTAGGAGAACACAGCAGTGCCTCACGCATGCGAAGTAGGGACCCGGCGTGAAGTCATAATGCTACACTGCTGGGTTCTCTTACCCGCAATTGCGGCAGCACCAGACAGCTGATGGAAACATCAACTGCGGTGCCGACATTGCTGGATTCCAGGACAAGTAAGTGTCCTATTATTAAAAGTCAGCAGCTGTAGTACGTGTAGCTGCTGGCTTTTAATTTTTGCAGGGGTGGGCGGACCTCCTCTTTAATTATGATGTATGTACATATTTTTTATTTGTTTAATACATGTAGAAACACTCTGCTCAGGTAGCTGGAGAAACTCCATACTTGGACTCGACACACAGTACACTCTGAGAGCAATCAAGTGCCAAATGTAACCTTTGTTAGTGAACAATGTCTACTATGGATAACTTCCTAGCTAGCATTTGGAACACTCTGCTTCTCATCTTGTTCTTCTCCAGATTTAGGCAAAATAAAACACTACCCTTCCGACTGTATCATCTTTTACTACCATATATACTCGAGTATAAGCCAGGTTTTTCAGCACATTTTTTGTGCTGAAAGTGCCTCCCTCGGCTTATACTCCAGTCAATCACTTTTCTGCAGCAGAGAATGACATTTTCCGACTTGACTTTGGGGCCTTGTATCTCTGGGCCACTTGATTTGGTGTGCAAATCTGGTGGAACTAGCACTACAACATATCCAAATTTGGAGTTTGTAGCACTAAGTGGCCTCGAGATACGGGGCCCCAAAGTCGATTTGGAAAATGTCATTCTCTGCTGCAGAAAAATGCTTGACATTTTCCGACCCGACTTTGGGGCCCCGTATCTTGGGGCCTCTTGATGCTAGGAACCCCAAATTTGGTGTGCAAACCCAGTGGAACTAGCACTACAACATATTTGTGGTTTCTAGCACTAAGTGGCCCCAAGATACAGGGCCCCAAAGTCGGTCAACTGTGTCCATCTGCAGCAATGTCATTTTGGGACCCTTTGAGTCCAGAGACCCCAGTTTGGCTGCATCTAGGGGGCATCTAGGAACCCTTAACTACCAAGTTTGAAGTTCGGGGGACCTATGGCTGCAAATGGGCACAGTGAGGCATGCAAATGGGCACAGTGAGGCTGCAAATGGGCATTGTTGACCCTCTTTTACACTTACAGTAGCTGCGCATTTCTCACCCTAGGCTTATACTCGAGTCAATAAGTTTTCCCATTTTTTGGTGGTAAAATTAGGTGCCTCGTCTTATATTTGGGTCGGCTTATACTCGAGTATATACGGTACTTACAATCCCTTACCTTAAAAGGCCAGGATACAGGGATACCCTGAGCAAAAGCTCTAATGACACATCTGTAAACTCTAGAGGCCTTATTCAATAAATTGTGACAATTTTCTGTGCAGAAAATGATGGCAACTAATCAGTATACATACTTGCATACATACTTGTTGGACATCAGCGCAACGAATTAGGATTGATTGCTGTGGGATACTGCAATTAAGAAGCAGCAATTTGCTCTTCCCACTGTTTATTAAAAAAAGCCTCTAGTGTACAGCACTAGATATTAATAGGCTTGTTAATCTACTTTTCACAAAAGCTTATAGTTCTTGTTGAGTGAATCCTCTTACTTCAGATTTCAGATGTTATTGAACCATAAACCATATGTTCCCTTTTACTAAGTCACACAAACTTAAGATGTGAAGTAGATACAAGATGCACCCAGACACATGTATAAATGGCACTTCTGGGGTCTAATTATTTTGTATTTGAAATAACATTCAATAATTGCTGAAAAGTCTCTTATCCTTAATGAAGTGGTTGGCTAACATCTCCAGCATTTACTGATGGCTGGTGGAGTTGCGATTCCATGGTGCTGCAAGAGAAGAAACATTGCCCCAAAAGAATGGCAGAAGGAACAACAAAAACTGGAACTTTGGTTCCATAAGGCTTATTTGGATTCTCAATACCTGTCATTGGATTCTAACTTAATCTTTAATTTAACCTAGTTTCTTGACCTATAAACTGCTTACATTGCATCTAAGTTGTCACCTGTTTTACAGCAGTACCCAGTAACTCACTCTTTTTAATAACTTCCTTTTCTCAGTTTATAGACTTCACTTATATGGTTGAGAAAAGTATTGACCAACAACTCTTTAAGTACTTATAAATATTTTAAATCACTTGCTGACATTTTAAATACCTAATACATTGGTATATCGGGGGTCTTAACGTGTAAGTGCATCCTAAAGCTTAACATCAGACAAATATAAAAGACACAAAATAATGCAGCTCTGTATTCATTAATACATTAAAAATATATATTTTTTATTAATGTAAGCAGTGTAAGTACCTGAATTTGAACTGATAATTAGGAACACAATAATAGTAAGATAGAGAAGGGTAACAAAGAAATTAGCTCATCAGTCTGCTGCTTCTCCTTTACTGCAATAATTTTCCATATACAGTATATTTCATATGAGTATCTAGCAGTATACATATTCTGCATCAATATTATTTGGAATTACGTTATATGTTAGATCATGCTGCAAGCATTATGAGCTAGACCTTCTGAGCTCTCTTCATGATTGGTGGAGATGTGAGTCCTAAAAAGGGGCAAGGCACAGAGTCTAAGGAGCCACCTAGTGTTCACCAGTGCACCTACAAATGCAATGGGCTTTGTTGTGGGACAACTCCCAGGTTGCAGCCTTCGGACACACCCATGCAGAAGGCAGCTGACCAGGGAAAGAACCAGAAGATAGTGCCAAACTGATAAGAAATCTTTGAAATAAGACCTGCCAAAGGTTGAGGCAGGCAGCAGATTGTTTTGAAATACAGGACCAAGGTTGATAACTGACAGGAAATCTTGCGAAAACAATCAAACAACAGGCAGTTTGGATAAACCAGCGGGCTTGCTGGTAACCAATGGAGATGTGGCTGAAATCCTTTTTCAATAAGATCCATTTCTCCACCACAGGTAAACCATTGAAATTAACAAAAAACGGACCATAGCATAATACAGTTTATTTAAAAAAATACATATAAAAGTACAAATTGGCTGCTTGCATTTTAAGGTGCCTTTTCCCAGCACTGAGGATATCAGCATGTAAACACCATGTGTAGGTCTACAGCCTCCCAGCCTGTGCTTGGTATCTGGCGTGCGTTCCATCGCCATCGCCGTGTTTACGTGCTGATATCCTCAGTGCCAGGAAAGGGCACCTTAAAATGTAAGCAGCCAATTTGTACATGTTTTCTATTTTTTTTTTTTAAACTGTATTATGCTATGGTCCATTTTTTGTTCATTTCAATGGTTTAGCTGTGGTAAGGACTTTTTTCTTATTGAAAAAGGACTTCAGCCACATCGTTATGCCCATTGGTTACCAGCAAGCCCACTAGTTTATCCAAACTGCCTGTTGTTACCTTCATTTTAGTAAAAGAGGTCATGTCCATTTGGTGAGTAGGCATTTTACTCACACTCATCGGGTGATATTCACAAAGATCTGCCTTGGGGACGGTGTATGGATAAAAATCACAACAATAAGAATTTATATGGACTTTATTTTTGATTCATTATCAGATTAATGAACTCATCACCAATATTATCATCTGTTTATTATAGCACTATGCACTTTATTATGTTTGTCGAATCACAAATTGTATATCATGAATTTTAGAGATTTTTTTTTGTATAGCATTCATACTAGCACCCCCTATCACATACCATTTCAAATGACAAAACAGCCCTGCATGTTTGTGTAAATACAAGTGACAGAATAGCCTTGCTACAAGTACCAGATCAGCTGCATAGTTAATCTTTTGCGGCAAGTCAGTTATCACTGTTTAGGACCAGCATAGCCTTTCTTTTCTTTGGTATTGATTTTTACACCATATAGCTCAGCACACAGATCATGCATATCTTGCACATGTGAAAACATAACTACCATTGTCCACGTGCCTTAAAGAATCATAAAAATTAAAAAGTAGAAAAAGTCCCTAAAAATGTGAAGAGAAAGGTACTTGTGCTTTGACACCAAAGTGGACCCTCTTTGTACTTTTCCACCTCGTGCTCATGTGATATCATCCTCACTCACCAGATTCCAATCACCCCCTTACTGTACAACAAGAGGAGTCAATAACACTTTTTAGGTCACTATAGGACCTATCCAGAGCTCTCCATCGACATCTGTCCTAGATGTTGTTCCCTCCTTGGTGTTGCTTTGGTCCTTATCCTCGTCATTCAATGGGCGGGAACAGTTTATAAAATAAAAAAGCAGAGGCGTCCTCTCATAGTGAAAAACCTTTATGTTTATTAAAAAGTCTGATTTAGGTCCCACTGCCGATCACTCTGATTGTCAAAGAACATCTGCATTACACCACAGAAAAAGTGGCAAGTAGCCATGAAACTGCTTATATGATGTTTAATAAAAAAAATTTTTTATGAAATTGATTGCTTCCTGAAATTCATCTCCTTCTTCTATTGGGACGCCTCTGCTTCCTGATTGGCATATTTTTCTTTGTTTTGCCACAGGAGTCACTGCCAATCAATAACTGGAAACAACCCCTTGTAAGCAAGCTTGTCTGTGACATTGGTAGCTCATTACGGAACAGGGAAAGGACACTGGGCATGGGATAAAGTATATCCTATATCCTATAAATAGTGTTGCCACCCTAATCCAAGGAATAAGATTAAAATGTTAAAATCACCGTTTTATTAGCAATGAAAAGCAGTTATAAAAAAATGGTAAACGTGTTATGTAAATTACCCATTTTTAATCATTTATGATTTGGGTTTTAAAACACTTTAATATTATTGTGCAATGCTAAATTTATTCTGTAACCATTTGCTACAAGTGCATTTTACAAGCACAGAATAGTGTTGAGAGATAACCTTGCTATAGAGCCATGGATTTAAAGGATAAGTTCACCTTTACAAAAAAATAATAAATGTACATTTTTTGCATGTAAGAAAATATGCATTCATTTTTAATTTTTTTTGTAATGGACCTGTAAAATATTGCACTCACGATCAGCAGATCATAGGTATAATGCCACAGTCCTGCATACTGTCTGTGTATCTGTCTGCCCAGACCTCCAATGCGGCCAGACAGTAACACTGTGACAGGAAGCATGGAATGAACTACCGCAGTGCTCAACAGCACCACGGTAGTTCATTGAGAACCACAAGCAGACCTTGTAGTTTTCCCATTTACAGAACATTGACGCGTTTGTTGCAGATTGTGACAGCTAGCAGGGGGGAGAAGATCCTCCGCTAGCTGTCAGAATGAGGGATCGGGGGGAACCGGGGGTCATGCATCTGTAACATGTTACAAGTTACACCCTGAATATGGGTGTAACATGTACAGTAACATGTTACCAAAGGTGAACTTAACCTTTAGGCCTCATGCACACTGGACGTTTTTGGACATTTTTACAGCTGCTGTTTTTGGCTTCAGACGTTTTTTTTTCCTATAGTCAATAAACTCCCTGTCATGTTATCCTATGTGTCCATGCATAGGCAAAAAAAAGGCTTATAAACGCAGATAAACGCTCAAAAACTTGGCTCACCAGCGCTTTTTAACATTTTTGATCCATTAAAAAAGTTTTTTTTAACGTTTTTGATCCATTGAAAAAAAAAAAGATTAAAAAGAAAAAACCCTAAAAAATGCTAACGCAGAACAACGCCAAAAAAAACGCTATTGCAAAAACGTTAAAAAACTCACTGCAGAGCTACTGGCGTTTTTTTAACGTTATTTTGATGTGCATAAGGCTTAAATATGAACATACTATACATGAAAAGGCAGGCGCTACTATACTATGCCAATTATTCAAAAAAATCTAAATAAATCAGTGTAATAAACATAAATTCTTAAAAATCTATTCACAGAAAGTATAAGTAATAAAAGTCCATAGATAGTCCTTCTTAAAATCCTCCAACTACCGTGCATTGTGATACAAAGTGCTTGAATCTCCTTCCATTAGTGCTCCACCACAGTGTGTATAAAATGCATAGTCACCAACTGTAAGTACTAAACACACCTTGGATATTTAAGGATACCACCCGATATCATTCCTCAGATCACAGTTCTAATGATCCACGTATACTGCCATATACAATCGCACCAACAACTGGCTCCTCCAAATTTACTTATCTCACTTAAACCATTGGGGCTGCCATTAGCACCAACATAAACAGCCTAGTGTGCACTGCTGGCCGCTTTGTCCGAGTCAGCGTGCTTTCCAATATCCGGAAGTGATGCTTGAGAGTAATGCATGAGAACAGGAAATGACGCAAATGCCAGTGACGTCAAGCACAGCAGCTGGAGGATATTAAGAAGGACTATCAGTGGACTTTTATCACTTATACATTTTGTGAATTCATTTTTATAAATTTATGTTTATTACACAGATATTTTTATTTTTTTATGAATAACTGCAGTGGTATAGTAGCACCTAAATTTTTATATATATTATAGTTTAAAGGTGGGATATCCATTCAAAGGGGCAGCAGCATACGTTTAATCACTCTGATGTGCTTATGTTTTACACAAAGTTGGCGCCATATTTATTATTATTTTTTAAACCTTTAATATGAACATGCCAAAAGAATAGGTTTTTCACTGATGATCAGGTATCATTTAGGAACTTAAAGTGGAACTTTAGTAAGAAAATTAAGTCCTGCTAGATCACGTCAGACTGGCCCCTTTTGCAGGTATAGCAAAGTAAAAAACATTAAGTCCAGTTTCACACTGGGGCGGTGGCGGTAAAGCAGCGCTATATTTAGCGCAGCTTTACTGTAGTTTTAGCCGCAGTATTCGGCCGCTAGCGGGGTGGTTTTAACCCCCGCTAGCGGACAAAAAAGGGTTAAAACCCCCCGCAAAGCGCTGCTGCAGCGGCGCTTTGCCGGCGGTATTACCGCGGTGTCCCCGCGGTGTCCCATTGATTTCAATGGGTAGGAGCGGTATAGGAGCGGTGAATACACCGCTCCTTCACCGCTCCAAAGATGCTGCTAGCAGGTCTTTTTTTAACCGTCCTGCTAGCGCACTGCTCCAGTGTGAAAGCCCTCCGGCTTTCATACTGGAGTTAAAGGACCCGCTTATGTCAGGTGCATTACAGGCGCTATTTTTAGCGCTGTAGCGCCTGAAAAACGCTTAGGTGTGAAAGGGGCCTAAGTGCCTATACTGTTTAAAATCTAGTAATACACTGTCTCACCCTGCTCTGCACATGCACAGTTGCTCTCCATTTTTGGCATTGTGACCGAATATTAGAGCCATTAAAGGCCTAATTGATAGCCTAAATATTTACTGCTGCTCAGGGGCTCTGGGCTTCAGCAAAATGTCAACCTCCGGCAAAAAGAAACAGGGGCAATGCTGGAGGCAATTTACAACACTCACTAGTTTTGGTACCATATTTATTAATGTGGATGTATGTTCCTTGTTAAAAAACATTAATTTTTATCAAGTTGTTATGGGTAAATTTCCGCTTTTAAAATATTTTTTTGCATAGTATTAATCTACTCCACATTGTGCTCCTGGTTCACTTGTGACTGTAGTTGCATCTGATGCACTGACTAAACATTTGAGAACTTCAAAAAAGATGCATGTCAGAGGAATGGAGAGAAAGGTCATTCCCTGAGGATCCGAACATCAGGAAAGCTTTCCTTCACAGTGCCCACAAGATACAATAAAGAGGGGAACATTTCAAAAGCCTGCCTTTGAAGGTTAAATTTATAATGATATGTAAAAGCAAATGGTCTGGTCTTTCAAGCAGCAGAAATATCAATCACGAGAGAACTGGCTGTTCAAGAAACTGTATTTTAAAGTTAAGTCATATTTACTAAAGCCAAAGGAAGCCCAAAATAAAATCTATATAAGAAGATGGAGCCAGTAAAGCCAAATGCTGTGTCATCCATTCTAAATCAAATGTCCTGTTGAGCTGGTTGACATGGCATAACACAACACGTCTCTTTGGAGTTGCCTGCTGAGAACACACTTCTGTAAACCTAGTGATTTTATAAATGGTAATACAGATTCTTGAATTGGAAGGTCTGTGGATTGCTTAATAGGAGATTTCAAGGTAGGACTGGATGCATAGTTACATCTTTAGGTATACTGTATGTACCACCATTTAATAATAGTTGAGTAATTTATCTATTTCTTGATCTTTCCTGAAACACGGTCTTCCCACATTGAAAATTCTGTACGACTATAGCTGCATGGTAGGGTATATTTTCTTTGTGTGTTTTCTGTGAAAATTGCATATTTATATTACTATAGTTGCACTTTTGCCTTTTTTTTACAACTTCATCAATGTTTTATTCAGACTTGTCAGGTATTTCAGGTTAACGAACTTGTTGCTTCAGATAAAGTACTTCTCAACGCTATCTCCATATATAACTGATAAGATATAACATATACAGTGGAACCTCGGATTACGAGCATAATCCGTTCCAGGTGAATGCTCCTAATCCAAAGTACTCGCATATCAAAGCGAGTTTCCCCATTGAAGTCAATGGAAACTAAAATAATTTGTTCTGTATTGACTTCAATGGCATGCAATACCGCATGCGGCCAGAGCCGGGGGGCGCCGGAGAGCCTTGGAAACAGACGAAAAGGCCCGAGGACACCTCGGCTGACCTGGGCAAACCTCAGCAAACCTCGGAAAGCAGAGGTCCTCTGGCCTTTCCGCGCATTTCTGAAAGGCGCTGATCGGCGCTGTTCAGCTCGGCTCTGCTCCGGCGTCCCCCACCTCAGGCCAAACACTTTGGCCTGAATCGTGCTCGTTTTGCGAGACAACACTCGCAAACCGAGTTACGATTTTTAAAAATACAGTGCTCGTATTGCGAAACGCTCGTTAACCGCGTTACTCGCAATCTGAGGTTCCACTGTACTGTAAAAAGTACATCTCCATCATCATCCTGTGCAGAATAAGTTCTTGAAAATAATTCTACAGCCTGGATCATCCTCATAGCTTGTTCATTGGAAGAAACAAATTAAAGACTCTAGTAATCTTTGCACTCTGCTGGAGAAAGGCATGTTTTCCGAAACTACGGTATTTCCCTTGGAGACCTGTACCTTTTTCAATCTAGACTCAATGATAATATTAAGTATGCAAGAGATTTTTTTCTTATTAAGATGAAGTTTCTGAATATTTTGAAAAACAATCCATGATCAACAAGAATGACTGTATATTGAAATCATTTACATCTATAGCGAGCCTGTGTAATGGCAGTTCCGGGATCTCATATGACAACAAGGTCTCTTTTTAGATGAATGCTTTGTTTTCTTGAGAGTCTTTGAAATTTTCAACAATACGTTCCATATCCTAGATATACTGTAGCAATCCAACAGATTATCATTCTTACCTTATAGAGAGGCCTAAAAGAAATGAGGAGCTTAATCTTTTTTAAATTACCATTATATACTTCCAGGGTTGTAAATCCATTAATCGCAATCTGCCCGACGATTGCGGAAAGCCACCACATAGATCACAATCAGGGCTGTGCCAATGCTTGCAACCCCCCCCCCCTCCCCCCAACCAGCACCACTCTCTTTTTACTAGCAGAGCGGAGTGAGAGGCAAAACAGTGCTGGGTGGAGGGCGGGAGCACGGCAGTTGCTTTAGTTACATTTGTGACTACGACGGAGGAGTGTGCACCCACTAGTGTGGGACTTCCATATCCGCCGGGGCAGACTTGTACCCCATTTGGGTTTTCTGCAGTTTGTTAATGTTCTGGCATTAAAATTATGATGTTTGCTCTATAATAATACTGTACTACAAGCCTCTGAAGAAGCACTGGTGTTCCCCGCCAAACATGTTGAGAATCCAATATACAGATGGTATATGTTCTGGTTCATAACTGTCATCTTCTACTGATCGTCCCATCTGTAACTTTGTAGAGCTGAATGTGTAAGATGCATTTTCCAATCTATAACTTTTAGATGTTTTGTATGTTTTAAAGATTTGTTTAATAAATTAAATTTTATATATCTCCCTTGGTTATGTTTAGCCTTTGTACGGTACCATGAAAGTCCAAAAAAGCCTCAAACCATTTTTTTCTACATTCAATAGGATGTAGACACCACTTTTCTATGTGCTTCTATATCTGGCAGAGGAAACAGCAGAAGGTACTACCGTGTGTGTGTGGGGGGGGGGGGAGAACACTACAGTGGGGGAGACATAGTCTATTACTGGGGTGGGGGGGGGTGATGTGAAAGGGTGCAGAGGACACCACTGTGGGGGAGGGGGGCAGAGAAGTACTGTGGGGGGGGGGGTGATTTGGAGCAGGGCAGAATACGCTACTGTGACACACTTTGTTTTTTTACCCCCCCCCCCCCGTGATCTTTTATTTTATCCATGTTGTCCAGGTAGATCTCAACCTCTGAAAGGCCTACCTCTGATATACGGCAATCAGCAATGATATGCTGCCTCCCATAACAACATTTAAGCTATCAGTAACTTTATGTAGTAGAAATCTGACTGGTAATTTATTGTGGGGGATCGTTTTATCCAATTAAAATAAACATAAGCAGATTGTCATGTCAGCAAATGTGGGTGTTAGAACTATTAAGACAGGGCAACCCACCAGTCCCTACTAGTAACCAAACAATCACAAAACATGTTTAGATTACCCCCTTCATCAAGCATCTGAACTAAGAAAAAACAACAACCATATAACAGTACTTGCTAATAAATAGCACATAGACACAGCTCAAGGACAATGTGGGTGATGTGAATGATGGTGGCAGTGTCTATGCGTGAAGAAACTGCTTAACTGTGACAACCAATTGTGGGGTCAATCCAATGCCCCATATTAATTGGCAATAGGTGCACTATTGTGAAGGCAGAGTAGTAATATAAACAGATGTCCAGTATTGCTGCATTATCCAAATGGTTACTTTATTGGTTAAAACCTTATATCAAGGCCACAGAACATAATAAAAAAAATCCCCAGAGAGATGTGCCCACCACGGACACCATAGTAAGCACCTTATTCTTTTGCTGTTAAATTGTGGAATTTTATTATGCTCTTTTCTATTATGTTTTGTTGACTTTTTTTAATGTTTAACCAATAAAGTACCCATTTGGACAATGCAACAATACTTTTTCTATTACTACACTGCCTTCACAATAGTGCATCTATTGCTGAGTTATATGTGGCATTGGATTGACCTCACAATTGGTTGCCATGGTTAAGCAGTTTGTTCACACATAGACATTGCCACCATCATTACATCACCCGCAGTGTCCTTGCACTGTGTCTATGTGTCGTTTATTGGTTTCTCCTATCCTCAAGTAGGATTCCATAGCAGAACTTGTTGGGACATTTATGGTCACCATTGGTTAAAAAGGTTCAGCGCCTTGATGTCTTTTCTGTTATTTGCTAATAAACGTAAAATCTTAGAATGTAATTTTCTGGATGAATGATCATCTTTTTATCACTCTACACCCGTGGTCCCCAAACTGTGGCCCTTTGCTTGCTTTTATCCAGCCCTTGGGACACTATTTCACCCACTGATACCCACTGATACCAACAATGGTGCACAATCCCTCCCAAAGACACCAATGATAGGGTCCAATTACTCCCAATGACGCCACTGATGGGGCCCAATTCCTCCCAACGACACCAACAATGAAGCCAAATGCTACCAATGATGGGGCACTATTCCTTCCAATGACACCAATGATGGGGAACAATTCCTCCCAATGGCACCAACAATGGGGCTCAATGACACCAATGATGGGACACCATTCCTCCCCCTGACACTAAAGAGGGGGCATTGTTTTTTCCCACTGACATTGAGGCCTTTTCTACACTCAATGTCCGCAGTCTGGCCACCTTAATGTCTGAAGGACCGTAAACTGGTCCTTTGTTTCGAAGGTTTGGAGACCCCTGCTCTACACCAATGTCAGTTGCTCACTATTTGTGTTAAAAACAGTATAAAGAATTAAAACCAACCTTTAAAATATAAAAACCACCCAGAGATGCTTTATTTTACCAATCCTCCCTGAAAAAATGTAAATGTGTATTTCTATGACAAAAAAAGTTGCTTCCAATCCACCTGTTTTCAAGTATATGAAATGTGATTAAGTAGCTGTTCTCTGAGATTTTACATCTTCAGACTGACTGCTTTAGTAATACAGTAGAGCCACCTTAACCTGTTTTACATACAGTATGTCCTTTCACCTTCACTCTTTTCGGCATTAGGAGTCATCTTCCAGTAAATCCTGCCGGTGTATCATGTAGCCTCAGTTTCACTATAGGCTTCCATTTCGCACAGTATTAAATTAACCGTTACTGTTGTAGTACAAGGAACTCTCAAATGTTTCTCAGACAAGACCGCTCAATAGTGCTGATTTGAACCGAGAGTTTAAATTATTCAATACCTATTTGACAAGGACTTTTATTTTGACAAAATATGTGGTTATGATATGGTTTTCTACCATATAAATGAATGATTTATAGATATAATTTCTATAAAAAAAACGTCTATAGCATTATAAGGTGCGTCTTACAGTGGATATGGATGTAGTCCGTAAGAGTTCAGATTTTACCCTGCCTTGCTCTTCATTACACAGTTCAGTACCTACAAGAGGTATAACTTGGAATAGTAACAACTGAGTGCCCAGATCCTACAATATAATGGTCAATATAATTAGTCAAACACAATACACTTTCAGAGAATTTGCTTGCATTTTAGGTAGATCGAGTTGCTTCTGCATTCAACATTCTTTACATTTAAGCGGTATTAAACCAAAACCAAAAAAAAAAAAAAGTAATATATTGTAGCTTAACAATCATTAGATGTGGTGGCTGCATTCATTTTGTTTTTTTAAAGTGTTGCTAAAACCCACAACAGTAAAATCAGTGTGTATATGCAGTAAAGCATGCTTGTTATACTCACTGTGGAACCTAAGGGGTTAAACCTCCACATTGTGTAAAAAGGCTGCTTGATCCTGTCTTCTCTATTCCAAGCTTTCCAGAACCATAAAATACTATCTTTCCAGCATGTGCACAATGTGGTCCAGGAGACTAGAAAAAGCATGGGAATGCCTGTAGTAATGCTAGGAGCTAGGCACCCTGCCTTTGGCCAATTATGGCTTGCTTAGCAGAGGGCGCTGTGATTGGCCAAAGCATGCAGGTCAGGTCAACGCCACATAATGTTTGCTCTTCGGCGAACGGGCGAACACCCGATGTTCGAGTCGAACTTATGTTCGACCCGAACATCAAGCTCATCCCTAGTGACAAATGAGGTTTAATGTTGATAAATGTAAAGTTATGCACTTGGGAGCTAAGAATATGCATGCATCATACATACTAGGGGGAGTACAACTGGGGGGATCAATGGTGGGGAAGAATCTGGGTTTTCTGGTAGATCACAGACTTAAAGTGGCTGTAAAGGCATAAGGTTTTGCATTTTATGCATTAAGATAAAAAAAAAAACTTCTGTGTGCAGCAGCCTCCCTCAGCCCCCCCAAGCTTACCTGAGGTCCATCTCTATCCAGCGATGTGCACGAGTGCCTTGACCATCTGGGACTCTTCCTGCTAATTGACTGAGACACAGCAGTGGCACCATTGGCTCTGCTGTCAAAGTCAGTTAGCCAATCAGGAGAGAGAGGGGGCAGGGCCGAACCACAGCTCCATGTCTGAATGGACACACAGAGCATGGCTCGGCTCGGGTGCCCCCATAGCAAGCTGCTTGCTATGGGGGGCTCGGCAGGAGGGAGGGGCCTACTCGGCAGGAGGGAGGGGCCAGGAGCACCGAAGAGGGACCCGAGAAGAGGAGGATCCAGGCTGCTCTGTGCAAAACCATTTTACAAAGCAGGTAAGTAACATGTTTGTTATTTTTAAAGGAAAAAAATGACACTTTAGTATCACTTTAATAATGGAACGCAATGCGAAACAGCGATTTGCAAAGCGAGCAAAATCCTTTCTTGTATTAAGAGGGGTATGGACTCCAGAGAGAGAGATATAATTTTTCCCCTGTACAAATCATTAGTAAGAGAAGAGGCGATAAATGGGGACATGTATAAATGTACATAAGTGGTCCATATAATCTGTAGTGAACTTGGTATTGAGTTATTTACTTTAAGGTCATCACAGAGAACAAGGGGGCGCTCTTTACATCTGGAGGAAAAGAGATTGAAGAAAGTCGTCTTCACAGTAAGAGCTGTGAAAATGTGGAATGGACTCCCTCAAGAGCTGGTTCAGTCCAGCTCAGTAGATTGCTTAAAAAAGGGCCTGGATTCTATCCAAAATGTACATTATACACCTGGATACTAATATTTATAGGGAAAGTTGATCCAGCGAATATTCGATTGCCTCTCGGGGCATCAGGAAGGATTTTTTCCCCTGCTGGATCAAATTGGATCCTGCTTTGCTTTGCAGGTTTTTTTTGCCTTCTTCTGGATCAATTGTAGGTATAGGATTGTGTATATACAGTGGTGTGAAAAAGTGTTTGCCCATTCCTCATTTCCTGTTCCTTTGCATGTTTGTCACACTTAAGTGTTTCGGAACATCAAACCAATTTAAACAATAGTCAAGGACAACACAAGTAAACACAAAATGCAATTTGTAAATGAAGGTGTTTATTATTAAAGGTGAAAAAAAATCCAAACCATCATGGCCCTGTGTGAAAAAGTGATTGCCCCCTAAACCTAATAACTGGTTGGGCCACCCTTAGCAGCAACAACTGCAACCAAGCGTTTGCGATAACGTGCAATGAGGCTTTTACAGCGTCCTGGAGGAATTTTGGCCCACTCATCTTTGCAGAATTGTCCTAATTCAGTTACATTAGAGCAGGGGTCTCAAACTACCGGCCCTCCAGATGTTGCGGAACTACAAGTCCCATCATGCCTCTGCCATGCCTGTAACTGTCAGCCTTGCAATGCCTCATGGGAATTGTAGTTCTGCAACAACTGGAGGGCCACCAGTTTGAGACCCCTGCATTAGAGGGTTTTCGAGCATGAACGGCCTTTTTAAGGTCATACCACAACATCTCAATAGGATTCAGGTCAGGACTTTGGCTAGGCCACTCCAAAGTCTTCATTTTGTTTTTCTTCAGCCATTCGGTGGTGGACTTGCTGGTGTGTTTAGGATCATTGTCCTGCTGCAGAACCCAAGTTCGTTTCAGCTTGAGTACACGAACAGATGGTCGGACATTCTCCTTCAGGATCTCTTGGTAGACAGCAGAATTCATAGTTCCTTTTATCACGGCAAGTCTTCCAGGTCCTGAAGCAGCAAAACAGCCCCAGACCATCACACTACCACCACCATATTTTACTGTTGGTATAATGTTCTTTTTCTGAAATGCAGTGTTCCTTCTACGCCAGATATACTTGGACACACACCTTCCAAAGAGTTCCACTTTTGTCTCATCGGTCCACAGAATGTTGTCCCAAAAGTCTTGGGGATCATCAAGATGTGTTGTGGAGAAATTGAGACGAGCTTTGATGTTCTTTTTGCTCAGCAGTGGTTTTCTCCTTGGAACTCTGCCATGCAGGCCATTTTTTGCCCAGTCTTTTCCTGATGGTGGAGGCATGAACGCTGACCTTAACTGAGGCAAGTGAGGCCTGCAGTTCCTTGGACGTTGTTGTGGGGTCTTTTGTGACCTCTTGGATGAGTCGTCGCTGCGCTCTTGGGGTAATTTTGGGCGGCCGGCCACTCCTGGGAAGGTTCACCACTGTTCCATGTCTTCGCCATTTGTGGATAATGGCTCTCACTGTGGTTCGCTGGATTCCCAAAGCTTTGGAAATGGCTTTTATAACCCTTTCCAGACTGATAGATCTCAATTACTTTCTTTCTCAATTGTTCCTGAATTTCTTTGGGTCTCGGCATGATGTGTAGCTTTTAAGGATCTTCTGGTGGACCTTACTGTGTCAAGCAGCTACTATTTAAGTGATGCCTTGATTGTGAACAGGTGTGGCAATAATCAGGCCTGGGTGTGGCTAGAGAAATTGAACTCAGGTGTAGACAACCACAGTTATAGTATGTTTTAACAAGGGGGCAATCACTTTTTCACACAGGGCCATGATGGTTTGGATTTTTTTTCACCTTTAATAATAAACACCTTCATTTACAAATTGCATTTTGTGTTTACTTGTGTTGTCCTTGACTATTGTTTAAATTGGTTTGATGTTCCGAAACACTTAAGTGTGACAAACATGCAAAGGAACAGGAAATGAGGAAGGGGGCAAACACTTTTTCACACCACTGTAGTTCTGTAAAAAAAAAAAAAGTTTTTTTTACCTCTTATTGGTTGAACTAGAACTATGTAACTATGTATGTAGCTGGGCTTTGGTATTTGGTGATTTACTCTTGCTGATTTTCTCAGCGTATTTCCTCACCAAACAGAGTGATCCCACACATTAAAGTTTGTAGTATTAGATACAGCTTCAGAGTAGAAAAAATATGCCAAGGCTGAATTTTGTAATATGGAATCCTCAACTGGTCATGCATTTGCACAACACAGGTAGGGGATGCTTCTTTAAGATACACACACGCACACACATATGTATATATACATACACATGTTTAGTTATGCTTTCTATAATCCTTGTATCTGAAGCTGCCGGTACTAAAGAATGGTACTATGTGCTCCATGCATTAAAAACACCAGTAAATAAATAAGCATGTGCTGTGTTTCTATATGCAGCAAAGAAAGAACCGCAATGAAAAAAGGTCCTTCCTGATTTCAAGGTGAATAATATGCTACCAGTGCATGCAGCACAGTCAGGAAACCCTTAATACGGTTGTATTATTTACAACTTACAGAGTGATGGTTTCTAAATTATTAACGCTGCCTTCTACCTGATTCTTTGGGCAATTCTAGATCATCTTATTGCAATACATTTATGTCTCTCCTCTACAAGGTCATTTGCTTAGAACACTCAGTGGATGTAAATAAAACAGCATTGTTACTAGGCGCTCCATTTAACCATAATTCTCTGTAGCAGTCACAAATAAAAGGAGCAGGACCATTAATAAAAACTGAGCTCCAGCTGCTTTTTGAAAGACAAGATAAAAGACCTGTATTTTTTGTATGTAAAATGAACACAATAAATTGAAAACTTTATTCTTCACAAATAACCAAACAATTAGTTGCATGAAAAAAAGAGAAAAAAATGTTTTGCAAAAGCATCATAATGTCATGACTGAATCTAATTAATTGATACCCTACTCCTATCAATGTGTGTACAGTGGGATAAACTGATCTGAGCTACACTATATTACCAAAGTATCGGGACACCTGTCTTTACACGCACATGAACTTTAATGGCATACCAGTCTTAGTCCGTAGGTTTCAATATTGAGTTAGCCCACCCTTTGCAGCTATACCAGCTTCAAATCTTCTGGAAAGGCTGTCCACAAGGTTTAGGAGTGTGAATATGGGAATGTTTGACCATTCTTCCAGAAGCGCATTTGTGAGGTCAGGCACTATGTGGACAAGAAGGCCTGGCTTGCAGTCTCTACTCTAATTTATCCTAAAGGTGTTCTATTGGGTTGTGCAGGCCAGTCAAGTTCCTCCACCCCAAACTCGCTCATCCATGTCTTTATGGACCTTGCTTTGTGCATCTGTGCGCAGTCATGTTGGAACAGGAAGGGGCCATTCCCAAACTGTTACCACAAAGTTTGGAGCATGAAATTGTCCAAAATGTCTTGGCATGTTGACAGCTTAAGCGTTCCCTTCAATGGAACTAAGGGGCCAAGCTCAACCCCTGAAAAACAACCCCACACCATAATCCCCCCTCCACCAAATGATTTGGACCAGTGCACAAAGCAAGGGTGGGCCAACTTAATATTGAACCTAACGGACTAAGGATGCCATTAATGTTCATGTGCGTGTGCATAAAAAGTATATGGGGACCCGGGTCCTGCCCCAGGGGACATTTATCAATGCAAAAATACATTTTTAAAACTGACGTTTTTTCAGGAGCAGTGATTTTAATAATGCTTAAAGTGAAAGCATAAAAATATAATATTCCTTTAAATATCGTCCCTGGGGGGTGTCCCTTAGTATACCTGTAAAGTAGCGCATTTGTCCTGTGTTTAGAACAATACCACAGTAAAATGACATTTCTAAAGGAAAAAAAAGTAATTTAAAACTGCTCGCAGCTGTAATGAATTGTCGGAACCAGGCAATACAGATAAAGATCATTGAAAAAAACGCATGGGTCCCCCCCCCCAGTCCATTACCAGGCCCTTTGAGATGAGAGAGCACCCCCCTCTCCTGAACCGCACCAGGCCACATGCTCTCAACATGGGGAAGATGCGTTGGGGTCAACCCCAAAGCACCTTGTCCCTATGTTGATGGGGACAAGGGCCACATCCCCACAACCCTTGCCCGGTGGTTGAGGGGGTCTGCGGGCAGGGGGTTATTGGAATCTGGAAGCCCCCTATAACAAGGGGACCCCCAGATCCCAGCCCCCCATGTGAATGGGTATCGAGTATATTGTACCCCTACTCATTCACCAAAAAAAGTGTCAAAATGTTAAAAATTACAGTAGACAATTTGGGACTTTAAAAAAAAAAAAAACTGTCCCACGATGTCCATTCATCTTCGATCACAGCGCAGATGGACCGAGAAAAAAAATGCAACAACTCTGACCGCCTCCTTGGGAGGCTCCCGCTGACTGAATCCTCTTCCCGATGACAGCTGTTATATAGTTGAGAACGGGGCCACCCGGTGAAGTAAAAGGGTGACCCTGCCCCCCTCTGATGCTACATGACGTCAGAAGGGGCGGGGTCACCTGCCACTTGCATATAAGCCTTTAAAATTAACACTTTTGATTTTTCATGTTCGTGTCCCATAGACTTTAACAGTGTTCGCTTGTTCGTACAAATGTTTTTCCTGTTCGCATGTTCTGGTGCGAACCGAGCCGGGGGGTGTTCGGCTCATCCCTACATGCAATAATAAATAGAGCTTGCAGTGGTTAAATCTGACCTAAGTGTAAAAGTAAACCTAGAACGTAGCCTCCATAACACAGCCAAAATGCAACTTGTAACGTTGTTTCTTTGGATCTTGGATAGTATTGAACCTCCAAGAGTCATATATACTGAGTGTTTTACAAATTTTCTGCCAGTATGAGCCGGGCGGTCGAGATGCCTTTTCAAAAGGTTGCCTTTTCAGCTTGCTTCCAGAATTTTGCTGAAGTCATCTCGCGTGCCCAGCTCGAGTGGCTACGTTTGGCTTCCCCGGCTCCATCCTCCAGTGGTGGCAGACACACTACACACCAAACAGCTTGGCACCACGCTGTTGGATCATAGAGGTCAGTTCCATCCATCATCACAGCCAGCCTGTGTCTCCCTGCTTACACGATAATCCTTTGGATTCTGACAATACCTGACCTCACGTCAGAAGTAAGAAGCGATCCATCACCCCATTTTCTTCCATCGGGACAATACGGTTCCTCACACGCTTTGGAATGATCTTTCTCCACGTGTGACCGGCGAGCCTCCTGAAAGCATTTAACCCCTTCTCATCCAGACATGATGGTGGTACAGTTTTTAATATAATGCAGTCATATAGCTATATGCTTTTTATTATCTGCTTTTGTAATTTGCTGGGTACCTGTCTACAGTGCAATAAACACATTTTGAATCAAGTCCATGGTTCACATATATATATACATACATACCATATATATCATATATCATATATCATATATATATATACACACACACAGTATCTCACAAAAGTGAGTACACCCCTCACATATTTGTAAATATTTTATTATACCTTTTCATGTGACACTGAAGATATGACACTTTGCTACAATGTAAAGTAGTGTACATCTTGTATAACAGTGTTAATTTGCTGTCCCCTCAAAATAACTCAACACACAGCCATTAATGTCTAAACCACTGGCAACAAAAGTGAGTACACCACTAAGTGAAAATGTCCAAGTTGGGCCCAAAGTGTCAATATTTTGTGTGGCCACCACTATTTTCCAGAACTGCCTTAACCCTCTTCGGCATGGAGTTCACCAGAGCTTCACAGGTTGCCACTGGAGTCCCCTTGCTCTCCTCCATGACGACATCACAGAGCTGGTGGATGTTAGAGACCTTGCGCTCCACCTTCTGTTTGAGAATGCCCCACAGATGCTCAATAGGGTTTAGGTCTAGAGACATGCTTGGCCAGTCCTTTACCTTTACCCTCAGCTTCTTAAGCAAGGCAGTGTTCATCTTGGAGGTGTGTTTGGGGTCATTATCATGTTGGAATACTGCCCTGTGGCCCAGTCTCCGAAGGGAGGGGATCATGCTCTGCTTTAGTATGTCACAGTACATGTTGGCATTCATGGTTCCCTCAATGAACTGTAGCTCCCCAGTGTTGGCAGCCCCAGACCATGACACTCCTACCACCATGCTTGACTGTAGGCAAGACACGCTTGTCTTTGTACTCCTCACCTGGTTGCCGTGACACACGCTTGACACCATCTGAACCAAATAAGTTTATCTTGGCCTCATTAGACCATAGGGCATGGTTCCAGTAATCCATGTCCTTAGTCTGCTTGTCTTCAGCAAACAGTTTGGGGGCTTTCTTGTGCATCATCTTTAGAAGAGGCTTCCTTCTGGGATGACAGCCATGCAGACCAATTTGATGCAGTGTGCGGCGTATGGTCTGAGCACTGACAGGATGACCCCCCAACCCTTCGACCTCTGCAGCAATGCTGGCAGCACTCATACATCTATTTCCCAAAGACAACTTCTGGATATGATGCAGAGCATGTGCACTAAACTTCTTTGGTCGACCATGGCGAGGCCTGTTCTGAGTGGAACCTGTCCTGTTAAACCACTATATGGTCTTGGCCACCATGCTGTAGCTTAGTTTCAGGGTCTTGGCAATCATATAGCCTAGGCCATCTTTATGTAGAGCAACAATTCCTTTTTTTTAGATCCTAGAGAGTTCTTTGCCATAAGGTGCCATGTTGAACTTCCAGTGACCAGTATGAGAGAGTGAGAGCGATAACATCAAATTTAACACACCTGCTCCCCATTCACACCTGAGACCTTGTAACACTAATGAGTCACATGACACCGGGAGGGAAAATGGCTAATTGGGTCCAATTTGGACATTTTCAGTTAGGGGTGTACTCACTTTTGTTGCCAGCAGTTTAGACATTAATGGCTGTGTGTTGAGTTATTTTTTAGGGGACAGCAAATTTACACTGTTATACAAGCTTTACACTCACTACTTTACATTGTAGCAAAGTGTAATTTCTTCAGTGTTGTCACATGAAAAGATATAATAAAATATTTACAAAAACGTGAGGGGTGTACTCACTTTTGTGAGATACTGTATGTATGTATGTATGTTTACATATATATATATATATATATATATATAGATATATGTATATATATATATATATATATATATATATATATATATATATATATATATATGTATATAAATAGATATATATATATTTTTTTTTTTTTTTGTGGAGATGCGACCCTAAGTCACAGGTGCATATGAGCAGTGTATGCCTGATTTTGGTAGGCTTGCTAATTGCACAACTGTGAGCTGGCTTCATAATCATCCCAGGAATAGAGGTCTGTGCTCATCCTAATGGCCCATACACACAATCCGAATATCGTACGACCGATCGTACGACCGCTTTCGCTTAATAGTCGCAAGTAGAAATTGAATAACTAAATAAAGTCACAAAAATTCTCATACGACAGAAAAAAAAAATCAGAAGTGATGTCATGTGTATTTGTATTGAATTTTCGGACGACAACTATACTGACTAACCGAAAAATCGTACGATCTGGAATCGTACGAGGAAAATTTTCGTGCATGCCCGATCGAATAAGATCGGATGAACAGTCGTAATCGGCTGTTGAAAGTAGTGTACACACGAACCGAAAATCGTACGATCCTTCCTCGGACGACCGTTTTCGTACGATATTCGGATCGTGTGTACGGGCCATTAGAGACAGCTCCACCCGACAGACAGAAGGTCTGACCTAGGAGTCAGGAGGGAGCCAGTGCAGCACGAAGCTGCAAGCACAGAGGTGCTGAGCATCAGGTCTGGGGAAGACAGACCCAGGTCTAAGGCTGGCTTCACACTGGGGCGGTGCGGGGCGGCGACGGTAAAGCAGCGCTATATTTAGCGCTGCTTTACCATCGTTTTACCCGCGGTATGCGGGCGCTAGCGGGGTGGTTTTAACCCCCGCTAGCGGCCGCAAAAGGGTTAAAAACCTCCGCAAAGCGCCGCTGCAGCGGCGGTTTGCGGGCGGTATCCCCGCGGTTTCCCATTGATTTCAATGGGAAGGAGCGGTATAGGAGCGGTGAACACACCGCTCCTTCACCGCTCCAAAGATGCTGCTAGCAGGACTTTTGTTGCGGTCCTGCTAGCGCACCGCTCCAGTGTGAAAGCCCGCCGGCTTTCACACTGGAGTGAATGGGGCCGGTTTTTTCAGGCGGTATACAGGCGCTATTTTTAGCGCCGTACCGCCTGAAAACCGCCCCAGTGTGAAAGGGGCCTAAGGTGTAAGGCCTGAGCAGGAGTGCTGTGTTTTTAGCCAGGAAGGCTGAATGCTGTTTGTTCTGAAGCAGGACTGTAATGCTGAATACCCCTGCAAGGGAATATGCTGTTTACTTTTGAACTTTCTGTTTCTTTTGAGTAAAAATGGGCTGCCATGCCCCTTGAAAAAGCAGTCGGGACTGGCGCGATTTCTTTAATTCGCATGCACCTAGAGCTTAATCACCCGGATCGGATATATATATATATCTATATATATCTATATATATATAGATATATATAAAGTACATATATATATCATTTTGGCTCCTACCCATAAAGCGTTGCTTTTTTGTCTTTTGATTATTGCATATAGGGCCTGACTAAATTGTACCTTTCATTTGCTATTTAAAAAATAGAATTGTGCATATTGCTGCAGAATAATATAGGTATGGGATATATCTTTAGCACGCTTCACAATTGAGAATATAAATGATAATGGAGTAATAACAGTACCAGACATTTTGTCAGTGATAAACAGTGGCAAGAAACAAGTACGATTGCATTATTCAAAACAATTCCCATTTGTTTCCTTGCTCTCTACCTCACATCTGTTGTCTGTCTAATTACTATACAGATGAGAATATGTAAAAAGCTGTACCTATGTTCACCACTACCAAGGGAGCTAGCTTCTGGCTATGGTGACTTACCAGCTAATGTTTCCACTCTCTAACAATTATTAAGGTAAGATAAATGAAATGTAAATAATGTACTATGACTACAGAATAAACCATACACATTCAAAAAGGGTTATGTGACAAGCAGTAGTGTATTTAGGTTTTGTGCTGCCCTAGGTCTGACTAAACTTGTGTACCTCCTAATTTAAATATGACCCACATCTTCCTCTAGATGATAGGACAGTCAAAATTAGAAGCGCCCCCCACCCCACAGTTGCTGAATGCTGGCCGCCCGCATACCGCAAGCCGTTGCGGCCGCTTTATGGGGGCACTAGACTAATTTGCCTCTCAGCCCAGTCCGCCCCATAAGACTGGTGCTACACTAACAGTGTAACGCAAGCCGGTGGGGACTCTTTCCGTGCTGCCCCTCTGCAAAGTGCTGCCCTAGGCCTGAGTGGGGACTGCGTGAGTAACTTTTATTTCAACTTACCCCAAGCCTGTACAGAGAAGACAGTAAGGTGCAATACTTTTTAGGACCAGGGTACAGTTTAAGAGCCAGCAAAAAGCAGCTAGAAGCACCCCCATATGTCTAGCTTGCGCCAGCAGTAGCCAGGTGCTTTGGCATTCCTGCAAAGAGCAGCAGCTGCATCTTCAGTTTTTAGCAGGCAAGTCCTCATGAGTTTAATCCAGTTCTACAGTTCTGGGCATCCCAATTCTTCAGTTCGGGGCATCCCATGCATCCCTATTCCATATCCAAGTTCAGTGGCGGCCTGTACATAAGGGGCGCAGGGAGAAGAAGCCTTGGCTCTTCCCGGATTCTCCTGAAGTGAGGAGCAGCAGCCCCGGATCCATGTCATCTTCCTCCTAACGGTAAGGCCTCGGCAGGGGGAGAAGCCCCAGCTCTTCCCGGATCCTCCTGGAGCAAGGAGCAGCAGCCCCAGATCAATGTCCTTTTCCTCCTAATGGTAAGGCCTCGTCGGGAAGAGAAGTCCAACTTTTCCCGGATCCTCCTGCAGCGAGGAGTAGCAGCCCCGGATCCATGTCATCTTACTCCTCACGGTAAGGCCTCCAAACCCCTGCTCCCAAAAAAAATATTGAGTACCAGCAGCCACTGTCCAAGATTATCTCCAAAACAGACAAAAACAAAACCAAATCCCCTGGACTGTTTAATTGGCCATTGAGGAAGTGTGCAAATTCCTGTTACCTGGTTATGTGAAATGGAAAGGCCCGAAAATCCAGCAGCCCTTACACTGGTAGCACTGCATTTGTAATGATGGACTCACGTGTTATGGCTGCAGATTGTAGTGTCACGGCAGATTGATGTCCATGTATTGTTGTATCTAGCATGTCACTATCCACTAAGGGCACCGGACGATTTCCTTTTCTGGGCCACAGAGCTTCCAATGCATGTTTTACCATCCCCACTACGTTGCATCAAAAATGTGGGAGTGCTAATGGGATGAAACACACCATTTCCCAGCTGAGAGTGAGCTCCCTGTGTGTCTGTGAATGCTGTGCCTGCTTGTGTCTGTGTCAGATCTAATTAGTGTGTAGTTCTCACCTGGACCAATGTGAAGATTTACTCTACTATAACCTGTACGTACATAGAAGCAAATGACACCACAAAACAACATAATCAATTCACAGCTTATGCAGATAAAAAAGTGCAGGTAGAAATGTTTACCATGCCTTTAAGCATAAAAAAAAATCAAAGTCCTCTTTTTTTAACTGCAAATCAGAATGACGCAGGAACTAACTGCTGATTTTGGCTTCCAGCTTTAACATAAAACATTTTAAAAAGCCACCCTTGCAGAACCCCCCCCCCCCCCTCCGGTCCACTGCAAGGGTTAAACGCTTGTTTAGTCTAAGAGCAAGTAAAGCCACGCACACCATAAGCATAAATAGCTCTACTAGACTATTCAGCAATGCTTGTTAGCATGAAACTGGCCCTGTATCTCCTTTGTCACTGCCAAGGAAAAAAAATAAATTACCTGTCCACTATCAGAGCTGTTAGAAAATGGATGCTGTGAAAACCACAGAAGCACTCTTTATACAACATGTGTGATTTCCTCTATACTAATTACTACACTTGGGGTAAAGCTGGCCATATGTGGATAGAAGAACATATGAAAATTTGTGCAAAAAACAAAGCATTCTTTCGATCTAACATTCGATTGCCCGATCATTGCATCAGAAATTTTCCTGCGAATTTCCAAATTTTTCCAAACATTTTCAACATTAACCACTTTCAGACCGGACCATTTTGCTGGCTTAAGACCAGACCACTTTTTGCGATTCGGCACTGCGTCGTTTTTAAATGACAATTGCGCAGTCGTGCGACGTGGCTCCCAAACAAAATTGACGTGTTTTTTTCCCACAAATAGAGCTTTCTTTTGGTGGTATTTGATTGCCCCTGCGGTATTTATTTTTTGCGCTATAAACAAAAAAAGAGCGACAATTTTGAAAAAAAAAAAAAAAATTCTTTTTTACTTTTTGCTATAATATATAAAAATTTATAAAAAAAAAATGTTTCCTCCTCAGTTTAGGCCGATGCGTATTCTTCTACATATTTTTGGTAAAAAAAATCACAATAAGCGATTATTGACTGATTTGCGCAGAAGTTATAGCATTTAAAAAATAGGGGATAGTTTTATAGCATTTTTATTAATATTTTTTTTTTTTACTAGTAATGGCGGCGATCAGCGATATTTTATTGTGACTGCGACATTATGGCGGACACATCGGACATTTTTGACACATTTTTGGGTCATTTATACAGCATTCAGTGCTATTTAAATATATTCCCAAGTCCGGGATCCACATCGAGGCTTGGTTGATTTGTCTATGTTTTTTTTTTTATTCATATAATGTTTTTTTTTACCCCAAAAACTATGCAAGCTTTCTTTCATTTCTCCTTGGTACCAACACGCATTTATTAACTGTGACTGGCCCTGAGCGGAGGTATTTGGAGGATCCTTGGTCGGGAGTTAACACATAGGAGCCATCCAGGTCTTTAGGATTTCGGGTGTTTCCTACAGTCTACCCCTGGCTAGGGTTGAGAGCCACCTGTGCGAACGGTCCCCCTAAAAAGGGACCATTCAGTTCTGGTAAGAAGACAAGTGTGCTCTACGGTGGAGGTCTCTACACAATTTCTGTGGTGTCATACAAGTCACGTTTGCATGAATCTACTAGGAGTTTTCACAGAGACTGTTATTTTCTGAACTTATCAATATGGGACTTTTTTGATATATCGAGCACTTTATTATTTGCAAATTTTCTAATGTGGATGACCAATTTAAATATTCTGCATTTTTGCCCAGCTGGTTGCCCAGTATAGCAGGGTGCTTATATATACATTTGTTATCAGTTTTATAGAGAAATAGCTATATTACAACCATTCATTCGGACTGTTTCAATCTATATTTCGAGTATTATTCATACATCATGCCACTGGTGTAACGCTGGATGCTCTGGTGTGTGTTTACTGTTTGCATTTTTCATTTCCCTTATAGGGGTTCACCAATTGCATATATATAGCAACACAGTTTTTTCACTCTATATCCTACTTCTGAGTTGTTTCATTATGTATAGGGGTTAATACACACACACCGAGTTACAGGTGTGACACTAGATGCTCTGTTGGATGTTTATTAGTGTATATAATTTTTTTTTGCACAGTCATCGCTCATTTCTTTAGTGTGATTTCATTCGTTTACACTAGAATTCGGGTGTCTAAACAGAGACTCAGTCTGGTGTTTGTTTGTTGTACCCCTTTTAAACACAGGGGCTACTTATAAAACACACCTATAGTGATATCTGTATAAGTATAAGATTCACGTTTATATTCTTAAGGAATTATCAATACATTTCATGTGTCACCATTTTTGAGTTTCACTGGAATTTGAACAAAGGGCTGTTAGCTCAGCCGTGTGTTTACTGTTTCACTCCTACACGGTATATTAACAAAGGTTGTTTCCACACAATATTGCTTGGTATATACATTTATGAGAAACGCACCAGCCATACAGGCAATCTTCACAGTTTATGCACATTTATTCGGTACAGTGCACTGTATACATCACACTTTTGGTGTTATTTCATTTTTTTAGCGCAGCTCCTTTTTAAACCTAGTGCTATTTAAATGCATTGATTCCTGGGTAAATGCCACTGGCAGTGAAGGGGTTAACCACTAGGTGGCAGTGTAGGGGTTACATGTTCCTAGAGGCGTGTTTCTAACTGTGGGGGGGCGTGGCTGTCAGCTAGTGAATGCTGATTCTGCTCCAATCACAGGGAGCAGAGATCGGCGTCACTAGTTGCTAGGCAGAACGGGGAGATGCTGTTCATTTTACGCATCTCCCCATTCAGCCTTCCGTGAGACGATCGCGGGTATCCCCGCAGCAATCGAGTCCGTGGCACCCGCGTCCGGCCTCACGGGGGTCCCGACCAACACGAGCATCTTAAAGGGGACATACCTGTACGCCCTTATGCCTCTCCGTGCCATTCTGTCAACGTACATCGTCATGCGCCGTTCTGGAAGCGGTTAAGCATGTTTTTTTTTTTCTAATTGGTTACTACTACCCCTACTGCTCATGTGCATTTCAAAATATTGAAATAAAAAATTAATAGCAAACCCTATTTAGGCTAGGTTAAAGTAGAACTAAAGTATAGGCATAACTTTTTTTCCATTTTTGAAAGAGCAAGGGAGGGTTATGACCCCATGTCAGATTTTTTTTCCGCCATCTGTGTTCTATTGCAGAGATTTCCCTTCACTTCCTGTCCCATAGCCAAACAGGAAGTGAGAGGAAATCCCTGCAAATTAAAGGAATTCCTTGGGGATCCCCAGGTCAACAGAACTAGTGTCCCTATTGGAAGATTTTCCCTCTATTGCATTTCTTGGGACAACCCAAAATTTGGGATTTTCTTTAAGTTCACTTTCAATGATAATAGTAAACAGGACAAATAGAGATGGTTAATCTCCTTAACTACTTGCCGCCCATAGGACATCCATGGACGTCCTTCGGTTTCAGTAGCTATACCGGGAGGATTTCCAGTAAGTCAGAAGTGATTAGAGTGGCTAATTAGCCACTCGATCACTTATGCGGGTGGCGGAAGGGGAAGGGGGGTCCCACCCCCTTCCCGCGGTGGCCCCTGCCTTTCCCAGGCTCTACTGTGCCATCACGGAGCCTAAGAGTGATGTGCCTGGTGGCGATTGTTGCACTGAACAGAGAGAGGAACTGATGTCATCTCTCTCTCTCTGCAACCCCGGAAACTTGGAACGGCAAGTATTTTGTCACTTCCAGTTGCGCCTCTTTGTTTACCTGGCTGCCAGTGGCCAGGAAAGCAACCGATCAGACCGATCTGTGTCTGAGTGGCTGCATGAGATGCTAGAGGAGAGATTTGGGGTCTAATAGACCCCAGATCTCTCCATAATGAGGACCTGTTATGGCCCATGCTGCCACAAGAGATGTTGTTCACATCCCTTGTGATAGCAATAAAGTTAATAATAAAAAAAATTATAAAAATTGTAAAAAAAATTATTTTGTATAAAATAAATAATAAAAAATTCTAAAGCCCCCCATCCCACCAAGCTTATGTGCAAATGTGAACGCATCTGTTACTCCCGCACGCATATGTAATTGGTGATTGCATGTGAGGTATTGTTGAACCAGAACTCTAAACTGGCAACATGTAAAGGCGTTTAAATGGAGAATTTTTAAGCACCATAGTTTGCTGCCATTCCACGGGCAGACGCAATTTTAAAGCGTGAAATGTTAGGTATCTAGTTACCCAGCGTAACATCATCTTTCACATAGTACAAAAAAATTGGGCTAACTTTAATGATTTTTTTTTTTTTTTAATTCATGAAAGTGTTTTTTTACCCAAAAAATTGCATTTGAAAAACCCAATGCGCAAATACCCTGTGACATAAAAAATTGTAACACCCACCATTTTATTCTATAGGGCCTCTGCTAAAAAGATATATATATATATAAATATATATATATATATATATATATAATGTTTCGGGGGTTCTAAGTAATTTTCTAGCAAAACAAAGTCGATTTTTACATGTATGTAGCAAAGTGTCAGAACTAGCACGTATATGAAGTGGTTAATGGGGACTAATGCAGCAATAAAAATTGACAAGAGTTCTAATCCTTCTCCACTCCATCCAAAACTAAAAAATAAATGTTGCCTTTAGTTATACTTTAAAATGTAAAATCATTAGAAGTGCAAAGGATGCTGCTGGTTAGGGGTACATCAGACGGTCTTTATTCTTAGATAATAGAATAAATAATAGAAAATTACCTTTGTCGAACAAATTCATAGAAACAGGCAGGCAATAGGTAAATGTCTCTACCTTTTTTTTTTTCTAATTTTAAAGCCCATCTTCATGTTTTACATTCCCCCCGCCCATCCCTCAGATGTCCCGCTGCATCCTTTACAAATCACATACATAACTATTTCTATGCCTGTTTTCCAAAGACCTTCTAGGTGGACCAGTGATGCCACGGGTCCTTCCTCTTCTCCCCGCTGACAGCTGAAAGCTCATGTAGCATTATAAGTGGTATTTAGCACAGTAATTAAATGATCCCAGGTGAAGAGGAAATAGGTTGAAATATGCTGGCCATCATTCAGCCTGGAACACTTGTGACATCTTTTGGTGTTGGGCAGTTTCTTTGGGGGCAGCTCTGGATTGAAGGCGAGTATTGCATATACTGTATATACATTTTTTTTTTATATTAGGTGCAGGGCAAAATATTTTTTTAAATTGTAATAAGAAATAGAGCTCTTCTACAAAGTCTTCCTTGCCTACAACAGTGATTGGTGGATGGCTTGAGAATTGAACCTAGTAATTCCTGGATGATCCTCCCTAGTAATGGGGAAAATAAATTCATAACAATTTCTTCTTCTTGCCATTTCTTCTCTGATCATCTGCTCTATGGTATATTCCGGTAAGCCACTAGCTGCAATTTCAAGACTCAGTTCTTCCCTCCACACAGACTCATCTGTATGGATGAATGGAACATTTAAGGCTAATGTACATGGGCATCAAAGATCAGTTAAGACCATTATGGGATTTGCTTACAAGTCAATGTGAATACACAGCAAACTACTTTTCCCTGTAAATGTAGAGCACACGTGTATACTATTTATTGATTGAAATCGGATTCCTTAGTCTGGTAATGCATTTGCTTTCTTAAGAGGCCTCTGCTTCTTTTGCTCACTGATGGCTGGATGCAATAAAAGAAAGAAAATGTATTTTCTTTAAAACACAAATTATTTCTTGGGAAAACTCAGTAAGAAGCAAGAACATAGACAGAGCAATCATAAGAAATCAAGAAACAGCTGTCTTCTTGTGACAGCAATGGCCATTCAGACTTAATGATGCCTTGAACTCACTAATACATTGGGAATGTGCGTACTGCCCCCCTGGGGCCAAATAATTAAGCTCAAATTGAATTTTAATTTTATATCATTAGCCTCTGATTTTTTAAGGCAATCATCACATCATCTCCAGAATATTATTTTCTGTCACAGGCAATGCAGTCTCCAGTTTTAGAAAGATATGCATGCCTTACAGTCTCATGTATAGCCCTAGTACTGTTAATAAGCATTCACTAAAAACTAGTGCACACAAAGTTGTGCAGATGATTTACACCAAAACATGAATCAGTAAGATGCCATTCACAAATCATACAGTTCCTTGAAAAAGTATTTATACCCCTTGAAATTTTCCACATTTTGTCATATTACAACCAAAAACGTAAATGTATTTTTATTGGGACTTTTAAGTCATAGACCAACACAAAGTGGCACATAATTGTGAAGTGAAGGAAGGAAAATGATAAATGGTTTCCACGTTTTTTTTACAAATAAATATCTGAAAAGTGTGACGTGCATTTGTATTCAACCCTCTTTACTCCGATACCCCTAACTAAAATCTAGTGGAACCAATTGCCTTCAGAAGTCACCTAATTAGTAAATAGAGTTCACCTGTGTGTAATTTAATCTCAGTATGAATACAGCTGTTCTGTTAAGCCCTCTGAGGTTTGTTAGAGAACCCTAGTGAACAAACAGCATTGAAGGCCAAGGAACACACTAGACAGGTCAGGATTAAAGTTGTGGAGAAGTTTATAACAGGGTTAGGCTATAATAAAAAATAACCCAAGCTTTGAACATTTCACGAAGCACTGTTGAATCCATCATCCGAAAATGGAAAGAATATGGCACAACTGCAAACCTACCAAGACATGGCCATCCACCTAAACTGACAGAGCATTAATCACAGAAGTTCCCATAAGGCCCATGGTAACCCTGGATGAGCTGCAGAGATCCACAGCTCAGGTTGGAGAATCTGTCCACAGGACAACTATTAGTCGTGCACTCCACAAGTATGGACTTTTATGGAAGAGTGGCAAGAAAAAAGCCATTGTTGAAATAAAGCCATAAGAAGTCCTGTTTGCAGTTTGCAAGAAGCCATCCAATCTGACAGAGCTTGAGCTATTTTGTAAAGAAGAATGGGCAAATATTTCACACTCTAGATGTTACAAGCTGATCCCCAAAAAGACTTGCAGCTGTAATTGCAGTGAAAGGTGGTTCTACAAAGTATTGACTCAGGGGGGCTGAATACAAATGCATGCCACGCTTTTAAGATAATTATTTGTAAATAATTTGGAAAACCATTTGTCATTTGCCCTTCACTTCACAATTATGTGCCACTACGTGCTATCACATAAAATCCCAATAAAATACATTTATGTTTTTGGTTGTAACATGACAAAAGGTGGACAATTTTAAGGGGTATGAATACTTTTTTAAGACACTGTATGTCAGAAAGGGCTCTCAATGGGAAGAGAAGGTAAACTTTTGTCCATTTGTCCATTTTTGTACTGTGACAGGTGCAACAGTAAGGGTCCATTTTATCACCAGGTGCGGTGGGACTGTGTTGAGTGGCTATTCCAGTGCAGTCCCACTTCACATTCCAAGAAAAGTCAAAATTCCTCATCCACGGTGTGGCGGGTTCAAACCACTGCATTGTTGACATATTGACATTTCAATAAAGTATATAAAAATAAATAAATGAACAGTGTGATGAGCTGGCATCAGCACTTTAACACTGCCCTGGTTTCTCCGTTCTCCTAGTGGCGACGTCCATTCGGACGCTGATGTGTCAGGCAGAGTTACAGCAGTGACGTCATGATGCCTGCCGGGGTGTTGAACGCGATCTGTTTGATATGCTGTAAATAACTTTTCTTATGTGAGTAGATGACTAATTTTTAATAAATTCTTTACTCTTATACTGCACCATGAGAGCTTTCATCCCTTTTGCATGGTTATTGCTGGCTTAATGAGTGGTGGATTGATGCGGATGGTGGTATAATTGTTGTATTGGAGGAGCTATTGGAGTTTACTCCCCATCCACCTATCCATGTGGACGGAGTGTTATTATGGTTCCATTCATCCATTGTCCAATCGGTCAGGAAGCGATTATCCATCCATCTCATTTGGAACCCAAATGATATCTGTCTTCTTATTATATGAGGTGTCAGGGGTTCACTCCAAGTGTAGAAGTTTAAGGACACCACCACTCGCTTTTCTCCATTTCAGGGCTGGTTTTGCCCACTTTTATTTAAAAGAAAGTTCAAAACAAACACAATAGATTCCCTTGCAGGGGTATTCAGCATTTCAGTCCTGCTACCAAAATAAATGATATTCAGCCCTCCTCAGGCCTTATACTTTATGGCCTTGGTCTGTCAGCCACAGACTGGAAGCTCAGCACCTCCGTGCATACAGAAAGTAGCCTTGTGCTGCACTGGCTCCCACCTCTCATCTAAGTGAAGCCCTCCTGAGCTTTGGAGCCTTGTTCTGGTCATTACTCAAAGCCCAGAACACAGCTGACTCATTAGTGAACTGGCCATTACTAAACCTGAACCCAGGCAGGGTACCTCCCTGCTACAGAGGTCAGAAGGTCTGGTAAGCGGCTTGTGATTATCTTGTCTGTGTTCACGGTGGTGAAAAGTCTGCCGAACCACACAGTCATTTGGGTCACTTCTTTTGGTCTTTGGCTTCTTGTATTTGGAAATTTTTTCAGAAATTGATAAAGTGGGGAATGATTGAAGGACTGACATAATCCATTCATGACCACCTTATATAATGAGTAATCCACTTAATAAGGTAAGTAAATTGCCACGGATTCTTGGGCGTTGATCACTATTTGGATGTTGGGTTCACCTATTTGATCTTTGAGAACTGTCTCAGTGTATGGAGACATTAGCTGGATCACGTTCATTGTGGACATTTTAAATGTTCCTATATTGGTCGTTCACTTAGGCCCCTATCACACTGGGGCGTTTTTCAGGCGCTACAGCGCTAAAAATAGAGCCTGTACAGCGCCTGAAAAAATCCGGCCCCTTTCACTCCAGTGTGAAAGCGGAGGGCTATCACACTGGAGCGGTGCGCTAGCAGGACGGTCAAAAAAGTCCTGCTAGCAGCATCTTTGGAGCGGTGAAGGAGCGGTGTATTCACCGCTCCTATACTGCTCCTACCCATTGAAATCAATGGGACACCACGGCAATACCGCCGGCAAAGCGCCGCTTTGCGGACGGTTTTAACCCTTTTTCGGCCGCTAGCGGGGGTTAAAACCGCCCACTAGCGGGCGAATACCGCCGCTAAAACGACGGTAAAGCAGCGATAAATATAGCGCTGCTTTACCACCGACGCTGCTCCCGCCCCAAGTGTGAAAGGGGCCTAAGTGATCACGAATCAGGCCGCTGGCACCTTATATTTATTCTAAAGGATTATGGACAGTTTAGATTCACTTATTTTAATGCACTTCATTTACTTATTTGTATATATATTTTGTGAACACTATTTAATTATGTATTGTTTGTTTGTTAAAAAAAGGAATTTGGATTTTATATATTTTATTTTACCTATTTATTTTCAAGTATATTTTGTGAATTTTGGATTAATGCTTGGCAGTATGTTTATTTGAGCACCATTACTTCACACAGCTGCTTGGGGGGTCTCAAATTTAGAGTCAGCACAAGATTATCAGTACTGTTAAAAGTCTATGAATAATATACTAATCGAATAATCTTATCACCATAGTGTCAGGTCTGGGATAGATAGTAATTGCTTGAGGTGTATGATTGAAATTACAGGAAAGACGTTAAGACAGCATTATGTGGGCGACAGATGGTATTTAAAGTCCCGATCTCTGTTTAGAGATGGTTGTGTCAGTTTGATTTGGTATGTATGGCCTATTTTATACCTGTTGCAAACCAGTTAGAAATGTTAAAATTAGCATTTCTGTATATGTGGGTGACAGAATGCCCCTGTCTCTGTTTAGGGATGGTTGCTCCAGTTTGACATAGATGGCCTCTTTTATACTTGCTGCAAACCAAATGTACTCTGGCCCTTTTTCTTAAGGGGTAGGAAGACTACAGTCCTGACCTACAGGGTTCACATTTTATTGCTGGGTGGCTATTTGGTCTCCCCAAAGTACAGGTCTTTGTAATCCTCACTACACTGGACTGCATATACTTGGCTTATGTTTTGGTGTTGGGTCTTTAGGATGTATATACTTTTGTCATAGCATGTTGTTGGGCTTGAAAATGCTTGAAAATGGCACAAAGCTATACCTGATTGGACAAGGTGGTGCGGAAGATTGGTGACATCACATTCTTCACCCTGGTGGGCAAACCCCTTTGTTCATAATGCAGCAGGGCAGCTGCTCCGCACAGGATCCAGAAACTAGTAGAGATCAATGTAGTAGCGGTGTCTACTACCAGTGCCAAACATAGGCATTGTGGTGGCACCCCTCTCAATGCAGCACCTAGGAGACACATGCCCCCTGCCCCCTCCCCCAGTTTTGGCCCTGCATGTGCTAGAAGTTGGGGTGTAAGGATCAGATATGTGCTGGGGGGGCTATTTGGGAGGGGAGAGAACTTGTGATAAAAGGTAGGGTGGAGGAGGGGGCAGATTTGTGTTGGGGGGGCGCTTTGGGAACAGAGTGGGCTTGTGCTAGAAGGTGGAGTGGGGGGAGATGTGTGCAGGGGGCGTGCTTTGGGAACAGAGTTTGTTTGTCCTAGAAGGTGGAGTGGGGGGGTGGATGTGTGCTGGGGGTGCTTTGGGGGGGAGGGGACTTAAGCTAGAAGGTTGAGGGGATTTTAAATCCAACCCCTCCACTCTCCCTTCCATAGTGTCCCCCAGCACATATTTTCTTACCCCTGGTCCCCACCTCCCCAAATCATTCCTCCAAGTGTACATTCTTACCTGCCCCCCTTCCATCCCCCATGCTCGCGCACCTCTACCAGACCAGTTACTGGAGCTCAGTGCCGCAACTCGTGCCGGCACTCATTGGGGCACTGGGCTCCAGGATGCAGCACAGGTTCACTGAGACACCAGGATTTAAATCATATCTCTGGACTGTACCAGCGAAAACCCAGACAGGCAGCAACCCTAACAGCGTCCCTGTCAATGTGGCACCCGGAGCACATGCCCCCAATTTCAGCCTTGCCTACTACAGTGATTTCTAGCATCTAGAGGGATTCCACAGGTATGGTATATGCAAAGTTGCATTGGTCCAAGCTGTAACTATGTTAATGTTATTTAAATATATACTCTTTGGGGTTTTTTTTCAACATACTAAGTACAGCAGAATGATGGAGAGTCAGACCGCTGCTCTCACACAGAAGTAGCGGCACAGTTCACCAACATTCTCCCAGCACTTAGTATGTAAAATTACACAAGCCTGAATGCATTACAGTAAGAAATACAGGAGCTTCAACTGGACTTTAAGAAAGCAAAATGCAGCAAAATGTTTCTATAAGGCCCCTTTCACACTGGGGCGTTTTTCAAGCGGTACAGCGCTAAAAATAGCACCTGTACACCGCCTGAAAAAACCGGCCCCATTCACTCCAGTGTGAAAGCCGGCGGGCTTTCACACTGGAGCGGTGCGCTAGCAGGACGGTAAAAAAAGTCCTGCTAGCAGCATCTTTGGAGAGGTATAGGAGCGGTGTATTCACCGCTCCTATACCGCTCCTACCCATTGATTTCAATGGGACACCGCGGTAATACCGCGGCAATACTGCCGCAAAGCGCCGCTACGGCGGCGCTTTGCGGGGGATTTCAACCCTTTTTCGGCCGCTCGCGGGGGGTAAAACTGCACCACGAGCGGCCGAATACCGTGGCTAAAACGACGGTAAAGCAGCGCAAAATATAGCGCTGCTTTACCGTCGCCTCGGCTCCCGCCCCAGTGTGAAAGGGGCCTTAATGTTGCAATGACTTCTAACACCATATATGAATATAAAAAAAAAATCGAAATATCATATCTGAGTAATATAACATATACATGTTACATTTTATCTTGAATTTATTTTTTTAACAATGATCAGCAGGTATCACATTTTAGTGATTTTACTGATATTTATGATGTAAAGGGGAGATTTGTTTCCAAAAGATAAAGGATTTCAAAAACTCAGGCAGGTATGTTGAGTTATATGATTCCAAACAGCTCCCCAGAGTCTTGGTCCCTGCTACCTTACCATGCCCAACTTTACATCACTGTTCATTTTACACTGCTCTTTTTTTCTTTTTTTTCTTTCATGTTTTATTATCCATTAAAATATGTTCTTTTAAAAACAGCATTGCTTGCCTGATAGATGATGTCTTATGTCCACACCAGAAAGTGCATCTTTTTTCATTTAATTACAAATATTTGTTGGCATACTCTACTGTGTATGGGTCCTAATATAACAGACTGTAATTCAAGCTGCATATTACTTATGCCAGTGCTTGTCCAGAATGTTAACAAGATTTGCACACCCTCACGAGCAGTACATATTAATGGATTCCTTTGTCCATGTAATTGGTAAAACTTGATAGTGCAATAAAGCCCATTCCACATGTAGCCTTTTCAGAGCATACTTAAAACATAATTTTTGGAGAAAAAGAATATGTGGACAAAAGATGTGGACAACAGCTGTAATGGACAAAAAAATATTAGATGAAACAAATCCTCAATTACAATTTTCTCTTCTGAAATTCGCTTCCCTCTCGCTCAGTGCTGCGACTAGAATTTTATGGAACACGTATAGTAGATGACACAGAAAGGTCACATGAATGATTCTTTTACATCTTCAAAACTGTCTCTAACCAATCGATTATAAATTTCATATGCATGCTTTCACTAATTATCATCCAGCCATGTACAATACATGGAATTTCAATTGATCGTTGAGAAATATCTTATTGCTCCAAAACTATTACCAGTGGCCAGGGCTGTCTCAAAAGCTGTGGTAGTCATTTCCCCTGAAGGAAGACCTAGGGAGTGGCTTGCATAACGGGGCTTCTGAGCTGCCTGGGTGTGCAGGAGCATGGAGAAACAGCACAGATGTAGTGATAGAAGTATAAGCACGTATGGGATTGGCTACAGGGGACCCTGCAAAGCAAAACCACCCTAAAAACAAGCCACACTAAAAACCAAGGAGAGAGAGATATTTTATTTTTTTTCCATAAAAGTTTTTATTGCAAACAAAGTGTTGATGCATAGTTTTTATACAAACAGAAGGTGATTGAACGACATGGACATATACATACTTGGTATTACCTTATTCGTGAGAACATAGCGGAGCCAATAAGCTAATCAAAAAGCCAGAGCCCCCCCCCCGTCATCTGAAATCTGTAACTGGATATAAGGATGATGGTCATAGCTCCTTGAATATGGGGCTAATTGTAGAAGTGGCACGTAGCTTATATGTATATATCTGTCTGTTTGTACTTGAGCAGATATAGATGTGTTGTAATTAAAATGGAATAAAGCTGTGTGGGGGCCGTCTTGTTGGTGTGGGGAGTAAGGGGAATGGTCAGTCACCTGGGCTAAACTAATCATAAGGATAATTAGGTGGGTTGTCAATGTCTGCACAAGTGGGGTGGAAGCAATAAGGGGGGTTGATATCAAGGGGAGGGGGACAGAGGTGAAGAGCAAGAAAAGAGAAGAAGGGGGAGGGTCCGAGGGTGTCACCTCCCCAGTCTCCACTGAGCGTTAAGGATATGAAGGATCACGCAAGAGGATCCCTGTCTAGAGGGGTCTCCTCCCGGGATCTGCTTTAGGGTGAGAGTGGAATATTCTGTGTGTCAGGTTGGCAGGGTATTCTTCTAGAGAAAGCCAGTTGGGGTACCTCAGTCAGCTGTTGGAGGGTTCGGGATGGTTTAGACCCATGATGGAGGTATATCTCTCTGTGGTACAGAAGTGGGTCCAGCAGGCCCAAATCCAGGAGAATTTTGATGGGGAATCTCGTGCAACATGGATTAGTTCCTCCATTTCAGCTATTATTTGCATGCAGGTAAGCCATTTGGATATAGTTGAGGCGTTGGGTGAGCCCCAGTGAGCTGGGATGCATAGTTTAGCTGGAGAGAGATATTTTAGAAGAAAATTGGAAAAAGTATGCACCTGTTTAAGATGTTTTAAATTGAGAGTTTAATAACACTTGTATTACAAGGGCCTTCCAGCTGGTCACATGTCAAGAAGGGTCCTTCCCCTTCTTGCTAGTGAGAATTAATATTTTTTCTTGAGAGGGTGCATGTGATCAGCAGAGGACTGCACTGTTCAGACAGAGGGTCTGGGGTCCTACAGCCTCATAGTACAGTCAGTGTAGAATGAAAACTCCCCCTACAAGCTTTAATCAGACACTGATAGAAGTCACAAGACCGCTATATACTGCTGTTGAGAAAGGGTATTTAGCAGTTTATAGTTGCATTTCCATTTTCTGTGTACTGTGGGAGGCCAGATATAGTGAATGCAGGGTCCTGGGTTTAGTAACACTTTTGCATGAAGATCCAGACAATTCTATCGCTTTGTCCACATCCTCCACCATTTGTGAAATGGAGACTCAACCTCAATGGCTTGTAGGCTCACTTTTATTGAAAAGTGTTTCTAAAAACACTTTTTATTTTTACACTTGCTGGGCGAGTTATTTTCAAAGAGGTTGGAGAACCCCTTCAAACTGCATAAATGGAAGCACTGAAAACAAAAAAAATAAATAAATAGGCGCCCATTCAAAAAGATGCTCTGATCCACTTCAGAAGCTGGGATCCCATCCAGGGAAGCTATTAAACTGAATGAAGACTAAAGTGTCAACATTGACCATCACTGAAATTCAAGTTCATTTAGGCATAACACAGCAATGCAAACATTTTAGAGAGCACTTGTGTGTACTGAGCCATAAGAAATTCACACACAGGACTGCTCCCATTTGATAGTCGTGTCTACGAAATTACAAAGTGAAAACTGCACTGCTTTAAAAACAAGCAAAATGCACAAAGCAAACAAAAGGTGGAAACACCTTTGAATCTTGAGTAATTTTGCTGTTTTCATTTGGAACTCACTAGGTATTAAATGCATTTTGCAAGCTAGGTATTAAATGCATTTATCACATGGCAAGGTGTTTACCAAAGTATTATCATTTAAACAATTATTACTGATACAGGAAAAGACACTGTTTTCTCTGGGCAGATTATAATGAAAAAATTGAAAGAGAGCAGAAAATGAGGTACAATAGAGATAGTGCTTGAATGGTTTCTAAAAGATGACTGTCAATTCATTTGACAGGTGGGAAGCATTTAGCTTTGTTAAAGCTCTAGTGTAGCGGGAAAGGAAGGAGGATATTATAAAGACGACACAAATACCTTCTTAAGGGAACAGGTCTTAAAATTCACAGTGAGTGAAACGCAAGGGGAAAGGGGTGTAATTCCAGGTTCGAGAAATAAAGCCTTGGATAATAACAATAATAATCTTAGTGCAGATTATCAAACTAGTTTGAAAGCTTTACCTTATCTCGCTGTTAAAACGGAAACAGTCTCTTCTAAAAGTGGGTTCACAAACAGAAGGATTATTTGAGAAATTGAAGGATTCGAAGGACTTTATTTAACATTACTGGTATCTGTGTTGAGCTTACTGCTTGACATGGTTATCTTGACATTACGAGGTCCATTTTCTCGATGGCACACGTAGCAAGGCTTTCACACACTCCAACACAGGTCAGCTCTGTCCTGTCACAAAATTCCAGCCAAAATCAAACACAGAAGTGTAAATGGGAATGACACACACCAGCCTCAGGGAAGTGGGAGGCAAACTAACCCCATAAGACACCGTAAAAGAATCCTGAAGCAGAAGGATGATTCCACGTCATCTATATTTAGTATTTAATGCAGCTGATGGCAACTGAAAGAGACAGCAGATTTCATGCCATTTTCCTGAAACAAGAATATCATAGGCAGCTTCCTGATGCATAGACTTAGCCTGAAAACAGAGAAACGGCTATAAACAGAATAAAAGGATTTTACTCGTCTTAGTTACTGAAAATAAAGCCAAATACCCAAAGAAAATAAGCTTTGAAATATTTAACTGACCCACAAGTGAGGAAAAATGGAGCCTGTCACTGCTCACTTTTACTTGGACAAAGGCATTCAGGAAGGAAGTGGGATAGAAGGAGTCCCTGCTTTGACTCATTTAAGTTTGCAATGTAAATTTCATCTTGTGCTACTGAGAACTGTAAACAGCAGGATTTATAAACCAGGTTTAAGGTTGTTTTGCTTTGTGTCTATTTACAAGTTCTTGCTGTAAAAAACAAAGAAGCTTAGACTTCTGTAGTGTATTAATGCTTTTAATAAACAGAAAAGCCACACATACAACTGAACAAAACACAATTAGTTACAAAATATGCCTACAACATGCATAAGCCAATTATCCTTTCTAGAAAAAAGACCATGTACTATATGTATGCAATAAGTAAACTAAACAGTTATTCAACTTAGAGATGGATCAATCTTCAAACGTCTCCAAAGTTCTTCAGTTACGGGGAGCCATATCTTGCCTCTTTGTCTTCTTAAAACCAACTCCTTTGTCTGACCACTTGCTTTTTTCAAAACCTAATCCCCTCCCCCTACTACCTGTTGCATCATATCCTGCAAAGAACTTCCTGTGTTCATAAACTAGTCCGACTGGTTCATTTACATATCAATAAGAAGAACCTAGACTTTCAAACAACACATGATCCCAAATCCAACAATTAAATACATATGCTATAAAAATCTAATACCTAAATATCCATAGCAACACAAAGCTAATGCAGGAAACATGTAAGAACGGGCCTAGGGCTCTACCTGCCGGCACAAAAGAACACAAATTATGATTACACTATACTTCACATTATTGAGATTAAACATAAAATAAAATATAACTTTTTTTTTTTTTATCCTGGACACTGAAAATAAAACTCAAAAAAATATTCACAAAATCACTAAACACCACTTTAACCACTTGCCAACCTCCAACAGTACATTTACTGCTGGCAGGCAGCTCCCCCAGGCATCGCAATGTACCCATACATTGCGGTGCACATGCACACTGAGCGCACACCCTGGGGCATGCAGCTGCGCAATCTGCAACTGCTGTGTACACCAGACACAGTGGATTGTGGTGCTTGGTATTGGGCCGCTGTGAGCGCCTGAGATTCCACATGACCACTGTGTGATCATATAGCAAAACAATAGTCATGAATGGAATGCCATGTGATAGCAGTGGGCCAAAATTTTTTTATTACGAACTGTCATCAGTCATATGCTGATGCTGTACTGCACTGGCGACAGTATGTACACAAAAAAAAAGAAAATTGTGAAAAAGATTATTATTAAATACCTTCATTTTTAAAAAAAATTGTGACAAAACAATTACAGCTTTTAACCACTTAAGCCCTGGACCAATTTGCAGCCAAAGAACCAGGCCCCTTTTTGCGATTCGGCACTGTGCGATTTAACTGACAATTGCGGGGTCGTGGGACGTGGCTCCCAAACAAAATTGGCGTCCTTTTTTTCCCACAAATAGAGCTTTCTTTTGGTGGTATTTGATCGCCCCTGCAGGTTTTTATTTTTTGCGCTATAAACAAAAACATCCCCAAAAAATATATAAAAAAAAAGTTTTTTTCCTCAGTTTAGGCCGATACGTATTCTTATACATATTTTTGGTAAAAAAAAATCGCAATTAGCGATTATTGATTGGTTTGCGCAAAAGTTATAGCGTTTACAAAATTGGGGATAGTTTTATAGCATTTTTATTAATATTTTTTTTTTTTACTAGTAATGGCGGCGATCAGCGATTTTTATTGTGACTGCGACATTATGGCGAACACATCAGACATTTTTGACACATTTTTGGGACCATTGTCATTTATACAGAAATCAGTGCTATTTAAATGCACTGATTTCTGTGTAAATGACACTGGCAGTGAAGGAGTTAACCACTAGGGGGCGGGGAGGGGTTAAGTGTGTTCTTTTTTTTACGGTAGGGGCGTGGCTTTGCATCTGACGTCACTGATCGGCTTTCCCGATGACAGGGAACAGCCGATCAGTGACAGCGTCACTAGGAAGCACGGGGAGAGGTTTGCTTACACATACCTCTCCCCGTTCTTCAGCTCTGTGACCCGATCGCAGGACACGAGCGGCGATCGGGTCCGCTGGTCCTGCGGCCATGGTCACGGTGCTCAGGACCGGGTCGCGAGCGCGACACGCGGCTGGGCTCTTAAAGGGCCATGTACAGGTACATGGTTGTGCCCAGCCATGCCATTCTACCAACGTATATCGGCGTGAGGCGGTCCTTAAGCGGTTAAAAACTCACCATGCCTATTACTAAATACCTTGGACTGTCTACTTTCCAAAAAGGGGTCATTTGGGGTGTATTTACTGTCCTGTCATTAGAAGATAGGGTGTCAGTACTTTTTGAAATATATACAGTACCTCACAAAAGTGAGTACACCCCTCACATTTTTGTAAATATTTTATTATATCTTTTCATGTGACAACACTGAAGAAATGACACTTTGCTACAATGTAAATTAGTGAGTGTACAGCTTGTATAACAGTGTAAATTTGCTGTCACCTCAAAATACTGCCCTGCGGCCCAGTCTACAAAGGGAGGGGATCATGTTATTCTTCAGTATGTCACAGTACATGTTGGCATTCATGGTTCCCTCAATGAACTGTAGCTCCCCAGTCTCGGGAGGACTCATACAGCACCAGACCATGACACTCCCACCACAATGCTTGACTGTAGGCAAGACATACTTGTCTTTGTACTCCTCACCTGGTTGCTGCCACACAAGCTTGACACCATCTGAAAAAAATCTGTTTATATTGGTCTCATCAGACCACAGGACATGGTTCCAGTAATCCTTGTCCTTAGTCTGCTTGTCTTCAGCAAACTGTTTGCGTGCTTTCTTGTGCATCATCTTTAGAAGAGGCTTCGTTCTGGGATGACAGCCATGCAGACCAATTTGATGCAGTGTGCGGCGTACAGTCTGAGCACTGACAGTGCTGTGCTGTGCAGCAATGCTGGCAGCAGTTATACCTCTATTTCCCAAAAACAACCTCTGGATATAACGCTTAGCACGTGCACTCAACCTCTTTGGTAGACCATGGCGAGGCCTGTTCTGAGTGGAACCTTTCCTGTTAAACTGCTTATTGATCTTGGCCACCATGTTGCAGCTCAGTTTCAGGGTCTTGGCAAATTTCTTATAGCCTAGGCCATCTTTATGTAGAGCAACAATTATTTTTTTCAAATCCTCAGAGAGTTCTTTGCCATGAGGTGCCGTGTTGAACTTCCAGTAACCAGTATGAGAGAGTGAGAGCAATAACACCAAATTTAACACACATGTTCCCTATTCACACCTGAGACCTTGTAACACTAATGAGTCACATGACTTTTGTGAGATACTGTACATACCATAGTTTGTAGATCCTGTAACTTTCACACTGGCTAAATAATATAAACTGATTTGGGTTATTTTTACCAAAGAAATGTAGCAGACTAGGAAGACGAGAAAGATTATTTGATTGCAAAATTTTATATTAGAAACGAAGAAAAACATGTTTTCTTTTTTTTATTTTTTTTATTTTTTTATTTATAAAGCATACAATAAAACACCCAGTGGTGATTAAATACCACCAAAAGAAAGATCTATTTGTGTGAAAAATGTATATAAATTGTATTTGGGTACAATGTTGCATGATCAAGAAATTGCCAGGTAAAGTAGCACAAAAAATGCTCTGGTCTTAAAGGGGGTAAAAGCTTCCGGAGGTCAAGTGATTAAATATGGTTTGTGTTATAGCGATCATATTATATGCATGTTGGTGAGAGACAAAATCACTGACAGTTCAAATTAGATGGAAATCTTGAAGAGTCTGTCCTTTTTAAAGCAATGTTTCCAAGCCACAGTTTTTTGGTTACTAATCAAATCTGTGACCTATATAGCATTGTTCTATAACAAAATCTAAAAGTTAATAATTACTGATTCAAGAAGGTAACAAGTGTTAGCTGACACAGCAAAGGCCGAGGAGACTGCAAGATTTAAATGTTACTGAATTATTACACTTTTACCTGCCCTATAAGCAGTATTTTACCGTGCAGGAAGTGTCTGTTCTGGCCAGGGTTTGCGGCTTTTAAACAGAACACTGTTTACTTTTTTTAACTTTATTGAAGTATCACATTGTGACATTTCAGTCATTGCTATGCATTGCAGCTGGGCTGCAGTGCATAGAAGCGCAGAAAAGAATCGGAGCTGCGAGTGAGCTGCGGTGGAGGATGAAAAAATGAAGACATGTTGCAGATTTCCACACCACACTTAAAGTGGAGTTCCACTAAAAAGTGGAACTTCTGCTTATCTGTCTCCTCCCCCTCTCCGGTGCCACATTTGGCACCTTTTAGTGGGGAGGAGGCAACGCCTAACAGTTTTTGACAGGTAACCTTCCCCACTTCCAGAGACAGTGACGCGGCGCCGTCCCTCGGAAGTTTGGCCCCCCTCCTCCTTCCTCCACCGCCGGGCCAATTGGAAAGTGCAACGTGCTTCGCACATATGCAGTAGGGAATCAAAAGTCTTCGCTGCCGGTCTCCCTTACCAGGAATGGCGGTGGCAGCACCCGACAGCCGATCCGAAAATCGGCTGGGGTGCCGACATCACAGGAACCCTGCACAGGTATGTGTCCTATAATAAAAGTCAGCAGCTACAGTATTTGTCGCTGCTGAGTTTTAATATTTCGTGGGGAGGCCAGAACAATTTTAAAGTGATTGTAAACTATCACCTTGTGAAACAACCCATTCAGTTTAAAATAGAAATGAAAGGCAAAACATTTTTTGTATAGATATAAAAAAAAAAAAAAAAAAAAATAAAACATTATAAATACAATTTTCCCCCTTTTTTTTTATAAGTTATCACATCCCCCTCATTTTCAGCTGCATAAGAACTGGGGGAGGAGAAGCAGCAGCACACTGAGCATCCCAGTGAACTGCTGTGCAGCAGGGGCGTGTCAGGACAAGTCTGATCATTGGAGGAGAGAAAACGAACTTCCCAGCATAGCTAGAGAACTGATCATGCTGTGCTCACCTGCTTAGTGTGGTCAGTTTTACAGACTAAGACCGGGAAGCCATTAAAGTTGGTCAGTTTTTAATAGGAAAGCAGAGGGACTGGCAAGAACATCAGGGATTTCACACAAAGGAAGCAATACAAAGAGAACAGGATACTTTGCTTGGCTTGACACTGATAGAAGTCACAAGACTCCTATATACTGCTGATGAGAAAAGGATAATTACATTTCCATATTCTGAGTACTGTTGGGAGACCAGATATAGTGAATGCAGGGTCCTGGGTTTAGTAACACTTTAAGTGTGAACAGGGCACATTGATTTCTGTGTGCCCTTGTGCACATGTGTAAAGAAGCCCTAAATGTTCAACTAAAGCCCCTTTCACACTTATACGACTTGTCCCACGATTTGGGACTACAAAGTAGCATGATAAAGTCGTTCCCCATGATTTCCAATGACAGCCATTCATATTAGTAGACTTAAAGTCCTTCCGACTTCAAAGTAGTCCCTGCACTACTTTGGTCCGATTTTGATGGCACTTATACAGGCATTCAATGAAATCGCGGCAAAATCGCGGCAAAAATCGCGGCCACGAATCGTGGCAAAATCGCAGTAAAATTGCGCGACTTTGAAGTCGCACAAGTGTGAAAGGGGCCTTAAGGAAAGTAAAAATATATCTATTTTCTTATGCACAATATATGTTGCATAATTCGTAATATAATATATACAGTATGTATTTTCTTTTTTTTTTTTTTTATTTCAATAATGTAAACAATATAAACTCAAAATTGGCCACTAAATACGTAATCTGTGAGCCGAGCACCGAGCCTCAGTAATATGTAAATGATCAGTATTATGATGGCATTCAAAGCAGTCTGCCAATGCTACTGAAAATCTGTGCTGGCCAGTAAACAGAACTTCATTATCCCTCAAGGTACAACACAATGCTATCCAAAGATATTTGAAGCTATTTGAGCTATTTCCGATATAACAACCCACTGACACATTGTTTTTCTTGCAGTTGCTCTGCCAAACCACAGTATATTGTTACGTTTTACTTTTCTGTAGCTATCAAGGGATTAACTAGTTCCTGAAAATAACAGAAGAATATTTCTTCTAAAATCTGCCCGTATCCCTCGAGCACATGGCAAGCAATCAGGTAAATGCCAGCCTCTGCCCACGCACTGTCAGAAATGAACAACACAACAATTCATTCAGAGTTCAAAAATCAATATGTAAGGGCACACAATATAAACCACTTGTGACCGCCGAACACTAAAGTAAGCCAAAAAAAGGACATATATGGAAAAATTTATAAAGCGCATATATGGGCAAATATTTTGAGATTTATAAAGGTCTAAACTCCAGCCTGCAGATTTGAGTAGCACGTTGTAATCTGTCCCATGCTGCAACACTTCCATTTCTGTCTTTTTTCTGTGGCTTCATAGTGATCCCAATTGGAAAGTATCTTTTATCTTAGAGAATTTAGAAGACTGCTCATCATTCACTTCCTGGACTTTACCAGCATCATCCATACTCTTTAAAAAGAAGAATATTATTCCAGTTTTGTACATCCAATATAACTTTTTTTTTCCTGGAAAGCTGAAAGACACCAAAACAAAAAAAAATACAGGTATGTTCAATAATCACACTTAACTCATGTAGTAGGCTTTTCCAAGCCTTGGGAGACTGTAGGCTATCTGTTACTACAAATGTTTTTTGGGTGTGCTTTATCTATAAGAAATGTCTACACCTATTGCATAGCATCCCATGGGATTTTTGGAAAATATGGGGAAAAAACTTTTTTTTTTAAAGGTAACTTTATTGTACACAAAATATGTGGGTAGAAAAATAAAAGAGAACACAGAAAAAGGAGCAAACAGTGCTCAGATATCACCATATAGAATACACAGTATGCCCATTCAGTACACGTAGATCAAGCATTGAAGGAACAGGTGTGCAACCCAAACTCAGCTACAAACATGAACTGTAGACTGTCAATATAACAGTGTATACAGATACAGTAGTCAAGAAAAAGCGAAAAAGGATCCACCAATAGGTCCCTAGCTCTGGTCAGTACCTTGGGTATTAGGTGGTATAGTCTGAACTCACCCATAAGTTCCAGATTTTATGAAACTTACAAGGTCAACCTCTGGCTTCAGACATCAATTTATACATGGGAGTGCCTGATTAACAAGAGCAAGACAAAAGGCTATGGTAGGGGGATTCGGAGACTTCGGAGACTTAGTTATAGATTTTATAGCATAGAACAGAACTAAACGTAGGAAAATTTGGGAGTTTTTAGAAAGAGATTCATCATCAATGCATCCAAAGAGGCACCTTAAGGGGTTACAGATATTCGGTATTTGGGTAATTGAACTGATAAAAGCGGTGACTGGTGACCATAACACTCTCATGCCGCTTACACATGATCGCACATTCCGACAACAAAATCCATGTTTTTTTTCCGATGGATGTTGGCTCAAACTTGTCTTGCATACACACGGTCACACAAATCTTGTCGGAAATTCCGGATGTCAAGAACGCGGTGACGTACAACACGTACAACGAGCTGAGAAAAATGAAATTCAATAGCCAGTGCGGCTCTTCTGCTTGATTCCAAGCATGCGTCGAACTTTGTGCGTCGGAATTGTGTACACACGATTGGAATTTACGACAACGGATTTTGTTGTCGGAAAATTTGAGATCCAGATCTCAAATTTTGTTTGTCGGAAATTCCGCCGGAAAATGTCCAATGGGGCCTACACACGGTCAGAATTTCCGACAACAAGCTCCCATCGAACATTTCCCATTGGAAAATCTGACCGTGTGTACGCGGCATTACCCGTGGACATTCCCATACCATATGATAAAGTGTGCCATCAGCTGAGGAGCCCTTAGCAGCAGAGGGCAATCTATTTAGTCGGAAGAGGAGACATGGAGGACCTATATAAACATTTGGTCTAGATACCTTTATCCCTATAACCGTAGGGGGATAATTTCCTGCCAAATCTCCTCTGTACGTTCTGGTAGATCTAAGCACCATCTAGATTCAGTGATACTAAGCCGATCAGTTTTATAGTGTAGTAGAGAGGCGTAATAAGTAGATATAAGTTTAGATGGGGGGGATCGTTCAAAAGGCGATCCAAGAAGGATGGTTGTATAGAAATATTGCGTAGGCCAAATTGCACCGCAGCGGTATGTCGCAATTTGAAGTACCGAAAGTAAGCTGTGGAGGGAAGGTTAAATTCCCTACAGAAATCCACAAAGGAGTGAAAGCTATTCTCCAAAAACTGATGGGTAACCAGCTTCACACTATGTCTAAGGGAAAAAACTTTAATGTTATTTAACCCCTCCCGCCCCTTTAAGAGCTTTCTGATGCCGGGAGGCAGGGCAGGGTTTCTGATCATTTGAGCGCCATGATTGGCGGTCATGCGTTCAGAAAGCTCCCGATCGCAAGTAGAGGTCGGAAATGTTTCCGTTAGACACTGGTAACTGTACCGGAGCGTGCAGGGCATGCACACTCTGCACAGTTTTATTTACATTCTGGTACGCATATATGCGACCACTCCGAGCTAAGGCTTACCCGCCAAGAGGCCACATATATGCATACCGCTGGTGTAAAGAGGTTAAAGAGTAACTCCACTTTTGCTGAGAAAAAAACATTCCACTCTGTGTGATCATGGTATATTGCAGGAATTTTACCAAATTTTGTTGCAGATTCCTACCTGTTGCTCCTCTGAATGAAAAGCTGTTTGTTCTTTTGTGTCTTTTTGATTCTAATTTTGAATTGGATTGACTTTTTCATTATTGATTAGCTGAAGCGCATGCAGTGCTCTAATAAGGAGCGATGCAAGATCTGAATCCCTATGTGCGAACGGACTGCCTGCTGATGCTGAGACTTAGTTGCTTGCTGCAGAGAGAAGAGAGTAGCAACACCAGTGGCTGGGCGCCCTAGGCAGCAGAGCGCCCTAGGCGGCTGCCTAGTTTGCCTAGTGGTAGCGCCCGCCCTGATGACAGGCAATTCTTTTTCTGATTAATGAGACCTTCCAACAGGGCTACTTTCAGTAGAATTTACAAACAGTTTAGGATGATATTATCTTAGTGCATGTCTTTGCGGTCACCCTCAACTACTATGCAACATGTTTTATAAAATATAATTTTTTATATATATATATTTTATAATAATATATATATTATATATATATATATATATTTTTTTTTTATGTTTTTTGGGTTTTTCACATTACATTAGTACATGGTGTAACATTTTTATAACATCATGTTTAAGTCACAGAATAACATAGCACTTAGTGCCTTTAGGAGTGGAAGCAACACTTGGAGAATTAAGATAGCAATCTTATAAAATATTTTTTTTTAATAAAAGTGATACGTTATAAAACAGTAGCTCAGTCCCTCAGTGGCCAGAATTGTCACATATTTGCAGTAGTTTCTATACAAACAAAAATGTTTTAGATCTTTTAGCATGAAAACTCTGTTTGATTTGGAATCCTTGCTTAGGAGTGTTCTCCATGGACTGATATTGGCCATGCTTTTCTAATTTAACCAAACTGATATCACATCTTGTCTTGTACTTACAATGGTTTCTGGGACATGAGTGAAATATGAAGGCTGTTATTGCTCATCTGCTAAAATGCTAGTTTCTTACCTGCCCCCAATGGCAATATTTTCTTTGGTGTTAAACAAGCATGCAGCCAGTGAAATCAAAGTGAATTTAATACATGAATACTTATTTGGGGTTTGAAGGAGCATTGAGGAAGAATGACCAGCAGGAGAGTCATTCAAATAGCGTTTTCAGTAGTAGAGGCCAACAATGACAGTTTTCTGTCATCACAAGCTTTATTTAGAGCTAATTATAAGATGAAAGCTACTAATGCAATCAAGGAGATCTGTTGAAAACCAGCGTTTCTTATTGTTGTTAGCTGGTAATTCCATTGATGGAATCAATGTTAGAAAATTGGACAAAAGATTAGTTAGAGGCTAGGGCGTGTGAAAATTCCTCTAGATTGCATTAAAAGAAACGCAGCTTTACTTCATAGTTTGCTTTAATGCGCACCTAAACTTACCATATAGGTTTTGGTTAATAAAATCACAATTTTCCCACTCACTTATGAAGAAATAATGAGAGCAAGAGGTTAACGCGGAACTCCAGACAAATGGCAAAATACACAGAAGAAATACATTCACTATTTTGTCAAATGTATTGGGACTGCCTTTACACGCACTTTAATGTCATCCCAGTCTTAGTCCGTAGGGTTCAATATTGAGTTATAAGAGCTTCAACTCTTCTAGGAAGGCTGTCCACAAGGTTTAGGAGTGTGTCTACGGGAATGTTTGACCATTTTTCTAGAAGCACATTTTGTGATGTTGGACGACAAGGCCTGGCTCGCAGTCTCTCTTAACCACTTCAGCCCCGCAAGGATTTGCCCCTTAATGACCAGGCCATTTTTTGCGATACAGCACTGCGTCACTTTAACTATCAATTGTCATTTTTTACCCACAAATAGAGCTTTCTTTTGGTGGTATTTCATCACCTACTGCGGTTTTTATTTTTGCGCTATAAACAAAAAAAGTTCCAAAAAATTTTTACTTTTTGCTATAATGCATATTCAAAAAATATATATATAAAGTAAACAAATTTATTCATCAGTTTAGGCCAATATATATTCTTCTACATATTTTTGGTAAAAAAAAAAGGCGTATATTGATTGGTTTGCACAAAAGTCATTGCGTCTACAAACTACAGGATAGATTTAGGGACTTTTATTTATTTTTTTATTGTTTTTACTGGTAATGGTGGCGATCAGCGATTTTAAGGCGGGACTGCGACATTGCGGCAGACAAATCTGACCCCGAATTACACTTTTTGAGGATCAGTGACATTATTACATTGATCATTGCTATAAAAATGCACCAATGTAAAAATGACACTGGCAGGGAAGGAGTTAACACTAGGGGACGATCAAGGGGTTAAGTGTGTTCCCTCAGCGTATTCTAACTGTAGGGGGGGGTGGGCTGCCAGGGACATGACAGAGATCACTGTTCCCGATCACTGGGAACAGAAGATCTCTGTCATGTCACTAGGCAGAACGCAATATCCTCCTATAGCTCCTATAGCGGGGGAAGTCTGGTTCGATTCCACAATTTTGGCTAACAGCCTACCCGTCTGCTCCCCCTCCTCATAAAAGGCCAGCCTACTGAAGAAGCAAATCTTCTCTGCCGAGGATGTCGCCAAGCGGTCCACTGCCCCCTGAGCGGCTATCCATGCTTCTCTAGTAGCATCAGATGAGCTGGCAGTAAACTCTGCCTCCAATCGACGAACCAGCTGCACAGCCTGCTCCCTCTGCACCTGAGTATTCTGTTAATTGGCATTTACCTCAGTCATACATAAGCCTCTCAGGAATGCCTTAAAGGCATTCCACGTGCCTAAGGGATAAGGGTGTTCCCTATTGTTATGCCAGTATGTGGAAATCTCGTCAGTAATCCTACTGTGAGAGGGGAAGAGGTTTAGCCAAAAAGCATTAAACTTCCATGGAGCTCTCGGGAGTGTTGAGGTAGGCCCCACCGTTAGATAAATCACCAGAGGAGAGTGATCGGATATACCTCTTGCTACGTATTGTACATCCTGGACGAGGCAGTCGTGGTATAGAGGCACAGATCAATATTAGACAAGGACAAATGTGACTTAGAGAAGCATGAGAATTGCTTCTGGAATGGGTTGCGGCACCGCCATGGGTCTATCTAACCTGCTTCTTCTATAAATCTCCGTAATGTAGTGCAAGGGTGTTTAGCCTCCGTCACTGGGGGGGGGGGGGGGTGTTTGTCTAGTACAAGATCTAGATAGCCATTAAAATCACCACCTAGTATGAGGGGGATGTCAGGGCTCCCCAGCTGGTACATCAAGAAAGTTCTTAGCACCAAAGAGTTGAAAGGAGGCGGTATATATACTGCTGCAAAAATACATTTAACTTGAAATATTCTACATAACAGAATCACATATCTCCCCTCAGGGTCTATCAATTTTTCAAATAGCTGAAAATCAAAGGATCGGTGTATCAGAACACTCACCCCCATGGAGTAGGAGGTATGAGTAGCGCTTGTCCGCGGGGGATCTTTTCCCAGGGCTTTAGGGGTTTTGGGAAGCTTACCAGCTCCTTTCTGTGCATCTCCACGTGAGCGCTGGGAGGAAGCCGCCTCTGCGCCATGTTGGGATCAGGCTGCATGCCGTCTCCCTTTTGTTTGCAGGTCACCAAACCGCTAGATCGAATGCCCACGGTCTCCAGGGGTGTCCGCTGTAGCTGTGGTAGGTGTGTGGATGAAAATCGAGTGGTTATTCCAGCCGGGAGTAGGGTAAATGGAGGATCTCAAGCGGGAGCTCTGTGAAACAGGTCTGTTCAGATGCTGTTCTTGGCCACTCCCCCCAGACCAACACTGCTTTAAAACGGTTGTCAATTGCAAAATAGAGGTTAAAAATCTTCCCCCTGCAAGTTAAGTTTATATTAGCACATTATGATAGACTTACCTTAAAATGAAGCCCCCCAGTGGCATGCTGTCATTCCTGACAGGGCTTCCATCTTCACCCAGTCTTCCATCCAGGTTCAAGGGGTCCTGGCCTTTTGAATGGCATGCACATGGGAGTTACGGCTGTGGCACAGTCGTCCATTGAGAGCACAGTGCACATGTGCAGGCAGGGCTGCTGATAAGGCAGTACAGCCAAACCTCCTGTACTGGGCCCAGGCCCCATCAGTTCAAAAGGGAGGCCCAGGCACCCGCTGAGCAGAAAGGCCGGCTGTACTGTCTAATTGCTGACACAACCCATTTCTGCTTCTCCTCCCCTCTTTCCCTCCAGCTGTACTGCATGGTCCTAGCACATGTGCCCCCTCCATCTGCTGTCCCACCCCCCGTGTGCCCCTTTCCGCCACAGCACTGCCGGCTTCCCTCCTCCCCTCTCCCACTGGCAGCTGCTATGGGCACACAGGGGTATGTTTCAGGATAGAGAGCCAGGCAAAGGGGCAGTAAATATGTAATTTACTGGCCTTTTCCTTTCTTGAATGAACACAGTGAGCGATCAGTACCAATCACTCCTGTGTTAAGTCACCTCCGAAGCATAATAAACTGTGTTTACTATGCTTCAGTTTGTGAATGAGCAGAAAGTCTCAGAGCTCAGCCTCAGTGACTTTTGCCCGGGGGGGGGGGAGGCTGTCAGGTAGGCTATATGGGGCCCCATGATTTCGGGTGACATCACCGGCTGCTGCTAAAGTAAATATCGCCTAAACAATGTATACCTATAATAAGGCTTACCTGTAGGTATAAAAAAAATGTTTACTTTACTCCCACTTTAAAGGGAGAAAACTGATGTCTTGTATAGATTGAATCTTCCCAAATAAAGACATTTTAAAAAACAAGGCACAAGCTATAAGGTAGCAACAGTGAGCAGGAAGGAAAACAAAGCTACAAAATTCGATTGCTTTTATAATTTTACCATGTTGAATTATATACTATTTATACCATACAGAAAATAAATGGCAAAACAAAACCAATCTAGCCTTAAATTGTTTGTCACCCCAACATTTTATATTCCTTATATGTGCCTGCTGTACCATGTACTTGTATGAGAAAGTATCCTGTTCTCCTTGTGTTGCTTCCTTTATGGTAAATCCCTGGTGTCCCTGCCAGTCCTTCTGCTTTCCTAATAATAACTGACCACACTAAGCAGGAGAGCACGGCATGGTCAGTTCTCTAGCTGTTCAGGGAACTCAGTGTACTTTCCTCCAATGATCAGACTTGCCCTGACATGCCCCCACTGCACAGCCATTCACTGGGAAGCTCAGTGTGCTGCTGCTTCTCCTCCCCCCAGCTCTTATGCAGCGAACAGAAGGGGAAAAAAATGTATTCATAAAAATGTTTTATAACTATTTCTATTTTAAATGGGTCGTTTTACAAAGCGATGGTTTACTTTGATTTTAGACAAAGACTAAAACATAATGGGATCTTTATAATATTAACAACTATTACACACATTTTCAACCATTAGAACTAATTAAAGGATTGCTTATTGTAGGAATGTAATTATTTTAAGATCTGTCTGATAGAATGGAATAATTCATGTAGCTAATTATGACAGACGCTATTGCGATTTCCATGAGATAATGTAACTAAATGAAAGGCAGCAATGAGCTGGGGGGGTTACTGGCAAAATAATATTAGTCAGGCTAAACAACATGGATTATTTGAAAGATTAAGAAATATTATTTGAAAGAGTTTGGTAGGAAGGCTGAGGGTGTCCTTCAGGTGCTAATTCGCTTCAATGGCCAGAAAAAAATATTATTATGGCCAATGAAATGAATTAATTCTAAAGCACCAAAATGTGTGTAACTCAGCTTTAGGTGTGTTCTTGATGCTGCTTTTCTCCTACAAGAAGAAAGTTATTCAGAAGAGCTGGGCAAATGCCCTCTGTGTATATGGCATAAGCTTTAACCGCTTGCCGACCAGCCGCTGTCATTATACTGCGGCAAGGTGGCACGACCCCGCAAATCGCCGTAGCTGTACGTCGGCTCGGGAACTTGCTTTTGTGGGTGCTCCTATTGGCCAGCGGGGGGAGCCAATCAGCGGGTCCCCGCGATCGTGCCCCAGAGTGACAGAACGGGGATCTGCCTGTGTAAACAAGGCAGATCTCCGTTCTGACGGGAGATTACATGGATCCTGCATTTCTGCTAAGCAGGAAGATGGATCTGTGTGTTTCCCCAGTTACACAGTCCCCCCCATACAGTTAGAAAACACCTGCAGGGGGACACATTTAACCCCATGATCGCCCCATGATGTCAACCCCTTCCCTGCCAGTGTCATTAGTACAATAACAGTGCATATTCTTAGCACTGATCATCACTGTAATAATGTCACAGTTCTGATCACGTTTGATCTGTCCGCTGAAATGTCACAGTCCCACTCAAAATCACTGATCACCGCCATTACTAGTAAAAAAAAAAAAAATAATAATAAAAATGCCATAAATCCATCCCCTATTTTGTAGACACGATAACTTTTAACAATATACGCTTATTGGGTTGTTTTTTTTACCAAATATATGTAGCAGAATACACATCGGCCTAAACTGCGGAAGAAATTTATTTTTTTACATTTTTTTCTCTAAATGTTTTATAGCAGAAAGTAAACTTTTTTTTTTTTTCAAAATTGTTGCTTTTTTTTTGTATACAAAGCAAAAAATAAACACCACAGAGGTGATCAAATACCACGAAAAGAAAGCTCTATTTGTGTGAAAAAAAGGACGTAAATTTTGTTTGGGTACAACGTCGCACGACCGCGCAATCGTCAGTTAAAGCGACGCAGTGCTGTATCGCAAAAAATGGCCCGGTCAGGAAGTGCTTCTGGGGCTGAAGTGGGTAAAAAAAGCTTGATGCACTTAAACGGGTCTAAACGTGTGAAAAACACTAGGCGCGTTTATCGCTTGAGTGCTAAATATATTCATGTCAAGAATAAATTATTATTCTGGCCAATAAAATTATTAACGCCCAAGCACTTTATGCACCTAAATGTATCTAAAGGCATTAAAAAAACATGGCTTTAGGTGTGCCAGGAGAAAGACGTTCAGGCGAGTTTGGTACATGCCCAGCATGCATGAGGCATGAGCTTTAAATGTAAAATGTATATTTATCTCATTTATTATACTGTAAATAACTAGTATGCAGTTACAGAATTGAAAGGTTATATGGGTATTAGGTCTGCTGACCTTTTTTTTATTACAACTTCATTGTTTGTTATGTTCATATTGAAAGATAGCTTAATATCTCAAAATAATTCCCATACCTGTGTATATTTTTTACCAATACTTCCACTTGCATTGATTTTAAAGTGATTGCTAGACACTTTGTTCCGAATTCGTTTTTTAACAAATTCCAATAAATTAGTTCATTTGGAAATATCCGAATTAACGAAAACCTGTTTAACAAATTCTTACAAATTTTCTTAAATTCAAATATACGTAAATTCGTAAATTTGAAAATCTGAAAATCTGAAATAACTAACTAATAATAACTTATTACTAACTATTAAATTATAGGTATTGGAATTTCCTTTCAAATTTGGCTGCTAGTGAACGCAACGAATAAGAATTTACCTGAAGTTAGGAATTATCCGAAATAACGAATGCCTTATCTAAATAAATGGAACGTAACAAATTAATAATAATAAATAATAATAAAAACATTTTATTATTATTATTGATTATTAATTTGGTATTCTGTTCCATTTGTTTAGATGTGGCATTCGTTATTTCGGTAAAAATTTGTAACTTCTGAGAAATTCGTATTTGTTGCGTTCACTAACAGAAATTTTGAAAGGAAATTTCAATACCTATAATTTAATAGTTAGTTTTTATTAGTTAGTTAGTTAGTTAGTTAGTTATTCTTTAAAATTTTCTTATTTTCTTTCTTATTTTCGGATTGTCAAATTTTTTAATTTACGGATTTACGAATTTTCGCATTTTTTAATTTACAAATTTACGAATTGCAATCATAATGAATGACCCAAAAAAAGAAACACATTTTTCAGCAGTGCACAGTCTAGTGATTGTATAGGTAAAAAATGCTCTAAAAAAAAAAAAAAAATTCTATACTTACCTGCTCTGAGTGGCCGCGAACCTCCTTTTTTCGTGACCTCAGTTGATGTACCTGGCTTTTATAGACAGCACTGGGAGCCAATGGCAAGACCTGGAATGAGGGGAGGGAAGAGCTGCAGATGTACACAGCACTGGATGGAATGAGGGCTCAGGTAAGTAAAGGGGGGGTAGAGGGGGATGCTGATACCTACAACAAGGAATGCATTAGGCCCATTTCACACTGGGGGGGTAGAGGGGGATGCTGATACCTACAACAAGGAATGCATTAGGCCCCATTCACACTGGTGTGGGAGCCGCGGTGACGGTAAAGCAGCGCTATATTTAGCGCTGCTTTACCGTCGTTTTAGCCGCGGTATTCGGCCGCTCGCGGGGCGGTTTCACCCCCCGCGAGCGGCCGAAAAAGGGTTGAAATCCACGGTTGCCTCGGTATTACCGCGGTGTCCCATTGAAATCAATGGGTAGGAGCGGTTTAGGAGCGGTGAATACACTCCTATACCGCTCCAAATATGCTGCTAGCAGGACTTCTTTTACCGTCCTGCTAGCGCACCGCTCCAGTGTGAAAGCCCGCCGGCTTTCACACTGGAGTGAATGGGGCCGTTTTTTTCAGGCGGTGTACAGGCGCTATTTTTAGCAATGTACCGCCTGAAAACCGCCCCAGTGTGAAAGGGGCCTTAAGGTAAAAAAAATATTTAGGCTTTAGAACCACTTTAATTCCTAGGCAACAGATGAAGCCAGTCACTAAAGTACAGGAAAACGTTAACCGAATAACATTCACTTTGCTTAGGCACTGTGTATGATACTTCCATTTTTCTATTTCAAGTTTATTTTTTCACCTTCTTTCCTACTTTGTTGCTGTGAATTCCTGCAGCCTTCTTGCAGCCCCATCCTATCTACATTACAAGCCTGTATTCCAGTGATGGCTACAAAACATACTAGTAGTCTCCAGTGCAAGGCCATGAGCAATTGTGAAAACAATTTCACTATTAGAAGACAGGGACAGAGCATTGTAATCCTATAATAGGAAGAACCCCAATCACTGAGTATTTTAATGACAGTTGTAAATTTAAAAATGTTGAAATTACTTTTATATTAAGTGTGCACTCAATTTACCTAAGGCTGTGTTCACACAGCAATGGAGACCTGTGTCAGAGCTTTACCGCTCCGATAGGGGGCAGTGTGGTGCGTGATTCAGTGCCTCACATAGCTACCCCCTTTTTTTATTTTTTTATTAACTTTATTTGAAGTGTACAAAACATACCAATGGCTGCGTTGCAGTGTGAATGATACATAGGAAACAATTGTTTCCCGTGTGTCTCTGTGCTGACAGATGTCTTACCATGTGGTAAAATGTCTGTCATCATATATACTTTGAAGTCACCCTGAGTGATCGGTAATTTTCTGTAGGTGTTATCCATTCAGCACCTCATAGGGTCAGGTCAGAATCCTGACACAGAAAGCCTACATTGGGTGTGTGGGAATTCCTCTCTTGCATCACAAGCAGGGGTTCTCAGATTGTCAGATTACAAACCCAAGGGAGTGGGGTACAATAGAACAATACAGCTATGATTGGATGAAACATGGAAGTACCGTGCAGGTGAGCTGTCCTCCCTGTATGCTTCCAATTTTTCATTTTAAATTTTGACTGGAATATACATTAATCGGTTCCCGACCGGCGCATGACGATGTACGTCAGCAGAATGGCATGGACAGGCATAAGGGCGCATATATAAGTCCCTTTTTAAATGCCTCTGTGCCATCGGAAGCGCGCCGGGAGCCGCGGGGCACCCGCGATTGTCTCACAGGAAGGCTGAACGGGGAGATGCGGAAATAAACAGCATCTCCCCGTTCTGCCTAACAACTAGTGACGCCTATCTCTGCTCCCTGTGATTGGAGCAGAGATCAGCATACACTAGCTGACAGCCACGCCCCCCCCCCACAGTAAGAAACACACCCCTAGGCATACTTAACCCCTACGCTGCCCCCTAGTGTTTAACCCCTTCACTGCCAGTGTCATTTATACAGTAATCAATGCATTTAAATAGCATTGATTGCTGTATAAATGACAATGGTTCCAAAAATGTGTCAAAAATGTCCGATGTGTCCGCCATAATGTCGCAGTCACAATAAAAATCGATGATCGCTGCCATTACTAATAAAAAAAAAATTATTAATAAAAATGCTATAAAACTATCCCCTATCTTGTAAACGATATAACTTCTGCGCAAACTAATCAATAATCGCTTATTGCAATTTTTTTTACCAAAAATATGTAGAAGAATACGTATCGGCCTAAACTGAGGAAAAAAAATGTTTTTTTATATATTTTTGGGGGATATTTATTATAGCAAAAAATAAAAAAGAATGCGTTTTTTTTCAAAATTTTCGCACTTTTTTGTTTATAGCGCAAAAAATAAAAACCACAGGGGCAATCAAATACCACCAAAAGAAAGCTCTATTTGTGGGAAAAAAAGGACGTCAATTTTGTTTGGGAGCCATGTCGCACGACCGCACAATTGTTAGTTAAAGCGACGCAGTGCCGAATCGCAAAAAGGGGCCTGGTCCTTTGGCTGCAAATTGGTCCGGTCTGAAAGTGGTTAAGACCTTATGTACACATAGGGAGAGCTTAACACTGGTGCTCACAGAGTAGGCTGACCTGTAGGTAAAAATAACAAAGTGGGGTTTTACAACTGCTTAAGGCCTGGTTCACACCTATGCATTTTCTATCACGTTTTCAGTTTTGCAGAAACACACTACAGTCCATATAACATGGTTTCCTATGGATGTAGTTCACATTTGTGCATTTTATGGAAAGGGCCATTGACTTTTTTCTGGTTCCATAGACTTCAATGGATGAAAAGAACGTATTGAAAAACGCAAAATGCTCCTGCAGCCTGAGTGACGTCATCGCAGCTCTGGCCAATCACAGCGCCAGAGCCCGCTATCCCTGAAGAAAGGACGGGAGAAGATGTCAGCCCTCTCATCGGTGAGCGGGCGTCACTGGAAGGGCTTTGTTCAAAGGTGAGTATTTCATAATGTGCTAGTATGTGATGCATACTAGCACAATATGCCATTTTTTAGCAGGGTTTTTTGTTTTTTTCAGCGGTTTACTACCGCTTTAAGGCAGTAATAGAGACTTTTGCCAAACGTTTCAATGGTGGCAAATCAATCACTACCGTTTAAAACCCATGCACCTTGAAGATTTTACTGCAGTGAATATCTGGTGGATATCCCATTGGCTGCTTTATAAATATGCCCCTTAATATCCCTACAACACAAAACTCCACTATCACAGTTCATTCAAACGGTCACACAATTTCACAACTACTGTATTTTTGTATTTGGTTGACAAAAGAAAATGTGCAGCTCCTGACGTATTCTTGCCTTCTATATAGGCACACACCTTTTATACAGGACAGGTCAATAAATAGGATGCACAGCATGGGCGCTCTGATAAAAAAATAAAAATAAATACGTAGATTGTGATACAAGATACAAACCCACAGCGACAAAATCTTCTAGAAGAAATCCTGCTTTGGAAAGCTAGCCGGGTGGCTTTTTTATTTAGTGACATTGAATGAGTTATACAGCCAGCTGCTTCAGCACAAAGCCCTGCAGGTTGCGGCGGTGCTACCAGTATTAAAAACTTCAATGTCATGAAAGCCACAAAGCTTGAACAATGAAATCTGCATTCACTGGCAGACAGTTCCCGGTGAAGAAAAATGCCAAATAGCTCTCTGGGGCCCTCTTAAGGAACAGCTCTCCTAATGGCTGTGATTACTGAATTACATTAATATAAAGAAAGTTTTTAGTGTAGATGAAAAAAAAAATGACAGTCAGGTTGGAAGCCACTTTACAATTAATCGCTAGCAGGGCGCCCATTTAAAGTGTTGTCATTAATGACACTAAATTCACACCAAAATAAAACAGCATGAATGCACACTGACTCACTGTACATGACATACAGGGCACAATGAAACATGCAGACTGAATTGTTACATTCGGAATCCTTAGATAAAATAAATTATAGTAATGGATGAAAGGCCAGTAATGCCACCCCAGCACTAAAGTTACATTCTGAAACCATGGCATATAGCTCATTCTGTGAGATATACAAAAAAAACAAGAACTTTGGATCATTTGTTTTTATTGTGTTATAAGCAAAGGCCGGTGAAGGTAATGCTCATGATTGCCTTAACCTGTCAAGCATTTGCAGCACACAAATAACTGGTTATTGCCTATTGTAATTTAATTTTCCCATCTAGAAAACCATGCACTTTGAGTGGCACTAACCTCTGGTTTCAATTCAAAGACATGTAGTAGTATGTGGTCTTAAAGTGGTTGTAAACCTCAGAGATGAAATATTAACAAAGCATATCCCTCTATAGTGTGTGCTTGTCTCAATTAAGAGCACTAAGTGTCATTTCTGTCTGCTGCTTTGTTCCTCTCCTATCAGCATGAATCACTTCTGACATGTTCCTGACACCAAGAGGAAAAAATTACGGAGGTGGAAGCTCCAGCACACAGCCTGTGACTGACAGCCTCAGTTCTGTTCCTGTGTGCTGTGTGAGGGCGGGTGTGTCTCTTCGCTCCAATCAGCTCTCAGAGTTCTCCTCACTGAGCTCTGCAGAGTGTAACTTCAACTCTCCACCCCCTGCTTTCTGAAACGCTCAAAAAAGCTTTATAAATTCTGAATAATGCGGAGAAGAGAAGACTGCAGATAGACAGGCACAACTTATGTAGGAGGATTTGTTTCATCTCTGTGTATCACCTGAGGCCAGTCACTGCACTGGGTATTTGTAAGGGTTTACAGACACTTTAACTAAAAAGTACCTTCTGTTGTTTTCAGCCTCCTCCAAATCCCCCTACTGCTGTGATCTGACCTCCTGTTAGAGTTATGCCGCGTACACACGATCAGAATTCTCGTCGGAAAAAAACTGTGACAGTTTTTCAGACGGAATTCCGACGGAATTCCGCTCAAGCTGTAGTGCCTACACACGATCACACCAAATTACGACGGTCAATAACACAGCGGCATAAAACACGTTCGACAGCACTATAAAAGGGAAGTTTAATGCTTCTGAGCATGCGTCAAATTGTTTCCGAGCATGCGTTGGAATTTTGCGTGTCGGAATTGCATACACACGATCGGAAAATCCGATAGAAAGGTTTTCCGTCGGAAAAATTGAGAACGGGTTCTCAATTCAAAGTCCGTCGGAAATTCCGACAGAAAAAGACCGTTGGGCATACACACGGTCGGAAAATCCGATGAAAAGCTCCCATCGGACTGTTTCCATCGGAAATTCTGACCGTGTGTACGCCGCATTAGAGGGTGGCTTTGTTCATTCTCCGTGGACTCCCCTGTATGTAGGAACATAGCCACTCTTTCTTGGTCACTCCTGAGACTAACTATGGACTGTGGGATTTATAGTGTGCATAGAGCAGTGCACATGACTGCAACTAACACTGCTCATTTCAAACAAACAGAAGAGAGGGGGAAAGGGATAGATTTGGAAGCTCACGAAGGACGTTACAAGCAGTAAGAAAATGTAATGAAAAATTACAGGGCAGTTAAGTAGTGAATGTGCATTCATTTTGAAAAATAAGAATATTGCTTAGTGCCCTTTATCATCACAATAGGGGCTAGAATAGGCAGTAAAAAGTCCATCTAGTTCAACCAATAAAAGGGAAAAAAAAAAAAAATAAATAAATAAATATATATATATATATATATATATATATATATATATATATATATATATATATATATATATATACACATTTGCAATCCTATATACACAATCCTATATCCACAGTTGATCCAGGGAGGCAAAAAGAAAACAGCAAAACATGAACCAATTTGCTCAAGCAGGGGAAAGAATTCCTTCCTGATCCCCTGAGAGGCAATCTGATAGTCCCTGGATCAAATTTACCTATAAATGTCAGTATCCAGTTATATTATGTATATTTAGGAAAGAATCCAGGCCTTTTTTAATTAAAGCAATCTACTGAGCTGGCCAGAACCATCTCTTGAGGGTGTATTTTCCTCTAGATGTAAAGAGTGCCCCCTTGTCCTCTGTGATGACCTTAAAGTGAATAACTCAACACCAAGTTCACTATATGGACCCCTTATGTATTTATATATGGTGATCATATCATATCCCCTCTTAAAGTGTTTGTAAACTCTGTACTACCACTTGTACGTACAGGTAAGCCCAAAATAAGGCTTACCTGTAGGTAATGTGAATATCTCCTAAACTTGCACAGTTAAGGAGATATTCAGAGTGCATGCAGCCAATCTCATCATCGGCTCATGCGCTCTGAAGGTCCAGCTTACAGTGCCAGACCTTCAGAGCCCATGCTGGAAACGGCAGCTCCAACATGCATGCGGCGTGGGAGTGATGTCATTGCGACTCTGGACACCCACAGCCTGTGAAACACCGGGGGAAGATGTCTCAGCGGTGAGCGTGTGCTGCTGGAAGTTCTAAGGTAAGTTTTTCATAATGTGCTAATTTGCGATGCATACTAGCACATTATGCTGTTGTCTTACAGGTTTTTATTTTTATTCTTCTCAGGAGAGAATAAATTCAGTTCCTCTGATCTTTCCTCATAACTGAGGTCCTCCATGCCTCTTATCAGTTTGGTTGCCCTTCTCTGCACTTTCTCCAGTTCCCCGATATCCTTTTTGAGAACTGGTGCTCAAAACTGAACTGTATATTTCAGGTGAGGTCTTACTAATGAGGCATATTGATATCTCTCTCTCTGGTGTCCATACCTCTCTTAATACAAGAAAGGATTTTGATCGCTTTGGAAAACGCAGCTTGGCATTGCATGCTATTATGTTGTGCTTACAGATGACAATCATTTTTTTGCAGCAGTGGTGTATGACAACAGCTGATGTTCCCAGAACACTGAGTTAAATAAAAAATCGTCTTCCATAGTACAGAATATATTCACCTGATAAGGACAGCAACAAAGGCAAACAGCATAGCATAACATGACAATTCTCCATCCGATTTCTAAATATCGGACAACAGTGACATCTAGTGGCCAGGACAGTGAGATCCGAGGATAACCAGTGACATAAGCTTGCATTTATCTGATAAGTTATGCTCTTGATGGAATCGCATATCTGCCCAAAGTACAATACTCTGTACAGTAAGAATTTACCAGTAACAGAAAATTAAATTAGTTAACCAAAGGTAAAGGCTTTACAACATTACTTCCCAGAATTCTGGTCCTTAAGAACCACTAATAATGCATGATTTTTTATACTGCCCCGTGCACACGATCAGAATTGCCATCAGCAAAACTCAGATGAGAGCTTTTTGTCAGAAAATACGACTGTGTGTATGCTCCATCCATCTTTTGCTGGTGGAATTCCAGCCAGCAAAAGATTGAGAGCAGGTTCTCTATTTTTCGGTCAGAAAAAGTTCCTATCTGAAAATGCGATTGTCTGTATGCAATTCGGACGCGCAAAAAATCACGCATGCTCAGAAGCATTGAACTTAATTTTCTCGGCTCGTCGTAGTGTTGTACGTCACCGCGTTCTTGACAGTCGAAAGTTCAGAGAACTGTGACCGTGTGTATGCAAGCCAAGCTTGATCGGAATTCCGTCGGAAAACCCATCCAAGATTTTTCGGACGGAAATTCCAATCGTGTGTACGCGGCATTAGAGGTGATCGAATGAAGACAGATTAGTGAACCACACTATTTTTAAGGGCCCTCCTAAAAGCTATCTCAGTTGGAACCTGGAAGTTTAATGAAGACTGAAGTGGCAAGACCTCTCTGCCATGGTTCCTGATTCTCATTCACCTTTGCATTCTGCAAGTGCAGTTGCTCCAGAGCTTAGTAAATGAGCAGAATCTCTGCTAACCTCTATCATCCAATCATGTGCAAGCAAAAATCCTTTGTTTTTTGTTTTTTTCATTGCATGTGATTGGTTGCTCTTTGCAGAGTGAAGCTTTACCTCATTTACAAAGCTCTGGAGCAATTGCACTTGCAGAGTCTATTCTCCTTTAGTAAATGTCACCTCCTCACTGCCTGTTTTAACCCTGAAAATGCTGCACCACCACTCCTGCAACTGTGAGCATTACATTGTGGGACAGATCTATTCACTAAAATTGGTTGCGCTCCATGGTGTTGCTGCCTGCTGTGGGATGTGTAAACCCCTGGCTAGTTGCTTTTGCAGTATAAGGGAGTTGGTAAAACAAGGTGGTAGAGCTTCAGCTGCAAACGGGGGCATACACATGTGTGGCAAAAATGATCTCCCCTATTGTGCTCAGCACGCAGGCACCACCATGGAACAAAACCTATTTATGTGAATGGGGCTGTGCCACAATTGGAGGTTTCCTTTGCAGCTTACGGGGGTAAACTGGCTCGTTGTACTGCCCCCAACTGCAAGTGTAAATGAGCCCTTATACTCTTCGTAATATAAAATACATTTCTCTGAGAACCCTAATATTTCATATCTTTATTTTAGGATTGTAACCTCAATACAAATATTGCCTTGACACCATTTGTAAGCCAGGTTTTATCTACTTTTTGACAAGTTTCTCCCTTCTAAAGTCCAATATCAAGACGATTCTGTTAGCTGTGGCACTGCTGGCTTAGGGCTATCAACTGATTTATTAGAAAAGTTGTCCTTTCTTTTCATACAGTCAAGTATTATTCCTCCTTCAGCCTATAAACCCCATATTGTTAGGTAAAAATGTGAACCTATATTTTTAAATGTAACTAGCATAACTATTAGAATTTTTTTGTAATTGTTTTTTTACAGCAGCTCTCAGACTGGAAGAAAATGGGCCACATTAGGAACCACTCGGGCTCTGCTTCAGTGCACATGTGCCAGCAGGAAACATGTTTCATTTTTTGAATCAGCTTACTTGTGGAGATCTACAAATGGTCTATTTTGAATAAACCCGTTCGTAGGGTGAAACCTGTAAGAGCAGGGTGATCTTATCAGGGTTTTTCTAAACCATCTGGATGAATAAAGTTTATTGAAACACTGGATTTCCATGATCTGCGGCCGCACTCTCTTTTATGGCAGGAATATAACAAAGAAGTTTAGATGATACCTTTAGTAAGGGCAGCCAGGTTGGTCTTCAGAGTAGTGTTGTGTTTTTTTGGGATTATCACTACATGTGCTAAATTCAATAATTAGGAGCGGTTTTATCCTTTAGCATTAGCACAATTCATGTCATCCCAGTGTGTGGGATATTCATGTAGGGCGGTTGTTTAGATTATACCCTAAGCAAGCTTACCCTAAGCTAACCCTAAGCCCTAAATTTAGATTATACCCTAAGCAAGCTAACCCTAAGCTAAGTACAAAAATATTGCACTGCGCCAGAGGCAACAAACTGCATTTTTACTGCAGGGTTACAATGTTACCCATTACCTAAACAGCCCTTAGGCCGGGTTCACACTGGTACGACAAACGCTCCGACATTGGGAGCTCATGTCGCATGATGTGTGAAAATCAATGTTTCTCTATGGGAGCTGTCTTAACTGGTCCGACACTTTGAAAATGCTCCCTGCACTACTTTGGTCCGACTTTGATCGTACTTCAGCCCATTGAACATCACTGAAGTTGGATCAAAGTCGGATCGCCGTCTAGACTGATCAGACTTAGGCATGCGACTTGTGCTCTGATGATCTTGAAGGGGAACTCCATGCCAAATTTAAAAAGAAAATGGCATGGGTTCCCCCTCCAAGTACATACCAGGCCTTTCAGTCTGGTATGGATTTTAAGGGGAACCAAAATCCATACCAGACCCTTATCCAAGCACACAGCCTGGCAGGTCAGGAAAGGAGGTGGGGACTAGCGAGCTCCCTCGCCTCCTAAACCATTCCAGACCACATGCCCTCAAAATGGGGGGGGGTGAGTCCTTTGGGCAGGGGAGCCCTGTCCCCCCCAACCCCAAAGCACCTTGTCCCCATGTTGATAAGGACAAGGGCCTCTTCCCAACAACCCTGGCCGTTGGTTGTCGGGATCTGCGGTGTGCCCCTACTTATATTGGAATGGGGCGGGGTCACCGGGTGATGTCACCTCCCCATGCCAGTATAAGTAGTGGCACACTGCGCACCCAGCATTAGAGCAGGAGAGAGCTTTGAGTCAAAGTCGGAAGAAGAACAGAGGGAGAACACAGCGGAGAAGACCCAGCAAAAGAGCAAGAAGATAGCGGAGAAGACCCAGCAGAGGCAGAAGACAGCGGACAGTGGGAGAAGAACCAGAGAGGGCTAGAAGACATCAGCAGAGAAGACCCGGAGAGGGGAGAAGATGTCAGCGGAAGAGGCAGAAGAGCCGGAGAGGGGAGAATGGATCGGAAGAGACGACATAGCTGCCTTAATAAATTACTTTAAAAATAAAGTGTAATGTGTTTTATTTTAGATTCTTTCTTAGGTGAATGGTAGGGATACAATGTACCCCATACTTATTCACATAGGGTGGGGGGGCCAGGATCTGGGGGCTTCCAGATTCCGATAAGCCCCCTGCCCGCAGACCTCGACAACCAACGGCCAGGGTTTTTGGGAAGAGGCCCTTGTCCTAATCAACATGGGGACAAGGTGCTTTGGGGTGGGGGGCGTAGGGCCCCCCTGCCCCAAAGCACCCACCCCCCCATGTTAAGGGCATGTGGCCTGGTATGGTTAGGGAGGGGGGAGGCGCTTGCTCGTCCCCACACCCTTTCCTGACCTGCTGGGCTGTGTGCTCGGATAAGGGTCTGGTATGGATTTTGGGGGGGACCCCGACACTGTTTTTTCGGTGTGGGGGTTCCCCTGAAAATCCATACCAGACCGAAGGGCCTGGTATGCTCTTGGAGGGGTAACCCATGCAGAGTTTTTTTACATTGTGCGTGGAGTTCTTCCTAAAGATTCATACCAGACACCGTGCCTGGTATTGTCGGGGATCAAAGTCAGATCCCTGTTCATTGAAGATGGACACATGTCAGACTTGTCAGACTTCAAGTCGCAGGACAAAGTCGGATCCAAAGTGGTATGACTGTCGTGTCGTACCAGTGTGAACCCGGCCTAATGCATAGCATGTTCCATGCCTACATTCAGCCACTTGCAAGGTGGTCTGGAGGAATGTTTCTTCAAAAAGACTTACCAACAGGCACAAAGATCTGGCATGGATGCCGATCCAAAGGCGGTTGCACTCCACTTGCACTTGGACATTTATACATATCAGAATCCTGTGCAGTTACAGGCATCATCAAGGAGGAAACTGCTCTGCACATTTTCTGGGAGTGCCCGTTTGCACATGACTTGTTGAGGAGTTTGTGCCACAGACAGCCTTCACACTTTGGTGTGCTGAATGGACTATTCTGTGGGACTTTTGCTCAGGAGGACATTGATAGTGCCTGGCAGATAATGTGTTGCTTTAAGGATGCTTCGGGCCTGTGAAAATTTTTTCCCCTACCTTACCCCTGTTCCCTACCCCCCCCCCCATCACATCTGTTTTTTATTGAATTGTGTTTGAAATATTTGGAATGATGCATGCTTTGTTTTTAGTCGTGGTGTCATGTAGACATGTGCACAACAAAAAAATTTGTTTATTTTCGTTTCGTTTTTTTCGTTTCCGAAAAAAATTTGTTTATTTTCATTTCGTTTTTTTCGTTTCCGTTGATTCGTAACGATTCGTACATTCGTAAGTCGTCGGTGTTCGTATTCGTAACGATTCGTACATTTGTAAGAGTTATTTTTCGTTGATTCGTTTTTTCGTTAGTTTAATTTTCGTTTATTCGAAATTGGAACGCATTCGTATTTATTCGTACATTCGTAACATTCGTAGATTCGTAATTGGAGCATAATTCATAATTTTATGTAATGTGTATGCTATTATTACATTTTAATAATTTACGAATCGAAAAAAAAAGTTAAAATTTTTTTCGTTCAATCTATTCGAAGCACGTTAAGCAGCACCATTGTAAGGGACACAGAAAATTACCAATTCAACAACAAAAAAAAAAGTTATGAATCGAAAAAAAAAGTTACGAATCGAAAAAAAAAGTTACGAATGTACGAATTTTTTTGTTCAATCTATTCGAAGCACGTTAAGCAGCACCATTGTAAGGGACACGGAAAATTACCAATTCAACAAAAAAAAAGTTACGAATGTAAGAATTTTTTCGTTCATTTTCGTTGTTCCTTTTTTCGTTTTTCGGATTTTCTTCATTCGTACATTCGTTGTTTCTAATTTGGTTTTTCAGATTTTTGTTGTTTTTCGGATTCGTTCGATTCGAACGATTCGTTAATCGGATTCGTACGATTTGAACGATTCGTTATTCGGATTTGTTCGATTCGAACGATTCGTTCATTCGTATGAAAACGAACGAACGAAAAAAACGAAAAAAAAAAGAAAAACGAAAAAAAAACGAAACGAATTGCACATGTCTAGTGTCATGTAGGACGTGCGTGACAGGGGTCTAAACCAGGAACAGCACGTTAGACATAGGGCTGCTGGTTCAGTAATGTGTCTTGGTACTGCCTTCGGGCGAAAACGGCGTCATGCATGACGTGATGTTTTGGGGAACTTTGTGCCGCACAACTTGTTAAGCATCATACCACAGGGTGAGTTTATTTAATGTATGATTGCAACTGTATTGTAATGTAGTGTATTTATGGGCTGCATTGCAGTACAGGGTTGAATGTACCCAGAATTAATATTTATTTTTTTATATATTTTATATAAAATAAAGTATATTTTTCAACAACAACCTAAATGCGTAGTTCCCAACTGTTCCTCATTAAGGGCCCTTTCACACAGACACCTTCCATTCTGATCAGCATCCCCTGCTGATCTGAGCAGAGCGGGTGGATGACAAGTCTATAACTGTTTAGTTTATGCAGAGTGGACATGGACAGATCCCACTCCTGTCTATGAACGGGTGTAAGTTAACCACTTTCAGACCGGACCAATTTGCAGCCAAAGGACCAGGCCCCTTTTTGCGATTCGGCACTGCGTCGCTTTAACTGACAATTGCGCGGTCGTGCGACGTGGCTCCCAAACAAAATTGACGTCCTTTTTTTCCCACAAATAGAGCTTTCTTTTGGTGGTATTTGATCGCCCCTGCGGTTTTTATTTTTTGCGCTATAAACAAAAATATAGCGACAATTTTGAAAAAAATGCATTATTTTTTACTTTTTGCTATAATAAATATCCCCAAAAAAAATATATAAAAAAAATTTTTTTTCCTCAGTTTAGGCTGATACGTATTCTTCTACATATTTTTGGTAAAAAAAATCGCAATAAGCGATTATTGATCGGTTTGCGCAGAAGTTATAGCGTTTACAAGATAGGGGATAGTTTTATAGCATTTTTATTAATAATTTTTTTTATTAGTAATGGCGGAGATCTGCGATTTTTTTTGTGACTGCGACATTATGGCGGACACATCGGACATTTTTGACACATTTTTGGGACCATTGTCATTTTTACAGCAATTAATGCTATTTAAATGCATTGATTTCTGTATAAATGACACTGGCAGTGAAGGGGTTAACCACAAGGGGGCAGTGTAAGGGTTAAGTATGCCTAGGGGTGTGTTTCTTACTGTGGGGGGGGCGTGGCTGTCAGCTAGTGAATGCTGATCTCTGCTCCAATCACAGGGAGCAGAGATCGGCGTCACTAGTTGCTAGGCAGAACGGGGAGATGCTGTTTATCTCGGCATCTCCCCGTTCAGCCTTCCCGTGAGACGATCGCGGGGGTCCCCGCGGCGATCGAGTCCGCGGGGACCGCGATCGGACTCACGGGGGTCCCGACCGGCGCGGGAGCGCGCCGCTCCCGGCGCGCTCCCGATGGCACGGACAGGCTAAAGGAGGGACTTATATATATGCCCTCCTGCCTGTACGTGCCATTCTGTCGACGTATATCGTCGTGCGCCGGTCGGCAAGTGGTTAATGGACTCTGCTGTCCGTTTACAAGTGGCTGCCTCTGATCTGGTTCATCCAAATGGAAAAGGTTGCAGTCCTCAATTTTTTAGCAGGCCTGATAGGAGGAGTTAGGCAGGTGTAAATGGACACCAGTCAGTTTACACCTGCCAGTCAATAGGAATGCATAGACCTTTCGATCATGCCGGCCTGAAAAACTGACAGGCGGATCTGATCAGATAGCCTGTGTGAAAAGACCCTTATAGGGGCTGTCTCTCATTCCTCCTTAGTTGTCCCTCTTTTTGGTCTGATCTATCGACCTCTATAAAAAATTAACTTTTTAACTTTTTTTATCCAGCTTCTATACTAGTGCATTTTTAGGCCCCTTACAGATGAGTCTGCCCAGTTGCTGTGCATCCCTCCCGGAATTTTAGTTTACCCAGGAGGGAGAGGTGCCACATCCAGCCCTGCTTCAGGCAGCCTGTCAAGTCTATGTCAGCCAGCCTGCAGCTAGACTGGGTTGAATGCCAGTCTTCTGTGTTCCAAGCCAATGAACTTTGAATATGTTGGACCCTAAAGAAGGGACAAACAGCAGCTATATGATATGCAATAGGTCTTACTTTTAAAAGACAGTATAAGGCCTGGGCAGTATGAATCCAGGGACAAATGATTGGAACACAGACCTCTTATGTTCCAGGCAATTGTACCTGGGTGCATACTGCCCTTAATGTTAATACCACTTGGTGCACCATCCAGCCACAGCAGCCTTTCCCCACCGCTAGACCTTTCCAGGCTGTGGCAGTGTGACTGGACAGCCAACCTTTACCATCCACCTGCACCAAAATGCCGAAATCTTGTGCACAGGGATAAATGTCCCATGTGCATTGAGCCTAAAGAAAAAGTAGTGATAAAAAATTGCACTTGTAGTTTTTTTTTGAGTTAATAATTCTTCATGTTCCACACAAAGGGGTGTGTCTTTTGCCTACATACTTTTTCCTAAAAATATGTCCCTCTTTCTCTACTCAGAAATTTTGGAGGTATGTTTTACAGTATCTCACAAAAGTGAGTACACCCCTCACATTTTTGTAAAAATTTTATTATATCTTTTCATGTGACAACGCTGAAGAAATTACACGTTGCTACAATGTACAGTAGTCTGTCCCCTCAAAATAACTCAACACACAGCCATTAATGTCTAAAGCGCTGGCAACATAAGTGAGTACACTCCTAAGTAAAAATGTCCAAATTGGGCCCAAAGTGTCAATATTTTGTGTGGCCACCATTATTTTTCAGCCCTGTCTTAACCCTCTTGGGCATGGAGTTCACTAGAGCTTCACAGGTTGCCACTGGAGTCCTCTTCCACTCGTCCATGATGACATCACGGAGCTGGTGGATGTTAGAGACCTTGCGTCCTCCACCCTCCGTTTGAGGATGCCCCGCAGATGCTCAATAAGGTTTAGGTCTGGAGACATGCTTGGCCAGTCCATCACCTTTACCCTCAGCTTCTTTAGCAAGGCAGTGGACGTCTTGGAGGTGTGTTTAGGGTCGTTATCATGTTGGAATACTGCCCTGTGGCCCAGTCTCCAAAGGGAGGGGATCATGCTCTGCTTCAGTATGTCACAGTACATGTTGGCATTCATGGTTCCCCCAATGAACTGTAGCTCCCCAGTGCTGGCAGCACTCATGCAGCTCCAGACCATGTCACTCCCACCACCATGCTTGACTGTAGGCAAGACACACTTGTCTTTGTACTCCTCACCTGGTTGCCACCTCACACACTTGACATCATCTGAACCAAATAAGTTTATCTTGGTCTCATCAGACCACAGGACATGGTTCCAGTAATCTATGTCCTTAGTCTGCTTGTCTTCAGCAAACTGTTTGTGGGCTTTCTTGTGCATCACCTTTAGAAGAGGCTTCCTTCTGGGATGACAGCCATGCAGACCAATTTGATGCAGTGTGCAGCATATGGTCTGAGCACTGACAGGCTGACCCCCCACCCCTTCAACCTCTGCTTCAATGCTGGCAGCACTCATACGACTATTTCCCAAAGACAGCCTCTGGATATGATGCTGAGCACCTGCACTCAACTTTTTTGGTCAACCATGGTGAGGCCTTTGCTGAGTGGAACCTGTCCTGTTAAACCGCTGTATGGTCTTGGCCACCATGCTGCAGCTCAGTTTCAGGGTCTTGGCAATCTTTTTACAGCCTAGGCCATCTTTATATAGAGCAACAATTCTTTTTTTCAGATCCTCAGAGAGTTCTTTGCCATGATGTGCCATGTTGAACTTCCAGTGACCAGTATGAGAGAGTGAGAGCGATAACACCAAATTTAACACACCTGCCCCCTATTCACACCTGAGACCTTGTAACACTAACGAGTCATATGACACCGGGGAGGGAAAATAGCTAATTGGGCCCAATTTGGACATTTTCACTAAGGGGTGTACTCACTTTTGTTGCCAGCGGTTTAGACATTAATGGCTGTGTTTTGAGTTATTTTGAGGGGACAGCAAATTTACAGTTATGCAAGCTGTACACTCACTACTTTACATTGTAGCAAAGTGTATTTTCTTCATTGTTATCACATGAAAAGATAGAATAACATATTTACAAAAATGTGAGATGTGTACTCACTTTGTGAGATACTGTATGTAATAAAAAAAGGAAATATACTTTGTATGACGCAGGGCTAAGTGTTTTTTTCTCTTTAGCTGTGACTAAGCAGAGATAATGGGAGGTTATCTGGTAATAGCTATGGTACATTCTTTAACTATAATATGTACTTTTACAGGGGAAGAGGAAGATCAGAAGTACTTATTGACCTCTTACTTTCTAATTTAGTGTAATATAGAGCCATATATGACTGAAACAACAGGTGGTGCATATTCAGCTGTTGGAGATGTTACTTTGAACTATGACTCACACAACTTATAATATAGCGAATCCTCGTTCAGTTATCTCCAATGTAAATAAGGTAATTTTTCATGACACTAGACAACGTATCATCCTTGGTCAGCATGTTATCTTTGCATTAAGTTGGTATTCCATTTTGTATGGATCATTTACTCTTTATTGTCACAAGATAACAGTTTGCTTTGCTTGTTCTGCTTGCTTTCTCTGTAAATGATGCATAATTAATGAACAGAGCGTGGAAGGAAATTATTCCTATAACTCCCAGGGTTTGAGTAAAAGGCACATATTGAGAATATGGTGACATCTAAAATGAACATGAACCTTTATATGTAGAAGATAACACTAAAGGTCAACAGTGAAAACCTATAGTAATGTAGTACATTACAGAGATAAGGGTCACACAAATCACAGAAAGCAGCTAATGTATTGTATAATGCATCTGTATAAGATGTACTGAACTTGATGTTTTTGGCTGCAGGTTCCAATAGGCCACTTTCGCTCATTATGCCATTAATAAAGGGGGCCAATGAAATAGAGCAACTTGGAGTCAAGCATGGATTCTAGCTGAGTTCTTTTCAGGTTCAATCAAAGCAATAAAATACCCCAAATCCAGTGTGTAGGTCAGTTTTCTCAACCTTTTTAATATGGGGAACTCTTGAAATATCTTTCTGGACTCAGGAAACCCTTGCTAACAATTACAATACCCACAGCTCACAGTGCATTAGTAAGATTATTACTGGAGGCATTCTACTTACATCTGGGGTCATTGGGAAGACTCCCCTCTTATAAACCGCTAAAAACATAATTGTTGCCAGTGGTTACTTATCTAAGAGGCAGAAGTTGCTCATTGCTCAAGGAACCCCTAGAAACTTCCGGAGGAACCATAGCATTCCATGGAACCCTGGTTGAGAATGGCTGCTCTATATGAAGGAAAATAGATGTTTACTGGTAAAGTTTAGATGTAAGTATTGGTTTGGGTTGTATTAAGTCTTTTGGACTATTGCAATTAGTGGGACTGGAATGATAATAAAGATGTTGTGTACTCTTTACAGGGCTGAACTCATCACTCTTTATATTAATAAAATGAATTCAATTTTAGCGATGAAGCAGCCATTTACTATTCATCTATCAATTTATGTATGTATGTTTGTGTGTAGAAAGGGGGAGAGTTAGAGGGAAAAAAACGTGAAAAAGGAGAAGCGCTTTGAATACTAAATGTGTAATTAGCTGATGTTAATCTTCCATTGATGGTTTTGTTACTACAGTTTTAATTGCCAAATTTGTGTTGAATGTGTTGTGGTTTAATTAGTTGCCAAGTTTATCTGCACATATAAAGTTTATTTGCTTCCTGCTGCAATATAGAATGAATACAGACACGTGGCATCTGCGTGTTTAGTAATACCTTCTCAAAAATAGCAAAGAGGGTTGGAGAAAGAGAAATATGCGAGACACACAATAGGTAAGTATAATAAAAGCAGTACTCTTAAACTGATATGTTCTTCAGGAAAATAAATAAGAGATGCGATCAGTATTGATGGTTGGGTGATCGTGCTGCAACCAGTTTGTCCATATTTTCAAGAACTCAAATGAGGGAATTCATGAAGAGTGTTGTAGATATGTCTGTCTCTTTGTAGCGCAAACATTTTGGAATGTGCAACTGACTTTTGTACAGGTCTGAATGATGTGTTTGAATCTGTTGAAACTCTGATAGAACTGTTGCATGCAGCCAGCAACTGCACAAACTCAGAAGTCCACACAATTAACACCAACTAGGGAAAGGTCTTAGTATGCAGTCTGTGAAGGTTTTCCTTTATCCAGGTCATGATATATCTAGTAGTAGTTAGCCACATTCAACTCGAATTATTCTGTAATGTTGGAATAGGTTTCGTAGATTGTCCAAGCCACTTCTTCAGTTCCAATGAGTGTCAGGAAGATAATACATCTGGTTTGTGTTGGAGACCTTGCTGGATTGACTGGATCAGTCACTGGTCATGGGTGGGTGTTTGTGTGGGCAGATAGGAAGAAATCCCTTAATACGGTCGGATATTCCGATGGAAAAAGTTTGATCGGATTATGTTGTCGGAAAATCGTGTGTAGGCTCTAGCAGGCTTTTTCCGTCGAAAATTTGAGAGCAGGATCTCAAATTTTCCGACAACAAAATCCGATCTGACTTTTTCCGATCGTGTGTAGGGAATTCCGACAGACAAAGTGCCACGCATGCTCAGATCAAATTACGAGACCAAAGCTATTGGCTACTAGCCTCTACGTAGTTCCATAGTACGCAATGAACGTCACCTCGTTCGGAACAATTGGATTTTCCGACAACTTTGTCCGACCGTGTGTATGCAACACCAGTTTTGGACAAAATCCGTCTGAAAAAATCTGAGGGATTTTGTGGCCGGAATTTCCGACCATGTGTACGGGGGCTTACAGTGGGTTGTCTGATGGTGGATGGGGGACCCTCTTAGGGTTTGGGCTGCTACTGTTTCTGTATGACCTTATGGTAATTTCAGCATGTAGACTTGGATGGGAAGGAAGAAGTACATGGTGTCCAGAGAAATGCAAGTTCTATAGTATGGTTCATAGGCGTTTATTAAAAGTAGTAACATGTTCATAAAGCCAACATGTTTTAAAACACGTTGGCTTGATTTACATTTTACTAATTTTAATAAACACGTATGAACCATACTGTAGAAAATGCATTTCTCTGGCCACCAGGCACTCCTTTCTTTCTATCCAAAGAAGTTAATACAGTATTTAAATCCAAACCTTGAGACACCTTAAACCAGAACTCCAGCTTTCCAGTCACTTTGTTTGGGCCAGCTTGGTTAAAATGAACGCTTACCATTGTAGAATGGTTTGGCCGCTGCAGACACTATAATACTTATAGCTTTTGCTGCATTTAATAAGCAGTGCTGTGTTCCTGAATGGATAACAGTCAGTCATATGGCTCCTCAGCCATTCAGAAACAGCCTTGTGTTTTTATCAATACAAGGTGAGTTGGAGAGACCTCCATGATCTCCACCCTAATCAGTCAGAGAATGTCTTGTATTACAGCAGCTCCAGTGTCCAGACTGTTCTACAATGGCAAGCATTCAACGGACCATACAGACCAACAATAAAATTGTCTCTACCATGAACTATGACTTCCGACAGCATCCACACTCAATGTCTCAGAAATGCCTGAGAGTGTTTATCTTATAAGATGCTAGATTTTTGTTTATTACATATCTGCTAAGGCTTATGTAGAATTCACTTGCTAGAGTATCCCAGGACAACTGGGGAGGCACGGGAAAGAACAAAGCACCAATTCGTGAATTCTTTATTTGCAGATTCCATGGTAGTAATATTTATCAATAATTGGGGCACAGTTTACATGCTAGTTACAGTTTTGTTGTGTGAGGGTCTTATACGGTGTATCAAACAAAATTATAAAAAGATGTACTATATTAGTCAGGAATAAAAACTCAGATAAGGCAGGAGAAAGCTTCTCTGTCTTCTCAGCTTCTCTATACGTGTGTTCATACAGTGTAAATGTTTTTAAATGAAGATTTGCATTTAAAATTTGGTCCATTGTATTTTGTTAGCATACATCAGAGAAAAAGTTCATAATGTTTTCTAAGGTCATTCGAAGCTTACAGTAAATGGGCATAGATGTCATCTTTAGTTAGTAGAATAACCACTTTTCCCAAGCTGTGAGTAAGCTGTCAGTAAAGATTTAGGGCTCTTGTACTCTGCCAGAATTATCGGATTATGTAATAGGATGTAAAGGAAGGTGAGAAGAAATTAGAACTTCAATGCTTAGCGCTTTACCATATTTTGGGATTATGTTGAACTTTAAGCCTTATCTGTTTCACAGTCTCAAAAAAAGAGCACTTCATAAAATGTGCATGCCTGGTGCTTTTTCTTTTCTTCATATCTTTAAATACTTCTTTCTCTGCTTCCTAGTTGATTCTACATATTCACTTTTAATCACTTCCCGCCGGGATGAGGTCCATGGACATCCTAGTTTCAGCGGTTATACCGGAATGATGCCTGCACCTACAGGCAGGGGCGGACTGACCATTTAGCCACTCGGGCACTGCCCAAGGCCCCGGGCCACTAGGGGGCCCCATCAGGGTTGCCAGCCTCAGTAAAACCAGGGACAGTATGTAAAAATCTGTGGTTTTTTTTTACATCTGTCTCTGAAATGTCCCTTACCAACATCCTTTTGGTCTAAAAATCCTGAGATTATAGCTGCCCCACCTCTCCAGTACCTTCTCAGCCAATAGAAACATGTCTGTGTATACTGTGTGATTGTATACTGTGTGTGTGTGTATACTATGTGGCCCCATAATCTCTGATTGCCTGGGGGCCCCATAATCTCCGATTGCCTGGGGGCCCCATAATCTCCTATTGCCCAGGGGCCCCATAATCTCCTATTGCCCAGGGGCCCCATGAGTTGTCAGTCCACCCCTGCCTACAGGCATCATTCAGGTATGTATGTTTGCAGCCGGCGATTCCCTGTAAGGTAGAAGTGATCAGAGTCTAATTAGCCACTTGATCACTTCTGCAGGTGGCAGAAAGGGGCTCCCACCCCCTGCGGCCGGTGGCGATGGCTGCCCTGTACAGAGAGAGAGAGAGGAACGGACATCGTACGCCTCTCTGTAACACCGGAAACAGGGAGCGGCAAGTTATGTCATCACTTTCGGTTGCACATCTTTGTTTGCCTGGCCACCATTGGTCTGATCGGCTGCATAGGAGGCTATAGGAGAGATCTGGGGTCTAAAAGACTCCAGATCTCTCCATAAAGAGGACCTATCATGGCCCATGTTGTCACAAGGGATGTTGTTCATCCCTTGTGATAGCAATAAAGTTAATCCTTATAAAAAAAAATGTTTGTATGAATTAAACAAAATTGAACGTGCCCCCATCCCACTGTGCTTACGCAGAAATGTGAACGCATATGTTACTCCTGTACACATATCTAAACAGTGATCGCACCACACATGTGAGGTATTGTTGCAAACATCAGGGCAAGAGCAATGTTTCTAGCACCCTAAACTGGTAACCTGTAAAGGCGTTTAAAGCGTCGCCTTTAGAGAATTTTAAGCACTGTACTTTAGCACCATTCCATGGGCAGAAGCAATTTTAAAGCATGACATGTTAGGTATCTATTTACTCGGTGTAACATCATCTTTCACATTATACAAAAAAATTTGGCTAGCTTTAGTGTTTTGTGTTTTTTTTCATGAACATCCCATCATGCCTCTGGGAGTAAGTGTAACTGCCAGCCTTGCAATGCCTCATGGAAAATGTAGTTCCACAACAGCTGGAGGTCACCAGGTTGCCTACCCCTGGCCTAAACTGATGAATAAATTCGTTTTTTGAATTTTTTGGGGATATTTATTATAGCAAAAAAAATTTTTTTTTAATTGGCGTGCTTTTTTTGTTTATAGTGCAAAAAATAAATAACGCAGAGGTGATCAAATACCACCAAAAGAAAGCTCTATTTGTGGGGAAAAGAGCACATCAATTTTGTTTGGGTACAACATTGCACGACTGTGCAATTGTCAGTTAAAGCGACGCAGTGCCGAATCGCAAAGATGTGCTGCCTTAAGTGGCTAAAAATCTGTCAGAAAGTCTTAATCTGCTGAAACTGAGTACCAGTACCAATCAGCAGAGGGCAATCCTTGTGCTTGTTTTAGCTTCCATTCAATTTACTCTTACTTTTCTGATAATATAAGAACTGCACATTTATATAATAAAACAATCCTCGGTGACTTTACAGTACTATTCAGAATCTACTATTATATCACATAAATTCTGTTGAAGGAGCACTGACCCCAGTGATACAGTGCATCCGGAAAGTATTCACAGCGCTTCATTTTTTCCACATTTTGTTATGTTACAGCCTTATTCCAAAATGGATTAAATTCATTATTTTCCTCAAAATTATACAAATAATACCCCATAACGTGAAAAAAGTTTGTTTGAAATCTTTCCAAATCTATAAAAAAATCAAAAACGAAAAAAATCACAGCCTTTGCTCAATACTTTGTTGAAGCACCTTTGGCACTGATTACAGCCGCAAGTCTTTTTGAGTATAATGCTATATTGTGCAAGCTTGGCACACCTATTTTTCGGTAGTTACTCCCATTCTTCTTTGCAGGAAGTCTCAAGCTCAGGCTGGATAGGGAGCGCCAGTGCACAGACATTTTCAGCTCTTTCCAGAGATGTTCAATCGGGTTCAAGTCTGAGCTCTGGCTGGGCCACTCAAGGACACTCACAGAGTTGTCCCGTAGCCACTCCTTTGTTATCTTGGCTGTGTGCTTATGGTCGCTTTCCTGTTGGAAGATGAACCTTCACCCCAGTCTGAGGTCCAGAGCTCTCTGGTGCAGGTTTTTATCAAGGATGTCGCTGTACATTGCTGCATTCATCTTTCCCTCAATCCTGGCTAGTCTGCCGTTGAAAAACATCCCCTCAGCATGATGCTGCCACCACCATGCTTCACTGTAGGGATGCTATTGGCCAGGTGATGAGCGGTGCTTAATTTCCTCCAGACATGTTGCTTGTCATTTAGGTCAAAGAGTTCAACCTTTGCTTTATCAGACCAGAGAATTGAGTCCTTCAGGTTCCTTTTGGCAAACCAAATTTTAATAAATTTGCAAAGATTTCAAACAAACGTCTTTCACGTTGTCATTATGGGGTATTGTTTGTAGAATTTTGAGGAAAATAATGAATTTAATCCATTTTGGAATAAGGCTGTAACAAAATGTGGAAAAAGTGAAGTGCTGTGAATTATTTTCCGGATGCACTGTAAGTGTGACCTGATGCAATTGCTGGTCTTGAGAGGCAGCTCTCTAACAAACAGGGTAGCCCTATGGGTCCCGGAATGATCTGATAAAAGTCAGAGAGCACAACATGTTTATAAATGGTCCCGTAAAAATAAATCAATCATGATAACAAGTCAGTAGGTACAGCCAGTGTGCTTTGGTGGCTCACAAATCCCCCTTCACCAGGGCTTAAACTGTTGGTGATAGGAGAAAATACATGGCAATAGTAACAAAGGTTGTGGATTAAAATAACAGTGTGGGTGCCAGACTGATAGCCTTCAGGCATGTCAAACACATTGGGGTTGATTTACTAAAGGCAAACAGACTGTGCATGTTGCAAAACACAGTTGGACTCTGCAAAAGCAGTTGCTCTAGAGCTTAGTAAATGAGCAAAAGCTCTGCTGACTTCCATCATCCAATCATGTGCAAGCAAAATGCTGTTTTTTATTTTCCTTGCATGTGATTGGGTATTCTTTGCAAAGTGAAGATTTACCTAATTTACTAAGCTGTGGAACAACCGCACTACTTTTCAAAGTGCACAGCTTATTTGTCTTTAGTAAATCAACACCATTGGCTGTACCTTCTGACTTGTTATCAAGACATAGGGGTTGATTTACTAAAGGCAAGTCCACTCTGCACTGAAATCGCACTTGGAAGTGCAGACTGTAGATCTGAGGGGAAGATCTGAAATTAGGGGAATCTCTGCTGATTTTATCATCCAATCATGTGCAAGCAAAAATGCTGTTTTTTTTTTTCCTTGCATGTCCCCCTCAGATCTACAGCGACTGCACTTCTAAGTGCACTTGCAGTGCGCTTGGAAGTGCACAGTGGTTTGCCTTTAGTAAAAAACCCACATGATTATTAAAAGGAAATCTGTATTATGCATTTACCCCAAAAATGTACTGTTTGCAAGTCAGTACTTAGGTAGGATTTTCAGGGAACTTCAGTGTCAGATCAGGCACAAAGGCACTGGTAAGATAAGAACAGGTTTTTTTTTTATGGTCACAATTATACAAGTAAATGCGCAAATAGTCAAATGTATTGTTAGAAAAAAACTCATGGCGAAAAAGATTACTGGCTGTTCTGGCATATTATGCAATAGAGTCCACAGTAATACATTTAAAAGGATGTACTTTGTTGTGCTATTTAGGAGAGAAGATGGGGGGGAGGGGAGGGGGGGGGGTGAGAGGGGAATCCTAGAGGGGTGGGGAGGTAGCAAGAAGCTGGGGGATAATGACAAAGTCCACAACACAGGGCTGCCTCCGGTGAGGAACTGAAACCAGGTTCCAAGTAACTAGAAGGAAAAAGCAAAGAGAGGGGCGCCTCTGGGTGCAGTAGTTTTAAACAGTGCAATTTATTATGAGCATGTGTTTTAACAACTCACATTTTGGCAGTTATTTCAGGCATGTAGTAAAAAAGTGTCCAGCAGGTATCATCAGATCAGTCTCCTCTGTGCATGGGTGTCATCCTCCTCAATTAGGTGTCTCCATAGACCGCTATGATAGAAAAGCCGGCAGTGGTGGGGGAGTTTCCTCAGAGCAAGGCTTGGTCCGCAGAGGGTTCAGGGCACATCCGGATGACGTCACTGGCAAGCGACGCACGTTTCGTGAGCGTACGGGCTGTGTTAGTGTGACAGCCGCGCTCCTTCATCAAGCTTAGTGATAGGCAGTGGACAAGTGGAATATATGCTATTGGTGAGGGGGAGTGGCCAGGACAGGGGAGTGTCATTGATGGTCAGCAAAAAACACACACAGAGGTGGCAATGTTACACATGATTGGTAGCAGAAAATGTATATACAGTCGGTATTTAAAATCAATAGTAAAAACAATAATAAAAACAACATCAAGAGCAAACAAGGTGAAAATAAAATCGAGTGTGCTTACTAATATACAGAAAAAAAAAAAGAAAATATTAAGGGGAGGCGGCAGGAGGGCGGAGGAAAGGCAAGAGGGAAAGGGGGGGAGGGGGGATTAAGGAACAACAAGGAACAGACAAAGCTATGGAAGGGGGTGGGGAAGTTTTTTTAAAAAGGAGAGGACGTACAGATAGTGTATGATATATATAGTTTGTTTGTGTTTTAGCCTGCAGCATAAATGTGCACATGCATGTATGAGCATATACATCCATGATCTGCAGCAAAATATAAATAAAAGCATAATGGGAAAGATGCTAGGAATAAAAAAAAAAAAAAAGGGAAATAAATATATATACATACATATATATATATATACACACATATACATATATACATATATACACATACATACATACACATACACACTCAAATGATATTAAAAATATATATATATATATAAAAATGATGATAAAATGACTAAATTAAATAGGCTAATTGGTAGGTTAAGAATACTTGTACTGATGAGCGGGCGGCACAGTGGTGTAGTGGCCAGCACTCCCACCCAGCAGCAAGAAGGGTCGCCGGTTCGAATCCCCACCACGACACCACCCGCCCAGAGCCCGCACGCTCTCCCCGTGCCTGCGTGGGCCTCCTCCGGGTACTCCAGTTTCCTCCCACAATCCAAAGACATGCAGGTAGGCCAACTGGCCTCTATCCAAAAAATTGGCCCCAGTATATGAACGGGGACAAAAAATAAATAAATAAAAAGATATAAAAATACATATGGGTATTGTAGATAGCAGTTATAGAATGTGTACATGATAAGAGGAATAATAATAATAAAATCTAAACAGTATGTATGAATAAATGGATATACAAATACAGGAGAAGATTTATTATTATTAGTAGAAAAAAGATTATTTGAGTTTAAATATTCAAACTTTGATTCTCATTTTTAGATTAAAGTTGGATGGGAGCAGAGGATAAGGGGGAGGGGCCTAAAATCAAAGCAAGAATCTTATAAGATTGTGGCAATTTCAATGCTTTCGTTAATCCCTCCTGGCGATAGTGCGTCCAGAGTATAAATCCAGTATGTTTCACGGGCACATAATTTCTTGAATCTTTCAGCTGCTGGTAGGGATCTGGGGATTTGTTCAATAACGTGAACTTTAAGTCCTTTGGTAGATCCCTGATGATTTTTGGAAAAATGTCTTAGAACGCTATGGGGGTCAATACCTCCTTCTATCAGCCTTCTGTGTTCACCGAACCTCTGTCTCAGTGTCCTGATGGTCCGACCTACATACATGAGGCCACATGGGCAACTGAGACCGTAAACTACAAAATCAGATGAACAGTTGAAAAAATCCTTCAGCATATAGGTTTTGCCTTTAGTAGTAAAGGATTTTTGCCCATGTTCAACAAATGCACAGGTTTTGCAAAGGGTCTTCCGACATTGATACATGCCTGTGAGAGGTATTAATAGTGAAACTGACGGGGAGGATAGGATTGACTTTAATTTACTCGGGGCAATTTTCGTTTTTGGGTTGGGAGCCCTGCGATAGGTAACTTTCGGATATGCTGGGAGAATGGCTTTCAGGTGAGGGTCTTGCTGTAAGATGCCCCAATGTCTGTTCAAAACCTTTTCCATATCTTTATGTTTATTATGGAAGGTGGTTATGAACCTACTGCAGCCATCCATCGCCGGTCGGCTTGTTTTGGGAGGCTTGCCTTTGAGGTAGTGTTCGTATGCTTCCTCTACTAGGTTGGTAGGGTACTTTTTTTCTATAAATTTATTTTTTAGGATAAGGCTAAGCTCGGTATAATCAGACTCTTTTGTACAATTCTGTCTGAGACGGCAGAATTGTCCTTTTGGAATGTTAGTGATCCAGTTGGGGTAGTGGCAACTCCTAAAGTGTAGGTAAGAGTTGCCAGCTGTGGGTTTATAATAGTTTTTAGAGATAATGGTATGTTCTTCATGTCCTAATTCTAAGTCCAGAAAGGCCATAGTTAGGGGGTTGGTGACTGACGTAAACGACAGCCCATAGGGATTATTGTTACAGTGCTGGACAAACGGGGTGACAAGATCAGGAGCACCGTCCCAAATGATGATTATATCATCGATATATCTACCAAAATAAATTATGTTTGCGGCAAATGGATTATCTTGATAGATGAACTTGTTTTCCCAAAATCCCATTGCCAGATTGGCATATGAGGGTGCGAAATTAGCTCCCATTGCCGTGCCCTGTATTTGTTGAAAGAAGTCCCCATTAAAAGAAAAGTAGTTATGTGTGAGACAAAAGCTAACGGCATCTATTATAAACCCTGCTTGTCTCATGTTGATTAAAGGTTCTGTGGATAAGAATTGCTCAAGGGCCATGAGTCCAAAGCTGTGGGGAATGGAGGTATATAATGAGCATACATCCAAAGACAACCATACATAGGTCGATTCCCACCTATAATTGGACAGTTGTTCCATTAGTTGTATTCCGTCACGAATGTAGGATTGTAGGCGTAGAACAATAGGCTGTAAAAATTGATCTATATATAGGCTGAAGCCTGTTGTGACACTATCCATTGCCGCTACTATTGGTCTGCCGGGGGGATCCGTAAGGCTTTTGTGGATTTTTGGTAGGTGATAAAAATATGGTATCTGGTAAAAGGTTTTTCTTAAAAACGAGGCTTCCGTTTTTGAAATGATACCATCTGAAAGTGCATTTGTGATCAGTACTTCAGCTTCTTTGGAGAAGTCAGTGGTTGGATCCTTAGTTAATTTCATATAGGTTGCCTCATCTGAAAGGAGCCTATAAGCCTCCTTTAGGTAGTCAGATTTATCTTGGAGCACCAGGCCACCTCCTTTGTCGGCCGACTTGATTATCAGGTCATCCGTATTTATAAGGAGGTTTAGTGCATGTATTTCTGAAGGTGAGAGGTTGTTCGATTTTGATGTCACTGATGACTCACAAAGCTTCAGAAGGTCAGCGTAGACAACTCTATAGAAGCTTTCGATGAATGGGCCTTTGGACTGAGTGGGAAAGAATATGGATTTGGGTTTTAGGGTAGAGTGAACAATTGGTGGGGAGGGGACCAGATGTTGAGTGAGCAGTATGGAAGTTGCCTCTTCATCAACATCTGGTCCCCTCCCCACCAATTGTTCACTCTACCCTAAAACCCAAATCCATATTCTTTCCCACTCAGTCCAAAGGCCCATTCATCGAAAGCTTCTATAGAGTTGTCTACGCTGACCTTCTGAAGCTTTGTGAGTCATCAGTGACATCAAAATCGAACAACCTCTCACCTTCAGAAATACATGCACTAAACCTCCTTATAAATACGGATGACCTGATAATCAAGTCGGCCGACAAAGGAGGTGGCCTGGTGCTCCAAGATAAATCTGACTACCTAAAGGAGGCTTATAGGCTCCTTTCAGATGAGGCAACCTATATGAAATTAACTAAGGATCCAACCACTGACTTCTCCAAAGAAGCTGAAGTACTGATCACAAATGCACTTTCAGATGGTATCATTTCAAAAACGGAAGCCTCGTTTTTAAGAAAAACCTTTTACCAGATACCATATTTTTATCACCTACCAAAAATCCACAAAAGCCTTACGGATCCCCCCGGCAGACCAATAGTAGCGGCAATGGATAGTGTCACAACAGGCTTCAGCCTATATATAGATCAATTTTTACAGCCTATTGTTCTACGCCTACAATCCTACATTCGTGACGGAATACAACTAATGGAACAACTGTCCAATTATAGGTGGGAATCGACCTATGTATGGTTGTCTTTGGATGTATGCTCATTATATACCTCCATTCCCCACAGCTTTGGACTCATGGCCCTTGAGCAATTCTTATCCACAGAACCTTTAATCAACATGAGACAAGCAGGGTTTATAATAGATGCCGTTAGCTTTTGTCTCACACATAACTACTTTTCTTTTAATGGGGACTTCTTTCAACAAATACAGGGCACGGCAATGGGAGCTAATTTCGCACCCTCATATGCCAATCTGGCAATGGGATTTTGGGAAAACAAGTTCATCTATCAAGATAATCCGTTTGCCGCAAACATAATTTATTTTGGTAGATATATCGATGATATAATCATCATTTGGGACGGTGCTCCTGATCTTGTCACCCCGTTTGTCCAGCACTGTAACAATAATCCCTATGGGCTGTCGTTTACGTCAGTCACCAACCCCCTAACTATGGCCTTTCTGGACTTAGAATTAGGACATGAAGAACATACCATTATCTCTAAAAACTATTATAAACCCACAGCTGGCAACTCTTACCTACACTTTAGGAGTTGCCACTACCCCAACTGGATCACTAACATTCCAAAAGGACAATTCTGCCGTCTCAGACAGAATTGTACAAAAGAGTCTGATTATACCGAGCTTAGCCTTATCCTAAAAAATAAATTTATAGAAAAAAAGTACCCTACCAACCTAGTAGAGGAAGCATACGAACACTACCTCAAAGGCAAGCCTCCCAAAACAAGCCGACCGGCGATGGATGGCTGCAGTAGGTTCATAACCACCTTCCATAATAAACATAAAGATATGGAAAAGGTTTTGAACAGACATTGGGGCATCTTACAGCAAGACCCTCACCTGAAAGCCATTCTCCCAGCATATCCGAAAGTTACCTATCGCAGGGCTCCCAACCCAAAAACGAAAATTGCCCCGAGTAAATTAAAGTCAATCCTATCCTCCCCGTCAGTTTCACTATTAATACCTCTCACAGGCATGTATCAATGTCGGAAGACCCTTTGCAAAACCTGTGCATTTGTTGAACATGGGCAAAAATCCTTTACTACTAAAGGCAAAACCTATATGCTGAAGGATTTTTTCAACTGTTCATCTGATTTTGTAGTTTACGGTCTCAGTTGCCCATGTGGCCTCATGTATGTAGGTCGGACCATCAGGACACTGAGACAGAGGTTCGGTGAACACAGAAGGCTGATAGAAGGAGGTATTGACCCCCATAGCGTTCTAAGACATTTTTCCAAAAATCATCAGGGATCTACCAAAGGACTTAAAGTTCACGTTATTGAACAAATCCCCAGATCCCTACCAGCAGCTGAAAGATTCAAGAAATTATGTGCCCGTGAAACATACTGGATTTATACTCTGGACGCACTATCGCCAGGAGGGATTAACGAAAGCATTGAAATTGCCACAATCTTATAAGATTCTTGCTTTGATTTTAGGCCCCTCCCCCTTATCCTCTGCTCCCATCCAACTTTAATCTAAAAATGAGAATCAAAGTTTGAATATTTAAACTCAAATAATCTTTTTTCTACTAATAATAATAAATCTTCTCCTGTATTTGTATATCCATTTATTCATACATACTGTTTAGATTTTATTATTATTATTCCTCTTATCATGTACACATTCTATAACTGCTATCTACAATACCCATATGTATTTTTATATCTTTTTATTTATTTATTTTTTGTCCCCGTTCATATACTGGGGCCAATTTTTTGGATAGAGGCCAGTTGGCCTACCTGCATGTCTTTGGATTGTGGGAGGAAACTGGAGTACCCGGAGGAGGCCCACGCAGGCACGGGGAGAGCGTGCGGGCTCTGGGCGGGTGGTGTCGTGGTGGGGATTCGAACCGGCGACCCTTCTTGCTGCTGGGTGGGAGTGCTGGCCACTACACCACTGTGCCGCCCGCTCATCAGTACAAGTATTCTTAACCTACCAATTAGCCTATTTAATTTAGTCATTTTATCATCATTTTTATATATATATATTTTTTTTTAATATCATTTGAGTGTGTATGTGTATGTATGTATGTGTATATATGTATATATGTATATGTGTGTATATATATATATGTATGTATATATATATTTATTTCCTTTTTTTTTTTTTTATTCCTAGCATCTTTCCCATTATGCTTTTATTTATATTTTGCTGCAGATCATGGATGTATATGCTCATACATGCATGTGCACATTTATGCTGCAGGCTAAAACACAAACAAACTATATATATCATACACTATCTGTACGTCCTCTCCTTTTTAAAAAAACTTCCCCACCCCCTTCCATAGCTTTGTCTGTTCCTTGTTGTTCCTTAATCCCCCCCCCCCCCCCCTTTCCCTCTTGCCTTTCCTCCGCCCTCCTGCCGCCTCCCCTTAATATTTTTTTTTTTTTTTTTTTTTTTTCTGTATATTAGTAAGCACACTCGATTTTATTTTCACCTTGTTTGCTCTTGATGTTGTTTTTATTATTGTTTTTACTATTGATTTTAAATACCGACTGTATATACATTTTCTGCTACCAATCATGTGTAACATTGCCACCTCTGTGTGTGTTTTTTGCTGACCATCAATGACACTCCCCTGTCCTGGCCACTCCCCCTCACCAATAGCATATATTCCACTTGTCCACTGCCTATCACTAAGCTTGATGAAGGAGCGCGGCTGTCACACTAACACAGCCCGTAAGCTCACGAAACGTGCGTCGCTTGCCAGTGACGTCATCCGGATGTGCCCTGAACCCTCTGCGGACCAAGCCTTGCTCTGAGGAAACTCCCCCACCGCTGCCGGCTTTTCTATCATAGCGGTCTATGGAGACACCTAATCGAGGAGGATGACACCCATGCACAGAGGAGACTGATCTGATGATACCTGCTGGACACTTTTTTACTACATGCCTGAAATAACTGCCAAAATGTGAGTTGTTAAAACACATGCTCATAATAAATTGCACTGTTTAAAACTACTGCACCCAGAGGCGCCCCTCTCTTTGCTTTTTTTTTTTTATGGTGCCTACTATATCATCACACAATTACAGTGCTAGCTACAACATTACAGAATTAATTTCAATATATATATATATTTTTTATACATTCCCTGTTCTTTAACTAATATGACAATTTCATAATACTAACTAAACTGACTTTTTTTTTTTGTTTTTTGTTTTTCAGATCCTGCTTATTTGGTCATTGGTGTCAACATCTTTAATATAAGGAGGACTATGGATCCCAATTCCACCACTTTGAACTCCACTAATGGGACTAATCTGAAAGCCCACAACCTGTGGGAGGTTATAACAATTGCCACAGTCAGCGCCGTAGTTAGTCTCATCACAATTGTGGGCAATATCCTTGTTATGGTATCATTCAAGGTAAACAGTCAGCTGAAGACTGTTAATAACTATTACCTTCTTAGCCTGGCCTGTGCGGACCTCATCATTGGAATATTCTCAATGAATCTGTACACATCCTACATTTTGATTGGCCAATGGTCCTTGGGCAGCCTGGCATGCGATCTGTGGCTTGCTTTGGATTATGTAGCAAGTAATGCATCAGTGATGAACCTGCTGGTCATTAGTTTTGACAGGTATTTTTCTATAACAAGACCATTAACTTACAGAGCAAAGCGTACACCTAAGAGAGCTGGGATTATGATCGGACTAGCCTGGTTAATTTCTTTCATCTTGTGGGCCCCAGCTATCCTCTGTTGGCAGTATTTTGTAGGTGAACGCACAGTGCCCGCAGAGGAATGTCAAATACAGTTCCTTTATGAACCAATAATTACCTTCGGCACGGCCATTGCTGCCTTTTACATTCCAGTGTCAGTGATGACCATTCTGTACTGCCGTATCTATAAGGAGACAGAAAAGCGCACCAAAGATTTGGCTGAGCTGCAGGGTTCTGAATCAGTCGCAGATTTTGAAATGATGAGACCACAAGGGGCTCTGCTTAAATCCTGCTTTAGCTGTAAGCAGCAGACTCTCACCAAAAGAGAGCGGTGTCAGGCCTCTTGGTCATCATCCAGTCGTAGTACCTCTGCCACCGTCAAGATCTCCCACTCCCACAGTCCCAATATTTCCAATGAGTGGGCAAAGGAAGACCAGCTAACCACCTGCAGCAGCTACCCATCTTCGGATGATGAGGACAAACAAGCTAAGGAAGGTGTCTTCCAGGGTGCCTACAAGAACCAAACTGCAGCTCAGAAAGAAGAGGAAACCAAACATATTCTCACAAAAGAGCAGGCAGCACTTAATGAATTTGATAGTGAAAGATTCTTTTTAACCCCAAACAAGGCTCATGCACAGAAAAGTCAAAAGTGTGTCTCTTATAAGTTTAGAATTGTTGTGAATGACGATGGCTCTCAGGAAGTGAATAATGGGTGCAGAAAAGTAAAAATCACTCCTTGCTCTTCCATGTCCAAAGGACACTCTTTGCGAAGCATGGACCCCAGCTTCAGCAATCATATCACGAAGCGCAAAAGGATGGTTCTTATTAAGGAACGCAAAGCAGCACAGACACTAAGTGCTATTCTCCTAGCTTTTATCATCACTTGGACTCCTTACAACATCATGGTTCTGGTGTCTACTTTTTGTTCTGACTGTATTCCCTCCACTCTTTGGCATCTGGGTTACTGGTTGTGCTATGTTAATAGCACAGTTAACCCTATTTGCTATGCCCTGTGCAACAAAACCTTCCGCAAGACTTTCAAAATGTTGTTGCTCTGCCGCTGGAAGAAAAAAAGTGTGGAAGATAAACCATATTGGTATGGGCAGCATCCACCCAGCCACAACAAGCTGCCATGAATGTGTTTAAATCATGGAAGTATTATGGTGAGAATAATGGCCATGGTGCTGTCAAGACCGCAGTAGGCATGGGGACTACAAAGCAGTTTCAAATTCTGCAACTACCACTTCCCCTTTTTATTAACTGTTGACCTTACAGCTGTGTTTGGCAAGTGCTGTGTATGTGTTCGTGGTGTAAAGTTGAAAAAAAAAAAATACACCCGAACAAGAATTACTGTTTAGCCAAAGCAGGCCCAGAGGTCTTTTAATGCCTTTTGAAATAACGTGGTTATAAAAGCTGCTGCATGCCATTGGCTTTATGGGAACTTATCACAGTGAATATATACGTGCACCAGAAAATGAACTGAGCTTTTTTGAAGTAAAGCTCCAGCCTTTTATAGTTAGAATGCCTATGAACTGTTATCATGTTACTGTGCAAACAGTGGGAATCCAGTTGTTGTGAGTGCTCTACATGATATGCTGCTTTTGTTATAATTACTTCTGAATATTTGATGTTATATAGTCTCAGCCAGTTCTAGATGGCTCACTTGAGTCACTGAGAATCGCTCTTGTAAAAATGAATATATATATATATATATATATATATATATATATATATATATATATATATATATGTATATATATATATATATATATATATAATATATATAAATAATATATATATATATATTGCCTTCGAAGATTGGTGTCAAAATGTTTAAGGACTAAAGTGTCCTTAAATTGTAAGAAAAAATAATTGCAAGAAACAAAAGATAAAACTGTTACTGTTTTCTCGTATGGTGAGAAGTGACAAATTTGTACCTGTCATGTATTACTCCCGTAAAGTTGTTTTACTGTTACCTGTTTATGTTTACATGTATTTTGCCCATCTATTGATTTTAGATCTTTTTGGTCATGCTAAGATTTTGGAAAAATGTGGTTGATCTTAAAAGTAATTTATGATCTAAGAACTTAAAATATCATAGGAAACACATTAGACCATTGTCATGCCCATTACTGAGGATTATTAAACTGCTTCTTAAATAGACTCATTCGGGTGTTGAATAAAAAAAATGTAAAACATTAGTGATGCCACTACTTGTCAGGCTGCTTTAACTATGGAATTTAAGGTTGATGGCTTTTGTGCAACAAAGTGACCATAAAGCACTGTCTTCATGTTAAATTTTGTGGTCCAGAAGCTGTTGATGAAAAGCTAATTGTAGTTCAGTAGGCCATGTGCTACTGCTGTAATTTTGTCTGGTAACATCTACTTTGATTAAAAATATAATCAGAAGAAACCTCACTTAAAGACTTCTCATACCTTGTATTAACGTATCACTTGGCATTTGCATGTTCGTTAATTCTTGTAGGTATTTTCTTGCATCTGTGTGCTTGAGTATAATTTTAGGTTAAACACACATCAAAATGTGAATCAAGACACGGTATAGGTATCAGATAAATAAAGTGTTTACTAAACCATATAGTAGACTTGTTTAAAGTATAACTAAAGGTAAAACTTTTGTTTGTTTGTTTTGGATAGAGAGAAGAGGGATTAGAATGCCTGCCAGTTTTTATTGCTCTCTGTGTCCCCCCGTTAAGGAGATTCATCCTCTCTATTTGCCCTGTTTACTATTATCATTGAAAGTAAGAGAAAATCACAAATTTTGGGTTGTTCCCAGAAAATAATAGGGGGGGGATCTTTCATTGGGGACCTGGGGGTCCCCAAGGAATTCCCTTAATAGGCCAGATATAGGATGTAATTGTATAGTCCGGGCCCATAGACTAAGAATCAAATAGTGTTTTCTTGGCGTGCCAACCGATATTGTAAATATTGGAAAGGGAAATATAGAAAGTTAGGGCGTTAAATGGTCTCCTCCAGACAGACAAAAATACATATATATTTTAAAATATTTATTAGAAAAATAGAAAATCACATATAGACATAAGACAGTAGGGAAACAACATACACATCCCTGCATATAAAATCACATTATGTGTACAACAAATCAAAATAGAGATGTTACATTGGAGTAGTCAACATGTTTCATGGTATGTGCATCTGCTTCTTCAGGGCTTGCTTGTAACTAGCTCAAAATCTTAAAAAACATCTCGGGACATCCGGATTAAGAAGAGACCAAAAAAAACGCATGAAGACAATCATCCATTACAAGTCAAATAGACTCCTTACTTATATGAAAGAGCAGGAAGGACTCCCTAAAAAGGTTAATTGGTTCCCTTCATGTGTGTATAATAGATCTACCATCATCGAATCGTTACTCCTCACCCAAATTGGCACTGCGAATGTGAGTCTCAAATTAATAAATCGATAATCGTGGTCCTCCAGTGGGAACCATCCCACATGTGACAGGGTCTGGGTCTCCCGAGGATCAGCATGTAAATTCCCTTAATATGCAAGGATTTCCTTTCACTTCCTGTTTGGCCATGGGACTGGAAGTGAAGGGAAATCTCCGCAATGGGACATGGATGGCAAAAAAAATTAAAAATCTGATAGCGGTTATAACTCTCCCTTGCTCTATCCAAAATGAAAAAAAAGTTTTGCATATAGTTCTACTTTAAAGTGGTTGTAAACCCTCAAATATACCCAGTGAAGTGAATAGCCTAAGATGATACACAGAGATGAAACAAATCCTCCTACATAAGTTTTACTTGTATATCTGCTGTCTTTAGCTTTCTACACACTTTAGAAAGTGCAGATCGTGTTAAAAATCTTTCTTCCTCTTTCAGCAACACATAGGAGTGGGAGGGGACACTGGGTTTACACTGTGTGTGAGCTGATTGGAGGAAAGACTCACATAGGCAGAGGAATGAAGGAACATGCAGAGCTGTAGTCTGAATAGACAAGCTCCCAACTAATCTACCTCTAAGCTCCCTCCCCGACACAAATTCCCAGCTACTGTTATCTCATGTGTCAGAGAAGTGACTCATGCTGATAACAGAGGAACAGAGCACCAGAGAGAAATGACACTTAGAGCTTTGGAGAGAGATAAGTAAACACTACAGATATATGTGCTTAGTTCAACTTTCATGAATGGGGTTTACAACCACTTTAAGTATAAAAAGTGTCCAGCTTGAGTATAATTGTTTATTTATTTACAGTTATTTACCTCCTTGGATAATTGTCTTTCACTGCCCACGGTAGCTGATATAGTGGTCTGGGCATTTGAAAACCGCACTGTTCTGCACCCTTCTTTCTTACAGAACGCCATTCAAAAACAAAGAGGCCTCATAAAGGTTCTAATTAGTCAGCATGGTCACATGCCACTGACCAATGACCATTTTCAAATGCTCGGACCACTACACCAACTGGCGCAGGCGGCAGAAGATAATCATTGAAGAAGGTAAGTAAATCAGGGACCAGGGGTGTGAGGAAGGTATTGTGAGTTAGTTTACCTTTTCGTTTTTTTGTGGAAAGGTGAACTAATCCTTTAATTTCCTTATGCTAATTACCACATCAATGATTTAGTCTATATTGTTGTCAATTCTATTGGTGAATTGTCATCCTTGGGTTTTGTTTTTGTTTTTTATTTCCAATGTCATGCCACACCCTGAATTATATATATGTTATGTCATGGGTAACATACTATCATGGGGCATTCAATGCCAAATCAGTCCTGCCTGAATACAAACTACGGTGATGCTATTTCTAACTTATATTTTAGAGATATGAGCCCTGGGTCTGTCATCCTTATCCTTGCTTTAGTATTTGGTGAGTCACTGACCTGAACCAAGAAAGTACATATCAGGTTTTTGGACACTTGCTCTGCACAAGCTTGCTTTAGGCCAGTGACTCACTAAAAATTAGAAAGAAATGTTGAAGAGCTGTTGGGAATTCAATACTTGGTCAAAAGACCAAACACAAAGAGGTTTTCAAACAAGCCACCACTGACCACAGTGCATAATTGCAATCCAAAAGGAAAGTTTAAACCAGACCAAACAGAGCACCATTTTTCTTGGCCCTGATGAAGAGGTAAATGGTGCAGCCCCTGAAACGCATTGGCTGTTTTACATTTTTTTATTTTTGAACCATTAAAAGCACTTTGCACACTTTAACCATTTGGTTTGGAACCCAATTCTGTATGTCATTATTAAACAGCGAAGCAAGGATACAGATGAAAACCCCAGAGCCTGGTTCTACAAATCAGAAATGGCAGTTCCCATATTTTTGTTCTGACAAGCCGGGTGTGTGTTAAAGCAAGCCTGTAAATTGCCCATTTAGAGCTAAGCAACATGCCTACTTTAAATCTCACCACTCTAGCAGCACATACTTACCTCTTCTTTGCACCTCTACTGCTCCATTCAGAGGACAGCACTGGGCTAGTCACCAATCATCAGCACTGTCACAATAAAAGAGGACATTGTGCTGTGTGAGCAACGATTGGACAACTTCTCCAGTTCCTAGCAGTCAAATAGAGTGGCATAGCAGCAAAGAAAAATGTGCACATATATTGCCAAAGTATTGGGACGCCTGCCTTTACACGCACATTTACTTTAATGGCATCCCAGTCTTAGTCCATAGGGTTCAATATTGGGTTGGCCCATCCTTTGCAGCTATAACAGCTTCAACTCTTCTGAGAAGGCTGTCCACAAGGTTTAGAAGAGTGTCTATGGAAATGTTTGACCATTCTTCCAGAAGGCCTGGCTCGCAGTCCCCACTCTAATTCATCCCAAAGGCGTTCTATCGGGTTCAGGTCACGACTCTGTGCAGCCCAGGCAAGTTCATCCACCCCAAACTCACTCATCCATGTCTTTATGGACCTTTCTTTGTGCACTGGCCCAAATCATTTGGTGGAGGGGTGATTATGGTGTGGGGTTGTTTTTCAGGGGTTGGGCTTGGCCCCTTAGTTCCAGTGAAGGGAATTCCTAAGGATATTAGCATATAAAGACATTTTGTACAATTTCATGCTCCCAACTTTGTGGGAACAGTTTGGGGATGACCCCTTTCTGTTTTAACATAACTGCACACCAGTGCACACAGCAAGGTCTATAAAGACATGGATGAGCGAGTTTGGGGTGGAGGAACTTGACTGGCCTCAACCCGATAGAACACATTTGGGATGAATTAGAGCAGAGACTGCGAGCCAGGTCTTTTCGTCCAACATGTGCTTCTGGAAGAATGGTCAAACATTCCCATAGACACACTCCTAAACCTTGTGGACAGCCTTCCCAGAATAGTTGAAGCTGTTATAGCTGCAAAGGGTGGGCCAACTCAATATTGAACCCAACGGACTAAGACTGGGATGCCATTCAAGTTCGTGCGTGTGTGAAGGCAGGTGTCCCAATACTTTGGTAATATAGTGTATTTGCTACTGGGGGGGGGGGGGGGGGGGGTTATCAAGGTAAAACTGTTGAATTACCCTGCAGACACAAAGCACAGGTTCACTTTAAAATCTCAGAAAAAATATACTCCTTCAAAGTTCTCACAGGGAACTTCTTGATTCTTATACTACCAGTTTATGTTAGTTCCAGTACCAGTTGCAAACAGGCTCATATGATTTCTGGTTTTCGTTCAATAGGCTCAATTTTATACATACACAATAATAAATGTATTTTTATGTTTCCATTTTGGTGAGAAGATTTTGTTTGTCAATACATGTCATTCTCACAAAGGTTCTGGTGTCCGTCTTTTCATTTGTGGTCTTGTTCTGTATGTTAATAGCATCATTATGTCTTCCTCAAATTCTCTTTTCTTTTTTTTTACAGACCTTTTAAAATAAATAAATGTATTGTTGTATAGGAGCATTTTCAGCATTGGATCTCAAACACTGGCTCCACTGAATGCTTTGTGTTGAACTTGTAACCAGTAAATGGCTTTTGACTATGAAAAGGCGTTAAAACTGAAGTTTAGTTAGAAAACATTTTTTTCTCCATAACTTTAATTATATTCCTTACCTGTAATGAAGTATGTCCCACTGTGTGTAGGCATACGAGTGAGCGATAGGGTTAGTACACTTTAGTACTATACCTTCTTACTTCCTGCCCTGTTAATACACAGTGACACTATGACACACAGGGGCCCCAGGGACAGGAAGTATGAAGAAATGTTACCAATGGAGACACGGAAGTAAAAAAAAAACTCAGCAGAGACTAATTGGACTGAAAATTATGATAAAAATTATGATGATATAACAGTACTGTAACAGGTCCAGCATTCTGAGCAGTCCGACACTTGTGCTTAAAAGCAAGGTATTAAAAGCTGAAGTTTTATACCTGCAGCATTTTTTTAAATTACAGATTCTCTATAAAGATAGGTAAATGCAGATACAGGTAAAATCAAAACATTAAGTATTTTAACTGCTTACTTGCAGTTTTTTTTATAAATTTTAATGTGCTTTTTTTGTATTCATTGCAACATGCCTTTAAAGCTGAAGTCTAGGAATGCTCTTTATTACATAATTACATTTGCTCAACTTGGACCAAAGTAAGTAGTTGGCACTACTACAGTGATTACCACTGTAGCGATACCCCAGAAGGAGCCGCTGGTTAAGATGGGTCCTCTGTTTCTCACCTCAACGTTCTCAAAGACCTCAGACCTTCTGACACACCAGGCTTAGTACACAAACCCACAGTATTGAATGAATTTACTGATAGTTCTGAATACTCAGCCGTCAGGGCCGGTGCTAGGTAAACTAGGCAGCCGCCTACGGTGCACTGCTGCCTAGGGCGCCTGGCCACTGGTGTTCCTACTCTCTTCTCTCTGCAGCAAGCAACTAAGTCTCAGCATCGGCACGCAGCCGCCGCTCAGTTCGCACATAGTGTCAGAGGCGCAGTGGCGGTGAAGGACTGTGTCTGTGTACCGACTCCCGAATGAATGGAAGAAAGTAAGCATTCATTGAAGGGCGCTGGTAGGCTACATTGATGGGCACTTCATTAAAAAGGTGGGGTATACATAGGCAAAGCAAAGGGGGTGGATTCAGGGGTGGAGCCAAGGGGGGTTGCAAAATGAGGTTTTGCCTAGGGTGTCAAAAATCCTTGCACCAGCCCTGCCAGCCGTAATGCGGTTTCAATGAACAAACGCAGTCAGTTAGAAAAACAAATTTAACCTCCCTGGCGGTAATTCCGAGCATGACTCGGGGCTGACTTTTTCTGTCACGCTCGGGGTAACATTGCAGAGCCTCCAGTGGAGCCCTTACCTTCTCCTGGCGATCCAGCGATGCCCTCCGCTGTCCTCCGCTGTCACCAGCGAGATCACTGGCATCTGACTTCCTGGTTCCGTTCCCTGCGAGCAGCAGCGGCGCATGGGAGCAGAACTGGACGGGAATTTCAAATGTGAACACAAAACACACATACTTAAAAAGAGGTGATACAGTGTAATCTGAGAGGATTACACTGTATCATCTCAGATCTGACTGATACAGTGCCCCTTGCCCCAGTGCCCCTTGCCTGCAATAAAATATTTAGAACATGGAATCCAAAAAGCGCCATTTCGCTACAAAATCACCATTGGACCAGTTGAATGACAGCGACACGGAGTTGCTCGCAGAACTGAGCGATAGTGTGTCGTGGAGAGATTGATCCTGCACCTGACATCAGCGATGTGCGTACTTGGTGCCCTATTGACCTCGATACGGACCAGGTAGCGCCCCCAAGATTCCCCTTCACTGGATCACCTGGGATGAAGGTTGAATTTGAGCGTGACAACCCTCTGGCATACCTGCAATTATTCCTCACAGAGGAGGTAATTGAAAAAATTGTCACAGAGACAAATCGCTACCAAGAGCAGCAATCCGCTACGCTGCATGCCAGGTTTTCCCGAAGCAGAAAGTGGGAACTGGTGACTAAAGAGGACATCTGGCTGTTTCTCAGACTCATCATTCTTCAGGGGGTGGTGGGGAAACCACGCCAGAAATGGTACTGGACCACCAATAAGTTACCGGCCACTCAGTTTTTTGGTAATGTGATGTCAGAATACCGTTTTTCCCTCATCATGAAGTATTTCCACTTCACGAACAATAAAGAGTTTGAAGAGGCCACGCATGCTGCGCCCAAACTAAAAAAAATCTGGGAGGTATGCCAAATTATTGTGACCAATTTCCAGCGGACCTACGTGCCAGAAAGGGACGTCAGCGCGGATGAAAGTTTGATGGCCTACAAGGGACGCCTAAGCTGGATACAGTTTATTGCATCCAAAAGAGAGTGATTTGGCATCAAATCCTACATGCTCTGCGAGTCATCCACTGGGTACATCTGGAATTCGGTCATTTACACCGGTAAGGGCACAAAGTTCAACCCCAGGTACAGCGGCTATGGGATGGCCACATCATCTGTCCTTAAGCTGCTGGAGCCATTGCTGAACCAGGGATATTGTGTGACCATGGACAATTTCTACACGTCTCCGGAACTGTTTGAGGTTTTGCTACAAAACAAGACTGATGCGTATGGTACAGTTAGGCCTGACCGACGTGACATGCCATCTATGTTTTCCAAGAAAAAACTTAAAACCAGAGAAATTGTTGCCTGGCAGAAGGGTAAGATGATGGCAATGCGATGGCGAGACAAGAAGGACGTGTGTCTCATGAGCAGTGATGTAAGTAACTGAGTTAAAAAAAACAGAGTTACATAACGCAGTTACTTTAGAGGGTAACGAGTAATCTAACTGGTTACTTTTTCCCTCATGGTAACGCAGTTCCCATTACTTGGGCAGCGTTACCGCAATTACATCTACTGCCACTAGATGGCAGGAGTGTAATTCCGGTGTCCTGCCGAAAAAGTTCCCTGCCGGATAAGGACCCCCTATACTGCGCAGGTGCAGCGCTTGCGCAGTACGAAGAACTAGGGAGCTTACGAAAATTGCCAAACCTAAACAGCTCTGAGTGAACTCTACACCGCGCAGGCGCAGTTAACATGTAATTGTATGAGGCGATGCCACACGCTCCCGATGCTCGTGCTACTCTGCAAGGGGCATCTACCATGTTACTAAGGTTGGTTTTGGTACATTACATGGTACTAATTTTGGTACAAAATTCCAGACAGAATCATACCGCCAGGGAGGTTAATATATTGTCATCCAACAGAGTAAGTAATGCAAAGATAAAGAGGTCAAATAATGACAGCAATAATACACTTTGGTGTGCAAGATAATTAGCAAAAAACAAAGAGTGGGATGACACTTGCCATCCAGATCAGCATAAACAGTAACAATGCCACCTGTAGTGCAGCAGTGATCAGTAGTAAGACCTGTACTAACAAACCACTGGAGCTATATTGTCAGAGTGCATTAGCTGTGGCTATGCTAAGACTTATACCATCTGGCAAGCAATATCAGAGATAAGTTATGTGGAATAGGTGAGAAGATGGAATTAGTGGATAGGTTATATGACAGGGGCACTCCTTAAGATGTTTCTTCTGTCGACTATTGTTGGGGCCCCATTAAGAAGTGGCGCACCTCATGACAGTCCTGCCAAACATGCATGCAGCACATGGGAGGCGTAGTTGGTGTCTTCTCAGTAACACAGTCTTTGCCAGCAGTATAGGTAATAGGCCAATAACCCTCTCACAAAACCCAGGGTACAGCTGTAGGCATCCTTGGTTGAAGGGGCCCCCTCAGACTCTCCCAGAAACCTCTAGTGATCAGCGGTGTGGGCAGATGGTGGGTGGACCTCCTTGTAGCAGTGGCATGGGTATTAATAGTGCAGATGATGTTGTGCTGCAACAATTATCCTAAATCCCCAGTCACAGCATCCAGTTCTCCCTGGCCAGACTCCCCAGTGTTTGAGAGCAGGTATACAGAGGTCCTCTCTCCTCTAGACCTTGCCAGCGATTGGCTTGTAAAGCGGCCACCAAAATGGAGAAGGATGCAGGAGTGAGGGGGAAAGCAGGGTGGCCCGGCTACACCACAATTTTCTGATGTCAGGAATCAGCACCAGATTTGTGTGGCTACACTCTAAGAGACTGGGACCAGACTGTGTATGCTTTAAGTTAGATTTATTTACAGTGAAACCAAAATCCATCCAAACACCGGCCCACTGCTAACAGAAAAATATAAAGTGAACCAAGAACCCAGTGACATAAGACATAACGAATAAACCTAACAAAAAGAAAGCCTAACTAACATCTAACTATATACAATATATACAAAATAGGGAACATAAGAAATCAGGGGAAAACTGAAGGTGCAGGGAGCAGATGGGGAGAGGGAATCAAAACTAGGATCAGGAACAAAGAGGAGCAGGTGCAAGGCAGAAGGCTACAGGGCAGAAGCAAGATCAGGATCAGCGACATACAGTATCTAGAAGCAGAAAAACACTGGAGCAAGAGAAACTAGTAGGGCAGGATCCAAATACCCTCCTAGCAGCCAGCATCAGGTGGAAACTGATTACTGGAATCTGCTGGCTGCTGGAAGACACCAATACTACAACCTTCCACTCTGGAAAGCACTGTGCCACTAGCAGATGATCCAGGTCCTGAAACCTGAGTCCTATGGCAGTGATTTCCTTTCTGCATACAGACCACATGGGATCGCTCACTTGCCATGCTCACCAGTTACAAAATGACTTATGAATATTTTTTAATGAATATAAAACAAACCAATTCAGCTGGCAATTTGAATTGATATCAAATCCACCAAACAGCTTTAATGACACAATTGCAGTGCCTATTAATACCAAAAGAATCTTGTAAATAAAGAACAGTGATCTAAAATTATAAAATAAGTCTCATAAATCAAATCATAAAAATTCCCGGTGTTCTATACCTACCAAAAAAATAAAGTTCTATAGTGTAGCAAAACACGAATGTGCTCCAAATAATCCAGTGATTTTCCTCCCACACATATACATGTAGATCACGGATCGAATACCTCTGCTTCCTACATCAAAGTAAGTCACCACAAGTAAAACTTTTTTGGCAACTGAAGCACTGATATGGCTTGTCCCCCTACTTGACTCATAGTGTGTTGAGAAGATCTGTTTAGTAAATTGTTTCCACAGTAGGCATTAGATGACCAATTTAGCTCATTAATTCACCTGTACCTTGTGTCTTTCACTTGCATAAGATGTCCATTGATTATGTAGTTTCATGTAATTTATTGCTCTGTACACACAGCCTCTAGTAGAGTAAATGATCATAATGAATGAATTTATAATGAAAAAATACATAAGATCAAATACATAAGACCAATATCGTTAATACCTTGAGAATAACGATGCTGATTCAGTGCCAGAAATTAACACATACACAACAATAATGTGCTACTTAAAAGGGACATACGTGTCAATCATACATTAAATAGTGAATTAAATAGATGAGTGAATAAAATTAATAAAAAGAAAAGTCCAAAAGTCCAAATAATATGACTCCTCTGTGACAATAAAATGAAAAAAACGAAATTGACTTCAATAGTTAAAAAAGTGGAAAAAAATAATGAAGGTTTTGATAATCCAAATAAATCTTCCACCAATGTGATCACCATAAAGATTGAAGGCTTACCAGCTAGCAAGCCTTCAAAGGCTTTTGACCTAAACCCGGTCAGGGCCTTTAATATGGAGGATATACTGGGTGCCTCCTGTTCTGGACTCCTCTTTGTGAGATATGATAAGGATTGCCAGAAAATCTCAGAAACCCACACTCCACCTATGGAAGATTTCAGCCGGCTCTCCAGAGCACAAACGAAAACCCCAGGGGCAGTCACGGAAGACCCAAAAAAGAAAAGCTCACCATGGCATAATAACGTAGGGATATTTAATAAAGGATAAAAGTATTGCACTTACAAATACAAAGTTTCAACAGAGCAAAAAAGTAGCTGGCCTGCTGTGTATGGACGCCCGTCCAAGAGACCAGGTATGCAGAGACGCAGCACGTCAAACTCCTCCCAACGCACGTTTCATCAAATACAATGACATCATCTGGGGAATGTCATTATATTTGACGAAACGTGCTGAAATCTTCCATAGGTGGAGTGTGGGTTTCTGAGATTTTCTGCCAATCCTTATCATATCTCACAAAGAGGAGTCCAGAACAGGAGGCACCCGGTATATCTTCCATATTAAAGGCCCTGACCGGGTTTAGGTCAAAAGCCTCAAAGGCTTGCTAGCTGGTAAGCCTTCAATCTTTATGGTGATTACATTGGTGGTGGATTTATTTGGATTATCAAAACCTTCATTCATTTTTTCCAGTTTTTTCACTATTGAAGTCAATTTAGTTTTTTTCATTTTATTGTCACAGAGGAGTCATATTATTTGGACTTTTGGACTTTTCTCTTTATTAATTTTATTCACTCATCCATTTAATTCATTATTTAATGTATGATTGACACGTATGTTCCTTTTAAGTAGCACATTATTGTTGTGTATGTGTTAATTTCTGGCACTGAATCAGCATCGTTATTCTCAAGGTATTAACGATATTGGTCTTATGTATTTTATTTTATGTATTTTTTCATTATAAATTCATGAAGTAATTACTATATTTATTATATTATAATTTAATACACTCTAAATCTAACTCAATTTGATTATTGAGTTAACACACGTCTATTGTTACCACAGTGCTGCTACATTTTTTCTATATTTACTTTTGTGTGCATCTCACCTCTAGCAGCTGCTTATTGATTTGTATTTTTTGAATGTATTAGATCAGCATGGTATTCACCTTTCTAAATCATCATAATGAGTCAAGTAGGGGACAAGCCGTATCAGTTCGCCATGCGCCAGAAAAGTTTTACTTGCATTGATGTGGGAAGCAAATGTATCAGAGCCGTGATCAATAGGCGTATGTGTAGGAGAGCCTGATGTGTACTGGTGCATTAAACACCACTTTTGGGAACAGAGATCTGGTAGATGGCCGGTAGATGGCCAAAGCTGTGCATACTTTAGCATGGCCCCTTCCAGGATCAAAATGAGTTATAACATGCAAGGGGTTTGTCAGCTCCACATCACAAGAATGCAAGCAGAAGAATCTTTCAAGGCACTCTTTCCTGCATCTTTGGGGTCAACTGTAGAACTGAGGAGGGAAACCCTTATCAACCCTCATGAAAAACCCCTGCAGGGTATTGTATATAATCACAATCTTCTCCCTTGCCCCTCTGGATGGTATTTTTTTAGAGTAGGGATAGAGTTGACTCTCATTGTGGAGATTTCCAAGCTCTTTTTCAAAACCTATATAAAATTAATTTGGGTATAGTGTTGAATGACCGACTAATTGTCAGTCAAACTATCACAGCACTGAAAAATTGCATGATATAGCAGGGATATATATGGGTGAATACTCAAGTGGTTAAAGTGCATTTCCACATTTGAAGCTCCTCCTTAACATTACATAGAAGGGGAAATCCTGGATAGGATGTAAAAGATAAGCAATTTTTTTCATAGTTATGTTAATGGAAATATATAACAAATATAAAGTAGTTTTTATTCCTAATTGGCTGCAAAAGTGAAAATTCACTTTAAGGGTACTTGCACACTGCATTGATGTTTGAACATCAGTATTAATGGCTGAAATTTCTTTAATTTACTGTGCACGTATTTGTACTTATTTGTGAGCACACACATACACGAGTACAATAAATTCTAGCTCACAGAAAGCAATTCTAACTTCTTTAAATTTACATTTTACATATGTACACCCATAAAATACCCAATGCCCATTATGCGACAGCCTGAGGCTATTAACAAAGGCAGCAAATTTTAGAGCAGGATGACTGTTGTTTATGACTTATACAGGTTCCGTGATGACGAATTGCCTGGCAAGAGCTTATTAGTTGAAAACAACAGATCACCTTCTCACCTGCTATCAATCAGCGGCAATCTGTGCAAATAAAAAGTATTTTTGAAAGGATGTGATCAGTTCATATGTGTGGAACATAATATTTGTAAGCATTAAATTCATGTTTCATCCTATCCTCCTAATTAAGGGCATGCTCAGTGTCTTGTCACCATGCATTTATTCATTGTGTACATTAAACGGTATACTCACTGCACTGGGAGAGTGGTAGTTTTAATAAAAGTAATGCTGAAGATTCTTATATTCCCCACCAATGTCCACGTTTGAGCCTGGCAATAGGTTGTACATACACTGCTTTATTAGATCTAGGAGGAGGGCAGGACATGTGGAAATACATTGAGGTTGATTTACTAAAGGCAAATATACTGTGCATTGCAAGTGCAGTTGCTCCAGAGCTTAGGAAATGAGGTAAAGCTTTGCTTTGCAAAGAATACCCAATCACATGCAAGGAGAATAAAAAAACATAATTTTTGCTTGTACATGATTGGGTGATACAAATCAGCAGAGCTTTCCCGCATTCACTGAGATCTAGAGCAAGTGCACTTGCAGTATACAGTATATTTGCCTTTAGTAAATCAACCACAATGTGACACCATCAAGTGTTTGCCAACAAGCCGTGATGTTATTTTCATGAAAGTACAGAGTCTGTTAAAACACATTTGTGTTCAAATACAGATTAACTGGTTGTAGACACTCATTAGAAATCTGTCTCCTGTCCAGGTAACAAATACCACAATAGATTTGTGTAACTATCAGTAAGGTGTTTATGAATCTGTTGTAGATTTGTGACAGACAAAATTTTGTCTCGATATTAACACATGCTGCACAATTTACTCCAACATCGAAGAGGTCTTATTCAACTCCACTTTTGTAATCACCGATACGGCAGACTCTTCCTGGCAAACCATTTTGATAATCGTGGCTTCTGGTAGGAACAAAGTATCAAACCATTTTGGTTGCACAGATTATATAAATAAAATACAAAGTCAAACACTTATCAGTAACAAATTAAGGGGGATTTCATCCCTTGAGTGTGTTGTTTGTACTGCCTGATGTCATACCCTCTACAATCATCTCCTACACATACTGCCCATTGTCATACCCTCCACACTCCTCTCCTACACATACTGTCCATTGTCATACCCTCCACACTCCTCTCCTACACATACTCTCCATTGTCATACCCTCCACACTCCTCTCCTACACTATATTCGTTAAGATTTGTACCTCATTCGTGCCCAGTCGCATCAGCAACATAATGACTCGTGGCAGCCCACTGAAATATGAAAAAAAGAAAAGAAACACATATCTAGCTAGTCGCCTAGGCGGCACAAACTTTACCAATCCACACAACTCACTCACACTACAGCCACTTCTGAATCAAGTCGAAAGAGGGAAAAAGGGAAAATAGAAAGCGGATAGAGAAACAAGTCTCGCTCCCATCCCCCCAGGTACAAGTTCGCATATGAGGGCGCACATTTTGCCCCCAGTAGCGACCCCCTGCACCTGGAGGTAATGGGAGCCGTTTAAATACAAATATGTTGTGCATTAAGATAAAACAAGTACTCCAGTACAAAAACTCATTGTATTCCCATGAGTCAATATCCCTTTCTGTCAAGAACTCCCCTATTACCTCGACACCTTTTTTGTGGGTATCGAGTTATAGAGGGCCTCTATGTCAATGGCTACAGCCCATGCATTTGTAGGTATTTGTAGTCCATCTGGTACTTTTCAGGAGTTCTATGGTATCCCTTTAACATACGAAAAAATAAACATTTGACATGCGGGTACAGGTTACTCATCAACTAATTGACTGGCTTTTTCTGTCAAAGATCCACACCCTGAAATTACTCGGGGCCGACCTGGTGGGGATGTTTAAGCTCTTATGTACCTTGGCAAGGCGTAAAAAGTAGGAGTGGTGAAGGAAGTCATGTCTAGAAAGTCAAAGGTTTTGGCATCGATAGTGCCATTCAGACGAGCCTTCATTATTATAACCTCTATATTTATTCATATAGTAGTTTACATGTGAGGCTGGGACTAATCTATACCATGTTTTGTTTGATATTATGTCTAAGCACATCTTTTCGTAATTCTCTGCATCTAGTATAACCAAATTCCCACCCTTATCGGATGGTTTGATTATAATATTGCTGTTTGATTTCAAATTGTGTAATGCCTCTTTTAAGTCTTTCGGCAGGTTGGTCTGATGTCCACCCTGCCAGTTGGTGGATTCTATTTCCTTTGTGACCTGTATTACGAAGGCCCAAATATTATAATTCCCTTGCAGGATAGGAAAAGATTTTGACTTAGGTTTGTAGGTTTTAGGGGTGCCAAAGTTTAGAGCACTGGATACCGATGGGTCCGTGGGGCGTAAGCAAGAGGGAGGAAAGGTCACCCCCAGTTGAGTAATGGGGGGAGGGGAGTTGGTAAATGTCCAGCCCTTTTCCTTGACAACATACAAAACCAAGATAGATCTGTTCCCTCTCCCTTCCTAGGAAGGCAGACCCGAGCCTCCTGTGTGTATTTTTCATTGTTAGAGTTGCCGTAGAGGTAGGTATAGTTTGATAGCAAATATTGGGCGTGGCCAAACTATTTTCCTGCATCTCGGCTAATTATATGATATATAATATATTAATGCTAAATAAGTACTTTTGTACTTTACAGGCCCCACAATACCAGAGTTGAAAACGAATAGGACTTTTTTTTCTCCCCCTACGGTTCTCCAGCCATTTTCTCTGGCTGTGACCATCTGGCATAGCCCTGTGCGAATCCTTGCTTGGGAGGCGCTACTGTGGGCCCGCCCTGATTAATATTCGGAAATCTGGGCACGTATGGACTCTATGACATTGGAGGTAATTGGGAGGTAAGGGGGTTCCCACTTCTGAATCAAGTCGCATCGGCGGCGTATGTCCCAAATCCTCTGCCCTAAATACCACGGCTCCTACAAACCCCACTGTTACTCACACCCACAGCCCGATCTGAGTCTAGTAGCATCATCGGCACTATGATTCAGATCCTCAGCGCTACAAACCTCGCCATTACTCCCACTTCAGCCCGGTCCGAATCTAAGTCGCATTGGTGGTAAAAAACGCAGTGGCACAACGATTCAGATCCTCGGCTTTACATTCAACACCATTTACTTACTCTGCAGCCCAATCCGAATCTAGTCGCATCGGCATGACATCGCGGAAGCACAACGATTCGGATTCTCAGCTTTACATTATTCTTATCAAGCATAAACATACACATCTCACAATCGATTTTTACATTGTTGCGGTCGGTCATTCCTACATGCTCAAATTCCACCATCTTTTGTTTTCGCCTTCCAGATAAGGCTGCTTACTTGCAATCGTTGCAAGCATCTTTCTACAAGTGGCTCAAATCGGCCACTCTCCGTCTCCAGTGGCAAATCGGTTGCTCGCCTATTCTCTGACGCTTCCCCCTTTAGGTCAGTAGAGTTCCAGTTGGTTTATCCTGCACCAGGTTTGGACGGTCTTTCCTCAGGGAAAAAAAAAACCCACACTGACGACAGGGCCCGCACCTTCACCAGGGGGTCAGCCATGCCCCAAACAGCTCTTTGTATTCCCCCTTGTTAAATCAATTTCCTATGTCACCTTACTACAGGTTCTCGGTCGAACCAGTTCTCGACCCCAACCAGGACTTCACAAGCTAGGGCATCGAGTCAGGTGCGTAGTACAAGTGGTTCTCCCTTGCATTTCCCTTAAAGAGGAAGTAAACCCTGATGGGTTTTACTTCCTCTTTTGCTCCCTGTATAGCCTGCAAATTAAAAGCATAATGGGCTAGTATGCATCGCATACTAGCCCATTATGTACCACTTACCTGCAAAAGAATCCAGCGACGTCCCCTGTGTGGGCAGTGTCCATCTTCTTGCCTTCTTCCTTCGGGGCCACAGACTCCAGCTCTGTGATTTGCCGGAGCCGCGTGACATCACTCCCGCTCATGCGTACGGGAGCCGCAACCTGCGACATATGCTAGGGAAGAAACGGCCCTTAGTTTAGTTTCTTCCCTGCGCATGCGCCGTAGCCGTTTCCGGCAGACTACAAGTGAAATTTCTCCTAAACGGCGCATGTTTAGGAGATATTTCCACTACCTATAGGTAAGCCTTAGTCTAGGCTTACCTATAGGTAAAAGTACAAAAAGTGGGTTTACAACCACTTTAAGCACTCTTTCACAACATAATTTACTTCACATACATGATTGGAGTTGCTCCTGAGGCGTTAGTAACTGTCTCATACTTCTGTGCACTTCACTCAGGCAGAACATAGGTCAATAAACTACAGATCGCAACATTCCTACTTAGAATACCAGACTGCAGCTCCCCGCCCCAGTATGCCCTGGGGGCTTTGGTTCACTAGTTTGTGCCGAGCACAGACGGGCACCTGAGCTATCGGTTACCTGGCCAGTCACCTCCTGGCTCACGTCGGTTGCCACGCATTCTTTTGATTTTTCTAAATTTCCACTCAACAGCGCTCGTGCGCAAACCACCTTCTTCACTATACCTGTCGTTCCTTTTCCTGTCCTCGTTTTCCTCCTTTTCTATCTTACCTCCCCAATGCATCTGTCCCCTCCTACCTTTGCAACTTATCTTAAACATGTGCATTCTCCCCTCCTTGTCTTTTAGCTGAAGCCATTTAGTTCTGAATTCATTTTTTAATGAATTTTGACAAATTCATTAATTCCAACATTTCTGAATTTCTGAATTTTTCAATTTACAAAACTTTAAGTTTCCGAATTTCCAAATTTCAAATTTCCGAAATTTCCGAAATTTCCGAAATTTCCGAATTTCCGAAATTTCCTAAATTTCCTAAATTTCCGAAATTTCCTAAATTTCCTAAATTTCCGAAATTTCAAATTCCGAAATTTCAAATTTCCGAAATTTCAAATTTCCGAAATTTCAAAAATTTCAAATTCAAAATTTCGGAAATACGGAATTTCGGAAATTTCGGAAATTTGGAAATTTCGGAAATTTCGGAAATTTGGAAATTTCGGAAATTTCGGAAATTTGGAAATTGGAACATTTCGGAAAACTTCGGAAATTTGAATTTGGAAAATCGAAATTTCAGAAATTTTGAAGTTTGAAAATTAGAAAATTCTAAATTAGGAAATTTAAAAATTCATAAATTTGAAAATTCTTAAATTTGAAAATTCTTAAATTTGAAAATTCTTAAATTTGAAAATTCTTAAATTTGAAAATTCTTAAATTTGAAAATAAGAATGAAAATCTGAAAATTTGAAAAAGCTGAAAATTTGAAATAATAGCTAACTAATAATAAATATAAAATTATAGGTATTGGAATTTCCTTTCACATTTGGCTGTTAGTGAACGTAACGAGTACGAATTTAAGTTAAGAATTATCAGAAATAACAAATGCTGTATTTAAACTAATGGAACGTAACGATCTAATAATAATAATTAATAATAATAAAATCTTTTTATTTTTATTATTTATTATTAATTTGTTCTATTCCATTTGTTTAGATGCGGCATTTTTTTTTTCAGATAATTCGTAACTTCAGATAAATTTGTATTTGTTATGTTTACAAACTGCCAAATTTGAAAGGAAATTCCAATACCTATAATTTAATAGTTAGTTATTATTAGTTAGTTATTATTTCGAATTTTACTGATTTTCTCTTTCTTTTTTCAGATTTTTGAATTTTCGGATTTTTCGAATTTTTGAATTTCCGAATTTTCGAATTCAGAAAATTCGGAAATTCAGAATTCGGAAATTAGAAAATTCGGAAATCCAAATTTTCGTTTTTTTTTTTTTTTTGTTAGTGCACATGTCTAGAAGCCATGTAGCAAGCCGACAGCGAAGACTTCACCTCCGCCCCGCCGTCACCCCCTCTGGGTTCAGAAAGTGGTGGCACTCAATCTCCCAGAGCTTGGACCATACCCAAGCTCACAGCAGAACTGCGGCGCAGGGGTATTTCCTACCCTGCCACAGCTAGGAAAGCCAAGCTTTTTAGGCTGCTATTCCCACTGCCAACGGCAGCCCTACCAGGCACCCAGGCATCACTGCAGTCTATATCCTCGACCATTCAGAGAGTCAGCCCTATTGGACCGAGGGCTTGTATTCTAATGAACTTTGTTAGTGTATGGCTTGTCCACGCCTCATTGTTCTCACATCCCAAGTTTGAACTCCCTAATACCCTCAGAAAAAATTCCCTTTCCTTAAGCATTTGTCAGTCGACCTAGCCACTCAAGCCATCATTAGTATTGGAGTAGACGCCAAAGTGGACATCTCAGACGCTTTCAAATTATGGCCCATCGAGCCATCCCTCTAGCAATGGCATAGGGATCAAGTGGAAAGGCCTATTTTATTTCACCACCAATTTGTCATTTGGATATTTGAAAAAATAAAACACAGCCCGTGGCTGTTCGATACTTTTCCCCAGTCCCTTTCCTGGACCCTGTCGCATCAGGCATGTTGCCAGAAAGTCATCCACTATCTCAATGACTTACTGCGCATCAAAATACCCGGTGAGCCCCCAGTAGATGTTGACAGCTTAAGAGGGGTAGTTAATGTGCCCATAGCAGAGAATAAAGTGGAATGCATGACACTGACCATCACCTTCTTGGGTGTCACGCTCCATGCAGGCCAGCCTGCCTCCCGACAAGTTGACCCGCATCAGGTCGGTCGTTCACACCTTTATCCTTACTCAAGGGTGTAGCAAGACACAGCTACAATCCTTGCTGGGTATACTCGATTTCGTCATGAGGATCATCCCTCAGGGGCGGTCCTTGATCTCACGCCAATTAGTTTCCTCTCGCAGGTGCAAGATCTCGACCAAATTCCTAGGCGAGACGCAGCAGCAATAGCGTAGTATTTGTCAATGCCAATTTCTCACAAACTGGAATGGTATATCAATGTTCATTCCATCAGCATCCTCTTTGTCACCTCGGGCAGCCACGGACGCCGCAGCTACAGGCTTTGTGGCAATTTTTGGCCATCATTGCTTGCAGGGCCATGGCAACCAGAAATCCTCCTGATCCTCGGGTTCAGTCAGTCCCTCTCACTATTCGAACTCTACTCCATTGTGGCTGCAGCTCAAGTCTGGGTAGCACCTGGGCAGGGCAAACAGTGACGTTTGCCACAGACAATCAGGCCACAGCTAATATCATAAATATAGGCAGGTCCAAATCGCTAGCCATCATGTCCTGCAACAATCCCTGCAGCATCAATTCAAAGTGCACTGCATTTATATCCCGGGCAATTGCAAAGACTTGGCCGACGCACTATCCTGCTTTAACTTTGTTTCATTCTCGTAGGAACCTGGAACCGACCAGACCACATCTCTTATCCCACCTTGGTCACAGCTGACACTGAATTAAAGCAACACCTACGCGATGTAACCCGCCTTGTAAATCAGTAGTTATCCCGCAACACCCTGTAGGCCTATCGTACAGTCTGTAATTCCTGTAGCAGGTTCCTAGCCCCAAACCCTGAGGCACTGCCAGGAGATCTTAAACACATCCTAAGTTTCATATCATACTGCCACACGCAGCTGGCTCTATCACATAATTCCATCAGACTCTACTTAGCTGGCATCCAGCTTTTCGTCTCCTTACAGGACGAGCCATCCTTATTCTCTGCCCATGCATTCAAAACCATCCTACGTGGTATGCACAGGCAGAAACCCCAAAACTAGTAGCAAGTGTCTACTTTCTCTACAAAACCATCCACTCACTTATCTTGGGTATGCCCCCTTCTCTTGGCATACCGTCCAGCAGACCAGGGCAAACTTCAGGTCTACTTTATGTTGTTAGTCTTGTGATGTATTTATGTGATTTACATCTCTCCCGGACATAGGGCTCTGACCATAAATATAGATATATCTATATATACACACACACTGAAGCAGGAAGCAATATACATTGGCCCGGAAGTGAATCTTTACACCGGAAATAAGTGTGTGTTTTGAGGCCAAATCATTTAGACATACACACATGACCCACACAAACACCACCCCATGTAAAAATAAATCAAAAATGATCTTAATTTGCAAATAAGGATCATCTCTTCCTCAGAGAACAGTGAGCAGGGCATGGTGGTGGGAAGAAATAAGCAGCAGTACAAGCAACTTCCTGGAGGGGCGTGATGTCATTCCTGTGTGCTGGCCACCACTTCTAGGAACCAGATATGCGCCATGGGTACATACCTCCGCTCACACAGCAGTTGCGTATCTCACATACACAGCGGTCAAGCATCTAGATGCATTTGGTGCATCTAGGTGCAGGAACCCAATTTTTATGGAAATTAATAGTAAAGCAGATGCAGATTTCCAGGACTGGACTAACAAATGTTTATAGTGAAAGGCAACTGGTGTTTTCTATTACACAAGGTATAAATGGGCCATTGACATGCATCAGAGTTGAACTTAGGAATGTGTCTTTGCAAAGTTAAATTAAATGAAATCCTTTCTTATTTTTGCTTGGGGATAGAGTGCAGAGGGATTAGAAGTATTGTCATTTTTTGGGGATGTCTGCACCCCTGACAACACCTCCCAAATTTTGCCAGTTTCTCCTTCATGTTTATTCACTTCCTGTCACATAGCCAAACTGGAAGTGAGGGTAAAACCCTACCAATGTCTTTCCTTGGGGACACACAAGTCAGTCTACATAGTTTCCCCATTATGTAAGTTGCACTCTAGCATTTTGCTGTGTACACCCCAAATTATTAGGTATCTTGGCCTTTTTTGGGTTTATTTACTAAAGGCAAATCCACTTTGCACTACAAGTGCACTTGAAAGTGCAGTTGCTGGAGATCCGAGGGAGACACGCAAGGAAAATAAAGAAACAGCATCTTTGCGTCTACATAATTGGATGTTAAAATCACCAGTGCTTCCCCTCAGATTTACAGCGAGGACACTTGTATTGCAGAGTGGATTTGCCTTTAATAAACCCCAAAATACCTAATAATTTGGGGTGTACACAACAAAGTACTAGAGTGCAATTTCCCTAATGGGGACACTAGTTAGATTTACCTTTGTGTCCCCAAGGAAAGACATTGGTAGGGTTATGTGACAGGAAGTGAAGCCAATTTTCAGAAACAGGGACACAAAGCCCAATCTAAAAAAGACAAGCGAGGGTTCTAACACTCACTTGGTTTCCCTCAAATGCCCACAATTAGGCCCCTCTTACACTGGTGCGGGCGTTGGCGGTAAAGCAGCGCTATATTTAGCGCTGCTTTACCGACGTTTTAGCAGCGGTATTCGGCCGCTAGCGGTGTGGTTTTAACCCCCGCTAGCGGCCGAAAAAGGGTTAAAACCACTTGCAAAGCAGCGCTTTGCCGGCGGTATAGCCGCGCTGCCCCAAAGATGCTGCTAGCAGGACTTTTTTATTGTCCTGCTAGCGCACCGCTCCAGTGTAAAAGCCCTCCGGCTTTCACACTGGAGTGAAAGGACACGCTTTTTTCAGGCACTATACAGGCACTATTTTTAGCGCTGTAGCGCCTGAAAAACGCTTCAGTGTGAAAGGGGCCTTAGAATAGGATTGTCTTGAGCTAGATTTAGCTCAGTGCTCTAAATTAGTGGTTCTTAACCCTGTCCTCAAGTACCCCCAACAGGCCATGTTTGCAGGTTTTCCTTCATCTTGCACAGGGGCTTTAAATCAGAGTCAATGGCTTGGTATTTTGGACAGCTATTTTAGCTAAGTTAAATTCCCAAAACATGTCCTGTCGGGGGTACTTGAGGACTGAGGCTGAGAACCACTGCGCTAAAATGGAAAATGTAATACTACCTCTCTATAATTTTCCTTTCCTGGTGCCTATACATGGCAGCATACGCACGATCCATGCATATGCTACCATGAAGGCAAAGTAGCTTTTAGACAAATCACACCTTTTTTTATTTTGCCATGCCAATCAGCCTAGTTAAGCTGCAGCTGGGAAATCTGTTGCATGAAAATTGTTTGGGGGAGAAGAGTGTAAAATGCATTAGTTGGATTGAGCATGCATCTGCAAAACAAATTATTAACAAAACACATAATATATAAAAAGTTGCTACAAATTTTATTGGTCAACAAAACAGGACTTGGAAAAGAGCAAGGAAAGCAAAAAGCACATGAATGTAATTTGAGACACTAACAGAATATGGTTTTGAGGTCTGACCATTTTGCAGTGGAAATTAACAGGAGTTAAAAGGACTGCACCCACAAACAGACAGTCTCTTAAGGATTTACACAAAAAAAAAGTTTATTAGTTACATCTCGAGGAAGATTTTGCAAAATAATGCAGCACAATTAAATCAAAGTGAAACTAACAACCTACAAACAACACACATTGACAACAACAAAAATATTTCCGTGAAAAATATCCCCCCCCCCCCAAAAAAAAAAAAATACACATGAGTAAAAAATACTTGCTCTAAAACACATCTGTTTTGCAAAGACTTAACAAACAAAATACAAAGAGAAAATACATGTGTTACAAACTATAAGGACACCCAAATGTATTCTCTTGACACACATGCGCACACACACAATCTGGCCTCTTTTAAGGGCAAGGTAAAGAATGCTATCTACAAGCTTTATAATATACAGTAGGTTTGTGTGCTAATGAGGCAATTGAAAACACAAGCACAGTAGACATGTGCAATTCGATTCGTTTTTTTTTGTTTTTCGTTTTTTTGTCGCTATTTTCGTTCGTTCGTTTTCTTACGAATGAACGAATCGTTCGAATCGTACGAATCCGAATAACGAATCGTTCGAATAGTACGAATCCGATTAACGAATCAATCGAATCGAACTAATCCGAAAAACAACGAAAATCCGAAAAAAACTAATTAGAAACAACGAATGTACTAATGAAGAAAATCCGAAAAACGAAAACGAATGAAAAAAATTCGCACATTCGTAACTTTTTTTTTTGTTGAATTGGTAATTTTCCGTGTCCCTTACAATGGTGCTGCTAAACGTGCTTCGAATGGATTGAACAAAAAAATTTGTACATTCGTAACTTTTTTTCGATTCGTAACTTTTTTTTTCGATTCGTAACTTTTTTTTTTTTTTCGATTTGTAATTTTCCGTGTCTCTATTGAACAAAAAAAATCGTACATTCGTAACTTTTTTTTCGATTCGTAACTTTTTTTTTTCGATTCGTAAATTATTAAAATGTAATAATAGCATACACATTACATAAAATTATGAATTATGCTCCAATTACGAAAAACGAAACAAAAAAAAAAATTTCGGAAACTAAACGAAAAAAAACGAATTTTTTGTTGTGCGCATGTCTAATGCACAGTCCATGAAACACACAAAATTCAAGTTCACCCAATGTAGAGATAGAAATTCAAAGTGGGTACACATGTTAAGGATGTCCTTAAATTACTAACCCAAAAAACAAACTCTCTGAGCATGCCCAGAAAAAGTGCTGTTCACACACAAAAAGCACGAAAAAAAACAAAGTCCCTGAGCATGCCCAGACCAACCCAAATGCAGCTAGCACAAAATAAGCCACCCACCCTGTCCAAAATTAAGCACATCATCCAGCATGCTACAAAATTACAGATGGGACAAACACCACCCGGTCCAGGGGGGCAAACAAAGACACACAAACACACTAACAAACCCCTAGCCAAACACACAGTAAGCCAGGCCCTGAAAGGGGGGTGGATGCTTGGGGGCAGGAGGGGCTCGGGCACCCCAAAAATTAACCACCTTGTTCCCATATTCAAGGGGACAAGGGCCTCTTCCACACAACCCTAGACTGGGGTTGTGGGGGGATGCAGACAGGGGGCTTTACAGAATGAGGAAAGCCCCTTTAAACTAGTGGGTACATGGTGCTTTGTGGTTGGTATTGGGCTGAGCCCAACATGCCCCAAAGGCCGCCAGCTATGTTAAGTGGATGTGGCCTTGTATGGTTCAGGAGGGGGTTGGGCTATCGCTATTCTCGCCCCTTTTCTAGCTGGCCCTGTTGTATGCTCTGAAAAAGGACGTGGTTTAGATTGGTGAAGGCAGCTCACAGCCTTTTAAGAATGGAGTGGAGTGTGGAGTTCCCCTTTGAAAGCAAAAGTTAGCCCATGGTAATCCAAAGGGTTAGAGGGGGGAAACAAGAGGATTGGAGAATGGAGTGTGGAGTTCCTCTTTAAAAGCAAAAGCTCGCCCAAGGAAATCATATGCATTAGAGGAGGAAGGTTAAATGCCCTTTTAGGAGGAGCTAGATTCTTTTTACATAATTTTAACAAGGTGCATGCCACATGTGGGCAACATAACATGCTAACATGACCTGTGTCCAAATCTCCTTTAAAAAAAACATAAAGGTGAACCAGTGTAAGAAAAAAATTATCAAGTTTAGAGGTGCGCCCGTTCAACCCATGCACTTGCATGTACGTTGCTTAACATTTACTAATATTTTGGCCGCACAGTGAACAAACTCATGTGAACGAGCGCAAGAGCCGCTTGTGCATGCACACTGCTTACATTGATCTCACGCAGTTCTAAACGTACTTGCGGGCACAGCAGGCTTTCTCTGAAAAAGTTACTTTCTCATTCTATTTTGGGCATATTTGTTACTTGGGCAGTTGTTACTAAACTTCCTCACATCACCCCATAATAATGGCACCTCCATCTTATGTCAATATTAAATTGGAGATACCGTGCACCATGTCCATAGTGGCGCACAGATTGCATTATCCTGTGCGCCAAGATCGTTATAGTAAATGGGGGATTCGCACTCTGTTACCGGCGCACCATTTTGTAAATATGGAAATGTGCGTTGCGCCTCGCCGTTCGCTTCTACTGATGGCGCACGGCTTTCGTAAATCACCCCCTATGTGTGCTGGTTACTTGCATTGCACCACTTTAGTAACTTCAGACCTGGCAAAGACAAAGTTTCAAAAGCTTTACTCAAATAACTTAGGCATGACAGTCAAACGAAGGCAATAGACTTTCTCCTAAACAAATCCCTAACTTAGGCTTGTGGCTGCCCCAGAGTACCTGCACAGGTAAGAATACATTTTTGGCAAAGTCAAAGGAGGCAGTGTCCAGGGTTGGTATCTTCAGGGCAGACTGCAGGTCCCAGCATCCCCCTATGTTGTTGAAGGCTCCTGAAACCAGGCTTTCATCAGCAGGAATTCCGGACTCGGCATGGCAGAGAAAACTGGTAAGAAAGAGTCCAGCAACGGCATCAACAGTGAAGACGACAACAGCAACGAGGGCCCTGGGTTTCCAGACCACTGTGTCTTATATAATCACACAAAACCAGTGTGTTGGACCCAAGAAGCCTGCAAAGAAAAACCTGGGAAACAAAATTAACTCTAACCCTCCCGGCTGGGGGAGCACTGAATTAAACTGCAATAGGCAACCTGCCTAGATACTTGGTACATGCTGGCCACTAGCTAACTTATCTCAAGGTTACAAAAGTACATTTTGTGTAAAAGAATAAAAGATGGAGTTGTCAAACCCTCCCCACTCATCTCCTGCACATATTGCTCACTGTCACATTCTTCAAACTCATCTCCTGTACATACTGCCCACTGTCATACCCTATGCATTCATCCCCTGCACATAGTGCTCGCTGTCATACCCTATGCCGGGGGTCTCCAAACTTTCTAAACAAAGGACCATTTTACTGTCCTTCAAACGTTAGGGGAGCCGGAATGGGGGCCAGTGGACGTAGAAAATGTCCTGGTGTCAGCTGGAGTCAATAGCATCCCCTGTTTGGTATTAGAGGAATGGTGTCTCATTGTTGGTGTCAATGGGAGGGATAGTGCCTCATCATTGGCATCAGTGGGAAGAATAGTGCCCCGTTGTCGGTGGCAGGAACTATGCCCCACTGTTGCTGAAAGTGGAGGGATTATTGCCCCAAGGGACAGATAAAAGTAAGAAAAGGGCCACAGTTTGGAGACCACTGCCCTGTGCACTGATCCCCTGCACATACTGCCCGCTGTCATACCCTGTGCACTCATCCCCCGCACATACTGCCTGTTGTCTTACCCTTAGCATGCCTCTACTGCATATACTGCCAGCTAAGACACCTCTATTTGTTATATCTCCAGTAACAAATTAAGTTGAATTTTATTGTGTTATGTTTGTAAGGCTTGTGTCTTTGCAGCTACTCAGGTCAGAGGTAATCTTAATCCACAATGGACAATGTGTACATCTACTGCTAGTGGTCTAATACTTTACTTTTACCTTTACTGTCATTCTCAAGGTTTAACCAGATACAGAGCAGTGTTATATATCACAAAGATGAAGTATTGCTCATGATTACAGAGACTTAGGGTCACTTTGATGCTGAGACAGTACACATCTTTTCTATTCATACACTGTGTAGAGAATTTGGTGGTAATGTGGTTCTTTAATTACCACATTGTAATAACATAAAGCTGAAATTTAGTGCCATGTTTTTAAACAGCACCAGGGATGCTACTTACCAGCAATGAAGGGTGTCCTGTGTGCTAGTGGCTTCTGTCTATAAAAATCCTCTGCTCCTGGATATCCCTGCAGGGGTGATCTTTGGGGGGTTAATATCAGCCACTGCAACTGTCACAGGTACTCATCAAAAGCGGCAACTATGCCCACCCTTTCTGATCCTGTGCTCCATTTATAGTAGCTTATTTTATAGGTTCCCACAACACAAAGGGTTCTGCGATTGAAATGAAAGGTCTGCCTCTTCCAATAATGGAAAGTTTTGTATTGTTGGAGGGATTATATAGTGGCAGAGGACTGAGCCATTTACAATATTTTAATCTGCACCTGTTATAAAATATTACCTGAAATCCTGCAAATAACTGGCTTTCTGTCCCTGGGTGGCTACCCCACTCTTCCACCTTCTCTCCTCCATCTATGGAGCAAGCCATGGTTGCCATCCAGCCTGGACATCACAAATGTCTGTCTTTACTTAACTCCATTACATTGGGGATAATTGGATAAGTAGATTACACAAATAAGAACATTTTGATTTAAAGTGGATTTAAACCCACTCTCATTCTTTCTAAACTACTGCAATATTGGTTATCTAGAAGGATATACAAACCTCCTGCATGTATACTTATCTGTCAAATGTCTCCCCTCTTGTCTGCTATGAGACCCAAAAAACTGCAGATTTTGTGGGTGGGTCTGTTTCCAGGGCTCAGTGGGTGGAGTCGTGATGTCAGTAGGCTCCCCGCCCACCTCTACACTCCCCTTATCAACATGCATTTTCTCCTATGTATTTCTTACACTGAACTTCTGCTATGATCACTAACATCCAGTCAAAACCCAGAAAAGTCCCCACATGACTTCAGCATGCCAAATCATGCTGAGTGTGGAACAGCCAATCCTTGCAGAGCAGCAGAAGAAAGGAGTAGGAGAGAATTCAAAAATAATGCATGTCTCTTAGGCTAGTGCACGAGATATGTAAATCACCTGTCACTCACAGCAAGGGGGAGGATTTGACAAAGTTTTTCTCTGTTTGTCAAGATTTATCTCACTGAACAATAAAAGAGGATTGCTCAGAGCCGGATTAACTCTTAGTGGCAAGACTGGGGTCAAATGATAGGAAATCTTATACTTTACATTATGACATCAATAGTTTACATCTACTTTAAGGACCAGCCACCGAAGTTGTACTGCTGCAGGTTGGTTCTCCTGGGCGAATCGCTGTCATTGTACATTTGGCGTGCGCACCCACGGATTTGTTCCAGAACCGATCAGTCTCCAGGCCCAGGCCAATGATTTCTGGCCTCGACCTGGTGATTGGTTCTGGCGAATGAGAGACTGTCCTCTGCCTGTGTACTGTAAACACTGGGAGAGTAAGTGATGTCACCTCCTCACGTGGAGCCCTTTTCGGTTCCAGTGAGAGGAAAGAGGACATCTAAACATGAGTTGCACCAACACTGCACTAACACCAGTAGTGCCAACTGCCCAGACTACATAGGAAGCGCTGGCAAGATTATTTGGGACTTGGATGAACAAATATGACCTACTGATACAGGTAATGTCAACACTCTCTATAAAGTGAGATGTGCATACAAAAATATATCAAAAATAAATCAATAAATCAAATGTAGATATACAATTCTAAAAAATAGTGAACAATAGTGTAAAAAATTCCATAGAAAATCGTGTATTGCATCAAGAAAAAAACAAAAATAAAGTGACAAGTGCTATTTCCTGCGTGATTTAGTCCCAAAGAATGATATATGTATATACAGTATAAATAAGTGTTAGGATAAACAAGACAAAAAATTGATGATAAACAGTCTATAAGCAGTGATCCGTGCAGAAGCAAAATAAAAGTGACACTTCAGTGCTCCCCTCCTTCATCCGCATCCCCCTCTTATGACTGCACTCACCAGAGCGCCTCACCCCTGCAGGGGTAACAGGCGTAATAACTGTATCCAAATGGCGATGTCCCCCTTGACAAGATATCCCTCTGGTTTACACAGCTGCAATCTTCGGACACTATCCTCCTCTCCAGTGCGGTTTTAAAAATCCTCAGCAACGACCATCCACATATGTATGGAAAAGATGAGAGCACTGAAGAGTCACTTTTATTTTGCTTCTGCACGGATCACTGCTTATAGACTGTTTCTCATCAATTTTTGGAGGACTTGTTTATCCTAACACTTATTTATATATACATATATAATTATTTGGGACTGAATCATGCAGGAAATAGCACTTGTCACTTTATTTTTGTTTTTTTCTTGATGTAATACATGATTTTCTATGGAATTTTTTGCACTATTATTCACAATTGTTTAGAATTTTATATCTACATTTGATTTATTGATTGATTTATTTTTGTATGCAAATCTCACTTTATAGAGTGTTGACATTACCTATATCAGTAGGTCATATTTTTTCCCCCTTTTCTTTATGCAATTTGCACATAGGATATACTTTTATTTTGAACAGCGCCACTTTCCCTTTCCAGAGTTTAATAATTTTTTTTGGACTCCATCTAGGTGGTGTTCCTAATTAGGGAGGCTGCAGTTCTTTTATTTTCCTAAGCGCAGATACCTGTTAATTTAATTGTTTGGGACTTGGTGTCACCCTTATTCGGAAAGGGGTACCCCTTATACGTGGATAATTATTACACAAGCGTGCCACTTTTTAGTCACCTTTTTGATTGTGGAATTTGAGCATGTGGCACCGTGCTAACTAATCTCTGGGGCTTCCCCCAACAGCTTGTAGAAACCCGACTTAAATGGGGGGGGGGGGGGGGGCCTGCTTGAGATGTAATATTTTACTCGCAGTGAAGTGGAGGGATACACAGAATGTTTTCGCTCTGTCCTCCCTTCACGCAGATACGGCAGTCGAAATTCCAACGGCGACTGGTGTTGTTGTGAAGCCCCTCTGTGTCCACGAATACAACCTTAACATGGACTTCCAACGATCAGATGATGGCGCCGTACTTAATTGCCCGTAAGGCTAGACGATTGTATAAAAAAGTGTCTGTATATTTTTTCCAATTGGCTTTGCTGAATGCTCATGTGCTATACAAAGCGTCAGAATGAACTGGATCCTTCCTAAAATTCCAGGAAGAGATCATCACAGCCCTTCTGTTTCCAGATGGTGCTGTGGCACCCCAAAGATGTGTCTGCAGAAAATGCGAATATAGGTGTGACACCCGCTATTATTGTCCCTCCTGTCCTGACGTCATAGAATACTTCATTCCTTCCTAGACTTCTAACATGTTTCACACACAGGCTTGTAGTCATAGAATACCTCCTTCCTAGACTTCTAACATGTTTTACACACACAGGCCTGTCATCGTAGAATACTCCCTTCCTTACTAGACTTCTAACATGTTTTGCACACAGGCTTGTAGTCATAGAATACCTCCTTCCTAGACTTCTAACATGTTTCACACACAGACCTGTAGTCATAGAATACCTCCTTCCTAGACTTCTAACATCTTTCACGCACACAGGTCTGTCGTCATAGAATACTTCCTTCCTTCCTAGACTTCTAACATGTTTCACACACAGGCCTGAAGTCATAGAATACCTCTTTGCTAGACATCTAACATGTTTTATGCACCCAGGTGCTTAGTCATACAATACTTAGGATGAGGGATTTTATGACTATCTTTCACGCACACAGGCCTGTCGTCATAGAATACTTCCTTCCTTCCTAGACTTCTAACATGTTTCACACACAGGCCCTTGGTCATAGAATACCTCCTTCCTAGACTTCTAACATGCTTCACACACAGGCTTGTAGTCATAGAATGCCTCCTTCCTAGACTTCTAAGATGTTTCACACACACAGGCCTGTCGTCATAGTATACGCCCTTCCTTCCTAAACTTCTAACATGTTTCGCACACAGGCTTGTAGTCATAGAATACTTCCTTCCTAGACTTCTAACATGTTTCACACACAGGCCTGTAGTCATAGAATACCTCCTTCCTAGACTTCTAACATCTTTCACGCACACAGGTCTGTCGTCATAGAATACTTCCTTCCTTCCTAGACTTCTAACATGTTTCACACACAGGCCTGAAGTCATAGAATACCTCTTTGCTAGACATCTAACATGTTTTATGCACCCAGGTGCTTAGTCATACAATACTTAGGATGAGGGATTTTATGACTATACGCCTGTGTACATGAAATCTCCTTTGTCATTGTATTTTATAGATTAATAACAAAGTCACTTTGGAATATAGTGGTGTGCCGATATCCATTTTCCCGTTACAGATTTAGAAAGCTGATGCATTTACAGTGGTCAATGGAAATGATCTGTGTAAGCAGCCACCTAAACGCATGATTAGTATTTAAAAAGTATTTCCATCATCAGGATTTTTTTCCAAATATCCCACAGTTCCCAACATTATATAACCAACCTGCCAACCTGCCAACAAGTGCTTCTGCTTCACAAGAAATCTCTGGGCTTTTTCTACTGCTAACAAGTTGATCTTACTATTCTAGTATCACCAAGTGGACCTATGACTGGGCTCTCCAGAGTGGTGGCAACAACAATAAGCCTCGGAGTGAGTGAGGTACAGTACATTGCATGTAACTTAGAAGGTGTTGGATACCATCTAGTGAGCAACATGCAACTGTGCTCATGGATTCTACACAAGTTTCAAAAGCTTGTGGTTTACATTTTTTTTTTACATCATTTATCCAGTTTCAACAAGGTAATGAATATGTGCTGCAAGTAAGGGAGCGTTAGCTGCTCAGGGTATGAAAGGGTTAAGCTTTGGGCCAGTCAGTTTCCTGGGCTTTTTGGGTTGTGCCATTTACCCTGGCTTACATATGAAAAGGAGGGAAGGCCGGGCACAGTGAGCTGCCAAAAAGATCACGTGGGAAGCAAGAAGATCTGGATCACAGGGAAAGATGTAGCCCAGAGCAACATCCATCTTCCACCCTAATGGTGGATTCTCCACTAATAGACACTGCCAGTCTTGAACTTACACCTACTGTATACAGGTATGCATGGGCAGCCATAGCATAGTTAGTGAGGAGAAATGAGTGTGCATTGTGACTTGTTAATGTTGAGCATTTAGTAAGGCTCCATGTACACTAGCAGCTCCTAAACTTGAGTTTAAGCGCTTTTGGCATTTTTTTTTTGCCAAAGGTCCTAAACTCAACTCCATAAAAGCCTATGTGTCCATGTACACATAGGCTTTTAGGATCGATTAGGAGCTGCTGAGGTTAGGGGAGGTTCAACCTCCCCTAACCTCCCTCTCCTGAATGCAGAAGAATTGCTATTTTGCCGTGTTTTGCATTTTCCCGCAGACGTCGTTCAAAGTAATTCAAGTGTACATGAAGCCTAAAAGTTCTTGAACTGTTCAAATGCCTGGTCTGAATTTACTCTAAAGGGGTGCATGGTAGAACATGTCATATCAAAAGAACAGGGCCTGTAATGCACTGATGGGGTACAGGAGGAAAGCCACTATGAAGGGTTAACTCAGCAGAAGAGTTGGAGCAGGAGAGTAGTTGACACATCTAACCATGAACTGTTGGGAATGTATAGCAGCTGGTCAAAACAGCATTGTTCTTAGTGTAGGTGATGGGTCTTACAGTAGTGAGGGAGTTAGTGGTTTTGCACAGAGCAGCCTGGATCCTCCTCCTCTCAGGTCCCTCTTTACTGCTCCTTGCTATGGGGGCACCCAAGCCGAGTCACAGCTTCCTGTGTCCATTCAGACTTGGAGCCCCAACCCGGACTTGTCCCCTCTCTCCCTTGATTGGCTAACTGATTTTGATTGACAGCCATGGGAGCCAATGGCGCCGCTGCTGTGTTTCAGCCAATCAGGAGGAGAGTCCCAGATGGCTAAGACACTTGTGGACATCGCTGGAGAGAGATGGGGCTTGGGTAAGTAATTAGACAGTGCTGGGGAGGCTGCTACAAAGAGAAGGTTTTTTCATCTTAACGCATAGAATTCATTAAGATAAAAAAAACCTTCTGCCTTTACAACTCCTTTAATATTACTTTAACCACTTGTTGGCCGCGTTATAGTTATATTTACAACATTTTATAACAGAAAATAAGAATTTTTTTTTTTCTAAATGTTTTTTTTCTTGTTTGTTTAGCAAAAAATATAAATCCCAGCAGTGATTAAATACCGTCAAAAGAAAGCTCTATCTTAGAGGCGTCACTAGGTGGGCGGGGGGTGCGGGCCACACCCAGGTGACAACTGCCAGAGGGGTGACACCCATGGGTAGCAGAACCGCCCGCTGCCCTGCTCCTCTCTGATCTTGCGGCTGTGTCCCTCAGCAGAGCGGACCGAAGCCGCCTCCACCTCCTCTCTGTTTACATCCAAAGAGGAGGAGTCAGAGGGACACACACCGCTGTGTGTATCCATCCGTGCTGTTCTGACGTCTGTAAATGCTATTATATGTAGATGGACATGTGCAGGGGCGCTATGGGAGGGGAGAGGGGTGTCTATACTGAGGGGGTATGCATTGAGGGGGGTCTATACTGATGGGGGGGTTCTGCACTGAGGGGGAGGATTCTATACTAATGGGGGTCTGCACTAAGGGGGGTGTCTATACTGATGGGGGGGATTCAAAACTGATGGGGGGGTCTGCACTGAGGGGGGTGTCTAGACTGATGGGGGGTCTGCACTAAGGGGGATTCTATACTGATAGGGGGTCTGCTCTAAGAGGGGGGTTCTATACTGATGGGGAGGTCTGCACTAAGGATTGGGGTCTATACTGATAGAGGGGGCAGGATTTAGTGGGGGGGGTCTATACGGAGGAAAGAGGGTCTGCACTGAGGGGGGTGTCTATACTGATGGGGGGGTCTGCACTAAGGGGGGGATTCTATACTGATGGGGGGGTCTGCACTAAGAGGGGGATTCTATACTGAGGGGGAGGTCTGCACTGAGGAGGGGGGTCTATACTGATGGGGGGATCTGCACTTAGGGAGGGGGTCAGTACTTAGTGAGGGGGATCTATACTGTGGGAGGGGGTCTGTAGTTAGCGAAGGGGGTCTGTACTGAGGGGGGGTCTATACTGATGGGGGGGTCTGCACTAAGAGGGGGGTTCTATACTGATGGGTAGGTCTGCACTGAGGAGGGGGTGTCTATACTGATGGAGGGGGGGACTGCACTGAGGGAGTGGGGAAAGTACTTAGTGGGGGGGTCTATACTAAGGAAAGGGGGTCTGTACTGAGGGAGGAGAATCTGTACTGAGGGGGAGGTCTATACTGATGAAGGGGGGTCTGTACTTAGTGGGGGGGGGTCTATACTGAGGAAGGGGGGTCTGTACTTAGTGAGGGGATCTATACTGAGGGAGGGGGATCTGTAGTTAGTGGAGAGGAGTCTGTACTGAGGGAGGACTATAGTTGGTTGAAGGGGGGGTGACACCAATTTTTTCCGCATCGGGTGGCACCAACCCCAGTGACGCCACTGTTCTTTCTGCCTCAAAAATATGATAAAACTTTAGTTTGGGTACAGTGTTGCATGACCGCACAATTGTCATTTAAAGTGTGACAGCTTGAAAGCTGATAATTGGCCTGGGCAGGAAGGGGTTGAAAGTGCCCAGTAGGCAAGTGTTGGGTGGATACTTCTTGGTGTATTGATGTCATTACGGGAATTGATGTCAGCAGCTTGGAATGCACTTCCCCTGGTTCTTTCTGATAACAGTGCATAGACACTTACCCTAGGTTCACAATAGTGCTGCATGATACATTTTTGCAGTGCGATGTTCATTTTTTCTTTTGTAGGAGGAACATTTTTTATTACACAAAATTTAGGCGAAAACGCACTAAAAAACGGGTGTACATATACTTTCCATGCATGCCCAAAAGCTTTGCACTGCACCAAAAGAAATGTCTGAACCTTTTCAAACAACATGCTGCACTGATGTGATTGGGCACCATAGAGGATAATGTGATTTCCATTGTCGTGCAGCATGACAGCAATCGCAGGACAAAAAGGTACTAATAAGCTACATTCACACTCGTGCGTTCTGAAAATACGTACAAAACTCACACTTTTTGTGAACGTTTATGAAACATGTGTTACGCCCCATCAGGAAGTACGGTCATTATCAGCTGAAAGGCAGTAACAGCACGTGATTACATCATCTAATGCCACACCTCCCAACTTTCTGAGATGGGAATGAGGGACACCTATTAGCAAAGGTATGTAGGTATAGGACACACCCCCTATCACGCCCCCTTAAAGGAGAATTGTACAAAAAAAATAATTATTAATTGGATGAATGGTTTAGCACTGGGAAACACTTTATTATAGATAAGTAGTGCATTTTATATACAACTATATAGATCAGACCAAAATGAGGGGACAGTTTGGAGTTATGTTAGTCTAATGCTATGAGAACTCCATAGCAGTGTCTTTATTATGTAAACTCTACAGAGGAAGAATGATGATGTGTGTCCGGCTATATAATAAGAACTCTGCAGTCAGAACGGCTTCATTGCTAGCAGAGCTAATATGGCTTCAGGTCACATAATAACACTACAGGAGAGCTTACAGCAGTCAAGTCTGACATACAGCCACCTGCCATCTAGTGGTCACAAACAGGCATTGCTGGCTTCTAATGTACATGCGTGACCAGACTCCTCCAGTGCGCTTGCGTGAAGTAGTATTACATTCCGTGAGGGGTTGCCGTGATAACTGGAGCCGGTGTTCTGTCAAGAAGTGCCCCCAATGGATAGTGCCCGGCCTGAACAACGCATGCACATTACGTAACAGCAGAAGAGCCGATTTTAACATCAGCTGTTCTTACGGCGAGACGGACGCAGAAGAGTCGATAGATTTTTTCTTTCCTCTCAGATTGTGCCCCACGCTCTGCCATGCTCCCGTGGTGAGTTCATGTGAATGATGGGCGGTTTTCTACACTTTGTGGGCGGAATTAGCTGGCCACTGCAGGCAGACAGGTAGGAGGTCGACAGGTAGGAGGGCATTCTCAGTGCACTGAAACTTCGAGGTGGAGGAGTACGAGGGCTTTCTCGGTGCCTTGATACCTTGCTTTGGAGAAGTAGGAGGATATCCTCATTTCCTTAATACCTTGGGGTGGAGGGGTAGGAGGACATCCTCAGTGCTTTTATACCTTGGGGTGGAGAGTTAGGAGGGCATCCTCATTGCCTTGATTTTAACATCAGCTGTTTTTACGGCGAGACGGCGTAGAAGAGTCGATTTTTTTTTTCTCTCAGATTGCGCCCCACGCTCTGCCACGCTCCTGTGGCGAGTTCATGTGCATGATGGGTGGTTTTCTACACTTTGTGGGCGGAATTAGCTGGCCACTGCAGGCAGACAGGTAGGAGGTAGACAGGTAGGAGGGCATTCTCAGTGCACTGAAACTTTGAGGTGGAAGAGTACGAGGGCTTACTCTGTGCCTTGATACCTTGCTTTGGAGAAGGAGGAGGACTTTACCCTAAACACCCCCTAAAATGTGTACAAATGTTTTATAGTTGTCCTTAAATTCCTTCAGAGTGGCTGAGGCTTTGTTTTGTGGTGCCCCAAATCTTTTTTGAACCCCCCCCCTCCCCCAACTGCTCAGTCAGCTGATACCAATCCTCTATGTGCTGACTTTGCCAAACCCAATACACACTATACCTACCTCTATAGCGGTCATATTTATGGATGAATTTTTCAAAGCATCTAGTGCCAGGGCCTGCCTCAATACTTTCAAATGCTACTGTTTTCATTTTTCTTCTCCTATTATTATTGTGATAGGTAATAGCAGAATCCAAAAATGTGCTTCCATTTTCCTTTTTTTTTACCTGTCCAGTGGGCTGCCAATAGTGTAATGAAGGAGGGGCTGGCCAAACTATCACACATTACTTTGTTACTCCATTACGTAGTGGAGAGGGTGGTTACCTGTCCAAAACATACCTCCCCCTAAAATATTTACAAGGGGCCATTACAGGGGGGGAGGAATCTGATAAGTGGACCTTATATTTTAGCCTTTAAATACTACAAGAAATGTTATACTGATGTTTGCCAACAATGTTTGTGTAGAATCTGCTTGTAATGTTTATTATCAAATGTACTAGCTATATTTTTCTTGTTTGACTCCACAGTTTCCTTCCACGCCACAGGAATGGCAGACTGTGGCCTCCCAGTTTGCCCAGCGGTGGGATTTCCCGAACTGCGGAGGGGCAATCGATGGGAAGCATGTCCACATCGTCCCACCACCCCATTTGGGGTCATACTATTTCAACTATAAGGGGTTCAATAGTATCGTGTTGATGGCGGTGGTGGAGGCGAACTATGAGTTTCTATATGTGGACGTGGGGCGGAATGGCCGGATGATGGATGGAGGAGTCTTTTGCCGGACGGAGTTCTACCGACGTCTCGAGAGTGGTGGCTTGGGATTGCCACCCCCGGAGGAGAATGTCGAGGGACTCCCGTTTGTCTTCGTGGCAGACGAGGCGTTTGGTTTGGCTAACCATTTGATGCGACCGTTCCCCCAGAGGACCCTCACCCCGGAGAAGAGGGTATTTAATTACCGGCTGGCCAGAGCCAGAAGAGTCGTGGAGAATGCGTTTGGTATTCTGGCCAGCCGGTTCCACCTGTTCCAAACGGCCATAAATATTGCCGAATATAAACTGAACACCATCGTGGTATCATGTTGTATCTTGCACAATTTTTTTAAACGGACAAACCCAAATTATGTGGGAACACTTGGGCCTGACGCTGGGCTACAATCACTCACGTTCCTGGAAGCGGCCCGTCCTGGCTTGCCCCCCCAAAGCGCCCGTGAAGTGCGGGAAAATTATTCTGAATATTTTTCGGGGAGGGGGGCCATTGCTTTGCCAGCAGTGCTTCAATAAATTTTACCTTCAATTATCTAGAAAAATCTTGCTTTGAATTTCCTGCTTGTGTTTCTTTTTTGTGTCTCCTATAGTGCACTTGTAGTGCCAAGTGGTTTGCACATTATTATCTAAACACCCATTGTCACTGTAAACACCAATTTAAACACCAAGAAATGGTATTGAAAGAAGAAGGCACACATTGTTGAGCTAAAAATATTTTTTTTACTCCGTACACATTCACGTTTTTTTTTTTTTTTTTTTTACAAAAATAACAAGTTTTGCATTTTCACCCCAAAAAATTGGGGTTACGGTACATAAACAGCCATGTTTCCAAAAATAAAATACACAACTCTGGTGCATAACAAAGTTCTACGTAGAAAAACTTTGGAAGCCAAGATCACACATTACATTGTCCAAAATGTGTGGAACTTGCCTTCGTATTTTGGATAAGGAACGAGGTTTACAACGAACGATTACTGCGTATGACCATGAAAGTAGCCATTTTGGAGTGTACAAGACCTTATTAGGGGAAAACACATGGCGCAGCATGCAATTTTAATAATAATAGGTACACACGACATAATATACTTACTTTTTCGAAGAACTTTCTTGATCTTCCTGTACTGATCGTGCTCCCTTAATTTGAGGTCCAACCATCGTTTCCTCAGTTGATCCTTCGTTCGTCGTACCCCAAAATTACTGTACAGACTCTTCACAACTTTAGTCATGATCTTGGCCTTTCTCATATTTGGGTTGGGGTACGGACCGTATTTCCCATCATAGTCGTTGCTCCTCAAGATGTCTACCATCTCCACAAAGGACATATTTGAGGCCTTAAATCTCCTCCTCGATCGTGACGTTTCAGGCTCCGGGCTATCCTCCTCCTCGTTACTGCTTTTATGCACCTGCTGTGTCTCCGCCATGTTCCGCTCCCACTGCAACAAAAGAGACTGGGCGGCGAATATTCTAGAAAAAACGTCAGGGGCGGGCGACGCGGGTGGAGATTCACGCATGCGCAGTGTATATAAAGCTTCAAACACGTGTGTGTCGTAACTACGTTCTGTGTGCACGGGAAGGAGGAACGGACGCCACGAAGAACGTCGAACAACGACGAACGTTAGAACAAAGGTAAGATTTGAAACTTTTTGGAGTCATGTGCGGCCTATACTGAATCTAGATTGATGCCTATATTGTGTTGAAAGATTATCCTGAGATTTTTATATTTGTATTTTGTTTGGTCTTGCAGAGAAAATGCTCCCATTTAAGGACCCCGAATTCCTTGGGGAATTCATAGATAAATACAGGGATATGAGAAATCTGTGGGAGGTGAAAAACCCCCTGTACCACAATAAGCCAGCTAGGAGGGCAACGATGGAGAAATTGCTTCAATTTGTGAGACCCGGGTCCCCGATGCAGACATCAAATTTGTTGAGGCAAAAATAGGTAGCTTGAGAAGCACCTATAAAAAGGAGTACCAGAAGGTCCAGAAGTCCCTGAGGTCCGGAGTAGCAGCAGATAAGGTGTATGTACCCAGTCTGTGGTACTACAACAGGATGAGGTTCATAGATGACCAGATGGAGGGCAGGGAATCACTTTCTACTCTTCCGGCACCCCTTCCCTCCAGCCTTCCAACCAGCCTTCCCTCCAGCCTTCCCTCTACCCAATTATAGAAGACTAGATGAAGTCATTGAACTGAAGGCGATACCAAAATCCCAATAATTTGAAAAGATATAGAGAGGGGGGGAAAAATGAGACCACAAGTCTCAGGGATTTTTTATATGTGGTATCTAGGGTAAATAGAGGTAGATATAGACAACGATGTATATAAAAAAATATTTGGAATTTTATTTCCCTATAGGGACAGAAAAAGGCAAAGGACACAGATAATACATCTAATACTTTACAGACATATGTGTTAATTCAGATGAAATTTGTGCAGAGCTTCACCATACTCGACATGTTTCACTCTGTAGAGTTTCTTCAGGAGATTCATAGGTTAAGCTCTAAGGTATACTGAAATAACAAAGTTACATGAAAATGCGTCCTTTTTAAAATTTACACAATATAATGTGCAGGTTTACAGAGATATATATAGAAATTGGCTCAAAATATACATCTAGTGAACTGAGCAGCTTGATACATAGTTTAAGTTACATGGTATTTTATATATAGGACATAGAAAGCAGATAGGGATGTGAAAATGGGGAGGAGTAAAAACTTACCACATATACTTGGATAGATCTAAGACAGAAATTGCACATAAAAGTGTCAGTATTCTGGTATAAAAACAGATTTCTGAGAAAAAGGTGATTCACTCCCAGGATGCCAAAAGAAACACATGGGTCGCTTGCAGAGAGACACACTAAAGGATTGAAATAAATAGGATTTAGATTATATGAATAGTTGGGGTTGTGGGGCTCAAAAATAGCTAGTTCAAATATGACCAGAGTATTTGTAGAACAGGGTTTACCTGGAGGTAGTTTGAGTGTGTATATAAGTTTAATTATGTATCAGAACTTCTTAAAACAAAGGAAAAAAAAATTATGAGAGATAAGCTCTCATATGACAATAACCAGGCCTATAATTGGGCTCCTCCCCCACAAAATAGAAGACGCTTTACTAAATCTTCCCAAAAAACTACAAGAGCTTCAGATCTAACTGATTCAGATACTTCCTTTACTTCCTGATTCCTTTTCATCCATTTCCTCTTCACAGGCACCAGGTCGTTCTACTTCAGTCAAGAAGTCTCAACAACATACACGCAGGGAGGGTAACGTAAACACATTGAGTGGTAAACATAAGAGTTCTCCCACACAGAATCGCACACAAATCAGCACTAGAGCTTCAGCTGCCAAAGCATCTGGCAACTCTAGAACACCTACCTCACTAGACAATGTCACTCATGGCCCCACTCATTTACTGTCCTCGGCCCCTCCCCCTATGGGGGGACAGGCCGAAGCCAATATTGAGTCGGGTTTTCGGACTGCACCAATCTTCACCCAACCTGTATTAGAGCAGAAAAAGCCATTGGAATCGATCTCTACACAGACCAAACAAACGAAGATCACTTTGAAATAATCAATTTATCTACTTATACACTCACTGAAACACAAATATCACTTTTAAAATTGGGATTGACTTTTTGTCCCACTAAATCCACAGATGCTTTTGAATTAGTGAAAGAGCTGAATCTCTTCTCACGGAAATTAATTTTCCGTATAATGTTTGATAAACCCAGCCCCTCAACTCGTACTGACAACGTGGCCAGGTCCCCCCCTCTCCAGCCCACTCAACAACTGTCTATTAATGACATAAAGGCCATGGAGGAACTTATGGAGCTGTGGGATGAGGGGCACATTGACGAGGTGGACATGGCGGAGGCTGACGCCCTTCTCCATCTCGCCCCTCGTCCCTCCTCCTGTGGCTCCTCCCTCTAGGGAATATAAACCCAAATCCACCACTTTTCCATCCTTACAAGGCAATCCCAATGTTTGGGCATTCACCCAACAAGTAAGCAATGAAATTCGTAAAACGAAGTGGCATAATCCACCTCGATCTAATCTAACTTTACAACAAAAAGAAGCCCTACGCTCCTTAGAACTTGAAACAAATATAGTCATTAAACCTTCTGACAAGGGGGGAAACCTGGTCATTATGGACAAATGTCAATACGAGTTGATGGTCTCCCAGCTACTACAAAATCGTGAATGGTACCGAAAAATACCTGAAAGCCATGTAAATTACACCATCGGCAAATTTAGACAGTTACTGAGCTCTGCTTTCTATCAAGATTTAATTACAGAAAAAACTTTTGACTTTCTAAACATCTTATTTCCTAAAACTCCAACACTATATGCGTTACCTAAAATCCATAAGAATGCCACCAATCCCCCAGGTCGCCCCATAGTTTCTGGTAATGGATGCCTTACTGAGAACGCCAGCGCCTTGGTGGATGACTTTCTTCGCCCACATGTTGAAGGTTTGGTTTCTTATTTACAAGACACTCGAGATCTATTAAGAGCTTTGGATGGGATCTCGATACCCCCTGATTCTTGGCTCGTTGCTCTCGATGTTGAAGCCCTCTACAACTCCATACCCCATGACCTAGGTGTCAGAGTTGTGAAGGGCTTCATTTCCGAGAGCACCGAGTCATCAACAAAATACAATGAATTTATCCTTAAGCTGCTTGAGTTTATTCTCAACAACAATATTTTTCTGTTTGGACGCTCCCACTACCTCCAGATACAGGGCGTAGCTATGGGGACCAAGTGTGCCCCATCCTATGCCAATCTGTATCTGGGGGGGTGGGAGCGCCATCTATTCCATAGGGATGATATACAAATGTTTCTAGACCACATCCCAATCTGGAGAAGATACATCAATGATGTATTCTTCATCTGGACGGGTACAGAAGTAGACCTGCTGACCTTCTTTGAAAAGCTTGAGATTAATACCTATAACCTTAGCTTTACAATGGAAAAAAGCCAGTCACAACTAACTTTCCTTGACGTTACGATTTTTGTGGATGAGGATGGAAACGTTGGAACCACCCTCTACCGCAAATCATCAGCAGCAAATACCCTTTTGCATGCAACCAGTTCCCACCCCAGCTCCTTGGTGGCCAGTGTGCCATATGGCCAATACCTTCGCGTTAAACGCAACTGTAGTCAGGACTCGCAATTTAAAGTAGAAGCTAAAAAATTGCAGCAGCGTTTGCAACATCGAGGCTACAGTCAAAAATGTCTAAAAAAGTCATACCTCAAAGCCAAACGGCAAAATCGCTCTAACCTTATTCATGGAACCAAGTCATCCACCACTGACCCAGGCATTAGGATCATCACCCGTTTCTCTGGACATCATGTCCAGGTGCGTAAAATCTTTGATAAATACTGGTACCCGCTGAAGGCTGACCCTTTGGTCTCCAAACATGTAGGTGACCATCCTAAAATCACTTTTAGAAGGTCTCAATCTCTCAGAGACACTCTTGTACGTAGCCACTATGTCTCTACACAAGAAAGTTTTTCAAACTCCATTAAAAAAATTTTTGTAACCAAACCTTGCCACAAATGTAACTTTTGTCGCTATATATATATATATATATATATATATATATATATGCATCTAAACAAATTACTCTACCGAATAAACGGATTTACAAACCCAAATTTTTGGTAAACTGTCAATCAGTTGGCATAGTATACATTATGCTATGTGAATGTACAGCCTTCTATATAGGAAAAACTAAACGCCCATTCTTTCACCGCATAAGGGATCATGTAACCCTTGTGCGTGGAAAAAAGATGGAAGCGCCAATCAGCCGTCACATGGGACTTTTTCATGCCCATGATGACCAAAAAATGCACTTCTACGCACTTGAACATGTACCTCCGGGAGAAAGGAGGTGGAACTACGATCGCATCTTACTTCAGCGTGAGGCTCGCTGGATCTTTGATTTGAAAGCCACCACCCCCCCAGGGTTAAACGATGCCCCAAGTTATAAATCATTTCTCTAATAAAAATATATGCATTTTTTGATCCCTGCAGGAATCCAATAAAACCCCCCTCCCCCCCCCCCCCCCCTTTCTTTCCTTAAAATGCCTCTTCTTCACTACCTCTTTGCCGAAACTATTTAAATGGACTCATTATTTGTGTCAATGTATATGATATGTAAGATTACTTATTGTTACCTGTTTTGTTAAAAAGCAGATCGGGTGTTGAATGGATGGAGTAATTTGCCAACAGTAATAACTTGGAATTATTTTTCTCTCTACCCTGCACTTTACATGCCTAACTATATATTATCTCCCAGGTGTTCTCCACAGGATGCCTATTCTGCACATGTGGCCGCCCTGGGGTTGCTGGGAAGGTAGCGGTGACACTGACCCTTTGTTGCTTCCCCCAGCTTCCCCTCACTTTCGGCTCGTCTGGACAAAGTTTGTCCATGACCAAATGACTGGCCCCCTTCTTTGGATGTGATCTGGTGGGACTTTTAACCCACAGATACACTCCATATTAGAGATAGGTGTCCACAATTGCCCCTTTGTTTAACTTAAGGGCAACTGGACTTTCCAAGATGGCCGCCGTCGCGCCGCTAGACAGCGTGCGCCGTCTGACGTCATGCACAGGCGACGGGCTCGTCGCCTGCGCACCACGCATTACCGGACATTGAGCACCAGACGCTGCCGCTATAGTGCCCGCGACCCGGCGGTGATGTCAGACGCCGCCAGGTCGGAGAGCCCCTATTTAAGGCACCCGCCCCAGCCACCCATTCCCTGTCAGGAGCCTGTCCACACGAGGAAGCGAGGCGGTTTATCCGCTCTTCCTCCTGCACTAAGCCCGGAACCACCATTTACTATTGAAAGGGGTAAGACACCACTTTTGTTTTGTTTTCACTGTGCTGACTTTTAGCAATTTCTGCTTATACCCATTATCAACACCCATTATTGAGTGTCGAGTACACTTATAGACTTTTACATCCTTTCTGTTCCCCAGATAATTCAATATCTCAAACAATTTTTGGACCTTGGTGCAAGCTGCGTTTGCACCGCATCTGAATCTGTTAAATGTACAGGCTCAGCAACTTATATACACACTCAAACTACCTCCAGGTAAACCCTGTTCTACAAATACTCTGGTCATATTTGAACTAGCTATTTTTGAGCCCCACAACCCCAACTATTCATATAATCTAAATCCTATTTATTTCAATCCTTTAGTGTGTCTCTCTGCAAGCGACCCATGTGTTTCTTTTGGCATCCTGGGAGTGAATCACCTTTTTCTCAGAAATCTGTTTTTATACCAGAATACTGACACTTTTATGTGCAATTTCTGTCTTAGATCTATCCAAGTATACAGTGGTGTGAAAAAGTGTTTGCCCCCTTCCTCATTTCCTGTTCCTTTGCATGTTTGTCACACTTAAGTGTTTCGCAACATCAAACCAATTTAAACAATAGTCAAGGACAACACAAGTAAACACAAAATGCAATTTGTAAATGAAGGTGTTTATTATTAAAGGTGAAAAAAAATCCAAACCATCATGGCCCTGTGTGAAAAAGTGATTGCCCCCCTTGTTAAAACATACTATAACTGTGGTTGTCCACACCTGAGTTCAATTTCTCTAGCCACACCCAGGCCTGATTATTGCCACACCTGTTCACAATCAAGGCATCACTTAAATATGAGCTGCTTGACACAGTAAGGTCCACCAGAAGATCCTTAAAAGCTACACATCATGCCGAGACCCAAAGAAATTCAGGAACAATTGAGAAAGAAAGTAATTGAGATCTATCAGTCTGGAAAGGGTTATAAAGCCATTTCCAAAGCTTTGGGAATCCAGCGAACCACAGTGAGAGCCATTATCCACAAATGGCGAAGACATGGAACAGTGGTGAACCTTCCCAGGAGTGGCCGGCCGCCCAAAATTACCCCAAGAGCGCAGCGACGACTCATCCAAGAGGTCACAAAAGACCCCACAACAACGTCCAAGGAACTGCAGGCCTCCCTTGCCTCAGTTAAGGTCAGCGTTCATGCCTCCACCATCAGGAAAAGACTGGGCAAAAAAATGGCCTGCATGGCAGAGTTCCAAGGAGAAAACCACTGCTGAGCAAAAAGAACATCAAAGCTCGTCTCAATTTCTCCACAACACATCTTGATGATCCCCAAGACTTTTGGGACAACATTCTGTGGACCGATGAGACACAAGTGGAACTCTTTGGAAGGTGTGTGTCCAAGTATATCTGGCTTAGAAGGAACACTGCATTTCAGAAAAAGAACATTATACCAACAGTAAAATATGGTGGTGGTAGTGTGATGGTCTGGGGTTGTTTTGCTGCTTCAGGACCTGGAAGACTTGCCGTGATAAAAGGAACTATGAATTCTGCTGTCTACCAAGAGATCCTGAAGGAGAATGTCCGACCATCTGTTCGTGTACTCAAGCTGAAACGAACTTGGGTTCTGCAGCAGGACAATGATCCTAAACACACCAGCAAGTCCACCACCGAATGGCTGAAGAAAAACAAAATGAAGACTTTGGAGTGGCCTAGCCAAAGTCCTGACCTGAATCCTATTGAGATGTTGTGGTATGACCTTAAAAAGGCCGTTCATGCTCGAAAACCCTCTAATGTAACTGAATTAGGACAATTCTGCAAAGATGAGTGGGCCAAAATTCCTCCAGGACGCTGTAAAAGCCTCATTGCACGTTATCGCAAACGCTTGGTTGCAGTTGTTGCTGCTAAGGGTGGCCCAACCAGTTATTAGGTTTAGGGGGCAATCACTTTTTCACACAGGGCCATGATGGTTTGGATTTTTTTTCACCTTTAATAATAAACACCTTCATTTACAAATTGCATTTTGTGTTTACTTGTGTTGTCCTTGACTATTGTTTAAATTGGTTTGATGTTCCGAAACACTTAAGTGTGACAAACATGCAAAGGAACAGGAAATGAGGAAGGGGGCAAACACTTTTTTCACACCACTGTATGTGGTAAGTTTTTACTCCTCCCCATTTTCACATCCCTATCTGCTTTCTATGTCCTATATATAAAATACCATGTAACTTAAACTATGTATCAAGCTGCTCAGTTCACTAGATGTATATTTTGAGCCAATTATATATATATATATATATATATATATATATATATATATATTATATATATATATATAAATTGGCTCAAAATATACATCTAGTGAACTGAGCAGCTTGATACATAGTTTAAGTTACATGGTATTTTATATATAGGACATAGAAAGCAGATAGGGATGTGAAAATGGGGAGGAGTAAAAACTTACCACATACAGTGGTGTGAAAAAGTGTTTGCCCCCTTCCTCATTTCCTGTTCCTTTGCATGTTTGTCACACTTAAGTGTTTCGGAACATCAAACCAATTTAAACAATAGTCAAGGACAACACAAGTAAACACAAAATGCAATTTGTAAATGAAGGTGTTTATTATTAAAGGTGAAAAAAAATCCAAACCATCATGGCCCTGTGTGAAAAAGTGATTGCCCCCTAAACCTAATAACTGGTTGGGCCACCCTTAGCAGCAACAACTGCAACCAAGCGTTTGCGATAACGTGCAATGAGGCTTTTACAGCATCTTTGCAGAATTGTCCTAATTCAGTTACATTAGAGGGTTTTCGAGCATGAACGGCCTTTTTAAGGTCATACCACAACATCTCAATAGGATTCAGGTCAGGACTTTGGCTAGGCCACTCCAAAGTCTTCATTTTGTTTTTCTTCAGCCATTCAGTGGTGGACTTGCTGGGGTGTTTAGGATCATTGTCCTGCTGCAGAACCCAAGTTCGTTTCAGCTTGAGTACACAAACAGATGGTCGGACATTCTCCTTCAGGATCTCTTGGTAGACAGCAGAATTCATAGTTCCTTTTATCACGGCAAGTCTTCCAGGTCCTGAAGCAGCAAAACAGCCCCAGACCATCACACTACCACCACCATATTTTACTGTTGGTATAATGTTCTTTTTCTGAAATGCAGTGTTCCTTCTACGCCAGATATACTTGGACACACACCTTCCAAAGAGTTCCACTTTTGTCTCATCGGTCCACAGAATGTTGTCCCAAAAGTCTTGGGGATCATCAAGATGTGTTGTGGAGAAATTGAGACGAGCTTTGATGTTCTTTTTGCTCAGCAGTGGTTTTCTCCTTGGAACTCTGCCATGCAGGCCATTTTTGCCCAGTCTTTTCCTGATGGTGGAGGCATGAACGCTGACCTTAACTGAGGCAAATGAGGCCTGCAGTTCCTTGGACGTTGTTGTGGGGTCTTTTGTGACCTCTTGGATGAGTCGTCGCTGCGCTCTTGGGGTAATTTTGGCGGCCGGCCACTCCTGGGAAGGTTCACCACTGTTCCATGTCTTCGCCATTTGTGGATAATGGCTCTCACTGTGGTTCGCTGGATTCCCAAAGCTTTGGAAATGGCTTTATAACCCTTTCCAGACTGATAGATCTCAATTACTTTCTTTCTCAATTGTTCCTGAATTTCTTTGGGTCTCGGCATGATGTGTAGCTTTTAAGGATCTTCTGGTGGACCTTACTGTGTCAAGCAGCTCCTATTTAAGTGATGCCTTGATTGTGAACAGGTGTGGCAATAATCAGGCCTGGGTGTGGCTAGAGAAATTGAACTCAGGTGTGGACAACCACAGGTATAGTATGTTTTAACAAGGGGGGCAATCACTTTTTCACACAGGGCCACGATGGTTTGGATTTTTTTTCACCTTTAATAATAAACACCTTCATTTACAAATTGCATTTTGTGTTTACTTGTGTTGTCCTTGACTATTGTTTAAATTGGTTTGATGTTCCGAAACACTTAAGTGTGACAAACATGCAAAGGAACAGGAAATGAGGAAGGGGGCAAACACTTTTTCACACCACTGTAATATATATATATATATATCTGTAAACCTGCACATTATATCTGTGTAAATTTTAAAAAGGACGCATTTTCATGTAACTTTGTTATTTCAGTATACCTTACAGCTTAACCTATGAATCTCCTGAAGAAACTCTACAGAGTGAAACATGTCGAGTATGGTGAAGCTCTGCACAAATTTCATCTGAATTAACACATATGTCTGTAAAGTATTAGATGTATTATCTGTGTCCTTTGCCTTTTTCTGTCCCTATGGGGAAATAAAATTCCAAATATTTTTTTATATACATCGTTGTTGTCTATATCTACCTCTATTTACCCTAGATACCACATATAAAAAATCCCTGAGACTTGTGGTCTCATTTCCCCCCCCCCTCTCTATATCTTCCCTCTACCCAAGCTGAGGCATCTGTGGACCAACCTGGGCCTTCCATACAGGAGGAAATTGAGGAGCCCAGATGGAGCCAGGTAAGGGTTTTTTTATACATAATTTATCTGTGCAAAAAAAAGATTGTTGGTAAGTAGATGTTATTATTGCTAATAAATGAATGAAGTAACAAAATGTGTTTCACATATCAATAGACAGAAGTAGCCAAAAAAAGATTAGGACAGGAAGGGAAAATGCTGGGCTCACAATGATAGTCTTTTCTATTTCTTAACATTAAATTTGCAACAGTCATGAGCTGAAAATTGTGTGTGTGTTTGATGAACAAACAACTAAAACGATGTCCCTTTTTCATACACAGGATGACCTCAGCCAGGACGAGGCTCTGGCTAGTGGCACACAGGAGGAGGCAGGGGGAAGTGTTACCCAGGAGGTGGCAGGGCCCAGTCACAAACAATCGCAGATTCCTCCCCTCATGCTTCCCTACAAACGCCAGAGGAAGGGCACAAAAGCAGAGGAGGCAGCACTGGCCCTGATCAGGGAGGCTAATGAGTCCCTCAGATCCCCCCTTGATGCTACAGAGGCCTATGGCATCTATATTGCCTCTAATTTGCAACAAATGGAGGAGGGCCAACGGCGAAAGTGTGAAAGAATAATTTTCGATACTATACAGAAGGGGTTGAGTGGGGAAATGTCGGACAACCAACACCTATGTTTCCTCCTCCTCCTCCTCCTCCTCCTCCTCCTCCTCCTCCTCCAGAGCCTCCTCCTCCAGAGCCTCCTCCTCCAGAGCCTCCTCCTCCTCCTCCTCCTCCTCCTCCTCCTCCTCCTCCAGAGCCTCCTCCTCCTCCTCCTCCTCCAGAGCCTCCTCCTCCTCCTCCTCCTCCTCCTCCTCCTCCTCCTCCAGAGCCTCCTCCTCCTCCTCCTCCTCCTCCTCCAGAGCCTCCTCCTCCTCCTCCTCCTCCTCCTCCTCCTCCTCCTCCTCCTCCTCCAGAGCCTCCTCCTCCTCCTCCTCCTCCTCCAGAGCCTCCTCCTCCTCCTCCTCCTCCAGAGCCTCCTCCTCCTCCTCCAGAGCCTCCTCCTCCTCCTCCTCCTCCAGAGCCTCCTCCTCCAGAGCCTCCTCCTCCTCCTCCAGAGCCTCCTCCTCCTCCTCCTCCTCCTCCTCCTCCAGAGCCTCCTCCTCCTCCAGAGCCTCCTCCTCCTCCTCCTCCTCCTCCAGAGCCTCCTCCTCCTCCTCCTCCTCCAGAGCCTCCGCCTCCTCCTCCTCCTCCTCCTCCTCCTCCTCCTCCTCCAGAGCCTCCTCCTCCTCCAGAGCCTCCTCCTCCTCCTCCCAGCCTCTCCTCCTCCTCCTCCTCCTCCTCCAGAGCCTCCTCCTCCTCCTCCAGAGCCTCCTCCTCCTCCTCCATCCTCCTCCTCCTCCTCCTCCTCCTCCTCCTCCTCCAGAGCCTCCTCCTCCTCCAGAGCCTCCTCCTCCTCCTCCTCCTCCCATCCTCCTCCTCCTCCCCTCCCTCTCCTCCTCCTCCTCCTCCTCCAGAGCCTCCTCCTCCTCCAGAGCCTCCTCCTCCTCCAGAGCCTCCTCCTCCTCCAGAGCCATCCTCCTCCAGAGCCTCCTCCTCCTCCTCCTCCTCCTCCAGAGCCTCCTCCTCCTCCTCCTCCAGAGCCTCCTCCTCCTCCTCCCCTCCTCCTCCTCCTAGCCCTCCTCCTCCTCCTACTCCTCCTCCAGAGCCTCCTCCTCCTCCTCCTCCAGAGCCTCCTCCTCCAGAGCCTCCTCCTCCTCCTCCTCCTCCTCCAGAGCCTCCTCCTCCTCCTCCTCCAGAGCCTCCTCCTCCTGAGCCTCCTCCTCCAGAGCCTCCTCCTCCTCCTCCAGAGCCTCCTCCTCCTCCTCCAGAGCCTCCTCCTCCTCCAGAGCCTCCTCCTCCTCCTCCTCCTACCCTCCTCCTCCTCCTCCTCCTCCTCCTCCTCCTCCTCCAGAGCCTCCTCCTCCTCCAGAGCCTCCTCCTCCTCCTCCTCCTCCTCCTCCTCCTCCTCCAGAGCCTCCTCCTCCTCCTCCTCCTCCTCCTCCTCCAGAGCCTCCTCCTCCTCCAGAGCCTCCTCCTCCTCCTCCTCCTCCTCCTGCCTCCTCCTCCTCCTCCTCCAGAGCCTCCTCCTCCAGAGCCTCCTCCTCCTCCTCCTCCTCCTCCAGAGCCTCCTCCTCCTCCTCCAGAGCCTCCTCCTCCTCCTCCTCCTCCTCCTCCAGAGCCTCCTCCTCCTCCTCCTCCTCCAGAGCCTCCTCCTCCTCCTCCTCCTCCTCCTCCTCCAGAGCCTCCTCCTCCAGAGCCTCCTCCTCCAGAGCCTCCTCCTCCTCCTCCTCCTCCTCCAGAGCCTCCTCCTCCAGAGCCTCCTCCTCCTCCTCCTCCTCCTCCTCCAGAGCCTCCTCCTCCTCCTCCTCCTCCTCCTCCAGAGCCTCCTCCTCCAGAGCCTCCTCCTCCTCCTCCTCCTCCAGAGCCTCCTCCTCCTCCTCCTCCTCCTCCTCCAGAGCCTCCTCCAGAGCCTCCTCCTCCTCCTCCTCCTCCTCCTCCTCCTCCAGAGCCTCCTCCAGAGCCTCCTCCTCCTCCTCCTCCAGAGCCTCCTCCTCCAGAGCCTCCTCCTCCTCCTCCTCCTCCTCCTCCAGAGCCTCCTCCTCCTCCTCCAGAGCCTCCTCCTCCTCCTCCAGAGCCTCCTCCTCCTCCTCCTCCAGAGCCTCCTCCTCCTCCTCCACCTCCTCCTCCTCCTCCAGAGCCTCCTCCTCCTCCTCCTCCTCCAGAGCCTCCTCCTCCTCCTCCTCCTCCAGAGCCTCCTCCTCCTCCAGAGCCTCCTCCAGAGCCTCCTCCTCCAGAGCCTCCTCCTCCAGAGCCTCCTCCAGAGCCTCCTCCTCCTCCTCCTCCTCCTCCTCCTCCTCCTCCAGAGCCTCCTCCTCCTCCTCCAGAGCCTCCTCCTCCTCCTCCAGAGCCTCCTCCTCCAGAGCCTCCTCCTCCTCCTCCTCCTCCCTCCTCCTCCTCCTCCAGAGCCTCCTCCTCCTCCTCCTCCTCCTCCTCCAGATCCTCCTCCTCCTCCTCCTCCTCCTCCAGAGCCTCCTCCTCCTCCTGAGCCTCCTCCTCCAGAGCCTCCTCCTCCTCCTCCTCCAGAGCCTCCTCCTCCAGAGCCTCCTCCTCCTCCAGAGCCTCCTCCTCCTCCTCCAGAGCCTCCTCCAGAGCCTCCTCCTCCTCCTCCTCCTCCTCCAGAGCCTCCTCCTCCTCCTCCTCCTCCAGAGCCTCCTCCTCCTCCTCCAGAGCCTCCTCCTCCTCCTCCAGAGCCTCCTCCTCCAGAGCCTCCTCCTCCTCCTCCTCCTCCAGAGCCTCCTCCTCCAGAGCCTCCTCCTCCTCCTCCTCCTCCCTCCTCCTCCTCCTCCAGAGCCTCCTCCTCCAGAGCCTCCTCCTCCTCCTCCAGAGCCTCCTCCTCCAGAGCCTCCTCCTCCTCCTCCTCCTCCTCCTCCTCCTCCAGAGCCTCCTCCTCCAGAGCCTCCTCCTCCAGAGCCTCCTCCTCCAGAGCCTCCTCCTCCTCCTCCTCCAGAGCCTCCTCCTCCTCCTCCAGAGCCTCCTCCTCCTCCAGAGCCTCCTCCTCCTCCTCCTCCTCCTCCTCAGCCTCCTCCTCCTCAGCCTCCTCAGCCTCCTCCTCCTCAGCCTCCTCCTCCAGAGCCTCCTCCTCCTCCTCCAGAGCCTCCTCCTCCTCCTCCAGAGCCTCCTCCTCCTCCTCCTCCAGAGCCTCCTCCTCCACCTCCTCCTCCTCCTCCAGAGCCTCCTCCTCCTCCTCCTCCATCCTCCTCCTCCTCCAGAGCCTCCTCCTCCTCCAGAGCCTCCTCCTCCTCCAGAGCCTCCTCCTCCAGAGCCTCCTCCTCCAGAGCCTCCTCCTCCTCCTCCTCCTCCTCCTCCAGAGCCTCCTCCTCCAGAGCCTCCTCCTCCTCCTCCTCCTCCAGAGCCTCCTCCTCCTCCAGAGCCTCCTCCTCCTCCAGAGCCACAGCCTCCAGAGCCTCCAGAGCCACAGCCTCCAGAGCCTCCAGAGCCACAGCCTCCAGAGCCACAGCCTCCAGAGCCACAGCCTCCAGGGAAGGCTGCAGGGAAGGCTCTACGGAAGGCCAGGAAGTGATCCCCTGCCTTCACGTCTCAAAGAACCAACATCCTGTTGTAGGACCACAGACTGGGTACATATACCATCTGCTGCAGCTCCGGTTCTCTGGGACTCCTGGACCTCATTGTCCTCCTTTTTATATGGACTTCTCAGCTACCAGTTTATTTGATGTCTGCCTTGGGGACCCGGGTCTTCACAAATTGAAGCAATTTCTCCTGCGTTGCCTTTATCTTTATTTTGTAATTATGATGTGAAATAAGTTTTTATTTTGTTTTGAGAAAATACTTGCCTATGTGTTTTTCTACAAATAGCAAATCAATTTATTTTGGGGGAGTAGGCAGGTACATTTCAAAAATACAATGTCAAAATTAACAAGGGACACCAACAACAAACAGGTTTACAAATAATACATAATAATGGTGTTTTGGAAACAACATTAAAAAAAGGAGAGCACAAGAAAATAATACAATAATACAAATATTCTTATTAACCACTTTGCATCCGGCCGTAGCCGAATGACGGCCACAGCGCGGATGCCAAATCCCGGGAGGCCGTCATATGACGGCCTCCCCTTTCCTCGTTCCCTGTGCGCGATCATGAGCGCGCAGCGGGGAAATTCTGTGTTGGCCGTGTCCCTCGGACACGGCCAATCACAGATCACTGTAAACAGCCAATAACAGCGGCCGTTTACAGCGCGATCGCCCTGGCCAATGAGAGATGATCTCATATGTAAACATATGAGATCATCTCTCAGCGCCGCTCCTCCTCCTCACACAGAGACAGCGTGTGAGGAGGGGGAGATGAACGGCTGCAGTGCCGTAAGTTTAAAATAAAATGCCATCTGTGCCCACTGCCACCACTGCAACCTGTCCCCAATGCCATCTGTGCCCAATGACATCCCCAGTGCCATCTGCCAGTGCCATCTGCCAGTGCCATCTGCCAGTGCCACCTGTAGTCAGTGCCATCTGTCATCAGTGCCACATAGTGCCATCTGTCATCAGTGCCACATATTAGTGCCATCTGTCATCAGTGCCACGTGCCATCTGTTATCAGTGTCACCTGTCATCAATGCCATGTATCAGTGTCATGTGTCATCAGTGCCACGTATCAGTGTCGTCTGTCATCAGTGCCACGTATATGTGCCATCTCTCATCAGTGCCAAATATTAGTGCCACGTGATATCAGTGCCATGTATGAGTGCCATCTCTCATCAGTGCCACATATTAGTGCCATCTGTCATCAGTGTCACGTGTCATCAGTGCCCCGTATTAGTACCATCTGTCATCAGTGCCACGTCAGTGTCACGTGTCATCAGTGCCACGTCAGTGCCATGTCAGTGTCAAGTGTCATTGTCCTGGTGCTCCAGGGCCTTCAAAAGTGTAATAGGTAGTCAACAATTTAGATGTGTAATTTATGCTCCTAGAACACGTGATGGCGCTCCCTGCATGTTGGGCCTCTCTATGTGGTCAGGCTGTGGAAAAGTCCCACATATGTGGTATCGTAATAATCAGGAGGAGTAGCAGAATTTATTTTGGGGTGTCATTTGTGGTATACACATGCCATGTGAGAGAAATAACCTATTACAATTTTGTAGAAAAAAAAATAAAAAATACAAAAATAATTCATTTTGCTAAGAATTGTGGGAAAAAATGACAACATCAAAAAGCTCACCATGCCTCTTACTAAATACCTTGGAATGTCTACTTTCAAAAAAGGGTCATTTGGGGGGTATTTGTTCTTTCCTGGCTTGTTCGAGTCGCAAGAAATGAGATAGGCCACCAGTACATCAGATGTGATCAATTTTGTATGATTCGCACCACAGATTGTAGAGTCTGTAACTTTCACAAAGGCCAAATAATTTCCACTAATTTGGGTTATTTTTACCAACGATATGTGGCAGTATAAATTGTGGCCAAAATTTATGAAGAAAAATTAATAATTTCCTAAATTGTATCACAGAAACAAAGAAAAATGTGTTTTTTTTCAAAATTTTCGGTCTTTTTTTCAATTATAGCGCAAAAAATAAAAAACCCAGAGGTGATCAAATACCACCAAAAGAAAGCTCTATTTGTGGGAAAAAAAGGACAAAAAATTCATTTGGGTACAGTGTTGCATGACTGAGTAATTGTCAGTCAAAGCGTGAGAGCACCGAAAGCTGAAAATTGGTCTGGATGGGAGGGGGGTGTTGGTGCCTGGTAGGCAAGTGGTTAAAGAAAAAAAAAACACTTTAAAAAATGATATCTATTTCATGCAGATCTGGCTTAAATTCTAATATAAATATTATTCTGGAGAGACCTAGAAATAATAAAGAAATACGTTTGTAAAAACTCTGTGTGAATATAAGCAGCAAAACCACTTCATTCTTCTAGCATTATAAAGAAGAGAATGAGCGGCGCATTGAAGAATTAAAAAAAAAAAAAAACACAGTGTGAAGAATCTGCTAGCTCCATTACGAACGCTAGTTTTACCAGACCGAGCGGTTCCGTCTCGTAGTGGATTCTGAGCATGCGTGATTTTTGGCGTGTCGGAATTGCCTACACACGATCGGAAAATCCGATCTCAATTTTTCCGACGGAAAACCTTTCTAACAGGTTCTCAATTCAAAGTCCGTTGGAAATTCCGACAGAAAAAGACCGTTGACCATACACATGGTCGGAAAATCCAATGAAAAGCTCCCATCGGACTGTTTCCATCGGAAATTCCGATCGTGTGTACGCCGCATTAGGAGGGTATCCTCAGTGCCCCAATACTTTGGGGTGGAGGGGTAGTAGGGCTTCCTCAGTACCTCGATACCTTGGCGTGGAGAGCTATGAGGACATCCTCAGTTCCTTAATACCTTGAGGTGGCGATTTAGGAGGGAATCCCCAGTGCCTCAATACTTTGGGATGGAGGGGTAGGAGGGCTTCCTCAGTGCCTTGATACCTTGGGGTGCAGAGTTAGGAGAGCATTCTCAGTGCCTCAATACTTTGGCGTGGATGGGTAGGAGGACATCCTCAGTGCTTTGATACCTTGGGGTGGAGGGGTAGGAGGGTATCCTCAGTGCCTTATTACTTTGGGGTGGAGAGGTAGGAAGACATCCTCAGTTCCTTAATACCTTGGGGTGTAGAGTTAGGAGGGCATCCTCAGTGCCTCAATATCTGGGGGTGGAGAGTTAGAAGGACAGCCTCAGTGCCTCGATACTTTGGGGTGGACGGGTAGGAGGGCATCCTCAGTGCACTGATACTTCAAGGTGGAGGAGAATGAGGGCTTTCTCAGTGCCTTGATACCTTTGGTTGGAGAGGTAGGAGGACATCCTCATTTCCTTAAAACCTTGGGGTGAAGGGGTAGGAGTGCATCCTCAGTTCTTCAATACATTAGGGTGGAGAGGTAGGAAGGCATCCTCAGTGCCTCAATACTTTGGGGAGGAGAGGTAGTAGGGCTTCCTCAGTACCTCGATACCTTGGCGTGGAGGACATCCTCAATTCCTTAATACCTTGAGGTGGCGATTTAGGAGGGAATCCTCAGTGCCTCAATACTTTGGGGTGGAGGGGTATGAGGGCTTCCTCAGTGCCTTGATACCTTTGGGTGCAGAGTTAGGAGGGCATCCTTAGTGCCTCAATACTTTGAGGTAGAGGGGTAGGAGAACATCCTCAGTGCTTTGATACCTTGGGGTGGAGATGTAGGAGGGCATCCTCAATTCCTTTATACCTCGGGTGGAGGGGTAGGAGGACATCCTCATTTCCTTAAAACCTTGGGGTGAAGGGGTAGGAGTGCATCCTCAGTTCTTCAATACATTAGGGTGGAGAGGTAGGAAGGCATCCTCAGTGCCTCAATACTTTGGGGAGGAGAGGTAGTAGGGCTTCCTCAGTACCTCGATACCTTGGCGTGGAGGACATCCTCAATTCCTTAATACCTTGAGGTGGCGATTTAGGAGGGAATCCTCAGTGCCTCAATACTTTGGGGTGGAGGGGTATGAGGGCTTCCTCAGTGCCTTGATACCTTTGGGTGCAGAGTTAGGAGGGCATCCTTAGTGCCTCAATACTTTGAGGTAGAGGGGTAGGAGAACATCCTCAGTGCTTTGATACCTTGGGGTGGAGATGTAGGAGGGCATCCTCAATTCCTTTATACCTCGGGTGGAGGGGTAGGAGGGCTTCCTCAGTGCCTTATTACTTTGGGGTGGAGAGTTAGGCGGGCATCCTCAGTTCCTCATTACCTTGGGGTGGAGGGCATCCTTAGTGCCTCAAAACCTTGGGGTGGAGGGGTAGGAGGGCATTCTCAGTTCCTTAATACCTTGGAGTGGAGAGTTAGGAGGGAATCCTCAGTGCCTCAATACTTTGGGGTGGAGGGGTTGGAGAGCATCCTCGGTGCCCTGATACTACGAGGTGGAGGAGTAGGAGGGTTTCCTCAGTGCCTCGATACCTTGGGATGGAGATGTTGGACATCCTCAGTTCCTTAATACCTTGGGGTGGAGAGTTAGGAGGGCATCCTCAGTGCCTCAGGACTTTGGGGTGGAGAGTTAGGATGGCATCCTCAGTACTTTGGGGTGGAGAGTTAGGATGGCATCCTCAGTACTTTGGGGTGGAGAGTTAGGATGGCATCCTCAGTACTTTGGGGTGGAGAGTTAGGATGGCATCCTCAGTGCCTCGATACCTTTGGGTGCAGAGGTAGGAGGGCATTCTCAGTTCCTTAATATCTTGGAGTGTAAAGTTAGGAGGGTATCCTCAGTGCCTCAATACTTTGGGGTGGAGGGGTAGGACGGCTTCCTCAGTGCCTTATTACTTTGGGGTGTAGAGATAGGAGGGCATCCTCAGTGCCTCAATACTTCGGGGTGGAGGGGTTGGAGAGCATCCTCAGTGCCCTGATACTACGAGGTGGAGGAGTAGGAGGGCATCCTCAGTGCCTCATTACTTTGGGGTAGAGAGGTAGGAGGACATCCTCATTTCCTCAATACAGTACATTGGGGTGGAGGGTTAGGAGGTCATACTCAGTGCCTCATTACTTTGGGGTGGATGGGTAATAGGGCATTCTCAGTGTCTCAATACCTTGGGGTGAACAGTTAGGAGGGCATCCTCAATTCTTTGGGGTGGAGGGGTAGGAGGTGTGAAAGAGTCCATCAATTTCACATCAGTTTTTTTTTTACATCCACTACCAATGCAAAAATGGATGAAAAACTGACCATTTGCCAGTTAACATCCGTTTTCCCATCCAATCTGTTTTTTGATGGATGAAAAATAGCACTTCCATTCGTTCAAAAAAAAAAAAGTGTATGTTGATGAAACTAGATGATCATCTGTTTTTCCATAGAAAAACATTGGCCGTTTTTCATCTGTCGATGGATGAAAAACGGACAAACAGTCCGTAGGTGTGAAAGAGGCCTTAGGATCTCAACTTGCTTCTGGGTCCAATGCTGAGCAGCTGCCATGCCGCTTATTGAACACCAGAAGTCGCTCAATTAGCGCAGGCGCCATTCAGAGACCCTTTCCTTCTCTCAATGAATGCAAAGTGTTCTTTGCTTGGACAAGGTTGAGATTTGTGGCATCACTGCCCACCCCTCCACATCATCATCGAGACAGCTTTGTATTAATTGAAAGAGAAAAAAAAAAAAAATGCAGAGTTCTCTGAATTATGCCCAATCTGAGAGCACGACCCACTGTCTTCACAATGCGGCTGGGCAGCCAGTGGAGATTACTGTAGTAGCAATCCTACGACAGTGATTTCCAGCTTCCAAAGGGAAGCCACAGGTATGATACATACTTACATGCTCCAAGCTGGACCAATGCAACTATAAAAAAAACAAGTCCTTCCTAAATGTCAGCTTTTAACCCATTTGTGACAAGAGGTCTTAACTTGCAAAACTAAATAATTTTACACTTTTTTGTTAAAGATGATTTTTATTTGATGATAGATGAGCATAAATATTTTTTTGTGCCAACAGCTACACATGATTTTTCATGTGACAACACTGACAAAATTACACTTTGCTACAATGTAAAAGTAGGAAGTACAACTGGTATAAAACTGTAACTTTGCTGTCCCCCCCTCAAAATAACTCACACAGCCATTAATGTCTAAACTGCTGGCAACAAAAGTGAGTACAGCCCTAAGTGAAAAATATCAACATTTGGCCCAAAGTGTCAATATTTTGTGTGGCCACCATTATTTCCAGCACTGCCTTAACCCTCTTGGGCATGGAAATAGAGAAGAAAGTTTTTGGGACTTTAAGTGCATACATATACAAAAAAAGGAAAAAGGATTTTTTGTACTCACCTTAAAATCCTTTTCTCTGTAATTCACTGACCAACACAGCTCCTCTCTGTAACAAATGGGTTGTTTGCCTAGTATTCGCCTAGTAATAAGGCTTAGTTGCAATACAACACTCAGAACTCTTAGTTCCACCCAGGGGGCGGTCCCTTGGGTAACAACCCTCCCATCTGCAGACAGACCTCAGTACGTCAACAAGCAGTCTAACGTAAAGATAAAAGAAGGGTGGGCACTGTGCCGGTCGGTGAATTACAGGAAAGGATTTTACGGTGAGTACAAAAAAAAAATCCTATTTTCTCTTATATTAACCGACCGACCGACCGACCGACACAGCTCCTCTCTGTAACAAAGGGGGACGTCCCCAAGCAGTGCCAAACAAGGGGTGGGAAACAGCATAAAAACTTCATCCACCATGGCAAGTGGGAAACGGTGCAACTTTACCCACAAAAACAGTGCGTGGAAAAACCATCACAAAAATCAAGGTATCCTCAACAGGAGTGATCACCCAAAACCGCATCAAACTGCAGAAGTAATGCAACAGTGCATTAACATAACAGTACTGTTTGTTTTTATTTAAAAAAAAAAACAGAATATATATTGCATATTCAATTGCAACTACACAGCCGCCTGCAAAACTTTGCGGCCAAAACAGGCATCAGCCGATGCACCGACATCTACCTCATAGAACTTGGTAAAACATGTGGACAGACGACCAGGTCGCCACTTTACAAACCTGAGCAGCATACACTTGGTGTCGGAAAGCTGAAGACGTTTCGATTGCTCTTGTGGAGTGGGCTGTGACCGGAAAGTCTCACTTCCGAAAAGGGAGCCGTGGCAGACAAATACACCTCAAGAGCCCGAAGCACATCCAGAGCGTGAAGGGCCACCTCCTTAGGGTGCTTCGGCTTAGGACACAGATGGCACTACAAAGACCTCATTGATATGAAAAGCCGAGACAACTTTCGGTAGAAAATACGGTTGCGGACGCAACACCACCTTAGCCTTGTGGATAACCAGATAGGGCGACTTGCAAGACAAGGCCACCTGTTCCGAAACCCTTCTGGCCGATGTGATGGCCACTAGGAAGACCACTTTCTGGGAAAGAGTCAACAGGGGAATCTTCCTATTTTCAAATGGCGGTTTTTGAAGCGCCGCCAACACCCGGTTCAGATCCCAAGGGGGGTAACGGTCGACGCACCGCAGGGACTACATGGGTCACCGCAGGGTCGCTGAAAAAAATAAATAAGAGACAGCTAAGGCTGAACATTTGCCCTTAAAAATGGTGCTTAATGCCAATTTCTGGTCTACTTCTTGCTGAAGAAACAGCAGGATCCTGGATATGGAAAAGGAACATTGATGCCATCCTTTCTCCTCACACATGGAGATGTAGGCCTTCCAGGTACGATGATATATCTTCCGAGACGATTTCCATGCTCTCAACATAGTTGAGGAACCGGGGTCTGTCAGACTCGGTGATCCCAACACCTGGCTCTCAATAGCCATGCCGTTAAAGCCAGCGATGGTAAAGCAAGATGGAGACTCGGACCTTGAGACAGAAGGTCCTCTCGCAGCGGCAGTCACCAGGGAGTGTCTGGCCGCAGCGTCCCTGGTATGTCTGGTGGCAATCTGGGGCAACCAGTATCACTGGAATCCCCTCAGGTTACACTCTGCAACGTAGACATGGTAACAGTTTCAGGCCAGTGGTGTTTTTTGCAAATGTTCAATTGTCAAAAATGTTCAAATTTTATCCACAGTATATGCAACAGCAGTATTTGCACTGTAAATTTTTTTATTTATATAAAGTGTTGGTGAACTTGTATCGCTATTCTGTGACTCCTGTAGGCTTTGCATGCATTCGTGCAGGGGGGGGGGGGGGGGGGTGCTTGGGGCCCCTAAATTCCTTCAAACGGCCCTGCAACCAATGTTCTTCTGCAAGCTTTTGTGTGTTAAATGCAATACAACAGATGTCACTTATTTTGGCACAGTTTTGTAAAATTGCTGGCTTTGGTACCTCCCCATTTGCAGTGTCAGAATACAAACTGTCGAATTAGTGATCTGCCAGTAGAGCAACTTATAACATTGGAGGTGATTTGATTTTTCAACAGTACTACACCAACTCATGTTCGTTCTTTTAACATCATTCCCTTCCATTGCTCATTGGTAATAGCTGGCCATGGAACGAACACCCCTCTGTGCATTTTGCAGCAGAACTCCCGAATAGGTATGTGTGAACGGTTTGGTCCGAACATTAGCCCAATTTGGAAGCAGAATGCACTGTGCTGCGCTCAGTGTATTGCCAGGTGGTCGTCAGGGCATAAACAGGGGCAACCTCCCTGTAAAGTCAGGTGTTCGGTGAACAGACCAACAGGCAAATGTTTGGTCCAAACTGTTAGCACATCCCTAGTAATAACAAACATTCATTACATAATTAACTTGGAAAGAAGAAGAAGAAAAAAAAAAAAACACACGATACTAACAAATGTGGTTTTACATTTTTTTTTTTATTGTAATCTTGTACATTTTTTTAAAGTTTGAAGAAAAAATAAATAAAATTGACAGCCATAAAAAAAAAAAAAAAAAAAAAAAAAAAATGAATGTTGCCTAAACCATGTAAAACAGTCAAGAGACTCAGTACAAAATGGTATTTTCTTCTGGTTAGTTTCAATTGTTTCTTGAAAAATTTTCCACATAATTTAACATTGAGATTTAAAAAAAAAATAAAAAATAAAAAATAAAAAAAAGTTACCAGTAACATTCTTTTCTGGGAGTTTCAGGACAGCACCATAGAGAGACCCTGGCTCCTCCCATCTCAGGAAATGCCGCCTTAGATTTCCGGATTTAAACCCCACCGTCCCGCCAGCCCCTCAGTTCTTCAAGAGCATCTCCGGCCAGCTGGGGAGACACAAGAACACGTCATAACAACTTACATATCTTACCTGACGGTCTCATGCGATGAACTCTACAGGAATGTCCAACAATTTGGGTGGGTATCAGTGCTGTCCGGAAAGACTCCCGGAAAAGGACGTTACCGGTAAGCAACTCCATTTTTCCCTATCCGTCTTTCAGGACAGCACCATAGAGAGAATAAGCGAGCACCTTACCTTAGGGTGGGACTACTGCTTGCAGAACTTTAAGCCCAAAAGCTTGGTCTTTTGCTGACAGCAGGTCCAACCTGTAGTGCCTCACGAACGTTTCAAAGCTGGACCACGTTGCAACCCTACAGATCTGCTCTGGAGAAGCACCAGCCCACTCAGCTTGAGAAGTCGCCATTGCCCTGGTGGCATGTGCCCTAATGCCTTCTGGAAGCTCTACGGCCCCCCCCCCCCCCAAACTACATAACCCTGACTGATGGCCAACCTAATCCATCTGGCTATTGTACGCCTAGAAGCTTTAGACCTTTTTAGCCCCTGAAAATAAACACAAAAAAGAAACAGACTTCTTAGACTCTTTTGTACTATCCAAGTACTGGAGGACACACCTCCTAACAGCCAATTTGTGAAAAATGCATTCCTGTTCCCTCACAGGGTTTGCACAGAAGGAAGGCAAAATAATTTCTTGGCCTCTATGAAAACTAGAGGCCACTTTGGGCAAAAAAAGGCCAGATGGGTTTTAAAAACCACAGTCCGGAAACACCTGAAAAGAAAAAAAAAAAAAAAAAAAAAAAGTGCCCTAATTGAGGGCTTCGAGTTCACTCACTCTCCTTGCCGTAGTGATCGCCACCAAAAACAGTTTTGAGGGTGATCAGCTTTAACATACAACCCTCCAACGGCTCAAAAGGTTCCCCGGTGAGGGCTTGTAAAACTAAAGAAAGGTCCCATACAGGAAAGGAGGAGACTTACTGGTCTGCCTGCTCAGGGCTTTAAAAAAAATAAAAAAAAATAAAAAATCTGGATACCCATGGATCCGATGCTAGTTTTTCCAAAAAGACACTCAAAGCGGATACCTGTCCTTTCAGTGTGCTAATGGCCAACCCCTTGTCCGCCCCTGCCTGTAGAAACTCCAGTACAGATATAGAGCTGCGTGTATCAAAGGAACTTTCTGTGCACCAGCTATTGAAACGCTTCCACACTTTCAGGTAAATAGCCTGCGTCTCCCTTTTTCGGCAACTTAGGAGGGTAGACACTAAACGATCAGAGAAACCCTTGCCCTTCAGCAATTCCTCCTCAGCCGCCAAGCTGCAAGGTTCTACCGCTCCACCTGAGGATAACAGATTGGCCCCTGGGAAAGAAGATCCTCCTGGAATGGCAGAATCCAGGGAGGTTCCACCACTAGGCCCTTTGGAGATGGAAAACCACGGCCCCCTGGGCCAGTGAGGTGCAATCAGAATGAAAGTTGTGCTCTCCACCTGGAACTCAGTACTGCTGGAATCAGTACAGGAGGGGGGGGGGGGGTATAGCACTTGGAGAACCCCCAGCTCTGAGCCAGAGCGTCCACTCCAAGTGCCCCATCCCATCTGCTCAGGGAGAAGAAGACGCGTCTTTCTGTTTTCCCTTGAGGCAAAGAGGTCTATACAAGGCATCCCCACTTCTGAGTAATTGCCTCAAAGATCTCCTGGTTCAAAACCCAGTCGCCTTCTCTCAGCATTTTCCTGCTGAGGAAATCCGCAACCTGGTTCTGATCCCCTTTTAGATGTACTGCCGAAAGGGACAGAATATTTGCTTTGGCCCACCCAATAGTTTGTCAGGATCCACAGTGATCTGCTTTTGGTACTTCCCTGCCTGTTGACATAGGCTACCGCTGAGGAGTTGTCCGATTGGACTCATGTGCTGACCCTGGAGTTCCCTCTGAAAAGCTCTGAGTGCCAAGGCTATAGCTTTCAGTTCCCTCCAGTACAATGACTCCTTTGCTTCCTTCTTTAGCCAGGTGCCCTGAACCATCCGGGAATCTAGATGTGCTCCCCAACCTGTGCCGCTCGCATCGGTCGTGAGAGTTTTGGATACTGGAAGGACCCAATCCAGCCCCTGTGAAAGATTGGCCCCCCCCTTTCTCCACCACCAGATTGATCTTTTGACCTGACATCGTTATCAGGGAGTCCAGAGAACCCCAACTGTGGTCCCAAACCCCCAGGATGAAAAGTTGTAAGGGGCGAAAATGCAGCCCTGCCCACTGTACTGCCGGGAGTGAGGATGTCTGTAAGGAAAGCTTTGTCAGCTCTAGGGTTACTGAGATCTGCTGGCTGCCCTGCAGAAACATCGCCCCGTCTACCTTCTTGATTTTTTCTACCGGAAGGAAGACTTTCTGCTCTGTTGAATCAAACGTGTAGCCCAGGAAAATAACCTTTTGCAATGGGGTCCAGCTGGATTTTTCCAGGTTCAAGAGCCATCCTAGATTTCCCAGGATATCCCTTGTTACCTGCAGATCCCGAGACAGCTGCTCTGGGGAAGAGGCAAACAGGAGCAGATCGTCTAAATATGCGACTATTGAGATGTCCGAGTCGCAAAAAGGCCAGAACCTCCACCATGACCTTGGTGAAGATACGGGGGGGGTAAATGAAATATCCCTTCTGGGGTATTTACCGCCAACCTGAGGAACTTCTGGTACCCCTCTGCGATGGGAATGTGCAGATAGACTTGAAGGATGCCCATCGATGCCATGAAGCAGTGCTTTCACAGATTATATCGAGTCCATTCGAAACCTCTTGTAGGTAAGAGACATTCAGAGGCTTCAGGTTCAGGATAAGTCTGAACTTACCAGACGGTTTGCTAACCACAAAGATGTGGGAATAGAAGCCCCTGCCGGTCTCTTCTACTGGGACTCGTACTACCACTTACTGTTCCTCCAACTTCTGTAGGGCGGAAAGAAGAGCTGAAGCCTTTGTGCCATGTGCAATTCGTTTATTTTTTTTTCGTTTTCGTACGAATGTACGAATGAACGAATCCGATTAACGAATACGAAAAACCAAACAACGAAAATCCGAAAAACAAAAAAGGAACAACGAAAAAATTTGTACATTCGTAACTTTTTTTTTTTGTTGAATTGGTAATTTTCCGTGTCCCTTACAATGGTGCTGTTTAACGTGCTTCGAATGGATTGAACAAAAAAATTCGTAATTTTGATTCGTAATGAATGGATTGAACAAAAAAATTCGTACATTTGTACCTTTTTTTTAGATTCGGAAATTAAAATGTAATAGCATACACATTACATAAAATTATGAATTATGCTTCGATTACGAATCTACGAATGTTACGAATAACTACAAATGTTACGAATAACTACGAATGCGTCCGAATTTCGAAAAAACGAATCAACGAAAAAACGAATCAACGAAAAATAACTTACAAATGTACGAATCATTACGAATACGAACAACGACGACTTACGAAAAAAACGAATTTTTTTTGTTGTGCACATGTCTATTTTCTGCACATTTTGGCAGCTTGGTGACCAGAAGCCTGAGTGGTGGGGGTTTTGAAAACTCCAACCTGTATCCTCTTGTATTCCCCAAAATAAGCTGGTTGGAGGTGATCATCTCCCACTGTGGGAGGAAGGACCCCAATCTTCCTCCCACGTGGTTCCGTCATTGTCTTTTTGGGCTGTTGAGGGCCAAAAAAAAAAGAATCCATCCTCTTGTCCATAGGATCTGGGAGTGCTCCCATATCCTCAAAGGCCAGGTCGGTATGCCTGGAGACTTGCAAGAAGGCTGCGTCTAGTTTAGGAGACTTATCCTCAAAGGCCAGGTCGGTATGCCTGGAGACTTGCAAGAAGGCTGCGTCTAGTTTAGGAGACTTATTCCATACTAACGCCTCCTCTTCTGCAAAGGGAAACCTTCTTTTCAAAGTTCTTGAAAAGAACGGTTTCCTTTCTGGGTCTTGCCACTCCTTAATGGCATCGACGGACACTTTGTTCCCCTAGGCCCCTATACATTTGGTCATGGAGCGACAGCTTCTTCCTTTCTTCCTGGATTCCCAAAGTGGTATGGATAGCTCCCAAGAGCTCCTCCACTTCCTCCAGCGAAAGTTTGTAGCTAGAGGCTCTCGTGGACTCCCCATCCACTTCCTCTCCCTCCGATTCCCCCTGGGAATCTGAAGAAACGCCATCGGGCTCCTCCTCAAATTTCTTCTCTAGAGCCTCCTGGATTCTCTCCACTAAGAGGGAGCATCCATTAAGCTTGGTGCGATACTCTGTTGTGCTGGTGGAGGGCTAACCTGAGTTTGCGGCAATTGAAAACTAGAGAAGTGAGTCTTAAAAGACTGCACGGTGCTAGAAAGTTCCTTGACAGATGCTGCTAGATCCGTACATTGCTCTGCTGACTGTTCTCACTAGCCCCTCTATACACTCCCTACAGAGTGCCTTGGACCAAGATTCCCCCCCATCGTGGTTCTGCATGAAGAACATTTTTTTTCTTTGAATTGTGGGGCGACTTTCTCCGTAGACTTGCTCTGAAAAAAAAGAGATGCAAAAAAAAAAAAAAGTCAGGCCCTCCCCAACCACCAGCATTGCACACAGAGGGCCACCAGGGGTGCTCTAACCAGGACCAACCACCACCAGGGTCCTAGTTACAGCCCATCTGCCCCACCAAGGGAGACAAACACATGTGAAGCTTACAGGACAATAGTAAGGGAACACCACCCCAGGGTTCCACTTACCTTTGAGTGGCTGGTGCAGGCATCTCCTGGAGCCGTTCGTGAAGTCTCCGCTTCAAGACATCACCCGCTGAGGATCGGTGGTTACCTCACCTCGAATGCTGTCCCCATAGCCAGAAAAGAGGCAGCACCAGCCTAATGCCCGGTCTGCTTTTCAAATCCTGCGGCCGGAACCGGAAGCTGCAGTTCAGACGGAAGCACTGACCCCCGCCGGAAATTACGTCACCCGACTCAGCGATCCACGCTGCCTGAAACAGGGCGGCCTCCCTGTACTTCCGCCAGACGCCCCCCCCCCCCCCCCTGGGCAGAAGAATGCGGACCCCTCCGGTTTACAGCTTCACTAAGAGAAGCAGGAGGTGAATGGATTGCAGCCGTCCGAGTCCCAAGCTCCCTAGCCTCTCAGACTGCAAGGTAGGAGGGAGGGAGACAGAGACCCTGGTCCCCCCCCACCCTGGAAACGATCGGCCTTAGCCTCCCCGGCTTTTCAGCCCCTGGCTCCTTAGCGGCGTCTCCCGACCGGAGGAAACACCATAACTGAGGGGCCGGCGGGGTTTAAATCTAAGGCTGTGTTTCCTGAGATGGGAGGAGCCAGGGTCTCTATGGTGCTGTCCTGAAAGACGGATAGGGAAAATTCTATACAATTATAGAATTGGTGGCATGCATTTCCAGTGGACTCTGCATTGGTGCTGGTGGAAGGTGCATTGTAATCCACAGATGGGTCAGTGAAGTCAGGACATTGCTGCAGAACATAGGGACAATTTGGCAAATTGGTGGCAGGCTGCATGTTTGGACAGGGGTTTGGGGGCAGGGATAAGGAACAATCCAAGAGTTTGGGGCATGTTGCCATATGGGCGTTGAACAGGTGAAAAATAATGCCTAGTTGGAGGGGGGGGGGGTTGAAAATTGTAGGTACGAGTGGGCATCTCAAAGTAAGCAAAAAAAAAAGCTAAGTTGGCAAATGCCACATCTTCATTCTGTTCATCCATTTTTTCGTGAAATTTCCTTCACTGCTTGGAGCAGTTTATCCATTGGTTGTGCACCCGTTCTGCCCCTTCCATGCCCCCCTTGCAGCTCAAATGGTGTTAAGGTTGCGCCTGGTTCCTTGTTGCCTTTGGGCATTGGGCTGATAGGCCAGGATTCCCAAAACCTTCAAATATGTGGGCTTCCATCACCTCCTCCTCAGCCTGCTCCACCTCTTCCAAATCTTGGACACTGTCTTGCCAACTAGCCTATGTTCTGTATTATAACTATTCCAGCCAGGGTGATGGTATTAGGGATAGGTTTAGTGGGCCAAATACTTTAGCTTACTCCCTCATCTCAAATATAGGTTGCAAGAAATCTAGTTCCAGTGCATGAACATGGGGAGGAATGTTCTATGCTTCCGAACCACTACACAACTCCGTCTTCTGAGGTAGCGAGACAACCCATCTTTCATACTCCGCCACCGACATTGTACATCTTTCACTGAAAAAAAAAAAAAAAAAAAAACTACAATATTTAATTCACTCTTTATTTCAGGTACTTGGCGACAAGGCATTCTTTCGCAAGTCTACACTACAAATTTATGATTGGCAAATCTACAGTGTGTTATATCATTCACAACACATGCAGAGTTCTAGGGAAGATCTTAAAATCTTGTGATGAAGAAGCTGACCAAAGAAGACCGGATCAACATTGCCAATGTTTTAATGTTTTTTGGGAGTGATGTAACTTTCCACATTGTGCAGGGGCAATAGACGGCAAACATAAGAATCAAGCCGGTTGCTAGTGGGGAAATAAATGCATTTAAACTATAGAAAATATTACTCAAATTTGTGCTACTAGCGGTTGCCGACACAAATTATCGTTTCACATACATTGATATAGTCTGACATATGGCAGTAGTTCAAATGAGCAGTGTGAAAATATGCTGGAATCTGGAGAGTCTACGTAAAAATTGACTAGACCTTCCAGAGAATAGTCCTCTACCAGGAACTAACAGTCCTCTGCTCCTACATGTGTTCATTGGCAATGAAGCTTTTGCATTGGGTGAGCACCTGCTTAGACCATACTCCACTCAGTAACTAGACATTTTCTGAATTTAAAATTTCATTTAATCCGAGCGCATAAAGTGGTGGAGTGTTTGGTATTCTGGCCAATAAATGGCATCTACTTCATACACCAGTGTGAATTAGATTTGGATGCAGGTTTCTCCACATCCAATTCGCACAGCAGGAGATTGTGATCGGCTCTGAGCCAGTTCACACATCTCCACAGTTGCTCCAGTGCAATTACAGGAGCCTGGTGCGTCTTTTGGTCCACTTCAGGTCTGAATTCAGCCAAAAACTCCGGCTGAAATCAGACCTGAAATGGTGGACGATGGACCGGACTCCTTCTGTGAGCCACTGCATGCTCATATGTGAACCTGTATGTGCTGTGAAAGCAGCTTGTGCACACAATTTTGTACGTCAATGAGATGGATCTCAGTATACCAATGTACACCTTCCAGTTGAAGTTGGAATGCCAGTAGGGGCTCATGTAGTGATGTTCAAGACCAGTTTACTTATTTTGCATTTTACTGGTGAGGTATCACGGCAGCAGGAAGCCATTGCCTCAAGTGTCTCACATAACTAAACATGGTTTAACCACTTCCAGACCGCTGCACGCCAATGTCCCCACTTTGGGGACAGATCATGGTTATGGCAGAAGCTAGCTGCCATAACCCTGGTATCCCAGTGTTCGGCCGGCACAAGATAAAAGTGGTCTCTGTGGCGGATTCGCTGCTGGAGGGCCCCCCCCCCCATACGGTGCCCTCCGCCACTTACCAGAGCTGATCGGAGCCTTCTCAGGGCTGTGTATGGAGATGAGTGAGGTGGGGGAAGATGGCCCCCACCCTTCTCCATGACACTACAGGGCAGAAGCAACATCACTTCTGCCCATAGCTCTTAAAGGGCCATTTTATTTTTTCCTTCCATTTTTTTTTTTTATGGCATTTTTGTGTAAATATGAGACATGAGGCCTTTTTGACCCCAGATATAGTTAAGAGGTCCCGTCTTGTTTTTTTCCTATTACAAAGGATGCTTACATCCCTTGTAATAGGAATAAAAGTGACACAATTTAAAACAGTGCAAAAAAAAAAAAAAAAAAAAAAAGTTTAAATACGACCTGTCCCACTGAGCTCACGTGCAGAAGCAAATGCATACAGGAGTAGTGCCCGCATATGAAAATGGTGTTCAAACCACACATCGCAGTGTGGTATCGCCACGATTGGTAGAGTGAGCAATAATTTTAACCCTAGACCTTCTCTAACGCAAAACAGGTTTGTCGCCATTTCGAAGCGTGACATGTTGGGTATCAATTTACTCGGCATAACATTATAAAAAAAAAAAAAAATCTGCATTTGGTTGGTCAGCTATAACAGGGGTAGTCAACCTGGGGCCCTCCAGCTGTTGCAGAACTAAAAGTCTTAGCAGTGCTTCATGAGAAATTTAGTTCCACAACAGCTTGAAGGCCCCAGGTTGCCTACCCCTGAGCTATAATGATTTAGGCATGTGGTTTTCACTTGTTGCCCTGAGTTTTCCAAGATTGTGATTTTTTTTTTTTTCTACAGCATAAATCAAAATTACATGTTGTCATGTTAATGTGCCTGTAAAGTGGTGCATCTGAAAACATGCTACAGCGAAAATCTAATTTTATAAAGACAAAAATCACATTTAAAATGACTCATTTACAATTGCGTTTTTTGGGGGGGGTGAAGAACCTCATAGGTTTTGCACGTTAATTTTTAAAGAGCCAAGTGCTGACAATTTAAAATGGACTATTTTAATTCTGAAGAAAAAGTAATACAATACACACACACACACACACACACACACACCACTTTTACAAGCAGACTAAGGGTTAGAGCTTGGACTAAAGTTCAGCTTAGGGTTGAGATGCAAATGTCAGGAATAGTACTAGTGCAGTGAAAAAAAAAAAAAAAGAGCTTGGAACTTACTTTTGCTGGACTGTGTCAAGTACGGAACTCCAGTTCTGAAGTAGAGGGAGGCCACTTCGGGCCATGCTGCATCCAACTTGCGCCAGTCTTTGTAGTCAGCATGAGTGTGATATTGCAGGATGGGCCCTTATTAATTCAATTAGTTCTTCTTGGCAGATAACTGCTCTTTTGGCACCTGAAGTCGCATCAATGTAAACCAGGGCTTAAAGGTTTGAAGTATGTCTTTCACTGCTTCTATGCCTCCAAAACTGTCAGAATCCTTCTCCCTCTAGTGTTCTGTGGCATCGCAAGAATGGAGTCTGCATAAAGCGGGCCTTGAGAGAAAAGGAAGTCCTCCCTCTTCCTCCGACTGCTCTGCCTCGTGTTCCTGCTTGAGATTACTCTGCGCAACATTATGGACAGGGCACATAAGAGGCATGGTGTCACTGACATGCATTGTGATGGCTCATCCTTGTCACCTCCTCAAATGGCAACAGTGCATGCATCCTTTATAGGCAACAATCAACATGGTGGGGGGGCGAGGTGCCCTGAGCCTGTCCATGTGCCATACTAGCAGGTACTTAATGGCTCTGCTGTATGTGCAGCATTGCTACATTTGAGTTCCACCTGGCGGGCATGTCACAATGACTGCAAATTTGTTGTTTTGCAGTGCTCCCCTCTGTAGGCTCATGTTACTCCCTTCCTCAACACAAACATAATCAAGTAATGTCTGCCTTGTCAAGAAGCAAGTAGCCGACGCTGTGTTTAAATAGTTCAGCTGACTGCATGATGCTGGGGCTTTGGCAGGAGTAGCAGTGGACAAGGAGGCAGAATAAGCTGCCTTTGACTGCACCCTAGTGTCAGCTTGGGTCAGAGGAGGAGTATGGTTTAGTTAGCTAGTCCACCACCTCCACATGTGGCTGGATAGCACAGGCGACATCACTAAACAGACAAATGTGCTTTGACAGACCACACCCACCCTTGCCTGTGGACAGACACTGCTGGCCCCCCTCATAGCAGCATGGAAAGGTCTGCCTCGCCCCAGACAGTAGGGGGTGGGAGGCTTATTAGAAACATGTGATTGGATGCACTTCTTGAATGAAAAGTGGCATTTGGTGCACTTTATCCACTTACCGACCAGCTCGTGTACATTTACTGCAGCAGGTTGGCTCTCCTGCAAAAACAGCCTTACCTGTACGTCGGTTTGTGCAAGGCGGCTAGTGGGCGTGTGCCGGCAGGTTCGATGCCGGCAAACCACAATTGCTGTGTACAGAGACAGAACAGGGAAATGCCTACAAAGATGAAGGTAAACAAGGAGATGCCATGTTCTGCCTAACATGTCTGAGATCTTCTGTTCCCAGTGATCGGGAACAGTGATCTGTCATGTCCCAGTGAACCCATCCACCTACAGTTAGAACACACCCAGGGAACACTTAACCCCTTCTCTGCCAGTGTCATTTATACATCAGTTCATTTTTATAGCACTGATGAAATAATGTCACTGGGTCCCCAAAAAGTCATTTGGGGTCAGATTTGTCCACCACAATGTTGCAGTCCCACTAAAAACTATTTTTTTTAGTTTATTTTTTTTTAAGTACCTAAATCTATCCTGTAGATAGAATAACTTTTGCATAAAATATACGCCTACTGCGTTTTTTTTACCATGAATAAATCCAAACTAATGAATTTGTTTGCGCTATAGAGAAAAATTATTATATTTATACACAGAAAGTAAAAAAACTATTTCAAAATTGTTTATAGCGCAAAAAATAAAACCGCAGAAGTGACAAATACCAAAAGAAAGCTCCATTTGTGGGTAAAAATGCTGTCAATTTTGTTTGGGTACAGAGTCTTAAAAATGGCCTGTCAAGGGAGCAAATCCTTCCGGGGCTGAAGTAGTTAAAGCTCAGTTCACACTCAGGTTTAATGCATCGCATGTCTGCAAACGGCAGTTCACACTGCCATATGCAAACTGCTGGGAGTGTCAACACCCCCAAATCAGTGTGAACAACCATATGACCAGATTCTGCTGTGGACCAAAAAAAAAAAAACCACTAAATGTTATGCAATGCTGTGTTAAACACTACACCAACACTCTACACTCAAGAGTCACAATAAGTGAACACCAACTCACTAGTAGAAAACCGAGCCCTGCTCTATTTCCACTCCAACACAATGCAAAAGCTTTCTATGGGAAGTTTTTTTTATAGTGCAGGGTGGGACTATGAGCATTGAGCTGTAATTGTCACAATCAGGACTCCGATGGTGCTCTGTGCCCCAATTGGCAAAGCCTTGCGCCTGAAGAAAGGGTTCGAGATACATTGTGGACAGGGCCACAGGAACTGCTGAATTTCACTTAAGATGTCAACAGCACCAAAAGTTAAACATATTCTAGGAGAAAGACTACCATTTGCCATCACCTGGCAGTATGCCAACCTTCCTACTGTAACCACATCACTGACCTTAACATAAAAGGGAAATTAAGGACTGCCTTAGTTCTGCATACCTGTGTAAAGTCCGTGACCCAGTGGGTTAGGATAACCATAGCACAAAATCAGCCAGCCTGGACTGTATGCAAATACTATTGAACGAACAATCTAGGAAGGTATCCTAGCAGTGTGCAGAAGAGATTTGATGGAACTTTCCCTTTTTCCAACAGTATTTTTCCATCCATCACAGGGAACTTACTTTAAATAAAATACAACAAGGGTTTAATTATAAACAATTTATGCTTTTTAAATGATATTTAAAGATATGAAGATCAGACTTATCCACAAGTCATGCAGGAGAATAAAACAAAGGCTGTAATAAGTATAACCCCATTCACTGGAGTCGAATACATGATACAAAAGTGGAAGTCCTTTTTCTAGAAAAACATAGGTTGTCACGGGGGTAGAGAAAAGAGACATGAAAATGTCAGGCACTATGACCATACAAGTGTTAGTTTTTCCTGCCAACGTTTGGCTCTGTGCATGAACCGTCTAGTTTATATTTATGCAAATTTATAAGCAGGACCATGTTACTGGCTAGTACACGGGCTACGTTTTGTATCACTTGCAGAAGCCCATGCACAAGATGAAACGCTGAACTGCTTGATAAAAGATCCAGTGTTTATGACAGACATTTAAGAAGATTCCCAAGCTGCATATGCATCAGGCTGCACTCTACTGTTCAGCCCTCCCAATGCTGCCAGCTGGCCTAGTTGTCCATTTTGCCAAGCACAGCACTGAGCATGTCCTTACAAAAAAAGGTTACCAGTCAGATGCTTTGCACTGTGTTTGGCAAAACCTACTGCGAGACCACCATTTAAACAAACCACTACAAACCGTGGCTGGGGAGGCAATGCACCTGCGTTGAGTGCAGACTGATGCAGGTACAGTTCAGGCAACGAGTATAGTTCTATAGAGCGTCAGCACAACACTTAAATTACTGCAGATAGCAGGCTGGAAAAATTCACACTTAGGGCAAAAGCTAAATTCTGCACCGAAGACACAAGCTGGACCTCAGCGACAATGGTAAAACACTTAAAGTTTGTCACTTTTAAGGCCAAACTGATAATCGTTAATAAATATTTTAAATTATAGCAAGTTTTAAAAAAATAACTTAAGCTTAACCCCACAAAACTGGGATAAGGTTACCCAACTAGGCATTGGCACTCTGGAAATGTAGTACTGCTGAATTAAATGATCCAAGCCATTCACATATAATGAAGGTTGTGTTGAATAGTAAAAAGCACCAATGGTTGCCAGCTCCTAGTGTGTAAACAGTTCTAGTAAAAGTTAAATTATAGAATTCTTAGCAGCACTTCAGATAACAGTCTTGTCAGGACTTCCATAAGTTCTAGCCCAGCTTGATGGGTAGATCTTCACCATATTTCCTGATCAGTTTGCTATGGTTATGGTCAACAGACCACTGCTGGGGAAGAAATTTGGGTTGCATATTGTCCAGGAAGTGCTGGCGCCAGCGTTTTTCAAGCTCCATTAAAGATTTCAGTCCTCCTGTTGCAAAGCACTGCACCACTTTTAATCCATGTGGGGTATAAGTTTCATTAAATATTCTGCCAGGAAAAAAAAAAAAAAGAAAGACAAAAAATTAAAATTAGTTTCTCACTATGCCATTGCTAGTTCTTTACCAGAAAAGACAAAAGAAACCATCAACTATGGATACATAAAAGTTATAAGTGTGCTACACACAACCATTGACATGAGGAAAGCCAAGAGGGCTGACAGTCTGCAGTTTCTTATTTAATGCCCAGTCAGCAGGTTCCATGTAGCCAGGACACCAATGTAGTTCTTAACCGCAAGTAGCTTTGGTCACATGGCTGTGGAAGTCTTTAGGACTGGATTGACATCTACACGTCCTTTGGCAGGTAAACTGCTCATATGGTTTGATAGAACACTTTGTCATTACCGTTTACCCCACATGCTCCTTACCAAAGCTTTTGCCTTTATGAAGGCCTGGAGGAGACACAGCATTAGAATGTACATTTGTTTGGTTACAGTACATGAATAGAATTTTGTTTTTAAATAAAGTGGCCAGGTCTATCGGTTATGAAGGAAATGCTGACCTTTCCAAGAATGCTAGTGCCATTTGAATTACTGGCCAGAAGGGATACATTTCATGTTGCTTTGCATGCTTGTTGTAGGTTTGACTCAAGTATTCGAGCCAAAGGCTGCCTACCAACTGGCATTTTCAAAACAATGGCAGCCCTCATTAGAGATGCACCTTCCAGATAAAACCTGGAAAAATAAGGATTAGGCATTTGACATGGGACTGCACTATAGATTCCACCATTGTCTAAGGCTCAATTCACAGCTATGCATGTTGCTGTTGAGCATTTCTGAAGTTAATTTTTAATTAATTTGTTGGGCAGATTTAAAAAAAAAAAATAATAATTCTGCCGCCTGCCTCTTCAAAGGTTTACTTTAAGTTTTTTTTTTTTTATCAATATCAAAGTTTGTCAATTAGGGGGCAGACCATCTAATAATTTTTACAAAATCAGATGTTAGATACAAAATTGCTTTTCTTTAATGTAAACTGCACACAAGACCTGCCTTATAAAAAGCATTGTTTCCTGAATGCATGTCATCTGCCCTTACCTGGTCTCCAAGTTTGCAGCTTCTTTAAGAGTTTCTTCAGTGACCTCCTCCACACAATAAAATCCTTTGATCTCAGCTAAGAGCTCCTCTTTGCGGTGTTCCGGCAGCCTGGAAGCATTGAGCAAGGCTCGCGCAGCTGACCGCACTTGCCTTCTTGTGGCATCTTCTAGCATGCGAACCCCTTCCTCACAACCTATAGGAGCACAGAATTCTTCTGCCAGTTGTTGTTTCAAGTTGTTGTCATAGTAGTTGGACACTGCATGGCAAGATGTGCACAGAAGTAACACATCATGAGAGTTATGATCCTTCATCTGAATAGGGAAGTGACGTCTGTACTCATGCGGCACAATGTTCTTCCTACACAAAAACAAAGGTGTAATATGGCATAATTAAAAATGGACTGGCCTGATACATTTCATCTTTTACCCCATGCTGCAATGTAGAATACTGTCATGTAAAAAATAAAGCCTTTACATCAGTGGTTCAAGCCTTCTAGAGCCGTGATCCCTTGATAAAATTTCCAAGTTGTGGGGACCTGACAGTAACATTTTTGTAGTGTGGATTGTCAGCACAAGTAATTTACGCCCCTAACCCACGAACATTCAGCGCTCCCCGAAGCCCTTCCACTTATACAGTATTAAAACCCCTTATGGTACATTTTAGGATGTCATTTCCCTTTTTATCTCTATCCTAATTTCATGCCCCCCATCCCTCTCTTGCCATCTTTCTTGCTCTTATTCTCTCTCCCGTTTGTCCCCTCCCCCTCTTTTCCTATCCCTTCCATGTATTCTCTATTTTATTCCTTCTTACTCCTGGGGGGGAGAGTGGGATCAGTGGCAGTGCTGGTGGAGGGTGGGATCAGTGGCAGTGCTTGGGGGGGAATTTTCTGATCAGCCAAATTAGGTGGTCTTGATTAAGGTCATCTGCTGATCTGAGAACTGTAGTGGGGACTTTGAATGGAAATGCTAATCACAGGCACCGTTACTCACTGGTGTCTCGCAGCAGTCACATCTATGCCAAAATCAGGAGATAGTGTCTCCTCTAGCCCCTCCCACTTCACATTCCTCACCAGTCAGCTGACCTCTAGTCTCTGCCCCCCAGCCATGCTGTGAACTGAATGGGTGGCCACAGGTTCTAGGGACAGCCTTGCTGGGCAGCCGCGAAAATCAATGCGGGCTTCAGTTACAGCTGAGGATTCGGTGAACCCTAGCAAGTCATTCAACCCCTAGGTTGAGAACCACTGCTTTATATTTAGGCCAAGTGGCCACAGGCAAGAGGCAGCCAAGTGTATGCTGGAAGGAAAAGTAATCATGCCAATGTCCATAGCAACAAACTGTCCTTTCAATATATTCCTGAGATAAACAATTGGTCCACACCATTGACAAATTCACCCCAAACGTCAAGGGAATAGCAAGTATGGTCAATGTTTGAATATTTGTTGCATTCCAACAAGTTTAGAACACTTTAAGTATGTTCTCATAACTAGTATAAAGATGCAATTAAAGAAAAAAAAAAAAAAAATACCTTACAACTTATACGTGCTGGTTTAAAGTGATTGTAAAGTCTTTAACATGTTATACTTGCCTGCTCTGTGCAGTGGATTTGCACAGGGCAGCCTGGATCCCCTTAGGTCCCCTTTCGCTGCTCCTTGGCCCTCCCTCCTGTCGAGTGCCCTCACAGCAAGCAGCTTGCTATGGGGCAACCGAGCCAAGCTGCAGCTCCAGTCAGCCATGGAGCTGCACTTCGGCCCTGCCCCCTCCTATTGTCTGCACATTTTGGAACACACACACACACACACACACACACACACACACACATTTCAGAAAATGCATAATGTTTGAGGGTCCTAATTAATCATCTAGAAAAATAAAATATAAGAGCGCATGCGTGTGGATTTTTACATTACAAGTGTCAGAATTGGCTTGGGCAGATGGTGAAACATGCATAAAGCAAAGCGCTGACATTATGCTGTGCCCATCCCAGGATAACACCCATTGTTGTCATGGAATGCCACTCCACTGGCTGTTATGGCCCTCAGTGTGGCATACATTCCAAAGAGTGGATGTGATGTCACAGGTCAGACCCTGCCCAGTGCATTTCATCATGGAGATCTTTAGGAATGGTGTGGCCTTTGTAAGGCTACTCAACTTCCCCTCTGTGCATAGGGTCCTCCATGTGGTTAAACAAATATACCTAACAGGGTGGAACTTTAAAGGTGCTGAAAACTCCCTCTCAGAATGAATAAAAAAGAAAGAAAGTCCATACATGGTTTAACACAGTCTAGCCCCTTAAAAGCACAAATAGTTGTCAAAGCCATAAAACACCCCTGAAGGTGGAGTTTCCTTCCCACATGCAATGTCATATATGGCAAGTAATGATAGTCAATGCAAACTCCAATAAGGGTTATAGCAGTTAATGATAACTCATCTTGTCATGTTTTACCTGTAGACATGTGTAGGAACAACCATTTGTGCTTTTAAAGGGGCTAGACCCCCAGTATGTCCATTGTGGTCCACCATTTTTGTAATAAAGATTAATAATATATGTACCTTTATTTTGAGAGGGGGGAGGGGTCTTCAGCACCCTCATAGTCACACCCTGTTTAGTATATTTGTCTTTCAGCCATACTAATAGAGAGAGAGAATATATATATATATATATATATATATATATATATATATATATATCTTGTTGTCCCTGAGTAATATTTATTCTAGTAGGGTAGTATCCAGTCCACAGGCAAGCACTGCACCTTGGGGGGTTCTCCATAATCCTTACCAGGAACATCTGAGAATGCTACCACTCTGCTCCAGAAGTAAAAATGGCATCCACACATGTACTGTCGCTTCTAAAAATAGCATTCACGTGTGTGCAGTGGAACCCAGATTGCACTGCATGTTGAAAGGAGATGCAAGATGCCAGACAGAGGGGAACAAAGTCCCCAACTACCCACCATTTGTGCTAATTGTGTCTGTTTAGAGGGCGGGCTTCTGCTTACCACACCCTAGAAATTTGTCCCACTGGACCCTGAGATCATCACCCCATCCACTTTGCTCAAGCCTATAGCCACAATTGAGGGGATGCAAGGACTAGGCTCCCCAGCAGGTGGAACATTGCAATGTACCTAGGAGGCACCCTGTGCATTGGATCAAGTTTAATCACAACTTACAGGCCAGCCGTGTTCCTATATGGACCTGGTGTCCACGTAACATCTGTAGTTTGAAAACAGCAAGCATTGATCCAGAGAACAGCATCTGCCACAGTGGATTGGTGCAGTTTGCAATAGTCTTGATACAAGACAGACCCAAGCCTATCCTCTCTCCTACAGAGATGCATCCATCACCTGAGGACACTAGCAAAAAAGGGTTACATGGTGTGGAAGGAGTTATATGAGGGAGAGTTCAAAGCTTTGTGACTGCCAGTGTCCTGTACAAAAAATAAAAAAGTGATAGCAACACTCATGCCTGGGTAAATCTATAGCTTACACGTTTCTTCTGTTTTACTTTGCAGCTTTAGCAGAAGAACCTCACTACCTCCAATGTGCCCACTCAGACTAGTAACATAACACCACTGCCAATACACAAGTAAATTTTAGAATGACTAATGTCTAGAGCAGGGTTCTCAAACTTGCGGCCCTCCAGCTGTTGCGAAACTACAAGTCCCATGAGGCATTGCAAGGCTGACAGTTACAAGCATGACTCCCACAGGCAGAGGCATGATGGGACTTGTAGTTTCGCAACAGCTGGAGGGCCACTAGTTTGAGACCCCTGGTCTAGAGCATATAGTGTACAATCGTATACCAACAAAGGCTACACACTCACCTGATATAAGACTCCCTTTTGCCACATACAACACAAAGATTCTCCTTCACCGTCAGATAATAGTCCACATTAGATTCTGGACGACCAGAAGGCTCAAAACGCAGCCTCACTACAAATGGGTCACTGCTTATCAAATCTAGAAGGAAATATGTGGAGTTATGAGATCAAAATGATATACCAGGACAGTAGGCCTCCACTGTCAACCTCCTAAAAGCCAGTTACCTGGCTGTCAAACCAATTCATGTGTCAGTATTTGGATTCACTATCATAAATTTTTTAGCATAAGGCCGTAATGGTAGTCTACATAAAATCACTCACCAAGTTTACTTTGGTAAGAAAGGGTTCAAAAAGCCAGCACTTACCACCAATGCCTTTATCCAGATACCACTGGGCTTTTTTCCTGTCACAGGTACAGAGAGGCTGTCCATCTGGAGCATGCAGAAAACAGTTGTCATACAATGGGGATTTCCTGTAAGCAATAAGTCACTATGAATGCAAGATCTTGAATAGCTTTAAACAGATTATCCAATAGCTATGACATTTGTGTGTTCAAGGGGATGGGGTTGGAGAGAAAAAAAATATAAAATTAAAAGCCATAGTGGTATAGTTAGCCCTTTAAAGTGGGTACCTAGTTTTGAGTAGGACTTCCCACTTCCTTTTCTCGGCTGCCTAGGCAACTCATCCTTTTCCTGCAATTCAGCTTTACCCTCAGCATAACCAGTAACTTACCGAGGAAGTGCACTCAGTATGCTCACTTTGGTTTAAGAAGCTGTACTATGAGCTCTAGGGGCCATCTTTGGCTTTATTATTTTAGTAGCTGACCAACACGTATATGGCAACAGCCAGACTGTCATGGCAGGCAGCCATTACGTTTTAGGAGGAGAGGTCAGCAGTTGTAGCCTGCACATCTCTTGGTGCATGTAACAAAAGGAATCTACAAAAACCAGGACAAGGCGTCTACCAGAATCCAAAAATCCCCTACCCACCTCCAGTGTCTTCCTAATTTTTTTTTTTGTTTTGTTAAGCCATCCTGTACCCACTTTAAAAAGAATCTGAATTATACAGCATGAAGTACCTCACTGAGTATCCCACTCCCAGAGGCTTTTTCTTATTTCTGCGAGGATCTCGGCCTGGGGAATTCTGACTAGATTGTTCAAACAAGACTTCTTTCTTCTGCCTGGTTCCTCCATTAACATCTCCATTTGCAACACCTTTCCCTTTAAATGGAACATCAATGAGACCTTGACATTTACTCAGCAAGGAAGCCCAGGCAGGGGATGAGCTGAGCGAAAAAAAGCCAAGCAGCTGCAGGAAGAGAGCAACTGACACCTGGGCATCTCTGGCAGCATAAAAAACCTAGAAGAAACAAAATCAGGACATTTAAACTTGCAAAAAGTCCCCTTTGGTGGGAACCAGTTTAAAGCGATATGAAAAAAAGGTAAACTTTTACCTAAAATGTTTTATACCTGCCTGTTCTGGTTTTGCATACAGCAGTCCCGATCCTTATCTCAGGGAGCAACACCACTGCTCTTGTGCACAGCCCCAAACCAAGATTGGCTCAAGTATTGAGGGGGGGGGGGGGGATTAATTCATGCAGTTTGCCACAAATCTCACATTGTGTCAGCCTTGCCTAGGTCCCTTTTAAAGTACTGCACCACCCCCTTATTTTAAGAGCCGAGGGGTGCAAGTGTTGGTTTTCCTGTCATACACTGACAAAGATGCTCCTCCACAGTAATGTACAGTGAGTGAGCATAGTCTCCCTTCAGACAGGAAAAGTATTACTGCTACATTCAACGGGTAGGTTAGGTAGTCGCCACATGAAAGCACTGGTAAACTGCAACATTCTATTTGTTTTCTTGGTTTACGACTCTTGTGAAGCATACTAAGCAGTTTGTAGAGCTATGCATTTCAAAAGGATATTTAGGGAAACCCGAATTCACGTTAAATACTAAATTTGGGTTAACATCGTTTTCACAGTATACATGACACTTGGCATATTGCGATTCAATTAAATAATCTTTAGCCATCAGACTAGACCTCTGTATGAAAATTATTTTTATTGATCTACTTTAACACCTGCTGTGAGAAAATGATCCCAAGGTTAATGTAATGCATTTCATTCTAGAATTGTAGCCTATCCAATTCATGTTGCTTAAAGTATAACTTTATTCTGAGTAGAGTGGAAAAGGATTAGCACACCCATCAGTTTTTATTGCAGTTTGTGCCCTCCGTTAAAAAAGGAGATTCCCCCTCTCCATTACGCCCGTTTATCATTGAAAGAAAAAATTAAAAAACACCCCCACGCATTTTGGGTTGTACCCAGAAAAGTAAGAGGGGGAATCTTCCAACAGAGACTAAGGGACAGGAGCTGAAATCTTCACAATCAGAAGAAAAAAAAATAAAAAAAAAAAAAAGGGCATTCTAACCCTCCTTTGCTCTATCCAAAAAAATTATTTGATTAAAGTTCTACTTTATGTATTCAAGTACCGTACTGTCTAGACCACATGTCCTTTAATGAGCACAGAGATTTCAGGCAATTTGCACAATTCAAAATAAGTTCTTGAACCCTTCATATGACGCACCTGATCCTGTGTGAATTCTTCTGCATCCCAGTTACTGCATCGAAGCTGAAAAGACTTGTCCAAAGGGTAGCATAAAATGGTCTCAGACAGAGATTTAAGGCTTAGGCTGTTCTGGAAAATGTCTCTCCTGCACAGGGGAAAAAAAATAAAAATAAATGTCACCTGACCTTCAGCCAAATGAAAGCATCTGCATTTAAAAAAAGAAAAAAAGTTATGTAGCAAATTTTGTTTTGTCAATCCAGTTCCAAGCATTCTGCAACCTTGCCAGCATGACAACCCATTCATTATGGCTGCAAAATTTAACTAAATCCAAGAAGATTTACTTACTGCAAGTTAGCAGTCCTTAGGCTAGCCACACATTCTAGAAACAGCATAGATTGACGAATGTGCACTGCCAGCTGTTGTATTCATGCAGCAGCATCTGCAGCCGTTTACAATACATGAACAGTGACTACATCTGAAAGGATGCAGGCACTGTTTGGCTGACAATTTTCAACCTGAATCAGCTGCAGGGAAAACTGGTGGGAGTCCACCAGTCAGACAAAAAAACAAAAAAAGTCAGCAGTGGCAGTATTTGTAGCTGCTGACTTAAGTTCACACCCAGAAATTTGGCATATCTTAGAGCCCCACAGTATTTCAAAGCATCTTTTTTCAGCTCTGAAAAGTAAGGATGGAGATTTGGGGGCTCTGACCCATGAAAACCAAATTACGGTCCACAGGTGAGAATTGCCTCTAAACCACAACATAACACTGTGCAGATGGGAGAAAAGGGTCAACCCTAAGCCATGACACTGGAGCACAAACAAAAACCCAGAGACTGCATGTCACACAGACAGGCTCCAGAACAGAGCCGAGAGAATAAATGCGAGATAAGGACTAACACGAGGAATCTCCAACTACCCGGACAGTGATGTGATGTGATGTGATAATTAGTGCCCAACAGAGCTGCTGCCCTGATGAAACCACTGCAAGAGTGGATTGCTAAAAAAAAAAACAAAAAAAACACTATTCTCCTGCATAATAAGAGTCAAGCCTTCCCCTACTACATGTAGCCCTGCACCTTTTTCAGGAAGCAGATTTATTGCCGTATGTTACTATACATTTAGTAAATAAACCTGAAATTAGCAATTAAGCATTGGTGACTTGCAAATATAAAAACAAAAAAAAAAAAACCTTACAACATGAAACCCTTACCTCTGTCTCATTGCCAAGTAGCGGATATCAACTATTCCTTTAACGGACAGGCCATAATCATTCATCAGTTTGGCTGCATCTTCCCTACAACCTACGCCAACCTTCAGCACATCGCCATCTGCCAGAAGTGTGAGGAGAGTCTTTGGAATGGTGCTGCCAGCACTGACCAATCGGGGCATTCGAACCAGGACACAAAAGCCACTGTGGGAAGCCATCTGTAGAAGGGAGATCGGATTTGTTCTCCCATCTACAGACACCTGCACAAAAAAATAAAATAAAAAAAAGGTGTACAAGCTCTATAGAAATATTTCAATAAACACTGGCCATAGTCAATCTCAAGCTACTAGATTGATTAATACACCACACAGTTCCAAAATATCCTACTAAAGACATGCACTGCTTAAGGCATTTATACATATCCTTTGGGAAAACACTTGGGCCAAGTCAACCCTTTTATAAAATATGAGGCATCTTCTGCACATTGCACTCACTGTAGGTTTACATCCACAAAAGATTGGCCTTACCTGTAAAACACCTTCTAGGGCAGTGTCCTTGAATCCTTATTGAAAGGGTTATGCTGTCACCTACAGGCAACGGGACACTGGAACACTCTTTCAAGCAAGCAATAAGTCACAAGGGTGAAATTGGTCTTCAGATGTACTTCAATAAATTAATTTTTCCAGGCAAGCTAAAAATCCATGTACGTCATCATACATCACAGGACAGTCTTCCTGAATCCTTACAATGGGAATGTCCCAAAGCACTAAACATGACAGAGTGCAACAAAGCAGCCTGCATAAACTGCAACCAAAAGGGGATTTTTTTTTTGCTAGTGTCCAGTCACCTGAAAGGTGGCAGCATAAAAGTCATGAGGATTCAGGATTATGTGTCCGGCGATGAACACATTTTATACCAGATTAAAAAATAAAAAAAAAAAAAAAAAGAAACCCGCACTTCATGGACCATCATTTGATGAGCAGGTACATGACTCAATAGTAATGACAGAATGGAGTTAGGTCAGAGCAGTGACTACAGAAGCTGGCTATTGCATTAGAGCGTTCTGGATTCCAGGGTGTCTGGGCACTCTGCAGAAAGGAGGCAGCAGAATGTGCCCGATATTCAACTTTAATAAGGTCTTCCAACTCTCCAATAGGTTCAGGGGCAGATCAGTAAGCAAACCATTAGTTACATACCCACTCACAGTCCATGCCAAGTACTGGGAACACATCAAGATCTTTCCTTAGCAGTGGCCAAACAGCTTTCCATTCTTCAGCTTTGGATACTATCTTGATTTCTGCCTGCAGGATCTTCTCTACTGCAGAAGAGCTTGAGACCTCTACTTCTGAAGGATTCTGAAGGTGATCTGAGATTGAGGTCTCATGGCTCAGCACAGCACAAGAGTCTTGGACATCTCTACCAACACACTGTCTTCTCCGGCGACTGACAAGTTTCCACAGAACGAGACATGCTACTGTAGTACCCACCAGGGAGGCAACGCCAAGAATTAAACCTGTGTGTCGGGGCATTCTGACAAAAGAAAAAATAAATACATTTATGAATAAAAATACCCTCAAACATTTTTCTAGAGGTTATGTACTGTACATAGAACCATTCAGCTTCATTCCCTCAAGTCAGGAGTGAAATACCCATTACAGCAGATGTTTTATGGCCTTTATAAAATCACCAAAAACATTTTTTCAGCATGACCTCCATGCAAGATTTTTTTTTTTTTTTTTTTTTTTTTTTAAAGGCCTAAAGCCTACCTTTTACACCATGTATCACCCATGTTTATACTGCATGTTGTAACATTGTTGCAATCTGACCAACCCCCTGACAGGGTGTGGGAGTTATTCTCCCATTCAGGGAGCGGTCACTCTTGAATTTGTGTCCACTGCTCAAAAGAAAAAACTACAAATCCCATCACTCTTTTCAGACACATGAATGGAAGATCATTGCTCCACCTCTTCCCTTACAAGGTTTCCTGGTACCAAGAGAAGAAAAAAAAATAAAGAAGGTGACATGGGGGGGGACCTCCAGCTAATTGACAACCTCAGCACTTTTCCTGTGTAAAAGGGAAGGGGGTGTGGTCTCTTCCCTCCAATCAGCTCTCCTCACCAAGCTCTACAGAGTGCAACTTCCTTTTTCTGACAAGCTTATATTTTCAAAAGTATTGGAACACACACACACACACACACACACACACACTATTATAGCTGCAAAGAGTGGGCCAACTCAATATTGAACCCTACGAACTAAGGCTGGGATGCCATTAAAATGTGTGTGTGTATATATAAAGGCAGACGTCCCAATATGTTTGGCAACACACACACTTCCATTTTAAACTGAATTTTTTTTCCAACGTGATGGTTTACAATCACTTTAATAGACAATGGTGTGTTAGGCCTCATTCACACAGGGTCCTATTAAATCATAGGCCTGTGGCAGGCTGGGGGTTTAGTCACACAGGGGTGTACAGGTGTTCTGTGCAGACATCCCTGCTCTTGTCTATGGACACATCTGCTGCACAGACACAGCCACTGTCTCCCAATATAACTCCAGTGTGGGCGATATCCCTGAACACACACCACCTGCAATCCTGGGACACCCCATGGGGGTCAGTACAGCTGCTGCACCCCCAATAGACTGCTGGCATGGAACACCTGTACATGTGGGTGAGGGAGAAGCCAGCCCTCCACACACATATGCTGTAGTACACACTGTGTGAACAAGGCCCCATAGGTGACCCATGTATGACCAGACTGGCCTTATAGGGCCCCACGTGACCCCAGGAGAAGGTAGGAAGAATGGTTAGAGAGGAAACAAGCAGGGAGCACACTGCACAGGACTCACCATACCTAACAACGTGCGGGAACGAAGAGAAGGATACTGAAGAGAAGGACAACAAAGAGACACCGCCCGCCCGGAACTTCCCTCCACAGAGATCACCGGACTCACACCGCCGTAGAAAAATACACCTTCCCACCGTTTGTTTAAATCCCCTATGTCCCCCGAGGCCGCCACCCCCCTCATCCGGCGAGAAACCCCTCCCGCTTCTGCGTCATCACGCACAGCTTGCTGCGCTCCACCATGGAACGCAAACACTGGGCGTCTGGAGTGCGCGCGCGCGCACGCACGCACGCCTCGGGGGACATAAACGTAAATTCTCTATAGTCGTTTGTGTCCGGTGACCTGAGGGGAACACAAGCCGCACTGCCCAGTGCCCACCACTTAGCCGCTTTTTCCACACGGAAGTCACCACGCTCTAGCTTTTCTGCTGGACATTTTGGGTTTAACCCTGACGTGTCCGGACTTGCAGGCACCTCCCCCAGCTATGTGTAGAAGAGAGTAATTGGGGGGTCTGCCATACACGTTAAGGTTAGAGTGGGAGTAAACTCCCATGCACAATTTGTACCTATAATATAGGTACTGTAAATATCTCTTAAAAATGCGCTGTTTAGAAGATATTTACTGTACATGGTGCTTGTTACATCACCCGGGCCGCCCCTTCAGAGCCCTGCACTGTAAACTGTGGCTCCCGCGTGCATGTGCGGGAGTGCCGTCATCGCGGCTCCGGCCACTCACAGCCGGAGTCCGCAAAACTGGAAGGAAGGAATACGGGTGAAAATGGAATCTTTGTCAGTGGTGACAGCGTGCTGCTGGAGGGCTTTGTTCTAAGGTAAGTTTCACATAGTGTGCTAGTATGTGATGCATACTAGCACATTATGGCTTCACCTTGCAGGTTCCAGAAAAAATAAATAAAACAGCAGTATACTACCGCTTTAATCTGTAAGCGTTGATGTCCAATAGCAGGGGGAGCGCGAGCTTGCGTACCTCCCAACTGTAGAACCTGAGCAGGAGGCCCCATCCATACCTGCAGGATGCGTAACTTTTTTTTCTTTAGCGTGACAGCATAGAGAGATCATGGCTACATGCAACAAGCACACCAAAATAGCTCAAAAAACGTTTGGGGTTTTTGTGGCACTGACCCAAGCATATTTTGCACTCAGCGTTCTGTTTTTTACATGGCAAACGCACAACAAAATGCAGGACTGATACCCACATTTGGGGTGCCATTAGGAAATAATGGCACCTGAAGTGTGTTCTGTGTTTTGCCACGTTTTCAGCAAGTTTCTTACCATATTTTTAGTAGCTAGTTGTGAATGCAGCCTAAGGGATGCTTCAGGGAGACAGTAGCCTACAGAGCGTGTAGCACGCCACAGCAAAAAGTGGGTGTGGTTAAATGACGATGATCTGGAGGGAACAATCTTCAGTACTAGGGGCGTTGCTTTAATTGTAGAAATACTAAGGCACATTCAGGCATCTCGTCAAGATTTAACATTTTGCTTGCCCTTGAAGACAAACTATGGTACCTAAAAATCTCCATAGGTGACACATTAAAAGTCTTTACAGGTTTGAGCTCTGATGTCCGCGGCGAGCCTCATGTGGTGCAATCACCATTTACATATGCATACTTCTCCACTGTAGGTGGCACTCACCCGCAGTAACCTTGCAGCTGGCGAGGAAGCCAAGAGGAACAGAAAAAAGTTTTTTTTTTAATCTGAATTATATGTGATGGATCAGAACACAATAGTCTAAGTTGGTGAAGTATAATTAGAAAAATATATACATAAAACTATTTTTCAGAAATAAAAAAATGATAATTGGCATGTGCGTATGTATTCACCCCCTAGGTTATAAAAAATATCCAAATCTTTGATGATACCTAGGAGCACCATCAAATATATCATAACCAAATGGAAAGAACATGGCACAACAGCAAACCTGCCAAGAGATGGCCGCACACCAAAACTCACGGATCTAAGGTAACCCTGGAGGAGCTGAAGAGTTCCACAGAAGAGACTGGAGTATCTGTACATAGGACAACAATAAGCCGTACGCTCCATAGAGTTGGGCTTTATGGCAGAGTGGCCAGAAGAAAGCCATTACTTTCAGCAAAAAACAAAATGGCACATTTTGAGTTTGCGAAAAGGCATGTGGGAGACTCCCAAAATGTATGGAGGAAGGTGCTCTGGTCTGATGAGACTAAAATTGAACTTTTTGGCCATCAAAGAAAATGCTATGTCTAGCGCAAACCCAACACATCACATCACCCAAAGAACACCATCCCCACAGTGAAACATGGTGGTGGTAGCATCACGCTGTGGGGATGTTTTTCAGCAGTCGGGACTTGGAAACTGCTCAGAGTTGAGGGAAAGATGGATGGTGCTAAATACAGGGATATTCTTGAGCAAAACCTGATGTGTGATTTGAGGCTAGGACGGAGGTTTACCTTCCAGCAGGACAATGACCCCATACACACTGCTAAAGCAACACTAGAGTGGTTTAAGGGGAAACATGTAAATGTGTTGGAATGGCCTAGTCAAAGCTCAGACCTCAATCCAATAAACAATCTGTGGTCAGGTTAAAGATTGCTGTTCACAAGCACAAACCTTCCAACTTGAAGGAGCTGGAGCAGTTTTGCAAAGAGGAATGGGCAAAAATCCCAGTGGTAAGCTTATAGAGACTTATCCAAAGTGACTTGGAGCTGTGATAGCCCAAAAGGTGTCTCTACAAAGTATTAACTTTAAGGGGGTGAATAGTTATGCACATTGACTTTTTCTGTTATTTTGTCCTATTGTTTGCTTCACAATAAAAAAAATCTTCAAAGTTGTGGGCATGTTCTGTAAATTAAATGATGCAAATCCTCAAACAATCCATGTTAATTCCAGGTTGTGAGGCAACAAAACACGAAAAATGCCAAGGGGGTAAATACTTTTGCAAGGCACTGTATATGGCGGCAGTGGAGCCCGTTCCGTCGCGCTTCATCTACATGGACATCACCACCAGATGATGTCTATGTAGACGAAAGGCGTTGAACGGGCTCCACTGACGCCATATACATTACCAAATGCGCTGTTTATTCTTCTGAAATGTGAGCTTTCTTTTAACTTCATTAACTTTTATACGGAATTACGATATGTGGCCCTTTTTGTTCTCCTCTCTTTAACTATACACGTGAACATATGGGAGAACCTAGCCACTTTCCCTTATGAAAATACCTTCCGTGGAGAATATTACCCTAAGGACCGCTTGAGGACTTGGCTCATTCGTCAAAGGTCTCCAGATCTGATGTTTCCAACTTTGGTGTTTGCCAATACAAGCTTGTTTGACTCATAGGACGTATGTCCTTTTGAGTTCAAACCATCTGGTAAGCCTTCATCCTATAGGTGGCGGATTACTCTCCTTCACATATTATTTTACCATCTATCCATTATTTTGATGTCTAAATGATATTATGAACACTTGGCGTATGCCCCTTTAAGGGTATTTTGGTCTCACCACGCACTTGGTTTTTCATTTTACTCATGGACTTTATGTTCAAAATTTTTTTTTTCATTTTCTTCTATGCAAAATCACTGTGTATTCATTCAATTAGAGTTCCACGTTGTTTGTATTGATCATTGTGAGACCTATCCAATGATCTTCGTTCATTCGAAGTTTTAGCGCTGCACTTATCAGTGTTATTGCAATTGTCTGTTTGCCATGTTAGCTGCTGTGTTTTATTTAAGGGCATAGCACAGTATTATATATTTTTTTTTAGTGGTTGTAAATCTTACATATACCCAGTGAATCGACAAGGCTCAGGTGATACATAGAGATGAAACAAATCCTCCTACAAAAGAAAGCTCTACCTGTTTATTGTGTGTAAGGAGAAAAAAATGTCATATGGGTCCCCCCCCCCCCCCCCACACCCCTAACGAAAGATGCCAAATGTGGCAGCAGAGGGGGGAGGAAGCAAAACAAGTGGAGCTTCACCTTTTGGGTGGAGCTCCGCTTTAAGAAAGGACAAGTTCAGCTAATCTTTCCTCAGAGCTGGGCTCCTCCATGCCTCTGATTAGTTTAACTGCCCTCCTCTGCACTTGCGTTTCTTTGGAACCCCCACTTACATAATAGGATAACCAATTCCATAAAGAATCGTTCTTTTAAAGTTTGGAACAGTGTTAAAGCAAAACTTAACCCCTCGATTTAACAGTTTCAAAAAAGTAGTTACATTCCCGACACATGCTGGGAATGTAACTATCACATTGGCTGTGCTCTCTACCAAACTGTCAAACTATCAAATGACTGGTGTCATAACTGATCACATGTGCAGCACCATAGCAGTTGAAGATCAAACAGAGGCCAAGATGACAGATTCCTTGGCTGAAAATTATAGTAGGGTTTAGTTCCACTAACTATTCCAGCAAATTAACTTCTTCCCATTGACGTGGTGCATATATGCGGCCTCTCGGCGGGTGGGTGGCGAGGGGCCACATATCACATATATGCAGCCTTATGTAAACACTTTTCTGTGCTGAGAGTTCACATCCTGTCCACCCTCAGCACAGTTACCAGCGGGGACCGGAAAGCTCCTGATGCATACATGCTTGCCGATCATGTGACAGCCAATCACAACGGTCACATGACCCAAATGCCTGCCTCCTGGCATTTAGAAGCTCTTAAAGGGGAAAGAGGCGGTGCCGGGAAGGGGTTAATGTCAAACCTCTGCTAACCGCAACCCAATGTTTTCTCCAGATTATACAGAAATGACTTGATTTCAAGTGGCACTAAACCCAGTAAATAAAAAAAAAAAAATATTCCCTAACATTACTGTCAGCTATCTGTGCCCTTTCTATGCACAGCTTTGGTTAGCTTATTTGTAAAATCCCTCTGCACAACTGAAACTTATTTTCTGAGGGAGGCTACAATCACTCTCCATACACCCACAGTATGTGGGACATGTAGCCCCCTCCTCTGTCCACTCCTAACATGGACTACAGCAATACCAAGCTGATGTACCCAGTGCCAACAGGCAGAATGGAGAAAGCTCCCATTGGTGAACTTTCTACCCACAGAAGTCAATGTGACAGAGGAAACAGGAACACAGTGGTGTCGTTCCTGCTGCGTGGGCCCCCTGCTTTACAAAGACTAGACACAGACCTTCACTTAGGTTGGGTTCACACCGGTGCAAATTGGATGCCGCTTTCCCTGCATCCAATTAGCATAGCAGGAGAATGTGACCGCCTCTCTATGGAGCCGGTTCACATGTCTCCGGGGCGGCCGCGGAGCACACTGCACAGAAACGCTGTGCGTCTTTGCCTCAGTTTCAGGCAAAGATTCTGCCCTGATTCATCCCTGAAACGGAGAACATGGACGGACAGCGTTGCTGTGCGATCCGTGGCCGGTTTAAGTGTGAACCGAGCCTTATAGGAAGGAAAGGGGGGGAGGGTGGAGCAATGATCATCCATTCAGGTGTCTGAAGAGAGTGATGGGATTTGTAGTTTCTTTTGAGCAGTGGATGTGACTTCAAGTTATGTGCACTGCTCGCACACATTAAAGTGAAGTGAATAGGTAGTAATGGCAACACAGGTGAGATTTATAACTGATAAATGCAGTAAGATGGCATTCTTGTACATCCCCAATTCCTAAAAAGTTGGGACACTGTGTAAAAGCTACATGAAAAAAGAATGCAATGACTTGCAAATCTCATAAACCCATATTTTTTTTCACAATAGAAAACATCATAAACTTGAATTGTGAAATAAAAATAGAAAACCTCAAATGTTTAAACTGAGAAAATTTACCATTTTCACCACTTAATGACCAAGCCTCTTTCTGAGATTTGGTGTTTACAAGTTAAAAACGTTTTTTTTTTTGCTAAAAAATTACTTAGAACCCCCATACATTATGTATATTTTTTTGTAACACCCTAGAGAATAAAATGGCGGTCGTTGCAATACTTTCTGTCACACCGTATTTGCGCAGCAGTCTTACAAGCACACTTTTTTTGGGGGAAAAAATACACTTTTTTTAGTTAAAAAATAAGTAAAGGTAGCCCAATTTTTTTTTTTAAATTGTGAAAGATAATGTTATGCCGAGTAAATTGATACCCAACATGTCATGCTTCAAAATTGCACCCGCTCGTGGAATGGTGACAAAATTTTACCCTTAAAAATCTCCATAGCCGACATTTAAAAAATTCTACCAGTTTCATGTTTAGACTTACAGAGGTCTAGAATTATTGCTTTTGCTCTACCGATCGTGGCGATACCTCACATGTGTGGTTTGAACACCATTGTCATATGCAGGAGCTTCTCACGTATGCATTCGCTTCTTTATGCAAGCTCGGCAGGACGGGCGCATTTAAAAAGCCAGGGACAGGACACGATCGCCTCTGCCCTTGCCAACGGCTCTGGTAAGCGGCGGAGAGCACCGAAGTGTGGCAGAAGGGGCCCTCTCCCGCCGACGATAAAAGTTATCTTGTGGCGAATCCGCCGCAGAGACCACTTTTATCTTGAAGCAGACCTACCCTACCCCAGTTGCTGAACCGTAAAAATAAATTTTGTCCCTGCCATCCACATGTTCAGCGTCTAAATGCTAGCTTGGCCAAATTGCTAGAACTGCAACTGCTGCCTTTCAGCTAGTAGACTCTGCCCCCTTTCATGAATTTGTGGAATGTGCTGTACCTCAGTGGCAGGTTTCAAAATGCCATTTCTTTTCACGGAAGGCCATTCCGGCTTTCTACCGGCATGTGGAAGGCAATGTTTTGGCCTTGTTGGACAGGGTCAGCAGTAAGGTGCGTATTACCACTGACTCATGGTCCACCAGGCATGGGCAGGGATGTTACCTTTCCTTCACGGCGCACTGGGTAACTGCTGGCAGCTGGGAAGGATGCAGGACAGGGTTCAGTATTGTTGAAGCTTTTTCCGCCACCACGCCTTTAAAATGCTAATGGTGATTCTACCACAGCTCTCTCCACCCCTCCTCTTCTTCCTTTATGGCCTCTTATGCAGATTTGTCTTCTGAACCAGCGGTGCTCTGTAAGTGTTCAAGGGGCTTTGCAAGCAATCAGGCAAAAAGATGCCATGCGTTGCTTGAGTTGGTCTGCTTAGGGGACAGGAGCCACCCTGGGGCAGAGATTCTGTCAGCTCTGCAGGGGCAGGCTCAGAGGTGGTTGATGCCACGTCAGCTTCAGCCAGGAATGGTTGTATGCGACAATGGCACCAAAATTCTCTCCTCCCTCCGACAGGGACACTTGACCCATGTTCCATGTTTGGCACACGTCCTGAATTTGGTACAGCGGTTCTTGAGCAGGTACCCAGGCTTACAGGATCTCCTGAGGCAGGCCAGAAAAGTCTGTGGTCATTTCCGCCAGTCATACAATGCCAGTGCTTGGCTGGCTAACATTCGAAGGGAATGCAACCTGCCCACCAACCGCCTCATTTGTGACATGCCCACCAGGTGGAACTCATTGTTGGCAATGCTGCAGCGGCTGCACACGCAGCAGAGGGCCATCAATGAGTACCTGTGTGAGTATGGCACCAGGACAGGGTCAGGGGAGCTTGGCTTCTTTTCGACACACCAGTGGCTACTGATCAAGGATGTATGCACTGTCCTGTCACCATTTGAGGAGGCCACGAGGATGGTGAGCAACAACAATGCATGCATCAGTGACACTGTCCCTCTTGTCTTCCTGTTGGAGCACACGCTTTGTGGAATAATGGACAGGGCCCTTGAGGCAGAACAGCGGGAGGAATAAGAAGACTTACTAACCTCTCAAGACCCCCTTTATCCAGATAGTATTCCTGCCGGCCCGCCAAATACATAGGAAGTGGAGGAGGAGGATTGTGTCAGCATGGACGTGGAGGATAACACTCAGCAGGAGTCTTCAAGGGATTGTTTTCAGTCCCCAGAAACCCAAGGAGTTGTACGTGGCTGGGAGGAGGTTGTTACGGATCATGTAATCCTTAGTGACCCAGAGGACTCAGAATCGAATGCCTCTGCAAACTTACTCTGCATGGCCTCCTTGATTCTGCAGGGCCTGCGAAAGGACCCTAGGATTTGTGGTATCAAGGAGAGGGATCATTACTGGCTGGCAACCCTTCTTGATCCACGTTACAAGGGTAAGGTTACAGAACTCATCCTGCCTTCGCAGAGGATGAAACATCTTCAGGAATACTTGAAGAAAGGTTTGTGCAATGCATTTCCAGACCATGGGAGGTTACAATTTCCTAGTGCTGGAAAACGTGTTGCTGAGGCTTCATTCAGTCAGAGGAAGAGCGGTGGAGAAGGTGGCCGGCTGACCGACGCCTTTTAGACAATTTTTCAGTCCTCAGCGCTAAGGTCTGATTGGTTCAAGCAACCATCGCCAGCGTCTGCATTACATGGTGCAGGTATTTCTAAAGCAAGAGCAGACTTGGAGACCTTTCCAACAAAGAATCCACTGGGTTACTGGGTCTTGAGGATGGACCACTTTCATAAAAATGAATCGGTCTTGGATCAGCAGCTATCAAGCACCTGCTGATGTAACTGATTGAATTTTCAATGGATGTGGGATCCCGTGAAGACTGCCTATGCTGAGTGACTATCCTATTTCTCCTCAATCTTCATGATGCTAGCTTCCAAAAATATTTTTGGTTTAGGGCATCACCACCACCACCACCGCCGCCTAAGGCCCAATTTTTCAGCCCCTGTTTAACATGTAATTACTATTCTTGATATAAAAATTCACAGCAGGGACCGTTCCTGCACCCAATAAGATTAACTGTGAGGGCTAACTCTTTTGGTACCACCAACACCTAAGGCCCAATTTTCTGCAGAGTATATAGGGCAGGCCGTATAGTGTGTGTGTGTGTGTGTGTATATATGTATGTGTATATCTATATTGCCCGGACCCAACAATACATTACAGCCACAAGCAGTTTTAACCACTTCAGCCCCGGACCAATGGCAGCCAAAGGACCAGGCCCCTTTTTGCGATTCGGCACTGCATCGCTTTAACTGACAATTGCGCGATCGTGCGACGTGGCTCCCAAACAAAATTGGCGTCCTTTTTTTCCCACAAATAGAGCTTTCTTTTGGTGGTATTTGATCGCCACTGCGGTTTTTATTTTTTGCGCTATAAACAAAATGAGAGCGACAATTTTGAAAAAAATTCAATATTTTTTGCTTTTTGCTATAATAAAATATCCCAAAAAATATATAAAAAAACATTTTTTTTTTACAGTTTAGGCCGATACGTATTCTTCTACATATTTTTGGTAAAAAAGTTGCAATTAGATATTATTGATTGGTTATAGCGTTTACAAAATAGGGGATAGTTTTATAGCATTTTTATTAATATTTTTTTTTTTTTTTACTAGTAATGGCGGCGATCAGCGATTTTTATTGTGACTGTGACATTATGGCGGACACATCGGACATTTTTGACACATTTTTTGGGACCATTGTCATTTATACAGCAATCAATGCTATTTAAATGCATTGATTCCTGTATAAATGACAGTGGCAGTGAAGGAGTTAACCACTAGGGGCAGGGGAGGGGTTATGGGCTGTGACGGGTGTGTTTCTTACATTAGGGGGCGGGGCTGTCGTCTGGCGTCATTGATCGGCTTTCCCAATGACAGGGAACAGCCGATCAATGACAGGCAGAGTAGGAAGCGCGGGGAGAGGTTTGTTTACACAGACCTCTCCCCGTTCTTCAGCTCTGTGACCCGATCGCGGGACAACAGCGGCGATCGGGTCCGCTGGTCCCGCTGCCGGGGTCACGGAGCTCCCGAACGGGTCGCTGACTATGAAGATTCTTATTTGGAAAACACCTTTCTCTGTTTTTTCTTTAAGTTTAAAAACGTTTGGAATTTTACTCATTCACTCTGTATTTTACATTGTAGGAGATACGCATTGTTTCATAACTTTTGTATTCTTTTTTTTTTTTTTGGAAATATGATTTTTATTAAGTTTTCAAATTTGGGGTAGAGCCCCAAGAAATACAATAATAACTCAAAACAGTGAAGGTCGCAGCCTCCTGATTATACATTACATTGGGTTGTGTTATACAACATTGAATTTCAGGTGTTCGTATAGTTATCTCATTGTTGCCTTGGTCTAGTAGGACATCCAGATAACACCAGTGGATATCATGCATCATGAAACCTAGAGTAAACATCCTACGGAAAGCGTATGCTAGGCACGTTAGGGACTGCGGCCGAAATAGAGAGAGAGAGTAGGAAAAGTAAGATGAGAATAAGAGAGAGGGGGATGAAAGGGGGAGCAAGGTGGGGGGGGGGGTGGCGTTTCTGGTACATTAATCTGTGCTCAGAATTAAAAGTAACTCAGGTTCCGAGAAGGGCTTTGCCTTCTTCCGAGTAAATAAACAAACATGTTCCACATAGTCCAAGTCTTTTTATAAGCTTCTTGTCTGTCCTGGGCTGTCAGTATCAGATCTTCCATTTTATTTATATCTTCCACTTTCTGCAGCCACATTGCTGTGGTCAGTGGATTTTGTTGTTTCCAAAGTATGGGAATGCAAGACTTAGCTGCATTTGTCAGGTGACGTAGTAGGGGCTTTTTGTATTTTCTGGGGGATAGAGTCGATACATGTAGTAGGAAGAATGCTGGGTCATTCGGGATCTGGTACTCTGTAAATTTTTGGGATATAGTTCGGACCACTGCCTAGAATGCTACCAGCCTGGGGCAGGATCAAAATATATGTAGCATTGTTCCCCTCTCTTCCCGTCACCGCCAACAGTGTTCTGGTGTGTCTGGGAAGATCACATGTAGGCGACTGGGTGTTAAGTACCACCTCGTAAGAATTTTATAGTTTGTCTCCTGTATTTTCGTGCATAGGGAAGACTTGAGGGAGAATTGTATTATGTTTTGAATTTGGGGCGCCGTAAAGGTGTAATTTAGATCTACTTCCCATTTTGCAATTCCCCGGAGGTGTGGCTGCTGAGTTAGTGTATTTAGGAGTGAATACATTTTGGAAAGGACCCGAGGTAATGGCTCTGTCTCTGAACAGTATTCTTCGAATGTGGTCATGGGTCTGGTGTAACTTTGTGGGTTTGGGGTTGTCTGAAGAAAATGGTGTAGTTGTGCCGCATTCCAGAAGGTAAGTTGGAATGGGCCTGTTGGTTCCATAAGTTCTAAAATGGAGGGCCATCTATCTCGTATCACAAACTGAGAGGCTGTGGTACGGTTAGAGTCTCGTAGCGCCTGAAATTGTGTGGTTGCCATCCCTGGGGAAAATTTGGGATTACCTAGGATCGGGGTTAATGGTGACATTTTGGTTATCAGGGAATTTTGTAATGTCGCCTGTACGCCTTGGCGGAGGGTATTGCCTATCAAAGGGTGTGATTTTGTCTCCGATGCTAATGATTCGCTACACCACATTGCTGTTTTCAGCGGGATGGCAGCCTGATGCTGTTCTATTTGTGCCCATAACTTAAATTCTTGGTGGTGGCTCCAATCTATAATCTATATATAGAGAATGTCACGATCGAAATCCAGAGGGCACCAGTTTTCTAGTGATAGATAGCTATATTCCACCGTGGAGCCATGACTCGCGGTGTGTCCCAGCTTGAAACGTTCTGGATTTTTGAGTTGCAAACCTACCAGCCATGGGGCCTAAACGTCGATTGGGATATTAATTCCTTTTTGAATAAAGCCTGAGTTTCTCATATATATGTTACACTGAATGGTCATTGCCATGTTTTTTGACATGGTAATGGACGCATTCCGTGTTCCAATATAACCATTTCTATTTTTTATATTAAACTATTTTTATTTTATTTTTTGGTCTCTGCATCCCATATTAGTTTAAATATAAATCTAAATATGGAATAGTAAATAGATTATATGTTTTGTTCTCATATCGATTTAAATTTATATAATATTTCCTTGTTTGTATATTTAGATGGTTGTCATATGGAGGTACCTGCATGGGTCAGTTTTCCATCACGTTAGATTGAGTCAGTGGGACAATATACATTATCAACCTTTTACAATTTTATACATTAATGATAGCGATTATTGGTGAATATATATTCGTTATGTTCACCATTATTTACTATCATTATTTTTAAACATTTTGGGGATTCTCCTATAAATATAAATGTTTAATTTCTTTTTTATATATTTTCTTCTATATATATATATATATATATATATATATATATATATATATATATATATATTGATTTTTAGAATATTTGGCCTTCATCACCGATATTCTTGTTTTTAAATTTTAACATTAAAATGTATCACCCCGGTTGTACATTTGCTGTTTTAGTGTATAATAAGCGTCTATTATACACTTACTTATACACTTACTATGATTTTAAAAATATCTGTTTAGCGCCAGACCATCCACTTGGTTCCTTGTAGTTATTAACATTGCTAAAACCCCCCCCCCCCCTTATCACTTTTCAGATGTTGGACACATAAGTTGTGGGCACCATGTTTGCTGACACAAGGAAGTGCTTTCTTTATCATTGACCTTCCTCTGTTATCAAAATGAGGCTTGATACTCAAGCCTCTGGGGCCATGCTTGTAAACACCTTTAGTGTGTATACCAAAAGGAGGCTTGACACACAAGCCATAGACGCCATCTTTGCAGATACAGGAAGTGTCATTTCAGCACGACCACACAGGTGATGGCAGTCTGGTCCTAATTCAGGTACCCTCATCCTATATATACGCAGTGGACCAGCACCCCCAGATGATGCCTGTATGAGGCGAAATGCGTCGGGCCTCGGTTAGCTGTTACCACTGCGTTACCAGTAGACCATTATATGCTTTTACATGTCGTTTTAAATGTGAGTACCCATTTTTATATGCTTTGTCAAAATAAATCCCCTATGGTATTACACTATGGTCTTTATCGGTCCCACTAATTTGAGCACTACCAGTGGTATAACATCCATCATCCCTCCCTCCTGAGAGTTCTTTGGATATATTCAGTGAAGGATCTTGTCGTTTGGCACCATCCCCAAGTAGATGCTCCCACGGGTGTAGTGACACCAACTGCCTTTTGTGACTCATACAGCGTAAGCCTATCTGAGTTCACGCTATCTGGTAAGCGCATTCCCAAGAGGTGGTGGACTGCAACAGACAACTTGCACCAAGTCACCTGTTATATATTTCTTAACGCACCAATGTTGAATTTATGTCACTATTAGGTGGTGTTTTTTGCTTAGATCACTATTTGTAACACACATTGCTATATGGTTTTGTTTATATGGTGATATATATTCAAGATTTTTCTACTGTCATATTTATTGTATATGTGATCTATGCGATTATCTGATTAGTAGGTCTACCAACCCTTTCCATATATATGATCTTTTGATTCACAATCCATTGGATTTATCATATTTGTTTGTTCACTATTTTTAGTGACACACATTCATATATTAATTTTTATTTTTTGGATACTGTATCATTATTTAGTATCATCACTTTTAGACATTGATTCTTATTTTTCGTGCTCTATGAGCGCCGCACTTTTTTATATTTAAATTAGGCTCCAATCTATAACCCTGCCCAAGTGTATTGCCTGGTAGTACCTTTTTATATCCGGTAGCACTAAACCTCCACAGTGTTTTGGCATTGAGAGTTGGGTGCGTGGGGTCCGTGGTTTTTTGTGTGCCCAGATAAAGCGGGTGAATAAAGCTTGCACTTGTTTAAAGTATGAGGGTGGTATTTTAATGGGTAGGGCTTGGAAGAGGTATAGAAATTTTGGCAGTATGCACATTTTCAGCAAGTTGCATCTTCCAAACCAAGAGTGGGTCCTCTTGTGCCATGAGTCTAAAAGTAGCTTTACTTTTGTTATTAGAGGGGGGAAATTCCGCTCATATATGCCGGAGAGATCGGGCGGGATGTTAGTCCCTAGATAGGTCAGGGATGAGGACGTCCACTTAAACTGGAAATTTGATCTTACGATAGGGATCATACGCGGTGGTATTGATATTCCCATTGCTTCTGACTTAGAGAAGTTAATCTTTAAGTTAGATAATTTCCCATATATTTCAAATTCCCTAAGCGGGTTTGGCAGGGACACTCCCGGTTTGGTAAGCGAAAAGAGCAAGTCATCGGCATATGCTGAAATCTTGTGCTGCGACTGCCCGACAGTCACTCCTTGTATATCGGGGTTCCGTCTGCTTGTGGCCAGGAAGGATTCTAACGAAAGGGCAAACGAGAGGGGATAAAGGACATCCCTGTCTTGTCCCATTCGATATTGGGAAGGGCTCCGACAGTACCCCATTTGCTTTCACCTGTGCTGTCGGGTTGGCATATATTCCGATTATCCTATTTAACATCACTTCTCCTAGACCTACGTGTCTGTGAACTGCAAACATAAACGACCAATTCACCCGATTTGAAGGCCTTTTTGGTGTCGGTGTTCAGCAGCACACACAGGGTATTTGTGGCTCTCACAACATGTAGCAGGTTCAGCACCTTAGTGGTGCTGTCCCTTGCCTCCCTAGAAGGGATAAAGCCTACCTGGTCGAGATGAATTAAATGGTGGAGGTGTCTTGCAAGCCTGGTAGCAATGATCTTAGTATAAATGTTTAAATCTACATTTAGAAGAGATATTGGTCTATAGCTACCGCAAGATGCTGGATCTTTCCCTTCCTTATATATTACTGAGATATGGGCACTTAAGCTTTCTCTGGCAAACATTTTGCCGGTATCCTATAGCGTTAAACAACGCAAGCATGCGTGGCCCCAGTATCGCTAAGAGTTTCCTATAGTATTGCAGGGTATACCCGTCGGGGCCCGGGCCTTTCCTGGCTTCAGTGTCCCTATAGCCTGTTGAAGTTCTAATAAGGTTATCAGGGATTCTAGTTCCTCCCGGGTTTCTGGTGTAAGTGAGGGTAGTTGGAACGAAGTGATGTAGTTTGTCATTTCTGCTTGAGATAGTGAAGCTGCTGGGAGATTGTATAGTTTTGAATAAAAATCTTTGAATTCTTGTGTAATCTGTGTGGGCAAAGTTGCCCTCTGACCTCCCGCCTTGGTAATGTGGGGGATGTATGTAGAAAGTTTCTTGACTCTTTTCGCTAACAGCTTCCCGCATTTGTCCCCTGATTCGTAAGGTCATTTTTCGACATGACTGTATGGCTGCCTTGGCTCTGTAGTGTAGGATGTCGGTCATCTGTTTCCTAATAATTGTCAAGTCCGCCTCAGAGGCCTGTGTGGGGGTGTGCTTATGTCTGGATTCGATAGTGTTTAATTTTTCCAATAACTGGGTAAGTTGTTTAGTACGTTCCCGTTTAATACGAGCACCATGTTTAATGAGAATCCCTCTCATAACTGATTTGTGGGCTTCCCATAGGATCCCCGGGTCACAATCTGGTTGGTCATTTTCTTGGAAATAGTGGTTCAAAGCCAAAGTTATCTCTGTGAGCACCTCTGGGGTTTGCAGTAAGCTTTCATTGAGTCGCCAGAATTTATGTTTGGGTGAGGATGCATTGGATAGCTTATAAGTCAGGAAAATTGTTGCGTGGTCTGACCACGTCCTATTTCCTATGGATGTGTTTTCTACCGCGTGCAGTTGCGCGTGGGGGATCAAAAAATAGTCTATTCTGCTGTATACCTGGTGCATGGGCAAATGAAACGTGTAGTCAAGTTCTCCTGTGTGTTGTAGTCGCCAAATATCAATAAGTTGTGATTTATGTAACGCCTTTGCTATTCGTTTGAGCTGGTTCACTGGCATGGATGATTTGCCTGATGAGGCGTCTACTGAAGGGATCAATGGGGTATTGAAGTCTCCACCAATCAGTAATTGTCCTGCCCTAAAGTCCTGGGGTTTCTCCAAAGTATGCTCCAAGAATGTAGCTTGCAGCTCGTTGGGGGCATATATTGTTGCTAGCGTAACTTGTATGCTGCCTATGAGTCCCTTGAGGAAAATGCACCGTCCTGAGGGATCTATTAGTGAGTCCTGGCATTGCCACAGGACTTTGCTGGAAATCAATATGGAGACTCCTTTTGATTTAGCTATTGGGTTAACAGAATGGTATGTCACAGGGTAATGTCTATTGCGTAAATACGGTAGTCTATTGTGCTTAAAGTGTGTCTCTCGGATAAGAGCCACTTCCGTGTGGGATCTTTTCAGGTCATCTAGCAGTATGCGTCTTTTTTCAGGCGTGTTAAGGCCTTTCGCATTAAGCGATTGTATTTTGAGATGGTGTAATGCCATGGTTGGGTAGGAGGGGTAGGAAGGGAGAGGAGGACTGGGGGAGGGATAGAGAAGGGGAAGGTGAGGGGGGGGGGAGGATGCGGGTTAAGGGTAGGGGTAATGCAAGGGGTTGGGGAAGGGGAAGTAGGAGGAGGAAGAGAAAGTAAGGAGGAAGAAAGTAAGAATAAAGAGTAAAGAAGCAAATGTAGAGGGCCAGGCCTAGTGCCCTTTGTCCTCTTAGTAACTTGCTTTTGGCCCCAAGGGATAGTGTGGGTAGAGAGAAAAAAGTGTCGGATAAGAGAAAAACAATGTATCAAAACTAGTATATATATGAAAAGTACAAAAGTTTTATTATTAAATACACAAAATAAATTTGTACACATCTACAAAAAATGAGCACATAAACAAAAAAAGCATAGTATACCAACTACCAGAGAAAATATTGATTAAAACACACTAATAATCAGATGAACGTGCATTCAACAATTGTAAACCAGTATAATACGAGGAACGAAGTAAATTTAAAAAGGAGACCACAGATAACATGTAAAAATATGTATAAAGGAAAATGAGCATCAATCATGCAGTCAATATAAAGCCAAAGTTATATTTTACATCTTGTTTATGCCTGTCTCTTAAGACCTCATCTCTAATTCTGAATCCTCGACTCCCTCCCCCTTTTCTACATCCTTGCCTTGTGAGAACGGATATTATTCCCGAGATTTTGCAGTATTGTGACTCTGGCATGCGGCCGGTAATTCGGACATGTATCAGACTACTCCGGGTTCCTCTCTTTGCCAGCTTCCCGTGGTGTCCTTTTACATAAAAAAAAAGGGGGGGGGGGGAAGAACACCCCTGGGGAGCAGGTATATTTTATAACTAATAACTGCTAACCCTGGGTCTCTTTATCGTGAGGTATCTCCCGTGGGTTAATTATAGGGTCCCCCATGCCAACATGCCTAGGAGCTCTTGTACCTGATACAGAGCTAGGTTGTCCCTCTATGGCACTTTCTTCACATTGTAACTTTGTAATCCTAGACGCCATGATCTAACGTGTGTATTTCAAGTAAATAGATTCTAGGCTCCACTGCAAAAGTGGTTGGCCTGCTCATCTAGGATCATTAAATGCTGACATATTGGAGACATTTTGTATATCAAAGTCTGGGACTATCATGACTGTAAGATGGCAGTTAGACTGCTTATCTAGGATCTAAAGGACCTCGATAAGTTTACTAGGCCGCACATATGGTGGGAATACCCCAGAGTACGCACTTTCTGGAAAAAATTATTCAATTTAATGGATAAGATAGTGGGAAAATAAAATACTTGGAAATTAAAAAAAATTTAAAATTATAATCTTGACCTAAGAGGACGAGGTCCATATGGAGTAGGAGGTTGAGGTGGCGGTGGATGTGGCGGTGTAGGTGGAAGCAGCGGTGGAGGAGGACGAGGTAGCCAACACTGGTTCAAAAATACAAAAATGGCTGGGTAAGGCTAGTGGTGAATGATGTGTCGAATTCTGTCACCCGTCGCATAGTGTCCGCCCTGTACTGCGCTTGCTCAGTACGTAGGACAAGGGGATTTTGAAACTCTCCGAAGACGATGCGCGGTGACTCCAGGTTCAAGCCACATCATCCGAGGTTGAAGCCTAGCCAAGCGAGCCCGTGAGGGGCCCTGTTACTATGTGCTACCGTATGTCCACTTGGATGGTGGGGCTTGAACCTGCACTCACTGCCCAGGCGACGTTCATCTTTGGAGATTTTGTGAATCCCCTTGTCCTCCGTACTGCGCAAGCACTGCGCCTGCACAGTAAGTGGCCGGACACTAGCCGATGGCCAGACAGTTTTTGTCAGAACACCGATATACGTGTCTATTCTGCACAAGGTACGGACAAGTCCTGTGGATCCATGCCTGGTTCATTTTAATGAATGTGAGCTTGTCCACATTGGTTCTGGACAGGTGGCTGCGCTTGTCTGTGATAACGCCCCCTGCTGTGCTAAATACACGTTCAGATAATACACTGGCTGCAGGGCAGGCCAGCACCTCCAAGGCGTAAAGGGCAAGCTCAGGCCATGTGTCCATTTGGAGACCCAGAAGTTGAAGGGGGGCAGACCCGTCATTCAGTACGTGTAGACATGTGCACACATACTGCTCCACCATGTTGGTGAAATGCTGCCTCCTGCTAAGACGTTCCATCTCAGCTGGTGGTGCTGGTTGTTGTGGCGTGCTGACAAAGCTTTTCCACATTTCGGCCATGCTAACCCTGCCTTCCGAGGTGCTGGCGGTGCCCCGGCTGCGTTGGCGACCTCTTCCTCCTCCTCTGCCTTCGCCTTGTGCTTCCACCGTACCCCCGCTTCCAAGTGGAAATGCCACCAGCAGCGCGTCTACCAGCGTCCGCTTGTACTCGCGCATCTAACGATCATGCTCCAGTGAGGTAATTAAGGACGGCACGTTGTCCTTGTAACGGGGATCCAGCAGGGTGGCCACCCAATAATCGGCACCAGTTAAAATGTGGGCAACTCGGCGGTCATTGCGGAGACACTGCAGCATGTAATCGCTCATGTGTGCCAGGCTGCCCAGAGGCAAGGAAAAGCTGTCCTCTGTGGGAGGTGTATCGTCTGTGTCCTCTGTATCCCCCCAGCCGCGCACCAGTGATGGACATGAGCTGGTCTGGGTGCCACCCTGCTGTGAACATGGTTCTTCCTCCTCCATCTGCTCCTCATCCTTCACCTCGTCATCCTCCAGAACTGTGCCCTTGCTGCCAGACAATTGTGTACCTGGCGCTTGTTGGTGCAAGAACCCACCCTCGTAGCCACTTGTAAATGACTGCCCTGAAAGCCTTGGAAATGAACCCTCTTCCTCCTCCTCATCCTGTGCCACATCCTCTTCCATCATCGCCTGAAGAGTTTTTTTCAAGGGGGCATAGAACTGGGATAGTAACGCTGAGAACGGCGTCGTCGGCACTGGCCATGTTGGTGGAGTACTCGAAACAGCGCAACAAGGCACACAGGTCTCGCATGGAGGCCCAGTTATTGGCGGTGAAGTGGTGCTGTTCCGCAGAGCGACTCACGCGTGCGTGCTGCAGCTGAAACTCCACTATCGCCTGCTGCTGCTCGCACGGTCTGGCAAGCATGTGCAAGGTGGAGTTCCACCTTGTGGGCACGTCACATATGAGACGGTGAGCGGGAAGGCCGAAGTTACGCTGCAGCGCTGACAGGCAAGCAGCAGCAGGGTGAGAACGCCGAAAGTGCGCACAGACGGCCCGCACTTTCTGCAGCAGCTCTGGCATATCGGGGTAATTCTTAAGGAACCTCTGGACCACCAAGTTCAGCACATGCGCCAGGCAAGGGATGTGCGTCAAACCGGCAAGGCCCAGAGCTGCTATGAGATTTCGCCCATTATCGCACACCACCAGGCCGGGCTTGAGGCTCACTGCCACCAACCACTCATGGGTCTGTTGTTCCATGTCCCTCCACAACTTCTGCTCGGTGTGGGTTTTTTCCCCCAAACAGGAAAGTTTTAAAACTGCCTGCTGTCGTCTAGCCCTGGCTGTGCTGAAGTTGGTGGTGAAGGTGTTACGCTGACCGGATGAGGAGGCGGTAGAGGATGAGGAGGCGGAGTAGGAGGAGTTAGCAACAGGAGGCAAACTGAAGTGCCCTGCAATCCTCGGTGGTGGAAGGACATGCGCCAAACTGCTATCCGCCTCAGGCCCAGCCGCCACTACATTTACCCAGTGTGCTGTTAGGGAGATATAACGTCCCTGACCGTGCTTACTGGTCCACGCATCTGTAGTTAGGTGGACCTTGCCACAGATGGCGTTGCGCAGTGCACACCTGATTTCGTCCCCCACTTGGTTGTGCAGGGAAGGGATAGCTCGTCTGGAAAAGTAGTGGCGGCTGGGCACGACGTACTGTGGGACAGCCAATGACATCAGCCTTTTAAAACTCTGCGTCTCCACCAGACGGAATGACAGCATTTCAAAGGCGAGGAATTTTGAAATGCTGGCATTCAGGGCCAGGGATCGCGGGTGGCTAGGGGGGTACTTCCTCTTCCGCTCCAGTGTTTGGGAAATAGAGAGCTGAACGCTTCCATGGGACATTGTGGAGATGGTTGGTGACCCAGGTGGTAGTGTTGCTGGCAGATCCTCTGTTTGCGGGTTGGCAGGTGTCACTGTCACTACAGAGGTGGATGAAGAGGCCGAGACTGCAGCAGAAGAGGAAGCAGGAGGAGCCAGAGACCTTTCTTGGTTTTTGAGGTGTCTACTCCACTGCATCTCGTGCGTTGCACTTAGATGCCTGGTCATGCAGGTTGTGCTCAGGTTGAGAACGTTTATGCCTCGCTTCAGGCTCTGATTGCACAGCGTGCAAACCACTCGTGTCTCGTCATCAGCACATTGTCTGAAGAACTGCCACGCTAGGGAACTCCTTGGACCTGGCTTTGGTGTGCTCGGTCCCTTGCTGCTTTGGGCAGTAGCAGACGTACTGTCTAGGGGACAGACGCTCCGCTTTTGCACCCTGCTCCCTCTTCTGCTGTGCTGGTGGCTCTGTGCGACCACCGCCTCTTCCTCCGAACTACACTGGTCACCTGCATGACGTTGATTCCATGTGGGGTCAAGGACCTCATCGTCCTCCACATCATCTTCCACCCAGTCTTCACCCCTGCCCTCCTTGTCGGTCTGCACAATGGCGAAAGCAGCAGCAGTTGGCACCTGTGTTTCGTCATCATCCGAGACGTGCTGCAATGGTCCTCCCATGTACTCATCATGAAACATAAGTGGTTGGGCATCGGTGCACACAATCTCTTCCACTTCTGGGGCAGGGCTAGGTGGATGGCCCTGGGAAACCCTGCTAACAGAGTCATCAAAAAGCAGAAGAGACTGCTGCATGATTTGGGGCTCAGACTGATTGGCTGATTTGCAAGGAGGTGAGGTGAAAGACTGATGGACATCGGCTGCAGGTGCCAACTCTGAACTTTCATCAGGAGACTGGGTGGGAGACAATGTGAAGGAACCGGAGGCACTGTCAGCAACACAATCTACTATCGCCTTTACTTGTCCTGGCCTCAACATTCGTACAGCCTCATTAGGCGCGCCGAAATACCGCTGCAGGCTCTGTCGCCTACTCGCACCTGAGGAAGGTGTTTCACTAGTGTGTGTAGCTGGCACAGATGGACCACGTCCTCTCCCTGCAACAGGAGCGCCACCAGCAGCACCACGACCCGGGCCACGTCCCCTTTTTGATCTCCTCATATTTTCAAAATTTATGATCTCGCCCTAAATGGGTGTTTTTGTCAATAGCAGAATACACGTACAGTGTCTAAAGCGTGCATGAACACGCAGAAAATGCTATTGGGGAAAAAAAATTTCACTACAATTTTTTTTTTGGGACAATATACAATAGAAGAAATATCGATCGATTGTATGCCACACTCCTGCACAAACCACTGAAATATTTTATTTTTTGCAATGTTTTTCCAATATCAGAATACACGGACAGTGTCTAAAGCGTGTATGAACACGGAGAAAACGCTATTGGGGAAAAAAAACACAGCAAAATTAAATTTTTTGCAATGTTTTTCCAATATCAGAATCCACGGACAGTGTCTAAAGTGTGTATGAACACGCAGAAAATGCTATTGGGACTATATATAGAGGCAGGGTCACATGCTGCACTGCCCAATCACAGCCATGCCATTAGTAGGCATGGCTGTGATGGCTTCTAAGGGCACACTAGACCTCGATAAGTTTACTAGTATTACCCAGTGTCATAAGTCAGAAGTGCTTCCTGTTCCTTTTCCAGATTTTTCCATCCCCATCCAAGTGATCAGTATACCTGGTCTTCTATAGCTGGCATAGTCTATTGTGATGACTGTAAGGCTGCAGATACTGTGTCTGCCATGTAACCTGGTATGCAGGGGTGTCTGTGAAGGCTATGTCCCTGCTATGTAACCATAGAAACCTTTCCTGCACGGGTGTACAGTAGAGCCGGGCCAGATGTCTAAGCTTGGGGATCTGAACATCGGGGTCACCCACCGGGCTGCTAGTGCCAATTAGGTACAAAAGGTCTGCACAGGGCTGGTCCCGAGTCTGAAAGCAATAGGTGTTCCGTCTCTCTTAGTCGGGTCTATAACTGTCCCATCAAGAAGGGAAAAACCGAGCCACCGTGTGCCGGAACATATGTCGGGTGGGGGAGCAAGTATTCTGAGTCAGTGTCATCGGGGGATGGAGAGGGGGGAGACGGATAGATGTGTCAGCAGGTCGGTCAGGCATAATTACCAGTGTCCTTCAGCTCTATCACGGTTCACGTATATCTTCCTGTGAAGGCGCTCTAGGTCTCCTGCGGCTCCGTTGCTGTCTGGGTGGTGGGTCTCCCTGGTACCTCAAAGTACCGTGGTCCTGGGCTCGAGGTAGGAGGGCAAGCCAGTTCGGAACCTCAATAGGATCTGCACCGAGGAATGCGAATAGACTTGGTAATGTCCACCTTTGTGGGGAGTGCTTGTAGTAGCAAGCGTAGCTCCGCATCCACCTGAGCCGATTGAGAGCCTGTTCGTGGGTTGTCCTCTGTGTCAGGGTGAAGGTCCGGAGGGGAGCCAAAGTATGGGTTAGTGAGCGGAGCTTCCATACTTAAATCTGGTGAGTGGCAGGCATCTCGGTCACCCTCTATGCTCCCACGTGCCCACGCCATCTGGGTTCCCGGCGAGTGTTGCTGGGAGAGCTGGAAAAGTCTTTCAATCTCACCCGACTGTGGAGTTTGAACCGTGGATCTAGTAGATCTATTATTCCTCTTTGTGGATCTCTTTCTCGAGGTGTACATATTGTGCTGAATTAGCAGTAATCATCAGATTGGATGAGAGACGGCCGGGAGCTCTGTAAGTTCACCTCTCTATCCCTCCATGTCCAGGCCACGCCTCCCTTGTATTCTTTTTAGTGAAATACTTCAATAAAAATTTTGAAATTAAAAGAAGAGGGGATGCTACACACATGGCTCCGTCGCAACTTTTTTGAGGCATATTGCTACCATGAATTTCAAAATTACCTTTTTTTTTTCTTAAAGTGGTACATTTTCTCAGTTTAAACATTTGATAAGTTTCTATTTATTATTGTGAATAAAATATGGGTTTATGATATTTGCAAATCATTGCATTCTGTTTTTATGTAGATTTTAAACAGTTGCCCAACTTTTCTTGAAGTGGGGTTGTAATATTTGAAAACATACTTTAGTAGAGTATGGAATTCAGACTGCATATAAAAACTGTGCATTCAGTAACACTGATGGTGTGGCAAAGGCTTCATTTAGAATCTATGATTTAGTGACCTCTCAAAGGAAATTTGCTTGTCCTCTATTGGATAATTTAGATGAAGCTCAACCAGCTGTTGCCTGTACTATGAAACAGTATTTATCGTCTTTACAAACCCTAATGACATTTCAACATATTTGCTACTGTGATCCTTTAGCTAGGGGTACAATTTCTATGAAATGCAATTCTCTGTTAAAAGGACAGTCCTCCATATGGAAAGCTGGAGAAATATCTTGGAGGCAATCTAGATCAGGATTCAATGTGTTGGCAATAGAATCTAAGCAGTGGCGTCACTATGGGGGTGCGGCCTGCACCTGGGTGACACCCGCCGGGGGGTGGCACCATCCCAAGGGCAGCGGCACCGCGGAGGGTCCTGGATCCTAGAGGCAGGGCTCTTTTCAGCCAGAACATGCCGGCGCCGCACTAGCCCTGATTGAGACTGATTGGGGCAGCACAGTGGTGCAGTGGTTAGCACTTTCACCTAGCAGTAATAGGATCGCTGGTTCAAATCCTGACCACGACACCTTCTGCCTGGAGTTTGCATGTTCTCCCTGTGCCTGCGTGGGTTTCCTCCGGGTACTCCGGTTTCCTCCCACACCCCAAAGACATGCTGGTAGGTTAATTAGATCCTGTCGATAAAAATTGGCCAAATATGTGTATGTTGTATGTTGTATGTGTATGTGTTTGTAAGCGTGTCGGGACCCCACAGGGCAAGGACCGCACTATACCACAGATGGACACCAGTGGCAAAAAGCGCCCTGAGGCGATTCAGTTCGCATAGGTAGCGCTATACAATTCATTCATTCATTCATTCATTCATTCAGACTGCTCAGTCTCACTCTCACTGCTCATGCGGCTGCCTTCTGTCACAAGCCTGCCACCCGGAGAACGACTGTCTGAGCAAGCAACTCTCTTGGCGGCTGCACACTGAATCCTCTTCCGCCCGCTTCCCAGGTGCATGAGGGGAGGGGGGTCTGTACTGATGGAGGAGGGGGTGGTTTGTCCAGAAGGGGGGTCTGTAATGATGGAGGGGGTGGTTTGTTCTGAGGGGGGTCTGTAATGATGGAGGGGTTGGTTTGTTCTGAGGGGGGTCTGTACTGATGGAGGGGGTGGTTTGTCCTGAGGGGGGTCTGTACTGATGAAGGGGGGTTGTTTGTCCAGGGGGGGTCTGTAATGATGGAGGGGATGGTTTGTCCTAAGGGGGGTCTGTACTTATAAAGGGGAGTGGTTTGTCCTGAGGGGGGTTCTGTACTTAAGGGGAGGTGTGAACTGAGGTAGGGGGTGTCTATACTAACTGAGGGGGGACTATACTTGGTGAAGGGAGGGTTTGTACTGAGGGAGGGAGGTCAGTACTGAGAGGGGAATATACTTGGAGGGGGGTCTGTACTGACGGAGGGGGGTCTATACTTAGTGGAGGGGGGTCTCTACTGAGGAAGGCCTATAATTGGTGCAGATGGGTCTCTACTTAGTGGAGGGGGGTCTGTACTGAGAGGCGACTTTAGTTGGTGGAGGGGGGGCTGACACTTGTGTACTTGTATATAGTCCCTTGGCTTTTGGCAAGATTTTTCACCGTTTTTTGATCAATTGTTTAGGGGATGCCTGATCCAGGGTACTCATTTACATATATGGTGAGAACTAGAAGGCACATGACTAGCATACAGTATATCAACTGGTTTATACACTTCTGGGGAAAGGTATTAAAAAAAAATGACAGACAGGCTCTACTAAACCTTGAACTGAATTTTACTGTTAATAAATAACTAATTTCATCTACTGACATTACTTTTCACCACAGCCAAACAGCTTTGTGCTAAAACATGGTTGTCGTCGACCCCTTCAGTCGGCTATGTGAAACAGAAAATTAATTGGTTTATCCGCAATGAGAATGGCAGCGATCCTCCGTCTCTTGGTTCAAATCAATTTGGACACCCGGGGTCAATTATTACCCTATTTCCGCAGACTCTATGGTATGTGTTTACCAGGTTATATGCCCTATATAGGAATATTTCCTTTTACTTATTATAAACCCTTTTTGCACTGTATGTCTGTGGGTTCCTTATGAAGTTAAGGGCCAAAGTTGAAGTATTTTTTCTGTCCCCATCTCTGTTAGCGTATTGTTATGAGTACTTGGCAGGCCTTAATCGGTATAGCTTTTCTCAGATTTGTACTGAGGTTACGTATATGGTGTCTACTAAGGCAAAGACCATTTGTATGACTGACAACTTTCTGAATATTGCAGACTTGCCTTCTATTTATTGGCCACATGGGGGACCCCTCTTCTTTATCTGCTATGGCCAAGCAGGGAATAGTTGCGGTTTTCATTCTAGCCCCCCCCCCCCCCTCCTTCACTTGTTGGAATGATGATTCAGCCGTAATTTGAAGTGAGCATAATTTAGACTGACCCCCCTAGGGGTGGACTAATCGCAGAGTTCAGTCTTCTGCCAAAATTTTCCACGGAACTGGCATAATCCTGCTGTCTTTCCAAACACCTTTGGATTCTGTGCTATAAGAGATCCTGATGTCACAGAGAGAGCAGAGACGATGCACACTGATCTCTTCTCTCCTGCTGCTGCATGGCTTTGTGGGTTAGGCTTTATTCACTTAAAGAAAAAGCATATACAAGAGTTTTTTAGTTATGAATCTGAAAGCAGCTGAATTGTTTTCAATTGAGCCATTCACACAGGTGCATAAACATGAGCTGCCTTTCTATAACACGGAATCCAAAAATCTGCATCCAAGAAAAATGCGTAAAAACGCATCCATATAAATTTGTATATGCGTAAATTAAGTTTAAGGAAAGGGGGAAAGAATTATCATTATGTACACTTACGTGTCTTTACGTGTTTTTACACATCTATACGCAAGTATTTTATGAATCCATTATGCAGCAGCTTTTCTCCTAGAAAAACGTGTAATAACATCAATAACATTTTTAGGTGCAGGTTGTTTTCCAGGGCTGCTGCTACCCATAGCATGTGCCTGAGATACGTGTCAGAGCAGAGGTCGTTGTCAGATCTAATTTGTATCTGTAAATGTAACTATGCAAATACACTGTGAGGGCAATGTGACCCAGTTCTGAGTAACCAGAATAATATTGTACTGGGTTGATTGATGTAATGGACTGTGTATGTGACATATGAGAATATAATCCTGCATACACCTGCAATGTCATGTCAGTCTGCAAAAGGAACTCTCTGCAAACAGATATATAATACATACCACAGCTTTACCTTTTATGCCTTGAGAAGGGTGCATGGAAAACGGAAACACTGTAAATCTAAAGGCTAGAACCTCTGGGACTGTCTTCTAGGACTCGCTGGCAGTTGCCCGCCCCAAACTGCCAGCGAGTCCTAGAGACAGGATGCATCTTTAGACTCCGCAGAGGGCTATATCTGCAGTAGGGATGGGCCCGGTGCTCGATTCGAACCCACGTTCGAATCGAGCACCGGTCGTTCGCCCGCTCGGCGAGCCCAGAACTATTTGGGCCGTTCGCATCACATTCGTGTGATGCGAGCGGCCTGCAATGCATTGCGGCCGGCGCAGTGCATTGCTGGCTGATGATTGGCCAAGCATGCACTGTGACCCCGCATGCTTGGCCAATCACAGCGCCAGAAACTAGGAGAGCAATAATTGGCTACAAGCAGGACGCCTGTAGCCAATTAAAGCTCAGGGGCTTTAGTACACGCCCCACTCTATAAAAGGCCGCCACGCTGTCGGCCCAGGGCACATGTGTTCCGGCTTTTAGGAGAGCAGTCTGCTGATTGATTTTCTTCTTTGCTAAACCATTGCTAACTCCTGACCTGAGTCATTCAAATCATTACTGACCATTGCTGCTGATTGCACAGAGTGTGATATTATCTGCTGCTGGGGATTAGTCTGGTGTGTGCGTGCTGTTAGTACAGCATTGCAGTAGCACCAATCGCAGTGCTGTTAGAACAGCATTGCACCCCAACTTCTGTCCCAACCTTCTGTCCCATCCCAGGCAGGGATTTATAGGAGCCATATTTTGTTTGTGTCAGCACACATAGGAGCTAGTGTTTCCTTTGTGAGCACACATAGGACCTATATTTTCTTGTCAGCACACATAGTACCTATAGTGTGTTTGTGTCAGCACACATAGGACCTATATTTTCTTGTCAGCACACATAGTGTGTTTGTGTCAGCACCCATAGGACTTATAGTGTTTTGTGAGCACACATAGGACCTATATTTTCTTTTCAGCACACATAGTACCTATAGTGTGTTTGTGTCAGCACCCATATGACTTATAGTGTGTTGTGAGCACACATAGGACCTATATTTTCTTGTCAGCACACATAGTACCTATAGTGTGTTTGTGTCAGGAACCATAGGACTTATAGTGTGTTGTGAGCACACATAGGACCTATATTTTATTGTCAGCACACATAGTACCTATAGTGTGTTTGTGTCAGCACCCATAGGACCTATAGTGTGTTGTGAGCACACATAGGACCTATATTTTCTTGTCAGCACACATAGTACCTATAGTGTGTTTGTGTCAGGAACCATAGGACTTATAGTGTGTTGTGAGCACACATGGGACCTATATTTTCTTGTCAGCACACATAGTACCTATAGTGTGTTTGTGTCAGCACCCATAGGACTTATAGTGTGTTGTGAGCACACATAGGTCCTATATTTTCTTGTCAGCACACATAGTACCTATAGTGTGTTTGTGTCAGCACCCATAGGACTTATAGTGTGTTGTGAGCACACATAGGACCTATATTTTCTTGTCAGCACACATAGTACCTATAGTGTGTTTGTGTCAGCACCCATAGGACCTATAGTGTGTTGTGAGCACACATAGGACCTATATTTTTTTGTCAGCACACATAGTACCTATAGTGTGTTTGTGTCAGCACCCATAGGACCTATAGTGTGTTGTGAGCACACATAGGAGCTCTATTTCTTCGTCAGCACACATAGTACCTCTAGTGTGTTTGTGTCAGCACCCATAGGACCTACAGTGTGTTGTGAGCACACATAGGAGCTCTATTTTTTATTTACAATATACACTACCCACTACAATGGCTGGAGGACCGCCAAGGAGAGGCAGACCGTCCTGAGGCAAGAACACAGGGCAAGCAGGCTCTGTTTCTAGAGACAACAGTGCTGGTCGTGGACGTGGTCGTGCATCGTCATCAGCACGTGGCCATGGGACACGCTTGTCCTTGTTTTCGGCAGCTGGACATGTTGAGCCGCATCATGCCGAAGGCTTGGTAGAATGGATGACCAAGCCCTCCTCATCCTCCTGATCCTCTCTCACCCAGGCTCAGGGTACTGGCAGAGCAGCTGCCAACGCGTACTCAATGGCATCATCAGCCACCCCTTCCCTAGACCCACCATGTCCTCCTGAGGAGTCCCCCGATCTGTTTGAGCACAGTGTTGGGTACATTCTCCAGGAGGATGCCCAACGATTTGAAGGCTCGGATGATGATACCCAGCTTGAGGAAGGCAGTAGTGTGCGCGCAGAGAGAGGGGATGCTAAAGGACAGCAATCTGGCAGTAATGTTCCACCAGCTGCAGCTTACTGCCAGGTTTGCTCTAGTGGTGACGAGGGAGGGGATGATGAGGTCACTGACTCCACGTGGGTGCCTGAAGGGAGAGAGGAGGAGGAGGATGCGGTGGCACATGTCCAACAAGGCAGGATGCCCCCTAGAGGCCAGCACACCAACTGAATCACACCGCAGAGCTCCGCCTGTGCAGGGTGCTGCCTCTGCACGTTATCACAAAAGTTCTTTGGTGTGGGCCTTTTTTGAGACGAGTGCATCAGATCGCACCACTGCTATTTGCAATATTTGTCTCAAGCGTATCTCGCGTGGCCAAAACATCAGCCGCTTGGGCACCACAAGCATGAGCAGACATATGTCGACCTGCCATGCAGCTCGTTGGCAAGCGCACATTAAAGACCCACACCAAAGAACAAAGCGGACCTCTCCTTGCTCCTCATCAGCTGGGATCTCCATCCCCACTATATCTTCAGTCCTCTCTGAAAGGTCCTCTGAGAGGACTGAAGGTGTAGAATTAGGTGTGTCACAACCAAGTACTTGCAGTACACCGACGTCCGATTGTAGCAGGCAAATTTCCCTGCCCCAGCTGCTGAACCGTCAAAAGAAGTATACTCCCAGCCATCCACATGCACAGCGGTTGAATGCTAGCTTGGCTAAATTGCTAGCACTTCAACTGCTGCCTTTTCAGTTGGTAGACTCGGCCCCCTTCCGTGAGTTTGTTCAATGTGCGGTTCCTCAGTGGCAGGTTCCCAAACGCCACTTTTTCTCATGGAAGGCGATTCCGTCTCTCTACCGGCATGTGGAAGGCAATGTCCATGCCTCGCTGGACAGGGCGGTCAGCGGTAAGGTGCATATTACCGCTGACTCATGGTCCAGCAGGCATGGACAGAGACGTTATCTGTCTTTCACGGCCCATTGGGTCACTCTATTGGCAGCTGGGAGGGATGCAGGACAAGGTGCAGTAGTGTTGGAGGTTGTTCCGCCACCACGCCTCCAAAATGCTACTACTGGTTGTGACACACCTCTCTCCTCCACCCCCTCCTCTTCTTCTTCCTCCATGGCCTCTTCAAGTGCTCTGTCCTCAGAACCAGCGGTGCTCCGTAGGCGTACAAGGAGCTACGCGAGTACGCAGGCAAAAAGATGCCATGCCGTGCTTGCGCTGGTGTGTTTGGGGGACAGGAGCCACACTGGGGCAGAGGTTCTGGCAGCTCTGCAGGGGCAGGCCGAGAGGTGGTTGACGCCATGCCAGCTTAAGCCAGGAATGGTGGTTTCTGACAATGGCACCAACCTCCTCTCCGCCCTGAGACAGGGGCAGCTCACCCATGTGCCCTGTATGGCTCACGTCCTCAACCTGGTGGTGCAGCGGTTCTTGGGCAGGTACCCAGGCTTACAGGATGTCCGGAGGCAGGCCAGGAAAGTCTGTGTGCATTTCCGCTGATCGTATAATGCCAGTGCTCGACTGGCTGAGCTGCAAAAGGAGCTGAACCTGCCCAAGAACCGCCTAATATGTGACATGCCCACCAGGTGGAACTCAACGTTGGCCATGCTGCAGCGACTGCACACGCAGCAGAGGGCCATCAATGAGTACCTTTGCGACTACGGCACCAGGACAGGGTCAGGGGAGCTTGGCTTTTTTTCCCCACGCCAGTGGAGCATGATCAGGGATGCATGCACTGTCCTCTCACCATTTGAGGAGGCCACGAGGATGGTGAGCAGTGACAGTGCATGCATCAGTGACACTGTACCTCTTGTCCACCTGTTGGAGCATACGCTGTGTGGGATAATGGACAGGGCACTTGAGGCAGAACAGAGGCAGGAAGCCTCTCAAGGCCCCCTTTATCCAGACAGTGTTCCTTCTGTCCCACCCATCACAGGAGGAGGAGGAGGATTGTGTGAGCATGGAGGTGGAGCCTGGCACTCAGCAGCAGCAGTCTTTTAGGGATGATGTACAGTCCCAACAAACCAGTGGACTTGTACGTGGCTGGGAGGAGGTGGCTGGCGATCATGTCATCCTCAGTGACCAAGAAGACTCCGGACCGAATGCCTCAGCTAACCTACGTTGCATGGCCTTCCTGATCCTGCAAAGCCTGCGGAAGGATCCTCGTATTCTTCGGATCAAGGAGAGGGACCATTACTGGCTGGCCACTCTCCTTGATCCACTGTACAAGGGTAAGGTTGCGGACCTTATCTTGCCGTCGCAGAGGGAGCAGAGGATGAGACATCTCAGGGAAGCCTTGCAGAAAAGTCTGTGCAACGCGTTCCCAGAAACTGGGAGGTTACAAACTCCTGGTCGCCAGCGTCTGATATACATGGTGCAGGAATACCTAGGGGCAAGGTCAGACTTGGACACCTTTCCCACCGAAAATCCTCTGGCTTACTGGGTCTTGAGGATGGATCACTGGCCAGAGCTTGCACAGTATGCAATTGAGCTACTGGCCTTTCCTGCATCCAGCGTTCTTTCCGAACGCACATTCAGTGCTGCTGGAGGATTTGTCACCGATCACAGGGTGCGCCTGTCCACTGACTCGGTTGATCGACTGACCTTCATAAAAATGAATCAGTCTTGGATCACCACCAGCTACCAGGCACCTGAAGCGGATATAACTGAATAATTTATAATATCCCATCCCTTCAAGACTGCCTATGCTGATGCTGAGTGACTGTCCTGTTATGTTCACTGACTATCCTCTTCCTCCTCCTCAATGATCCATTCCTTGATAGCTTGCAAGAACATTTTTGTTTCTGGGTGCCACCACACCAGTGCCTAAGGCACAATTTTTCAGCCCCTGTATAACAGGGGCGTGTAATTACAATTTTTTTTAAAAAATGCTTCGCAACAGGTGTGACTGCTGTGCTCCAAGTACAGTATCTGTGAGGGGTTGCAGTGTTGTGGCACCAGCACCGTTGCCTAAGGCACAATTTTTCAGCCCCTGTTTAACAGGGGCGTGTAATTACAATTTTTTAAGCAATGCTTCGCAACATGTCTGACTGCTGTGCTCCAAGTACAGTATCTGTGAGGGGTTGCAGTGTTGTGGCACCACCACCAGTGCCTAAGGCACAATTTTTCAGCCCCTGTTGGGGCGTGTAATTACAATTTTTAGGCAATGCTTTTCAACAGGTATCATTGCTGTGCTCCAAGTACAGTATCTGTGAGGGGTTGCAGTGTTGTGGCACCAGCACCAGTGCCTAAGGCACAATTTTTCAGCCCCTGTTGGGGCGTGTAATTACAATTTTTAGGCAATGCTTTGCAACAGGTCTCATTGCTGTGCTCAGAGTACAGTATCTGTGAGGGGTTGCAGTGTTGTGGCACCAGCACCAGTGCCTAAGGCACAATTTTTCAGCCCCTGTATAACAGGGGCGTGTAATTAAAATTTAAAAAAAAATGCTTTGCAACAGGTGTGACTGCTGTGCTCCAAGTACAGTATCTGTGAGGGGTTGCAGTGTTGTGGCACCAGCACCAGTGCCTAAGGCACAATTTTTCAGCCCCTGTTGGGGCGTGTAATTACAATTTTTAGGCAATGCTGTGCTACAGGTACAGTATCTGTGAGGGGTTGCAGTGTTGTGGCACCAGCACCAATGCCTAAGGCACAATTTTTCAGTGTAATTACAATTTTTTCAACAAGTACAGTATCTGTGAGGGTTGCAGTGTTGTGGCACCAGCACCAGTGCCTAAGGCCCAATTTTTCTGCCCTGTTCAACAGGTGCATGCAATTATAAATCTTGATCTAATAACTCACAGCAGGGCCCATTCCTGCGCCCACCAAGAGTAACTGTGAGGGCTTACAGTCTTGTGGCAACACCGTCCACCACCAACACCACCACCACCACCACCACCACCACCAATTTTTCTGCCCGGTTCAACGGGTGAATGCAATTACAAATCTTGATCTAATAACTCACAGCAGGGCCCATTCCTGCGCCCACCAAGAGTAACTGTGAGGGCTTACAGTCTTGTGGCAACACCGTCCACCACCACCACCACCACCACCACCAACGCCCAATTTTTCTGCCCTGTTCAACAGGTGCATGCAATTACAAATCTTGATCTAATAACTCACAGCAGGGCCCATTCCTGCGCCCACCAAGAGTAACTGTGAGGGCTTACAGTCTTGTGGCAACACCGTCCACCACCACCACCACCACCACCAAAGGCCCAATTTTTCTGCCCTGTTCAACAGGTGCATGGAATTACAAATCTTGATCTAATAACTCACAGCAGGGCCCATTCCTGCGCCCACCAAGAGTAACTGTGAGGGCTTACAGTCTTGTGGCAACACCGTCCACCACCACCACCACCAAAGGCCCAATTTTTCTGCCCTGTTCAACAGGTGCATGCAATTACAAATCTTGATCTAATAACTCACAACAGGGCCCATTCCTGCGCCCACCAAGAGTAACTGTGAGGGCTTACAGTCTTGTGGCAACACCGTCCACCACCACCACCACCAAAGGCCCAATTTTTCTGCCTTGTTCAACGGGTGCATGCAATTACAAATCTTGATCTAATAACTCACAGCAGGGCCCATTCCCGCGCCCACCAAGAGTAACTGTGAGGGCTTACAGTCTTGTGGCAACACCGTCCACCACCACCAAAGGCCCAATTTTTCTGCCCTGTTCAACAGGTGCATGCAATTACAAATCTTGATCTAATAACTCACAGCAGGGCCCATTCCTGTGCCCACCAAGAGTAACTGTGAGGGCTTACAGTCTTGTGGCTACACCAACATCTAATGGGGCAAATTTCTGCAGAGTATATACGGCAGGCCCCTACTTTCAAACATCCAACTTACAAACGACTCCTACTTGCAAACGGAAAGAGAAAACAGGAAGTGAGAGGAAATCTACCCCTAGGAAGGGAAATTCGATCCTGTTAGATTTAATTTGGGAAAAAGGTATCTCCTCTCTATTGATGCTTTATCACCAATCCTTGTTTCAATTAAAACCCCACTTTTCCCAAAAACATTTGTCATTGGGACGGAAAGTGAGGTGAAATGTTCTGAACTGATGTGCAAAGACAGCAAATGTTACAGGGGTGATAACCCCTCCCTATGTTCTCCAAAAATCTTAAAAATAGATTTTTTTGGGATGGAGCTACACTTCATAATGTACCTGTTCAGATTCTACTTAAGAACAAACCTACAGTCCGTGTCTTGTTTGCACCGCCTATATACTGCTGTTCAGAGTATATAGGGTTGTAGGTATAGGGTTTTATTTTGGGTGCGGGGTCCCCCTTAATATCCATACAAGACCCAAAGGGGCTGGGGGGGGGGGTAGCCATGCCATTTTCCTCAAGGATTTTCAGCCATATGGCCAGGAAAAGACATGACATTAAAGCAGCAAGTGGTTTTAAATGGCTTCTTTTTTTCCTTTACAAATGTCATTTTGTGCAGGGACAGTTCTAAACACGGGAAACACATGCCACTTCACAGGCATACTTTAGACACCCCCCAGGTACCATATTTAAAGGAAAATTTCACTTTTTTTTTCACTTTATGCATCATTAAAATGACTGCTCCCGAAAAAACGTTAGTTTTTAAAAGTTCTTTTTGCATTGATATATGTCCCCTGGGGCAGGACCCGGGTCCCCAAACCTGTTTTATGACATTAACATGCATATTGGCCGTTGTAATTAGCAATTTTGATTTCGAACGTTCGCGTCCATTGTAACGAATAGGGTTCGAAAATTCGCGCAAACTTTCGGTCCGTTCGAAGGTTCTGGTGCGAACCGAACCCGGGGGTGTTCGACTCATCCCTAATCTGCAGGTGCTTTTGACCTCGCTACTACAGAAGGTCCACTCCTTCTGGTAAGAATCCCCACTTATTGAGTTATTATCACATGGAGATCCCTATTTTTCTTGGTGGTGGTGAAAGTCTTGGAATATATCATCTTGCTGGATCTTTCATATTTGTGAACATTGTTGTAGCTTATATTATCTTCATCTTTCAGAGAGGTCCACATTGCACTTTATATTATATTCACCTTTCAAGAGACTTTTATATTTGTATAAATTTTTCTTTACACATGTGTAATTGACTTTTCACATATATTTATTGTGGTGTCACTTTTTGATTCATATTTATTTATTAGTTTACTTCATCTAATAAGTGTGACCTTTGCTTTTATTATCTTCAAAGGACATTGCCTCTTCACATTGGTTCTTAATGCTATTGTAAAGAATACTACGGATGGAGCGCCCATTTTTCTCAGCAGAAAAACATAAGGGACTGACTTCCAAGTCTTTTTCCTGTTGGGAGTCGCTGTTTTCAATTTTATTTGTACTCCCTTTTTGTCCCCCTCAAGTCTTCTGGATTAAGGTGCCATTGTCCCAGTTCCTGTTGCTAAATGTTTTGGTTGTTTTAGTCTGGCATGTTTATCATTACCAAGCTCATTGGGGACACTCATCCCATTCTGAATGGACCTCCAAGACAATCCCCAAGCAAAGTTTCTTCTTTGTGACCTTCTACTTTCTGCCTCAATAACCACTTTTCCTTAATCTCCGCGATTTCTCCTATGCTGTATCTTTTTTGTAGAATTATTTTTTTAGCATTCAAGAAACCTCCAAACCAAACTTCCGACAGACTTTGGATTGAGAGCCTGTTCTTAATTTTTCCGACGGAAAACCTTTCTATCGGATTTTCCGATCGTGTGTATGCAATTCCGACACACAAAATTTTGACGCATGCTCAGAAACAATTAGACGCCTGCTCGGAAGCATTAAACTTCCCTTTTATAGTGCCGTTGAACGTGTTGTATGTCGCAGTGTTATTGACCGTCGGAATTTGGTGTGACCGACAGTTTGAGCGAAATTCCGTTGGAATTCTGACGGGAAAACCATCAGAGCTTTTTCCAACGAGAATTCCGATCGTGTGTACGCAGCATTACTGGCATCAGACAAATAAACCTCCAAATCTTTATGTATACATAATCCTTTTTTATATGGCATCAGACAAAGAAACCTCTAAATCCTCAACAAACTTAAAATGTATTTATTCAGGCAAGTTTATAATCTTTATTTCACCTTACATTTGATGAAGCTGTATAAAAAAACAACATCAGGGACTATAATACAGGCTTCTATTACAAGGCACTAAAATTAAACTATATACTTAACATGTTTATTTCCATACACCCAGGGCCATTTTTTCAAATTATTGGTAATGACCTGTTTTAGCAAAAATCCAGAATAACTCCTGATGTCAAGCCAGGTCAGTGATACTTAAAAATGATTAGTAGAGGCAGAGAAGGGACGAGAGGAAAGAAGAGAAGAAATGCAGAAAGACGTGGAAGGGGAGGACCCACATATAGGAAGGTACACCAAAGCCCAGCCAGCAAGTGATACATGAACGATTAGGACTGCTAGGGGGAGATATTTTCAGCCCAAGAGGACCAGATTATTAATGTACATGTAACCCAATCATTAATATCTCACATGATCTTTAACCTGTAGCCGACCGCCCACTGTAAATTGACGGCGGAGCGGTGCGGCTCTTGTGGCGGGCTGCCGTCATGTGACGCTAACATTTTGGCCACTAGGGGGGCGTGCGCGCCCGCCGCGTCGCTGGGGACCCGATGCGCGTGCCCGGCGGCCGCGATGTCCTCCGGGCACCCGCGATTGCCAGTAACTGAGCAGGACGTGGATCTGTGTATGTAAACACACAGATCCACGTCCTGTCACTGGAGAGGAGACCGATGGTGTGTCCCTTGTACATAGGCACACTGATCGGTCCCCTCCCCCAGTCAGTCCCCTCCCCCCACAGTTAGAATCACTAACATAGGGAACATATTAACCCCTGCAGCGCCCCCTAGTGTTAACCCCTTCCCTGCCAGTCACATTTATACAGTAATCAATGCATTTTTAGCACGGATCGCTGTATAAATGTGAATGGTCCCAAAAATGTGTCAAAAGTGTCCGATATGTCCGCCGCAATGTCGCAGTCATGATAAAAAATCGCAGATCGCCGCCATTACTAGTAAAAAAAAATAATAATAAAAATGCTATAAATCTATCCCCTATTTTGTAGACGCTATAACTTTTGCGAAAACCAATCAATATACGCTTATTGCGATTTTTTTTTTAGCCATCTTTCGGCACGGTCGGCAAGTGGTTAACCGCTTTGACAGAATGGCACAGACAGGCATAAGGGCGTATATATACGTCCCCTTTAAGATGCCGCCGTGCCATCGGGCGGCTGAACGGGGAGATGTGGAAATAAACAGCATCTTCCTCGTTCTGCCTAACAACTAGTGACGCCGATCTCTGCTCCCTGTGATTGGAGCAGAGATCAGCATTCACTAGCTGACAGCCACGCCCCCCCACAGTAAGAAACACACCTCTAGGCATACTTAACCCCTCCCTGCCCCCTAGTGGTAAACTCCTTCACTGCCAGTGTCATTTATACAGGAATCAATGCATTTAAATAGCATTGATTGCTGTATAAATGACAATGGTCCCAAAAATGTCCGATGTGTCTGCCATAATGTCGCAGTCACAATAAAAATCGCTGATCGCCGCCATTACTAATAAAAAAAAAATTATTAATAAAAATGCTATAAAACTATCCCCTATCTTGTAAACGCTATAACTTCTGCGCAAACCAATCAATAATCGCTTATTGCGATTTTTTTTACCAAAAATATGTAGAAGAATAAGTATCGACCTAAACTGAGGAAAAAAAATGTTTTTTTATATATTTTTGGGGGATATTTATTATAGCAAAAAATAAAAAAGAATGTGTTTTTTCTAAATTGTCGCTCTTTTTTGTTTATAGCGCAAAAAAGAAAAAACGCAGGGGCGATCAAATACCACCAAAAGAAAGCTCTATTGTGGGAAAAAAAGGACGTCAATTTTGTTTGGGAGCCACGTCGCACGACCGCGCAATTGTCAGTTAAAGCGACGCAGTGCCGAATCGCAAAAAGGGGCCTGGTCCTTTGGCTGCAAATTGGTCCGGTCTGAAAGTGGTTAAGCAGAAGTCTTCTGGTAACCACCAATTTAGACCAGCAGTCATTTTGGAAAGGGTAATTATATTGTATTGATTTTACCTTATAGTCAATTGTTTTATTTTTAAATATTGATTGCTGATTTTGTTTATACAGTCGGATAACTATTTCTCCCGAGTTGATAACCACCTTGTAGATTTTTCTCTAAGCTTAATTTTTACATTATAATTTTTGTAGTTTCCTTTCTGTTGACATAGCAGCCGTCTATTCTATTTTATTTCACGTTATTGATCACTTACTTACCTACAGTATAGTTACGGTTGAATTCATTAAATACAGGCATTCTGTCTAATCGTCATATAAATACGTTTTTTGATTCTACGGGGAAGTTTTATCATTTCTGTGTCATTTAAAAAGTACAACACTCCCATTTAGTAACATTTGTCTCTATCAACCAATATATATAACTATTTTGTATGAATACATGTCTGGTGAATAGGGATGAGCCGAACACCCCCGAGTTCGGTTCGCACCAGAAGCTGCGAACGGACCGAAAGTTTGCGCGAACGTTAGAACCCTATTAGTTACAATGGACGCGAACGTTCAAAATCGAAAGTGCTAATTATAACGGCCAATATGCATGTTATTGTCATAAAAAAGGTTTGGGGACCCGGGTCCTGCCCCAAGGGACATGTATCAATGCAAAAAGAAGATTTAAAAACGGACGTTTTTTCTGAGCAGTCATTTTAATGATTCATAAAGTGAAAAAAATAAGTGAAATATTCCTTTAAATATGGTACCTGGGGGGTGTCTAAAGTATGCCTGTGAAGTGGCATGTGTTTCCTGTGTTTAGAACTGTCCCTGCACAAAATGACATTTGTAAAGGAAAAAAATAAGCCATTTAAAACTGCTTGCGGCTTTAATGTAATTGTCCTGGCAATATGAATGAAAATGTCTGAGAAAAATGGCATGGCTACCCCATCAGCCCATTACCAGCCCCTTTGGGTCTTGTATGGATATTAAGGGGAACCTCGCACCCAAAATAAAACCCTATACCTACAACCCTATATACTCTGAACAGCAGTATACAGGCGGTGCAAACAAGACAGGGACTGTAGGTTTGTTCTTAAGTAGAATCTGTTTGTAATTTTGAACAGGTAAATTTGCCCCTGTAACATTTGTTTTGCTGTCTGTGCACCTGTTCAGAACATTTCACCTCACTTTCCGTCCCAATGACAAATGTTTTTGGAAAATTTAGGTTTTTATTGAAACAAGGATTGGTGATAAAGCATCAGTAGAGAGGAGATACCTTTTTCCCAAATTAAATCTAACAGGATAGAATTTTCCTTCCTAGGGGTAGATTTCCTCTCACTTCCTGTTTTCTCCTTCCGTTTGCAAGTAGGAGTCGTTTCTAAGTTGGATGTTTGAAAGTAGGGGCCTGCCGTATATACTCTGCAGAAATTTGCCCCATTAGATGTTGGTGTTGCCACAACACTGTAAGCCCTCACAGCTACTCTTGGTGGGCGCTGGAATGCCCTGCTGTGAACTATTATATCAGGAATTGTAATTACATGCCATTGTTGAACAGTGTTAGGAAAAATTGGGCCTTTGGTGGTGGTGGTGCTGGTGCTACAACACTGTAAGCCCCCACAGTTACACTTGGTGGGCACAGGAATGGGCCCTGCTGTGAATTACTAGATCAAGAATTGTAATTGCATGCACCTGTTGAACAGGGGCAGAAAAAATTGGGCCTTTGGTGGTGGACGGTGTTGCCACAACACTGTAAGCCCTCACAGTTACTCTTGGTGGGCGCAGGAATGGGCCCTGCTGTGAATTATTAGATCAAGAATTGTAATTGCATGCCCCTGTTGAACAGGGGCAGAAAAATTGGGCCTTTGGTGGTGGATGGTGTTGCCACAGCACTGTAAGCCCTCACAGTTACTCTTGGTGGGCACAGGAATGGGCCCTGCTGTGAATTATTAGATCAAGATTTGTAATTACACGCCCCTGTTAAACAGGGGCTGAAAAATTGTGCCTTAGGCACTGGTACTGGTGCCACAACACTGCAACGCCTCACAGATACTGAACTTGGAGCACATCAATGAGACCTGTTGCAAAGCAATGCATAAAAAATTGTAATTACACGCCCCTGTTAAACAGGGGCTGAAAAATTGGGCCTTAGCCACTGGTGGTGGCACCCAGAAACAAAAATGTTCTTCCAAGCTATCATCAGGATCATTGAGAAGGAAGAGGATAGTCAGTCAACATAACAGGACAGTCACTCAGCATCAGCATAGGCAGTCTTGAAGGGATGTAACATTTCAAAATAAATTATTCTGTTATATCAGCTTCAGGTGCCTTGTACCTGGTGGTGATCAAAGACTGATTCATCTTTATGAAGGTCAGTCGATCAACCGAGTCGGTGGACAGGCGCACCCTGTGATCGGTGACAAAAAGCCTCCAGCAGCACTGAATGTGCGTTCGGAAAGAACGCTGGCCTGCATCCAGTGTTCTTTCCGAACGCACACAGGCCAGTAGCTCAGTTGCATACTGTGCAAGCTCTGGCCAGTGATCCATCCTCAAGACCCAGTAAGCCAGAGGATTTTCGGTGGGAAAGGTGTCCAAGTCTGACCTTGCCCCTAGGTATTCCTGCACCATGTATATCAGACGCTGGCGATGGTTGCTGGAACCGATCATACCTTGGGGCTGCGGACTAAAAAATTGTCTGAACGCATCGGTCAGACGTCCACCTTCCCCACCGCTCCTTCTGTTACTGACCGAAGCCTCAGCAACTCGTCGTCCAGGACCAGGAGTTTGTAACCTCCCAGTCTCTGGGAACGCGTTGCACAGACCTTTCTGCAAGGCCTCCCGGAGATGTCTCATCCTCTGCTCCCTCTGTGATGGTCCCTCTCCTTGATCCGAAGAATACGAGGATCCTTTCGCAGGCTTTGCAGGATCAGGGAGGCCATGCAACGTAGGTTAGCTGAGGCATTCGGTCCGGAGTCTTCTGGGTCACTGAGGACGACATGATCCGCAGCCACCTCATCCCAGCCACGTACAAGTCCACCGGTTTCTTGGGACTGTAAATCATCCCTGCTGAGTGCCAGGCTCCACCTCCATGCTGACACAATCCTCCTCCTCCTCCTTTTCCTGTGTGATGGGTGGGAGAGAAGGAACTCTGTCTGGATAAAGGGGGCCTTGAGAGGCAAGGAAGTCCTCCTCTTCCGTCCTCTGTTCTGCCTCAAGTGCCCTGTCCATTATTCCACGCAGCGTATGCTCCAACAGGTGGACAAGAGGTACAGTGTCACTGATGCATGCACTGTCACTGCTCACCATCCTCGTGGCCTCCTCAAATGGTGACAGGACAGTGCATGCATCCCTGATCATGCTCCACTGGCGTGGTGAAAAAAATCTGAGCTCCCCTGACCCTGTCCTGGTGCCGTAGTCGCACAGGTACTCATTGATGGCCCTCTGCTGCGTGTGCAGTCGCTGCAGCATGGCCAACGTTGAGTTCCACCTGGTAGGCATGTCACATATAAGGTGGTTCTTGGGCAGGTTCAACTACTTTTGCAGCTCAGCCAGCCGAGCAATGGCATTATATGATCGGCGGAAATGCACACAGACTTTCCTGGCCTGTCTCAGGACATCCTGTAAGCCTGGGTACCTGCCCAAGAACCGCTGCACCACCAGGTTAAGGACGTGAGCCATACAGGGCACATGGGTCAGCTGTCCCTGTCTCAGGGCGGAGAGGAGGTTGGTGCCATTGTCACAAACCACAATTCCTGGCTTAAGCTGGCGTGGCGTCAACCACCTCTCGGTCTGCCCCTGCAAAGCTGACAGAACCTCTGCCCCAGTGTGGCTCCTGTCCCCCAAACACACCAGCGCAAGCACGGCATGGCATCTTTTTGCCTGCGTACTTGAGTAGCCCCTTGGACGCCTACGGAGCACTGCTGGTTCCAAGGACAGAGCACTCGAAGAGGCCATGGAGGAAGAAGAAGAGGAGGGGGTGGAGGAGAGAGGTGTGTCACAACCAGTAGTAGCATTTTGGAGGCGTGGTGGCGGAACAACCTCCAACACTACTGCACCTTGTCCTGCATCCTTCCCAGCTGCTAAAAGAGTGACCAAATGGGCCGTGAACGATAGGTAACGTCCCTGTCCATGCCTGCTGGACCTCGAGTCATCGGTAATATGCACCTTACCGCTGACCGCCCTGTCCAGCGAGGCCAAGACATTGCCTTCCACATGGCAGTAGAGAGCCGGAATCGCCTTCCGTGAGAAAAAGTGGCGTTTGGGAACCTGCCACTGAGGAACCGCACATTGCACAAACTCACGGAAGGGGGCTAAGTCTACCAACTGAAAAGGCAGCAGTTGAAGTGCTAGCAATTTAGCCAAGCTAGCATTCAACCGCTGGGCATGTGGTTGGCTGGGAGTGAACTTCTTTTGACGGTCCAGCAGCTGGGGCAGGGAAATTTGCCTGGTACAATCGCACGTTGGTGTAGGGCTAGCAGAATGCCGGCAAGTACTTGGCTGTGACACACCTAATTCTACACCTTCATTCCTCTCAGTGCAGCTTTCAGAGAGGACTGGAGGTATAGTGGGGTTGGAGATCCCAGCTGATGAGGAGCAAGGAGAGGTCCGCTTTGTTCTTTGGTGTGGGTTGTGGGCCAACGAGCTGCATGGCAGGTCAACATATGTCTGGTCATGCTTGTGGTGCCCAATCGGCTGATGTTTTGGCCACGCGAGATACGCTTGAGACATATGAGCTATGAGCTATGAGTAAGCACTGAAATACAGTGCGAAACGCGTCAGCTCTGTACCCCCCTTTTTGCCGTGTTTGGATTGTAGTGTCTTTTTGCTTTTAAATAACCCTTTGGATTTTATTTTCCCGGTGTGCGGCAGTCCGGAGTTCTTCCTTTTGATTTCTACGCTTGAGACATATGTTGCAAATAGCAGCGGTGCGATCTGATGCACTCGTCTCAAAAAAGGCCCACACCAAAGAACTTTTGTAATAACGCGCAGAGGCAGTGCCCTGCACAGGCGGAGCTCTGCGGTGTGATTCAGTTGGGGTGTTGCCCTCAACCTGGCCCCCGGAGGGCATCCTGCCTCGTTGGAGATGTGCCGCCTCCTCCTCCTCCTCTCTCCGTTCAGGCACCCACGTGGAGTCAGTGACCTCATCATCCCCTCCCTCTTCACCACTGGAGCAAACCTGGCAGTATGCTGCAGCTGGTGGAACATGACTGCCAAATTGCTGTCCTTGAGCATCCCCTCTCTCTGCGCTCACGCTACTGCCTTCCTCTAGCTGGGTATCATCATCCGAGCCTTCAAAACGCTGGGCATCTTCCTGGAGCATGTACCCAACACTTCGCTCAAACAGTTCAGGGGACTCCTCAGGAGGACATGGTGGGTCTAGGGAAGGGGTGACTTATGACATTGAGTACGTGTTGGCAGCTGCTTTGCCAGTACCCTGAGCCTGGGTGAGAGAGGATGAGGAGGGCTTGGTCATCCACTCTACCAAGCCTTCGGCATGATGCGGCTCAACATGTCCAGCTGCCAAAAATAAGGACAAGCGTGTCCCATGGCCACGTGCTGATGACGATGCACCGCGTCCACGACCAGCACTGTTGTCTCTAGACACAGAGCCTGCTTGCCCTGTTTTCTTGGCTCGTGACTGTCTGCCTCTCCTTGTTGGCCTTCCAGACATTGTAATGGCCTGCAGGGAGATGGGAAACACAGCTATTGGGTAGTGTATATTGTGCTGGAGTCACACAACACACACACACTAACTCCTGCAGATGGCTGGATTAGATGACAACAGGGCAGAAGGGCATGTGATAGAGTATTCCTGCGCTACCGTGGAGAGGGAAGGGTAGGGGATGGGAGGGAAGGGTTGACTGAGGGGGACTGCTGCAAGCACCGAATGTAGGTCAGACCGTACCTACTGAACAAGGTATAGAAAAGTGGGGGTGATGCTGCGCTGTTCCCCAGGGGAATGTATTAGATCTACCTCAAGGTGGCAGAATTGGGGCAAAAGCGTGAACCCCTAATGTATACAATGGTAATGGACAATAGTATTGTCTTGTCTACCAGTCTCTAAGTATGAGGTGAATGATACCTAGTGGTAAGCACAATGTACTGCGATCAATAAATATACTGATAATAGTGGTGGCCGATAGATGAATATGTAAAAAGTGCGAGAGTGTCAAAATGACTAATGACACATACATATAATAGCTAGTAAAACATCATAAATATGAGACATAAACAATATCATGGCAGTAGAGAGCCGGAATCGCCTTCCGTGAGAAAAAGTGGCGTTTGGGAACCTGCCACTGAGGAACCGCACATTGCACAAACTCACGGAAGGGGGCTAAGTCTACCAACTGAAAAGGCAGCAGTTGAAGTGCTAGCAATTTAGCCAAGCTAGCATTCAACCGCTGGGCATGTGGTTGGCTGGGAGTGAACTTCTTTTGACGGTCCAGCAGCTGGGGCAGGGAAATTTGCCTGGTACAATCGCACGTCGGTGTAGGGCTAGCAGAGTGCCGGCAAGTACTTGGCTGTGACACACCTAATTCTACACCTTCATTCCTCTCAGTGCAGCTTTCAGAGAGGACAGGAGGTATAGTAGGGTTGGAGATCCCAGCTGATGAGGAGCAAGGAGAGGTCCGCTTTGTTCTTTGGTGTGGGTTGTGGGCCAACGAGCTGCATGGCAGGTCAACATATGTCTGGTCATGCTTGTGGTGCCCAATCGGCTGATGTTTTGGCCACGCGAGATACGCTTGAGACATATGTTGCAAATAGCAGCGGTGCGATCTGATGCACTCGTCTCAAAAAAGGCCCACACCAAAGAACTTTTGTAATAACGCGCAGAGGCAGTGCCCTGCACAGGCGGAGCTCTGCGGTGTGATTCAGTTGGGGTGTTGCCCTCAACCTGGCCCCCGGAGGGCATCCTGCCTCGTTGGAGATGTGCCGCCTCCTCCTCCTCCTCTCTCCGTTCAGGCACCCACGTGGAGTCAGTGACCTCATCATCCCCTCCCTCTTCACCACTGGAGCAAACCTGGCAGTATGCTGCAGCTGGTGGAACATGACTGCCAAATTGCTGTCCTTGAGCATCCCCTCTCTCTGCGCTCACGCTACTGCCTTCCTCTAGCTGGGTATCATCATCCGAGCCTTCAAAACGCTGGGCATCTTCCTGGAGCATGTACCCAACACTTCGCTCAAACAGTTCAGGGGACTCCTCAGGAGGACATGGTGGGTCTAGGGAAGGGGTGACTGATGACATTGAGTACGTGTTGGCAGCTGCTTTGCCAGTACCCTGAGCCTGGGTGAGAGAGGATGAGGAGGGCTTGGTCATCCACTCTACCAAGCCTTCGGCATGATGCGGCTCAACATGTCCAGCTGCCAAAAATAAGAACAAGCGTGTCCCATGGCCACGTGCTGATGACGATGCACCGCGTCCACGACCAGCACTGTTGTCTCTAGACACAGAGCCTGCTTGCCCTGTTTTCTTGGCTCGTGACTGTCTGCCTCTCCTTGTTGGCCTTCCAGACATTGTAATGGCCTGCAGGGAGATGGGAAACACAGCTATTGGGTAGTGTATATTGTGCTGGAGTCACACAACACACACACACTAACTCCTGCAGATGGCTGGATTAGATGACAACAGGGCAGAAGGGCATGTGATAGAGTATTCCTGCGCTACCGTGGAGAGGGAAGGGTAGGGGATGGGAGGGAAGGGTTGACTGCAAGCACCGAATGTAGGTCAGACCGTACCTACTGAACAAGGTATAGAAAAGTGGGGGTGATGCTGCGCTGTTCCCCAGGGGAATGTATTAGATCTACCTCAAGGTGGCAGAATTGGGGCAAAAGCGTGAACCCCTAATGTATACAATGGTAATGGACAATAGTATTGTCTTGTCTACCAGTCTCTAAGTATGAGGTGAATGATACCTAGTGGTAAGCACAATGTACTGCGATCAATAAATATACTGATAATAGTGGTGGCCGATAGATAAATATGTAAAAAGTGCGAGAGTGTCAAAATGACTAATGACACATACATATAATAGCTAGTAAAACATCATAAATATGAGACATAAACAATATCAATAAAATATATAAAAAATATTAGGTGAACATATGGTGTAGATCAATATAAAATATAAAGTGCATACTGCAAAGAATAAATATATATAACCGTGACGTGTCGGTATATATAGTAAAACTGTGAGGTGCTGGTATATATAATAACACAGACTATGCGATACAGTGTAGAAAAAAGTTGATATCTCAATCTGTGGAATGTGATGATAGTGCAGAGAGTAAGATGCACTGACAAGAATAAATAATTAAACAGTGAATGAAAGTGCACAATGCATTAAAGGTGCAGATAGTGAAGCATAAGTGGAGCTAGTCGCACAGTAACACAAAGTTATTATATGAGAACGTGGCTGGAAATAAATATCTGTAAAGAGGTAAATGTGACCAAAATCAAGTAGCAGACTCAGCTGCATGCACATAGGTCCGTGATATAGAGAAAAAAAGTCCTTGACAGTTTGATAACTGTGATTACAAATCTTGATGTAAGTGATATGATCCTTATACAGGAGTGGTGTTTGTGCAGTGGGGTGTCATAAAATAGTGGGGGGCGTTCCTCTTCGTGTGGGGCACACTATGATAAGTAATGGACCCTTACCTTGCAGTAAAGGGTTAACCGCATAAAGATAGTGATATGGGTTCTGCTGTCCTCTTCTTCTAACGTGCTGCTCTGCCTAGGAGGGTGCGTGTTTCCTTTTTTCCTTCCCTGGCTCCTGGTATCTTTAGCCTTATCTCTCTCGGCAATCGCCGGAGTGGTAGGTAAAAAATAAATGAAGGGGGAGCCGTATAGTGTAGTACGTTTAAATAATAGCTTAGTAAGCAGTTTATTCAAGCATTAAAATAGAAACTCACAGTAAAAAACTCACAGAATAAAAATAAAGGTTTTGCTTATCTCCAAACGAGCGCCAAACTCGTTATCTTTATACATTAGGGGTTCACGCTTTTGCCCCAATACTGCCACCTTGAGGTAGATCTAATACATTCCCCTTGGGAACAGGGCAGAAGGGCAGATACAGGTTCAGGTTGTATACTGTGCTGCACTCACACAACACAATTACTAACTCCTGGAGATGGCTGGATTAGATGAAACCAGGGCAGAAGGGCAGATACAGGTTCAAGTTGTATACTGTGCTGTGCTGCACTCACACAACACAATTACTAACTCATGCAGATGGCTGGATTAGATGAAACCAGGGCAGAAGGGCATATACAGATTCAGGTTGTATACTGTGCTGCACTCACACAACACAATTACGAACTCCTGCAGGTGGCTAGATTAGATGAAACCAGGGCAGAAGGGCAGATATAGGTTCAGGTTGTATACTGTACTGCGCTAGACTCACACAGCACACACACACTAACTCCTGCAGATGGCTGGATTAGATGACAACAGGGCAGAAGGGCAGATACAGGTTCAGGTTGTAAACTGTGCTGTGCTGCACTCACACAACACAATTACTAACTCCTGCAGATGGCTGGATTAGATGAAACCAGGGCAGAAGGGCAGATACAGGTTCAAGTTGTATACTGGGCTGTGCTGCACTCACACAACACAATTACTAACTCCTGCAGATGGCTGGATTCGATGAAACCAGGGCAGAAAGGCAGATACAGGTTCAAGTTGTATACTGTGCTGTGCTGTGCTGTGCTGCACTCACACAACACAATTACTAACTTGTGCAGATGGCTGGATTAGATGAAACCAGGGCAGAATGGCATATACAGGTTCAGGTTGTTTACTGTGCTGTACTCACACAACACAATTACTAACTCCTGCAGATGGCTGAATTAGATGAAACCAGGGCAGAAGGGCAGATACAGGTTCAGGTTGTATACTGTGCTGTGCTAGACTCACACAGCACACACACTAGCTCCTGCAGATGGCTGTATTGGTAGAGAACAGCACTTTCCCCACACGCAAAGGCCTAGAAGAACACACTATCCCTGCCTATTTTTCCTCTTTCCCTACACTTTCCCCACACAGAAATGATTACAAAATAGTTCACACTGTCCCTGCCTATCAATCCTCTTTCCCTCAACGCCATAACACACTACACGAGGCCGCCGGCGCAGCGGCCTTGTATAGTGTGGGGCGTGTACTAAACCCCTGAGCTATAATTGGCTATAATTGGCCACAGGCATCCTGCCCCCTCCACAGCCCAGCACTCCAATGAGTGCTGGAGGGGAGAGCAGAGAGACACTGCTTGGCAGTTCTGGCTCTCTGCTCAGAGCAGAGCAATCAGCAGTGTTTGATCCCTCAGTTCTCACTGCAGAGCCGGCGGGGGACAGATGCAGCATAGGTTCGATGCAGCATCCACGTTTATTTTGAAGCAAACCTGGTGCTTTGCCCTGAAGCACACCACTGGTTTGCTTTAAACACAGCTCTTATTCTGCTTATATCTTTTTTTGTTAAAAAAAAAACCTCTGTGTCTTACTCTTTGGGGCACCTCAAAAGTCCTTTTCTAGGTCTAGATCTCTTTCTTGAAAAAAAAGTGCACTTTAGGGCTACTTTCACACTGGAGTGTTGCGAGCGCTGGCGGTAAAGCGGCGCTATGTTTAGCAGCGATTTACCATAGTTTTAGCGGGGCTATTCGGCCGTTAGCGGGCGGTTTTAACCCCGCTAGTGGCCGAAAAAGGGTTAAAAACGCCCGCAAAGTACGGTTGTAGCGACGATTTGTAGGCAGGTTTGCATCGCTGCCCCATTGTTTTCAATGGGAAGGGGCACTTCAGGAGTGGTAAATACACTTCTCCTACAGCGCTCCAAAGATGCGGCTTGCAGGACTTTTTTGACCGTCCTGCAAGCGCACCGCTCCAGTGTGAAAGCCCTCAGGCTTTCACACTGGAGACACAGCAGCAGGGCACTTTGCAGGCGCTATTTTTAGCGCTGTAGAGCCTGCAAAGCGCCCCAGTGTGAAAGGGGCCTAAGGCTTTGGCTAAATTGTTCTATATTATTATCATAAGCTTATGTTGTGATCTGGAAAAAAAATTCAGATAAGTTAGAGATTAGTTTATAGCACATGGACAACTATGCAGTGAAGCAAAATAGAACAGTGCACACAATTTGATGCAAACACGAGTTTAATCATTCAATGTTGATCATGTTTATTGCAGTGTACAGCAAACACAGCATGTAACAACTACCCAATGTGCATATTATAAGATTTTTTCCAAAGTCAATCAGCTTAGTTATAAACCATTAGGATATGTGTCAGATAAATAATAATTAAAAAAAGTTTTTGTTACAAGCATGCACTTAAGACCAGCCAGTTTCTACATCATAATATCCTATGACCTGATACTTTGCTCTATTCTCTAAGTCACAGTGATAAAGAGCAGTTTAGTAGTATACAGGAGCAATTCGCATGCAGCGTACCTCTCTTTTTGATAGACAAACTGAGCAATGGTCATTTCGTGCCAGCACTCTTATGTTACTCTTTATACAAAAATAAAAGTCAAGAGTTAAAAAAAGTTTCACAGCTCATTCAGTTCATAAAAATTGGCCTCCCTGGAAATTATACACCAAAACATCTATGGTAAAAGGATTTCAAAGAACACACAAATACTATTGCTGGTGCAAAATGGAATGACATTAAACAGAACATTGAACAGATAAGTGCACTAAAGGCGTCAGCTCAGGAAAAATCCCATCTCACACGACAAAGCTCTACTGGCTTTAGGATGTCTGGAAAAATGGCAGTTATATCATTGGCAGTCATACAGCAAGTCATTTTAAAAAACTTGAAAAATATTAAGAAGAATCTAAACAAAGAACAACTTACAAAGCCAAGCAAGAAATACATTTAAAGACGAACTCCAGTCTAAACAAATATATTTCTAATGGACTGTTTAGTGCTTCAATAATACTGGGGCTGTTTACAGCTCCAACTGGCAGAACTTATAACCAGTTTGTCTATAAATATCACCCCTATTAGTTCATGTGTGTGTATTTTAGCAACTGGGATGGCTGAAATTATTTGTCTGTTCCTACCTAACCACCTACTATAAATTAGAAAATGTGCAAAATAAAAAAGACATATATGATGCAGACTGCAAGTAACATTAACAAGGCAGTCTTTGTTGAGTCCTTTCTGTAACAAAGTTGTTTTACCTGGTGATCCTGTCAGTAAGTCTGTTATTATTAAACTTCCTTTAACAGATAAAGTTGTTGAACAAATATGGCAGTTAGATGCATAGATACAGTGAAGCATTCAACATACCCACCCTAAAGCCCCATACACACGGTAGGATTTTCCGATGGATTCTGTCCTATCCTACAATGTTGTCGGAAAATCAGACCGTGTGTAGGCACCATCGGACAGTTTCCATCAGATTGTCTGACGGACAAAGTCCTATCTCCTGTTGGATAGATTTTTGGACAACAAGGTCCGATCACACCAAATCCGATCGTGTGTATGGTAGTCCGACCGGACAAAGTGCTACGCATGCTCAGATCACATTACAAGACCAAAGCTATTGGCTACTAGCCTCTACGTAGTCCCTTCGTAGGCAACAAACGTCACCATGTTCAGAATGATCGGATTTTCCGACAACTTTGTCCGACCGTGTGTACGCAAAACCAACATCAGACAAAGTATGACGGACATGGTCTGACGGACCTGGTCCTCGGATAATCCGCGCGTGTGTATGGGGCTTTAGACAGGTGGTGTGTTACTGGTCAGATCACCAGGTGAAATGAAAGCTAAAAAACATTAAAGAAATTAAACCTAATGCAGTCACCACGTCTGGTAATCTGCAAAATGCATGACTGGTTAGCTACAATATATTACATTTTTGTTCTTGGGTTTAAGGCCCAACTCCGGGCAAAAAATAATTCCTATGCAGTGGAGCTGTGCCCGCACTGCACAGGTTAACTGCTTGTTCTGTTCGGGAGGAGGAGAAAGCTGTATACTCTTCCTACCCCACTATTGGCATTTTTGACATGCTGAAAAAAAAAAACCCTAGTTTCTGGAATTCTTCAACATGTGAGTGCCTCTTATGCCCTGTACACACGATAGGATTTTCCAACGGAAAATGTGTGATAGGACATTGTTTTAGGAAATTCCGACCATGTGTAGGCTCACACATTTTCCATAGGAATTTCCGTCACACAAAATTTAAGATCTGGTTCTCAAATTTTTCAACAACAAAATCCGTTGTCGGAAATTCTGATTGCGTGTACACAATTCCGATGCACAAAGTGCCACACATGCTCGGAATCAAGCAGAAGAGCAGTACTGGCTATTGAACTTAATTTTTCTCGACTCGTCGTACTTGTACGTCACCGCGTTCTTGACGTTTGGAATTTCCGACCAACTTTGTGTGACTGTGTGTATGCAAAACAAGTTTGAGCCAACATCCGTCGGAAAAAATCCCATGGATTTTTTGTCGGAAAATCCTATCGTGTGTACAGGGGATTAGAGTCATGGGATGGCATTAAACATTTTATTTATTTTTTTTTCAGAAAGGTTTGTTATTTTTTAAATGAAAAACAGGGAGGGGGTCCCCTAAGGGTTTGGACTTTTAAGGCATGTATAGTATATTACCCCAGATATAATATGAAATATTATGTATTTAGTAGAAAATGTTTTATTACAAAAAAATTTATTATACATAGAGCATTTGACAAAATATCAGAATAAAAGCTTTTGAAAAATTCGAGCAACGATTTATACATACAGTATACAAATAGATATTTTTGTGTAGGCGTTGACTCACACCTGACGCGTTTCGGAGGTTTTTGCAAATTTCCTCCTTCTTCAGAGGTAGGAGCACAACATTTCTATATCGTTTACAGAGAGATTTTTCAATGTAGTTAAAAACAGTGGCTGGGAGGAGGAGCTCCTTAGACCAGATTTCTTGAAAAGATAGATTTCGATCAAAAATTGGTGTCCATGTAATGGATGTGACCACTCCTAAAGATTTGTATCATATGTCTAGAGTTTTGTTGGAATCCCAAAAACGCATTGCACGTAACTTGGCACGATAACAGCAGGGGGCGCCTGTGAGACACACTGGGGTCGAGTATGAAGGCCCTGGTAGATTTGAAACATGTGTAAGTAATTGTAAATACATAAATGTATGGGTGCTGAAAATTTATATTCACAGGACACCAATAAGCATTCAGGGGCTATGGAGAGAGGGTCAGAGATGTCCAGATAAAAAATCATCATAGTCACCTATGGATATCCCTCCCGAATGATCCCCACAATTAAAACCCCATAGTGTTGGAATGCACTGGGACATATGGGTATATTGTGGCTATATTTAAATGTATAGATATTGTTGAGCCTAATGTACACATATAAATATATATATATCTTTCTCAATGTGTGTTGGCCATTGCAGGAACGGCTTCTATTATATATATAGTATTGATATCCCATATAAAAATGCCCCAGCTTGAAAGCAAACAAGACGTGTCTAGTGCATGCCAATAGTGTAGCAGAAACTGCAGAGCTGAATATAGTGTGAACATACCACCCGGAGGACAGGATGAACATAGAATGTGAGGATTTTAGTAAGAAGATTGCTATTTACCTCTTAAACCGTTTGTACTCCGCTCGTCTCCTCCTCAGACTGGCAATTGCAGTCTGCTGGACGGGACGAGCGGTCTATTTCAATAAAATCCCCGCCCTGCACACAGCTGTTGTGAGTACAGCTGATTGCCAGGGGAAGGGGAGGTGACAGGTGCCTCGTAAAACCCGGCCCCCCGAGGGCTGCGCGCGCACCCGGGTCCCGCGCACCAATCGATGGCTGCGCATAGTGACCCGGGCACGCCCACTGCTCCCGCCGGCACGTCAGGCTTCACCGACGAGCGACGTACGCTCGCCGGGTGAAGCAATATGGAGTCCCGGCGTCGAGAAACGACGCCGGGAACTCCCACCATGCCGCCCGTCCATACGGGAATGGGCGGGCGGCTGGGCGTGCCGGGCGGTCTCTCAGGACCACCCACATCCTGTACCGCCGCCAAGTGTGTGCAGGCTGATGGATATAGTGTTGTCTTGGAGCTCCTTCATCCATACACTGTCCAGCGAATCTTCAATGTATTGAGGGGGAAGCAAAATTTAATGGAGAGAAAAAAACACAAAAAATCATCAATTATACAATTATACAGATTACTCATAGCGGTTTTAGACATAAAGTTACAGAGTAATACATATTTATATTTGAAGAATGAAATATATGGACTTGTATATATACACAATTATTGGCATATATCGAGTAAACAGAGAATACATATGGCAAGAGAGATACCATCAGATATTACATTACATGGGAGGGAGTAGCTGGATGATGTATATATGAAATGCCTTAGCTGGTACTACAATAATATTCGTGCATACATCTATGATCTAATATCTAGCTTGGATTCCCTATACATTGCATACGCATAGTACAGAGATAAATTGGCATTAATGCTGTTTTACTAACCTGTCCCTAACCAGGAGCAGTATATGATCTCTATCTATAGTCAAGATATTTTTCTAGATATCTTATGAACTATGCGCATACAGATGCAGGGATCATATCATTAGGTGCTCTATATTGTGTCTACACTATGCAAAAGTCAAAGGCAGAACACTATTGACTTATATTTGACATATATTTATATGTGTACATTAGGCTCAACAATATCTATACATTTAAATATAGCCACAATATACCCATATGTCCCAGTGCATTCCAACACTATGGGGTTTTAATTGTGGGGATCATTCGGGAGGGATATTCATAGGTGACTATGATGATTTTTTATCTGGACATCTCTGACCCTCTCTCCATAGCCCCTGAATGCTTATTGGTGTCCTACCACTAGTGCAAGGTTCGATGAGGATACGTCACAGATCTATAATACAGGTCTGTGAATATAAATTTTCAGCACCCATACATTTATGTATTTACAATTACTTACACATGTTTCAAATCTACCAGGGCCTTCATACTCGACCCCAGTGTGTCTCACAGGCGCCCCCTGCTGTTTTCGTGCCAAGTTACGTGCAATGCGTTTTTGGGATTCCAACAAAACTCTAGACATATGATACAAATCTTTAGGAGTGGTCACATCCATTACATGGACACCAATTTTTGATCGAAATCTATCTTTTCAAGAAATCTGGTCTAAGGAGCTCCTCCTCCCAGCCACTGTTTTTAACTACATTGAAAAATCTCTCTGTAAACGATATTAGAAATGTTGTGCTCCTACCTCTGAAGAAGGAGGAAATTTGCAAAAACCTCCGAAACGCGTCAGGTGTGAGTCAACGCCTACACAAAAATATCTATTTGTATACTGTATGTATAAATCGTTGCTCGAATTTTTCAAAAGCTTTTATTCTGATATTTTGTCAAATGCTCTATGTATAATTAAATTTTTTTGTAATAAAACATTTTCTACTAAATACATAATATTTCATATTATATCTGGGGTAATATACTATACATGCCTTAAAAGTCCAAACCCTTAGGGGACCCCCTCCCTGTTTTTCTGTACTATAGGATGTGGCATGAAACTCAAAAATCCCCTTTTCTTTACATGTGTGATCTCTGCTAAGCCTATAACTTTCTTATATTATTGGGTAGTAGATACCATTCCCCGCCTAGGCTAGCATTGAACACACTATACTCAATTATTATTATATAATTACAGACGTAGTCCTGTAACTAGGACCTACATCGATCCGGGTTTTTTCAAAACCTGTTCATATATACACATACATATTTGCATAGGTGATTCACTAGAAAAATCTCCGTTTTTTAGCTATGACAGAGTTTACGGGTAGTGAGTGGAAATCCCTGATGGAGGGGTATCTAAAGGAATTCGGCAATAAAGAGGAAATAGAGGCAGAGATATCATCTTTATTTTTCAAACTTTCAAAGGTCCTGGAAAAGAAATCCACTTTGTTCTGGCATTCCAGGTCCTTTGAAAATTATATTCGAGAGGATATAAACCCTCTGGGACTCAGAGTCCAGATCTTCCCCACTTTGGAAGGTCTGGACTCTGACTTCAAAACCAAATGGGAAGAGATTTTAAAAGTTTGTTCACGTAGCCTGATGGAAACCCTGATAGAGGAATATAATAAAAGATCATCTATCTTAGACCTTGAAATAATAAGTATCTGTGACAAATTACAAAAATTGAAAATTCAGAAACCAATAACAAATAGGGAAGAAAAACTAAAAACCCACCTGGAGACCTTCAACAAGGTTATCCTGGGGAAAAAAAGCTTCAAGTTCAATCGTGACAAGGACGCCTTCAAAAATGGTAGGGCATATAAATGGACTCAATACAATTATAAGGGCAGCTTCAATAGGGACAACTTGAACTCTGGAAGACCCTGGAACAAAAACCAGGGTACCTCCTCCAACTCTACCTCATATACAACACAGAAAACAAAGACGAATCATAGCAACAAACGTCAGTATCAGAGCGATTCGCCAGATAGTCATCTGGCAAAAAAATCGCCACTAATAACCTCCACATACAAAACTACAGACACCACGTCTAATTCTCAAGCACTCACAAACAGGGTGACCAATAAGAACACACCAGCACCAATCAATAATGGGGGCACAGAATCCTTTGAGACCCTTAGCAGTGATCCCTCTTTTTTAGAGCGGATCCTGGCAGGAGTACAACCGTCTCTAACCAACCCAAACACTTATACACAAGTCAATCTATAGGTATCAACACTTCCTCTAGCACATCTATTGAGTCTGATCTCAATATCATCAATCTTTCCTCTCACACACTTTCTATAGATGAGACTTCCCTCCTTAAGAGGGGTCTCAATTTTTGTCCACACCAAAACACGAACAAGTTTGATGTCTTTAAAGACCTACAGTTATTTGTCAGAAAACTTATTTTAAAAAAACTTTTTGACAAACAAGGGGCAACCCCGGATCGCACTCCTCAAGAAAATCAAGCACTAGATCACTTGGTAGCACTTTTGGAGGAAAACGACCCGACCGATTTCATCGATCGGGTCGACCTCCAAGAACTTTTGGAATCTGTAGACAAACAAGAATCACACATTAATAAAAACTCCTCAAAATTAAAAAAGAAATCAGATATCTGTCCAGCACCAAGCACGAACCCTAATGCAGCTGCCTTTTTGAAACTAATAGATAGGGATCTCAACAAACTAAAAATATCTACCCCTGCAAGAACCAATTTAACAAAAAATGAAACCATAGCCTTAGATAATTTAGCTAAAAATAGTGCTATTATAATTAAATCATCAGATAAAGGGGGCAACGTTGTCCTTCTGGACAAAGAACAATATACCAACATGTGTAACGACATTCTTAAAAACCAGAATTGGTATAGACGCATGCCTGCAAGTATCATCAATAAATTCAATATAGAATTCTACACACTTGTAGATGCTGCCCTCAGGAACAACACTATTACGACACAAATATGGAAATTTATCCGCAATAATTTCCCCATAACACCCACATTTTATGCGCTTCCCAAAGTGCATAAAAATAGGGTCAAACCGCCTGGGAGACCAATAATTTCGGGGGTGGGCTCCCTCAGTGAGAACGCAAGCCGACTAATTGACGAATTCCTCAAACCTTTCGTCATGAATTTACCGTCATACGTGAAAGACACCATGCACTTTTTACAAATTATAGACAAACTTTCGGTGCCCAACTATACACTTTTGGTAACAGTTGATGTTGAGGCACTATACAGTTCCATCCCCCACAGTAAGGGCTTGGCAGCAATTCGACACATTTTGCGTAACAGTGTAGGTGTCGATCCCGCATACGGTGATTTCATGACCACTTTACTTGAATTTATATTGGAACACAATATATTTACCTTTAATGGCTCCCACTACCTCCAGGTACAGGGGGTAGCGATGGGGACTTGTTGTGCCCCATCCTACGCCAACCTGTACCTGGGGGAGTGGGAGAAAACAGTCCTAGACGATGAGGACTTGTCGATGTACACGGACCACATTTTAGGGTGGTACCGGTACATCGACGACATCTTCATCGTCTGGGACGGTTCACGTGATCTGTTGGATCAATGTGTCTCTAGGCTGAATAGGAACAAATTCAATCTTAATTTTACAATGTCGTACAGTTTCACCAACATTGCTTTTCTGGATGTGGAAGTATATAAGGGGGAGGATGGTAAACTACTTACCAAACTCTATAGAAAACCAACAGCTGGGAACGCAATTTTACATGCAACCAGCTTCCATCCCAAACCCTTACTAAACTCTATACCATATGGTCAGTTCCTAAGGATCCGACGTAACTGTACGGATGATAACATCTTCAAACAGGAGGCTGACAACCTCCGTGACCGCCTCTTGGAAAGGGGTTACTCACATTCCTCTCTAAAAAGGGCTTTCAAACAAGCCAGCATACGGAGCAGGGATGACCTCCTGTACTCAAAAATACCTAGAAGTGAGGCTAATCCTCTGAGAATCATATCCAGATTCAGCAATCAGGAACAACAAATTAGAAAAATAGTGCAGAAGTACTGGCACCTTCTAACGGAAGACCCCACTCTAGGCCCATACGTGACAGATAAACCCTTATTCACATTTAGGAGAACTACCTCCTTAAGAGACCAAATAACAAGCAGTGAATTTAATGCCGATATCAAAACGCATTGTAAATATAGGGGTACCTATATGTGTGGATCATGTAGATACTGTAGGTATATGTGGGTAGAAAAAAATCCCAAATTACCAGACGGCCAGATATTTAAACCAAGACATTTTGCCAACTGTAAAACCATGGGAGTCATTTACTTATTACAGTGCGACTGCTCTTGCTTCTATATAGGGAAGACCAAATTGGAGTTCTGGAAAAGAGCCTACAGACACATTCACAGTATGAAGACTTGTGACCCAGACCTCCCGCTTGGGAGACACACTATCACCATTCATGCGGGTAAATTTCCAAACATTAAATTCCTCATCCTGGATCGCATCCATCCCAATCCGAGAGGAGGAGATTGGAATAAATCCCTCCTCCAATTGGAAGCACGATGGATTTTCAAGCTCAAAGCGACCCAAACTCCAGGCCTCAACGAGGCAATCTGGTTTAAACCATTCCTGGAGGGTTTCTCCTCTGGAGGGATGGAAAAATAGATACATTACATCTGTTTGTTAATAACATACAATATAACCATCCTTTCTTCCCTTTGTTCTTGGTGCTTCCTGCCGGATCAAATATTTGGGTCCTCCTTGTTTTTTCTTACGCCAAACCCTCTACTGTGCATGTGTCTGTACGCTCGATATTTGAATAATACATCGTCCTATTCAGCTATCCCAATAGTGTTCTGCCTTTGACTTTTGCATAGTGTAGACACAATATAGAGCACCTAATGATATGATCCCTGCATCTGTATGCGCATAGTTCATAAGATATCTAGAAAAATATCTTGACTATAGATAGAGATCATATACTGCTCCTGGTTAGGGACAGGTTAGTAAAACAGCATTAATGCCAATTTATCTCTGTACTATGCGTATGCAATGTATAGGGAATCCAAGCTAGATATTAGATCATAGATGTATGCACGAATATTATTGTAGTACCAGCTAAGGCATTTCATATATACATCATCCAGCTACTCCCTCCCATGTAATGTAATATCTGATGGTATCTCTCTTGCCATATGTATTCTCTGTTTACTCGATATATGCCAATAATTGTGTATATATACAAGTCCATATATTTCATTCTTCAAATATAAATATGTATTACTCTGTAACTTTATGTCTAAAACCGCTATGAGTAATCTGTATAATTGTATAATTGATGATTTTTTGTGTTTTTTTCTCTCCATTAAATTTTGCTTCCCCCTCAATACATTGAAGATTCGCTGGACAGTGTATGGATGAAGGAGCTCCAAGACAACACTATATCCATCAGCCTGCACACACTTGGCGGCGGTACAGGATGTGGGTGGTCCTGAAAGACCGCCCGGCACGCCCAGCCGCCCGCCCATTCCCGTATGGACGGGCGGCATGGTGGGAGTTCCCGGCGTCGTTTCTCGACGCCGGGACTCCATATTGCTTCACCCGGCGAGCGTACGTCGCTCGTCGGTGAAGCCTGACGTGCCGGCGGGAGCAGTGGGCGTGCCCGGGTCACTATGCGCAGCCATCGATTGGTGCGCGGGACCCGGGTGCGCGCGCAGCCCTCGGGGGGCCGGGTTTTACGAGGCACCTGTCACCTCCCCTTCCCCTGGCAATCAGCTGTACTCACAACAGCTGTGTGCAGGGCGGGGATTTTATTGAAATAGACCGCTCGTCCCGTCCAGCAGACTGCAATTGCCAGTCTGAGGAGGAGACGAGCGGAGTACAAACGGTTTAAGAGGTAAATAGCAATCTTCTTACTAAAATCCTCACATTCTATGTTCATCCTGTCCTCCGGGTGGTATGTTCACACTATATTCAGCTCTGCAGTTTCTGCTACACTATTGGCATGCACTAGACACGTCTTGTTTGCTTTCAAGCTGGGGCATTTTTATATGGGATATCAATACTATATACAACTATAAATGAGCCATCATGTTAGTCATGTATGCAAATATAATAGAAGCCGTTCCTGCAATGGCCAACACACATTGAGAAAGATATATATATATTTATATGTGTACATTAGGCTCAACAATATCTATACATTTAAATATAGCCACAATATACCCATATGTCCCAGTGCATTCCAACACTATGGGGTTTTAATTGTGGGGATCATTCGGGAGGGATATTCATAGGTGACTATGATGATTTTTTATCTGGACATCTCTGACCCTCTCTCCATAGCCCCTGAATGCTTATTGGTGTCCTACCACTAGTGCAAGGTTCGATGAGGATACGTCACAGATCTATAATACAGGTCTGTGAATATAAATTTTCAGCACCCATACATTTATGTATTTACAATTACTTACACATGTTTCAAATCTACCAGGGCCTTCATACTCGACCCCAGTGTGTCTCACAGGCGCCCCCTGCTGTTATCGTGCCAAGTTACGTGCAATGCGTTTTTGGGATTCCAACAAAACTCTAGACATATGATACAAATCTTTAGGAGTGGTCACATCCATTACATGGACACCAATTTTTGATCGAAATCTATCTTTTCAAGAAATCTGGTCTAAGGAGCTCCTCCTCCCAGCCACTGTTTTTAACTACATTGAAAAATCTCTCTGTAAACGATATTAGAAATGTTGTGCTCCTACCTCTGAAGAAGGAGGAAATTTGCAAAAACCTCCGAAACGCGTCAGGTGTGAGTCAACGCCTACACAAAAATATCTATTTGTATACTGTATGTATAAATCGTTGCTCGAATTTTTCAAAAGCTTTTATTCTGATATTTTGTCAAATGCTCTATGTATAATTAAACTTTTTTGTAATAAAACATTTTCTACTAAATACATAATATTTCATATTATATCTGGGGTAATATACTATACATGCCTTAAAAGTCCAAACCCTTAGGGGACCCCCTCCCTGTTTTTCTGTACTATAGGATGTGGCATGAAACTCAAAAATCCCCTTTTCTTTACATGTGTGATCTCTGCTAAGCCTATAACTTTGTTATTTTTTAAATCTGCACTGGGGTTACAATATGATATCATTTTGAATGTACTCACTGCTTTGAGAAGTCCTTTAAACAGTTAACTGTTTGTAGCGTGCAAAGAGGTCACATTCACCAGTAAAACTTCACCCAAAAGGTGGTTCCTAGAAGGTTTCAGAAGACTGTGGGACCATTCACAAAGCTCAACACGGCTCGCACATGCACAGTGGTAAGCTGGCTGTGAAGCCACAAAGCTTCATTGACGGTCTAGATCAGGGGTCTCAAACTGGTGGCCCTCCAGCTGTTGCGAAACTACAAGTCCCATGAGGCATTGCAAGGCTGACAGTTATAAACTTGACTCCTACAGGCAGAGGCATGATGGGACTTGTAGTTTTGCAACAGCTGGAGGGCCGCCAGTTTGAGACCCCTGGTGTGTCCTTATATTAAAAGCCAGCAGCTACAGTAGTTGTACCTGTAGACTTTACATTTTTTGGGAGGAGATTGGAGTTTCTCTTTAAAGCGGTTCTACACCCATTTCATTTAGTAAATCTCTTTGCCTTCCAAATCAGGCAAAGAGTACTAAATGAAATGTTTTTTTTTTTTTTTTTTTTTACTTACCTTGTAATTGAAGACTTCCGGTCTTCTCCCTCTGCGGCGGCGGGCGGGGTCTTGCGTCGATCGTCGTCACGCCGCACGTCTCCTGGGATCTGGTGTCATTGATCCCAGGAGCCAGTGCGGGCATCTTCCGAAATCTCGCGAGATTTCGGCCACTTCTTCCGAAATCTCCCGAGATTTCGGCCGCATCTCCGAAATCTCGTGAGATCTCGGCAGATGAGCCGTTACTGCGCACGCGCGAGTAACGGCAGTGCATGGTGGGCCATCTAAAGTCCCTGTGGGTGTTTCACATGCCCACAGGCAAGATGGCCCCCAGCACTAAAGAAGAAGACGAGGAACTTCATCGGACGAAAACCGGCGGCGATCGAGATGGAAGATGGAACAGGTGAGTCCCCTAATAAAGGTAAGCACACTTTATATTACATCCTTAAAAAAAAAAATTTTTTTCAGAGTGCAGAACCGCTTTAAGTGTATTCAGTTGCCCAGTGAAAACCAAAGTGCATAGTAACTTATAACAACTGATCCAAAACCACCCTGTGACAGGTACTGCTGGACATATTCAATCTTTGTTTCAGATTGGATCTATCAGATCAGTAGGGCTCACCAGCTATGTAGTGTTAGGGTCCTCCTAAATGTATATTAGTGATTGATGAGGCAGATGAAAAGGATCCTAAGCATATTCAACAATAATGTTCTAATATGTAAAGTTAGCGCTATGCAAAATATATAAATATGTATATGGGGAAAGATACATTTAATGCACATCATAAAATGTCCTCTGGTTCTTTAGCTCTAGCAATACATTCACCTTTTGGACAGATTTTCTTTAGTATGTAGTTATACAATAATAGGATACTTTTAATGCATGAAGCCCCTCTACATTTACCCTGTAAGGCAAAGTTAAGAAAACCTGCTATCGATTAACACAAGCTTATGGCACAGTGGAGATAATGGTTGACAGCATTGCTTCTCTCTGCAAACTGTTACTATAAAACAGGTGAAAAATATAACATATGTTATAACTGCCTTTGCTGCAGAAGTGCTAAATGTGTATTTGGCAGGGTGTATAACCATTATCTGTCTCATTTAATTAAAATTTTAATAAAAATAAATAAATACATTGCAAAGAAAGAAATGTTTAGAACACACAATTTTGAACGTCTTGTTCGCAAAGAAAAAAAAAAAAAAAAAAGGATTGCCCTTTCTCCTAACAATGTTTTGTAATAGTGTGCATGTGGAACATGTGCAGTGCAGTGTTTATCCTGGCTCATTCCTGACATATGTAAGATGCTGGAAATGCATTAGGCTGTCAGGAACAATGCAAATTCTGTCTGCTTGCCCGCATTGAATGAATGAATGAGTGACTTGTATAGCACCTCAGGGCGCTTTTTGCCGCCGGTATCCATCTGCAGTATAGCGTGGTCTTTTACCCCATGGGGTCCCGACGCGCTTACAAACACATACACATATTTGGCCATATTTTACGACAGGATCTAATTAACCTATCAGCATGTCTTTGGAGTGTGGGAGGAAACTGGAGTACCCGGAGGAAACCAACGCAAGCACAGGGAGAACATGCAAACTCCAGGCAGATGGCGTCGTGGTCGGGATTTGAACCAGCGACCCTATTGCTGCTAGGTGAAAGTGCTACCCACTACACCACACTGCTGCCAAAAGAAAGGTCAGAGAATAGGTCAGCACCTGTGAATGGAGTGGCGAGGGACAGCTCTCATCACCGCAAAAGTCACTTTACAGAAATTCTGGCCCAAACACACACAGGTGAGAACAGGACTGTATAATTTGTATATGATGTGCTGAGGAACACAAAGACTCAATCCCTCTAGCAGCAAATGTGGAAAATCCTAGTCATGTTCTGTGTAAGGCCTTGATGTGAAATATTGACTGCCTTTTGTGAGTGTGCAGCATGGAGGAACATGTTTTGGGTGGCTATGGAGTGCAGTATTGAGAGAGTCATTGGGAACCTTGCTGGACTCAAGGAGGAGATAGGCTCAAGGCAGCTAGGCACAAGAACTTTCTGTACTCACACACAATGTGTGAGAGAGGTGCTTCCTTATGCTCTTTGCTCCTCCTCCTAGAGGGCAAGTGCAGTGCAGGTCTGGAGCACCCAGTTTGGTTTGTAGAAGCTCTGGAGAACCCCAGCCCTGCCTTGGTGCAGGCCTACACACCGGTCTGAGGCGCTCCACCCTGCACAGGGCACTTCCATTGAGCAAGTGGAGTGCAGCTGGTGACTCCAAACAGTTGTTAGTAACCCTGGAGTAGAGCAAGTTCAGATCTTCTTTATGTGGTTACAAATTTTTACAATTTTGTTTGGGGGGGAGCAGATACCTTCTTTTTAGAGGGATCCAGCTCCTACTTCCTCCCAGGGCACCACGGCGCTGGAAAGATGTTCACATCTCCCCCCTCCTTCTCGGCAATCATCTGGGACAAGTCACAGGTGCCAGATGATTGCCCGGCCAGATACAGTGCGCATCGCGGCTCGCGCATGCGCAGTGTGTGCCCGGCTGTGAAGCCACAGCTGGGTGCCCACAGTGACAATGCCGGCCCTGCATAGAGGAGGCGGAGAGGAGCGGAGCTTCGTTCGACCGCATCGCTGGACTGTGGGACAGGTGAGTGTACGATTAATAAAACTCAGCAGCTACACTTTTTGTAGCTGCTAACTTTTATATGGGTGGAACTCCGCTTTAATAAATAAAAGCTGATCATTTTAAGCACCCCTGCCAGTGTCAAATGTTCTGTCTCATCTCTGTGACTGCAAGAGAACTTTTATGTTAAAAAACAACAGACTTACCATGCAGATCACCAGATGAAAATAGAAAAAAGAATGCCTAAAAAAAGGAATCCAATGCAGCCATAGCGTCTAAGAATTAATAAAATGCAATATAATAAATGTTTTCTTTTGGGATTAATACAGCTTAATTGCTATAGATCAGTGGTCTCTAAACTGTGGCCCAGGGGCCAGATGTGGGTCTTTGATTTCTTGTATCTAGTCCTTGGGGCACTATTCCATCCATTGACAGCAACAATGGGGCATAATTACTCCCACTGACTATAACAAAGGGGGACTATTATTACTGATAACACCAATGATGTGGCACCATTTCATCCACTGACAGCAACAATGTGGCACTATTCCTCCTACTGACACCAATGATGTGGCACCATTTCATCCACTGACAGCAACAATGTGGCACTATTCCTCCTACTGACACCAATGATGTGGCATCATTTCATCCACTGACAGCAACAATGTGGCACTATTCCTCCTACTGACACCAATGATGTGGCATCATTTCATCCACTGACAGCAACAATGGGGCACTATACCCCCTACTGACACCAATGATAGGGCACTTATCCTCCCACTGACACTAACGATGTGGCACTATTTCATCCACTGACAGCAACAATGGGGCACTATTCCTCCTACTGACACCAATGATAGGGCACTTATCCTCCCACTAACACCAATAATGGGGAACCATTCCATCCACTGACACCAACAATGGGGTATGGTTCCTCCTACTGACCCCAACAAAGGGGCACAATTGTTCCCAATGACATCAATGATGGGACATTGTTTGCTCTCACTTATGCCGGAACATTTTCTACTCCCACTGACCACAGTGCAGACCCCCCTAACTTCTGAAGGACAGTAAACTGGCCCCTTGTTTAGAAAGTTTGGAGAACCTGCTATAGATGAACTGCATCATGTATGTCAGTCTTGATTTTGCCCATAGTTCTACTGTAAAGTATGTTTCTGTTTCTGATCCAGGGGCCTTAAGGGCACTTCTCACAGGTTCCAAAGGAGTATATACACAACAATTTAAACACTTTTAAAATAATAAATATATAATGAAGTAAATATTTAATCATTTAAAACATAATAAATTTTCTGGATATTTATACAACAGCAGGCTTATTTAGCAATGTAATGCAAGTTATAGCTACCAGTCAGAAACCATCTTTTATCGATGTGACTAAATTGATGTCTGATTAGTTGTTAGGGTAACTGCACTTCAAATCATTACAGTACTTTGCACATTCTTGAATTTGGTTGACTATGGAATTACTAAATAGTGTCTGTAAACAGCATACATTTATTGGTAATAGCTCCATAATCTGACTGATTCAAGTCATTGAAGTTAACTTGAAATAAAGTGACATAAAGGGTAAAAGGGTTACATAAACCAAAGAAAGATACACTGAGGAAGATTTACTAAAATTGGTGAACTCAGAATCCGGTACAGCTGTGCATGGTAGCCAATTAGCTTCTACCTTCAGCTTGTTCAATTAAACGTTGTCAATAATCCCCCGTTCACATTGGCGCAATTTGAAATGCGATTTGCCAAATCACAGCCTATTGACAGCAACCACACTTTCCCAATCGGTGTGACGCCAACTTTGCGGCGCCACACTGATTTCCAAAAGTAGTTCCTGCACTACTTTTGGCGACTTCGGGGGCGATTTCAATAGACATCTGTGCAGGAACTCGCATAGATGTCTTTCAAATCGCCCCAAACTCGCACTGAAATGCGGGTTTGAAATCGCGTGAGTTCAGCTGAACTCGCACGATTTCAAAGCCACGTTCAGTGTGAACGAGGGCTAAAACCTGTAAGCTGATTGGTTTCTATGCAAAGCTTCACCGGATTTTGCACTCTACAGGTTTAGTAAATACCCCCATTGCGTTAAAGAGAATCTGATTTATCTAAGAATGTGAATAATTAGTCCAAACCTCAATAGTGCACACTTACAATGCCTTCACAATTTATTCATACTCCTTGAAATTTCCACATTTTGTCATGTTACAACAAAAAATGTAAAGGTATTTTATTGGGATTGTATGTGATAGACCAACACAAAGTGGCAAATAATTGTGAAGTGGGAGGAAAATGATATATGGTTTTCATTTTGTTTTACAAATAAATATGTGAAAAGTGTGGTGTGCATTTGTATTCAGCCCCCCTTTACTCTAAAACCCCTAACTAAAATCTAGAGGAACCAATTGCCTTCAGAAGTCACCTAAATAGTAAATAGAGTCCACCTGCATATAATTTAATCTCAGTATAAATACAGCTGTTCTGTGAAGCCCTCAGAGGTTTGTTAGAGAATCTTAGTGAGCAAGCAGCATCATGAAGGGCAAGGAACACACCAGACAGGTCAGAGAAGTTGTGGAGAAGTTTAAAGCAGAGTTAGGTTATTAAAAAATATCTCAAGCTTTGAACATCCCATGGAGCACTGTTCAATCCATCATCTGAAAATGGAAAGAGTATGGCACAACTGCAAACCTACCAAGATATGGCTGTCCAGCTAAACTGACAGGCCGGGCAAGGAGAGCATTAATCAGAGAAGCAGCCAAGAGGCCCATGGTAACTCTGGAGGAGCTGCAGAGATCCACAGCTCAGGTGGGAGAATCTGTCCACAGGACAATTATTAGTCGTGCACTCCACAAATCTGGCCTTTATGAGGAGTGGCAAGAAGAAATCCATTGTTGAAAGAAAACCATAAGAAGTCCCGTTTGCATTTCGTGATAAGCCATGTGGGGGACACAGCAAACATGTGGAAGAAGATGCTCTGGTCAGATGAGACCAAAATTTAACTTTTTGGCCTAAAAACAAAACGCTATGTGTGGTGGAAAACTAACACTGCACATCACCCTGAACACACCATCCCCACCATTAAACATGGTGGTGGCAGCATCGTGTTGTGGGGAAGCTTTTCTTCAGCAGCGACAGGCAAGCTGGTCAGAGTTGATGGAGCCAAATACAGAGCAATCTTAGAAGAAAACCTGTTATAGTCTGCAAAAGACTGGTGACTGGAGCAGAGGTTCACCTTCCAGCAGGACAACGACCCTAAACATACAGCCAGAGCTACAATGGAAGGGTTTAGATCAAAGCATATTCATGTGCAGAGGCGGCTCTCTAATTAGGCAAATAAGGCGGTCGCCTAAGGCCTCGCACTCACAGGGGCCTCGTGGCCTCCTAATTTGCCTGTGCTCAATCCCTGATTCTCTCTCCCCCCCTCTTTATCTCACCCTCTTTTCTGTGTGCTATTTTTTTTCCTATTACGGGCGTGAGTGGGGCCTCATGTGTAATTTTCGCCTAAGGCCTCACAAAGCCTAGAGCCGCCTCTGTTCATGTGTTAAAAATGGCCCAGTCCAGACCTAAATCCGTGGCAAGACTTGAAAATTGCTGTTCTCCATCCAATCTGACAGGGCTTGGACTATTTTGCAAAGAAAATTGGGCAAACATTTCACTCTCTAGATGTGCAAAGCTGTTAGCGACATCTTCAAAAAGACTTGCAGCTGAAATTGCAGCAAAAGGTGGAATCTACAAAGTATCGACTCAAGGGGGCTGAATACAAATGCACGCCACACTTTTCACATATTTATTTGTAAAAAAAATTGAAAAACATTTATCCTTTTCCTTCCACTTCACAATTATGTGCCACTTTGTGTTGGTCTCACATAAAATCCCAACAAAATACATTTACGTTTTTTGGTTGTGACATGACAAAATGTGGAAAATTTCAAGGGGTATGAATACTTTTTAAGGCACTGTATTTATGAAATGTTATATATGTGCCCAATTCTTAGATTTGCCTATTCTGTGTGACTATTCAGCTTGTTTTGAAGGGTCAGCTTAAATCTGACAGTTTCTGCTGACCTCAAACACCACACAGGAGTTGGGTAAAAGTATGTCACATCAGGAGATCGCAGATCTTCTTGTAAAAGCAAAGTGTCAGACTCCGACAGCTAAAGCTGAAGTTCAGATAAAAGTTCAGGTAAAAAATATTTTTAGCTCTACAGCTTTATAGATCTAACTTACCTGTAATGAACTATCTCTCGTGTCATGTAGGCAAGGGGATCCTGGAGGACTAGTCTTCACTGAGAACTTTTACCATTGAATTCAGCCTGGAGACCTAACGCTATTAACCCCCTGCATGCTGGAAGTTCAGAGACAGGAAGAGGACAGGGCATCCCTGCAGTGACAATTTTTCCAGGATCCAGCAGCCTGCATGACGCAGGACACACTTCATTACAGCTAAGTTAATCCAATAAAGCTGTAGGGCTATACATAATATTTAGCTACATTTTAGCTTTAAAGTTTAGCTAATATAGGGGACTAATAAAAAAAATAGGTCTGTGCAATCATAATTTAAAGCACACCACTTTTTAAAATGCCCCCTCCCTTCCTCCTTGCTAAAAAAAAAACGTATTAAAAGGGGAAAAATGACACCTGTAGGGGTGGAAAGTTAGGTATTATACCTGCCTTTCCTTCAGCTTCTGTGGTGCTGTGGATATTATCATCATGCTGTCAATGATTTCCTGGGGAAGGTAAGTACTCCAAGTTTTATGAGAAGACACTGCAGCACAGTGCTGGGAGCATCTTCTCATTTGGCCTACTCAACAGTTCCCAACTCTCACTGGAAGGAGAATGGTGTTATCCTTTATTTAGGAACCACAGACAGAATCTGTAGGTGAGGGGGGTATATTTTCTTAAATTTTTTCCCCTACAGGTGTTTTTTAATGAGTGTTTTAACATGGGGGCAAATTTGAAAAGCAGACTTAGCATTTTAGGTGCTACTTTAAAATTGAAAGTTCTGATTATTGCCTAAGCCCAATCATATTTGGTACTATATACAGAATGGTTTATATTTATTTGTTCATGGGAGGTATAGGTACATTTTTAAACATTTCCACATTTATTTCATTGTGTTCAGGCAAATACTGGCAATGAAAGGAATTAAAAACATAACTATTACATCATCATAGATGTTGTCCAAAGTGTCACCTATCATATGAAAGTGAACCTGAGGCCCTGTGTATTTGAACAGGGCAAGTACCACTGAAGTACTGCTATTGTTTTTATATACTGTCAAGTGCTGGAAATAGAAGGGGAATAGGGAGTCTGTATATCTTTAACTGAGAAACTAGTACCTTTTGCCAGCACCAAAAATGCATGAAGTTATCTTTTCTGATTTCTCAAATAATATTACAGCTGCACAGAGAGTACATAGGGAAAAAAACTTCCAATGCATGCATGCTGTCCATTGCAATAAGGAACACTTTGATTGCGCATCTCCTTCCTGTTGTATACAGTATTTGGCATATATAACAACAAACAAAATGGAGCGCAGATTTGGAGGAGGGGGATTGGGCTAGGCTAAGAGTCTACTTTAGGAAAAATACAAACTTTATTGTTCCTGCTTAATTTACGCTCAGTTTTACATTTGGGCTGCTTTGTTTGGATAAGTTCCTCAGGGGTATTTCCAAGAGGTGGTAAAAGACGCTTTTTGCTGTTCCGTTTATCAGACAGCCATTGTGGGGGCAATTCAAAGGGCCCAAACCCAAACTGCACAGAATACTTGTCATTAAGGATTTCCGCTTCTCCAGGCATCACAGGGGCCACCTGAGCTGCCGATTCAGCACCCTGTGGGATTAGCTTTTGCACCAGAGTATGTTCCACCTCTATACTGCCACTGGGCATTGTTTCCTTCAGCTTGTAGCTTCTGGAAGCCTCTAATTTTATCTCGTTATCCTCATCTTCTTCCACAGACCTAAATATCTGTTGCTGTCCAATATGAAACATCTCTAGAAGCTGGCTCCCTGACCGTACACTGGGCTCCAAATTCACCTCTGCTACCGATCCCAGGTTTACCACATTCCTCCTGCTGTATCGCCGATGAAGTTGAACTATGGTGCCCACCACACATTTACGCACAGATTTGTTGACAGTCAAGAAGAGTAAGGGGTTGGTGACAAGGGAAACCTTAGGCAACCAGATGGCAGTAAGTATTAGAATGTCTGAGATATGAGAAACATTGAGCACAGTGCGATAAACAATCAGTGTCACATATGGAACGCTGCAAAGGATGAAAACCAGAACCATGGACAGCAACATTGAATGCAGTTCAGCCTCCTTTTGAGAAACATAGGGAATAGATATAGAGTTCTGCGGTGTCCTTAAGGCTGCAATGATCACCTTCTTCTTCTGGCTGGCACTTAGTGCTCTGCGAATGAGTAGCATAAATAGGAAAACCACAGCAACTGGTACTAGAACAGTGGTGACATTGTACACCAGGACATATACCAAGTGACCCAAAGAGTAGCCCCATGACTGGGAGCAGGTAGACATGGCATAGATGTCAGTCACATTAGTCACAGCGAAAACAGGTACACTGGCTACAACTGCATGCGTCCAGATGTAGATCAACAAGTCTCTAGCCTTGGCATCTGATATCTTCCTCTCTAGAGGGTACAATACAGAGTAATACCTGTGGTAAGAAAAACATAGCATATATTAAAAAAAACACAGCAATCTAGAAATACTATAACAAAATAGCGATAAATACTTTTTGAATACTTGTTGAAGATACAGTGTATAGATAAAAGGATATGATATTTCATGTATTCATTTACATATTATTGAAATATTCTCACTGAACTATCCTTGTCCTAATCATATACTGTATATGTGCAAGAAATTATTTATGGTTATGTCTCAACATCTCTGCCCTAACACTGTTTTGGAAAAGAGGGCAAAGGGCATTAAACATATAATCAATTTTACTCATTGCAGTAATGCTTTGACTATCATTTCAATGAGGACGCAGAACTATTGAGAGCTTTATGAGGATTTTGATTGGTTAACATCAAGAATCAAGAGAGAATGCTATTACTGTTTATATTCAGTACAGGACAAATAAGCTCTGAGAGGTCACATCTGCAAGGGCAGAGGTACAGTATCTGGGCAAGTGATCTGCAGCCAGGTATGTGGCCCTCAGCTGTTAGAAACCAAGTGAGAGCAGCCAGGCTCGAGCCTAGGTCTGCTGATAGGGCAGTACTGTCAGTCCTCCTGTACTGGACCCGAGCCCTGTCAGCTCAACAGGGGGGCCCAGACAGCTTTATTGTTCATTTATGGATAAATGAATTAAATAGATCACCAAGGCCACTAAGGTGCCACCGCTCCTACTAGGCTTCCCAGGACATAAACCTAATTTTCCCTGACCCCAACAGTTCAACAGAGGGTCCGAGGAGGCAGGGGGCAGAAGCCAGGACTGCAGGTCCTGAAGCTCAAGGTAAATTTCTGTCTGGCCACCCACAACCTTTCCTTTGCAAAGTGATTCTAGATGCTTACAATGGTCACATTTAATTGCTTCTGTTTATATCTTCTTTAAAAAAAAAAAAACCTGTGGCTTCAACTGCTCAAGCACTACTGACAGTGTTATAGTTTGTCCCAAGCCTAGGCACTGTAAGTTTTGTTAGATTGCTCTACATGCAAATATGAAAAAAAAATATGTGAAATAAAAATTAGATGTAATTGAAACGAAACAGTATAATTACACCATAATTATATCACAGTATTTTTGTGACAGTTTTTCTTTAATTGCACCCTGTAAAAGCACATCCAAGTATTTAACACTTGGTTAATCTATGGAGTGTAATGCAGAGGAGTACTATTTTTATTCATCATCATATATAATTCAGGACTAGCGATAGCCACTGATTCTGCATTTTTTGTAATGATGTTAGCAAGGGGAAACGATTTATTAAGACTGGCCTTCACACCAGAACCAGCATAGAGAAAGCCTGTGGAACCAAGGGCTAAGTAATTCCTTCTATTACATGTTCCCTATATTAAACAAGCATTAGACCCTTAGACCACTTTCACACAGAGGCGCTTTTCAGGCACTTTCACGCTAAAAACAGCGCCTAAAAAGCTCACGAAAACTTATTTCCATTAAAATCAATGAACGCTTTCACACTGGGGCAGTGTGCTGGCAGGGCTGTGAAAAACTCCCCTCCCCATTGAAATTAAAGGAAAGCTCTTCAAAAATGCCTGAAAAGCTCTTCAAAAGCATTCAGTGTTTTTACTGGCAGTTTAGAAGCGCCTCAGTGTGAAAGTGGCCTTAATGGAAACCCATATGGATTTTTTTTTATAGTTGACAAGATTTCAGCTTTAACCATAAAGGCTTTAGAGAAAGCTTGATGTTTGACCCCTTTCAACAGCGAGGCAGACGCAATAAACTGGAGCAAAGAAAATGAGCATGAAATAGTAGTTTTGACCTATAAGGTTTTACTTTTACCTTGTTAAAGTACATGTAAACCCAATCTTTAAAATCTTATACTGGGGTTTGGACAAAAATATGGAAACACTACATGATTTGGAGGTGTGAAAGTGACAACATGTTTCATGATGAGACATCTAGCTAACAGGTGGGAAGCCTCCCCGTTGTCATTCACTGTGTGCGCTACTAGTCATGTCAGAGCTTACTGGGTTTCAAAGAGGGCAAATTGTTGGTGCCCGCTTAGCTGGTGCCTCTGTGACTAAAGTTGACAATTTATTTGCAGTGTCGCAAGGTATAGTATCAAAAGTTATAATGGCAATAACAACTTTCTGGAAAAAAAAGTCATCTGATAAGCATAAGCTTTGTCGACATGGTCAACTGACTGGAAGACAAAAGGAAATTGCACAGGATTGTGCCAGATTTTTGCATTAAGAGTGGTATCAGATTACATTACCCCCTATCCAAGACTTATATTTGTCAATTCACAGGAAAATTCAGGCATTCTTGGATGCCAAAGGTGGTCCAACACCATATTAGGTAACAATTCTGTTCTTTTACCATACTTGTTTCCATAATTTTGTCCAACCCCTGTATATTAAAATGATAATGGGATTTCAAAACAAATTTTCAATCTTTTATAATCTCCAGCTTTAAATTATTTCATACCTGGAGATTCAGCAATAAATGTCACTTTTAGGGCACTTTCTGTTAAAGGGTGACACTATCACTATCTCACAGTTCTTACTTCATCACGTTAGTCACTTTTAATCATTAGAAAGACCATCCTAAACAATGATATATAATGGTTGCTACAGAACATGCAAGTAGACAAAAAGTGGATACGATGAGGCTTCAGATGACCAGCAGCACTGAGATGCAAAAAGGTCAGAATGTAAGAGGTCTTAAAGAGGTTCACTCCTGTTTTCTGGATTTCTACAGCAACACTCTCTGATTAGAAAAAAAATATCCTCTATTAAAGAGACAGAGCATAGACAGTGGGAAGAGAGGTTCTGTGTGTTGCTGCAGAGAAGGAAGCAGGATCAAGCCCACCATGTAAGAGAAAGAGAGAGCTATGGTGTTCCTTGAACTTTGGAGAGCATGTGGGTCATGTCACCCAAAAAACAGCTTAGGTCAGCCTTTCTCAGCCCGGGTTCCTCCAGAGGTCACTGGGGGTTCCTTGAGCTGTGGCTGATTGACCTTACACTTTGTGGTGGCTGCATAATTCCAGGCCTAAAGCCATTTTGCAAAGCAACCGGCATGATCCCAACAATCTTTCAGCTGTTTGTAAAGGTGGCATTCTCGCTACCACTAAAAGGGTGGCATTCTTCCCATTGGCCAATTAAATAATTGTAGCAGGGGTTCCCCAAGACCTCAACATTATTTTGAGAGTTCCATTGGGGTTAGGAAAGGTTTAGAAAGACTAGCTTAGATTCTCCAGACAGGGAGAGAGGGGAGAGATGCTATAACCAGCTCCATTGAGACTAAGTACTGTTAAACACGTGAGGGTTCACCTGACTGCAGAGTATTGGATGTGTCTGCTAAGTTCTGCAAGTCTGCACATTACTGTTAAAGCCTGACCATGAATGCTGCCAAATTGATGCACATCCAGGTTACAGTTAAAGGCTTTGTCCACCTTTTGCACTGAAGCCTGCAGAGCATTGCTACTGTGATCAGTTAGTAGGGCAGAGCCTGAGAAAAGTCGCTCCAACAGTCCCGGAAAGCAGGTACTGTATAACCCAACAAGGGTTTTAATAATTCCCCACTTTATCAAAAACCTAAAAAACTGTTTGGGCTGGACATATCATTTCGGCATCTACCCATGAAGGGTGTATGACAAATTATTAAAAGGGAATTATCACGCCTTTAAATTTTAAATTGTATTTGTTTAATGGAATAAATCATGAAAAGAAATAATACAGAAGTTCAGAACATTTTCCTCTTTGAAGCATGTTTCTTGGTAGAATAGAATATGTTATTGGATTTTCCAGTTTTGTTTTGCTGGCTGTCTTTTGGGAAAGAGCTAAACCTCTTACATTGAGAGACGTGAGGCATCAATAGGCCATATTTCATCTGTGATTAAAGAGCATAGAATCTATTGTGAGAGTTTGAAGATAATTCCTGACACATAATGTTGATTTACTATAAGAAATAATTGACTCACGGTAGCTAAGTCAATAAGGTTATGCTGTGGTCACTGCAAATAAACACAGCTTCAAGTAAACACAAATTCCGTTTTTTTTATTTCTTTGAACATAATTTGGGGTACGTAAAGTGAATAAAAGGAATTAGCCATGCTATATTTCTAAGTTTGACATCTGAAAAGGAACAGAAGGGCAAACCTTATTTTTTTTTTTTTGCTAGCTTTCTTTTCCAAATTACAAATCTATGGTGATGTGGTTAAAAAAACAACTCCAACAACTTTGAAACCACCCAATCCCACCATCACCTTTCCTTTGCCCTTGCCTTTCACCAAAGCCCCCTACATATTAAAAAAAAAATAACTATGCAAACCTTAAAGCTGAATTCCAGGTATGGCTTTCTTTTACAAAGTTACATTGAGCCAATGCAAGTGTGCATGTTTCATCCCTGGCTGCTGCTACTACAGTGATCCTCACTGTCTTCTGGGTCCAACATTGAGTGGCTGCCCTGCTGCAATAGCGAACACAGGGGGTCACTTGATTGGCATTGACACCATTCAGGGAACAGCTTGCATTTCCCTCAATGAATTCAAGGTATTCTCTGATTGGACGAGGTGCTAATTTTGATGTCCTTCAGTCAGAATACCTTTTGAATTCATTGAGAGATATGAATGGCTTTAATGCCAAGTGAACGACCCCCTGTGTTCAATATGCAGCAGGGCAGCTGCCCGACATGGCAACTGGAAGACAGCGAGAATCACTGTAGTAGCAGCAGTTACTAAAGTGAATCTCTGCATGTAACTATGTAAAAAAAAACATACAGTATCTCACAAAAGTGAGTACACCCCTCACATTTTTGAAAATATTTTATTATATCTTTTTATGTGACAACACTGAAGAAATGACACTTTGCTACAATGTAAAGTAGAGAGTGTACAACTTGTATAACAGTGTGAATTTGCTGTCCCCTCAAAATAACTCAACACACAGCCATTAATGTCTAAACCACTGGCAGCAAAGGTGAGTACACCCCTAAGTGAAAATGTCCAAATTGGGCCCGAAGTGTCAATATTTTGTGTGGCCACCATTATTTTCCAGCACTGCCTTAACCCTCTTGGGCATTGAGTACACCAGAGCTTCACAGGTTGCCACTGGAGTCCTCTTCCACTCCTCCATGACGACATCACAGAGCTGGTGGATGTTAGAGACCTTGAAAATTTCCAAATTGGGCCCAATAAGTCATTTTCCATCCCCAATGTCATGTAACTCGGTAGTGTTACAAGGTCTCAGGTGTGAATGGGGAGCAGGTGTGTTACATTTTGTGTTATCCCTCTCACTCTCTCACACTGGTCACTGGAAGTTCAACATGGCACCTTATGACAAAGAACTCTGAGGATCTGAAAAAGAGAATTATTGCTCTACATAAGCCTAACATATAGCCTAGACCAGTGATGGCGAACCTTGGCACCCCAGATGTTTTGGAACTACATTTCCCATGATGCTCAACTACACTGCAGAGTGAATGAGCATCATGGGAAATGTAGTTCCAAAACAACTGGGGAGCCAAGGTTCACCATCACTGGCCTAGGCTATAAGAAGATTGCCAAGACCCTGAAACTGAGCTGCAGCATGGTGGTCAAGACCATACAGCAGTTTAACAGGACAGGTTCCACTCAGAACAGGCCTCGACATGGCCAACCAAAGGAGTTGAGTGCACGTGCTCAGCGTCATATCCAGTGGTTGTCTTTGGGAAATAGATGTATGAGTGCCACCAGCATTTCTGCAGAGGTTGAAGGGGTGCTCAGCCTGTCAGTGCTCAGACCATATGCCGCACACTGCACCAAATTGGTCTGCATGGCTGTGATCCCAGAAGAAAGCCTTCTGGGATGATGCACAAGAAAGCCCACAAACAGTTTGCTGAAGGCAAGCAGACTAAGGACATGGATTACTGGAACCATGTCCTGTGGTCTGATGAGACCAAGATAAACTTATTTGGTTCAGATGGTCATGAGCGTGTGGGGGCAACCAGGTGAGGAGTACAAAGACAAGTGTGTCTTGCCTACAGTCAAGCATGGTGGTGGGAATGTCATGGTTTGGGGCTGTATGAGTGCTATCGGCACTGGAGAGCTACAGTTCATTGAGGGAACCATGAATGCCAACATGTACCGTGACATACTGAAGCAAAGCATGATCCCCTCCTTTCGGAGACTGGGCCACAGGGCAGTATTCCAACATGATAACAACCCCAAACACACCTCTAGGATGACCACTGACTTGCTAAAGAAGCTAAGGGTATAGGTGATGGACTGGCCAAGCATGTCTCCAGACCTAAACCCTATTGAGCATCTGTGGAGCATCCTCAAATGGAAGGTGGAGGAGCGCAAGGTCTCTAAAATCCACCAGCTCCGTGATGTCATCATGGAGGAGTGGAAGAGGACTCCAGTGACAACCTCTGAGTGAAGCTCTGGTGAACTCCATGCCCAAGAGGGTTAAGGCAGTGCTGGAAAATAATGGTGACCACACAAAATATTGACACTTTGGGCCCAATTTGGACATTTTCCCTTAGGGGTGTACTCACTTTTGTTGCCAGAAGTTTAGACATTAATGGCTGTGTGTTGAGTTGTTTTGAGGGGACAGCAAATTTACACTGTTATACAAGTTGTACACTCACTACTTTACAGTGTAGCAAAGTGTAATTTCTTCAGTGTTGTCACATGAAAAGATATAATAAAATATTTACAAAAATGTGAGGGGTGTACTCACTTTTGTGAGATACTGTACCTGGAATTCACCTTTAAATCCAGGTGTCTTCCAGCCAGCCACGTGGCATCATGGGTCCTTCCACTTCTTGTACTGTGGCTCTTGTGGGTGCATAGAATGATGTTCATGTAATGATGACAGATTCTGTGCAGCTGTACTGCGATCCCAGGGAGTATGTCTATAATGATCTGGGCCCACCGGAAGTGGGTTAGATGATGCTGGACTTCATTCAATCTGTAACAAGACCAGAGCTGGACTACAGAACAGGTCTGTGGGGGACACCATCAGAGTGAAGGTGTGTATTGCAATAAGAACTGCATTTTATTTATTTTTTTGCTATGCTGAGTAACCTACTTTTAAAATAAAAAAAAGTCATAGAGTTGGGTTACAAAATGGTCATAAACTGTTCATGTGAACACAAATATAAAATACACTGTTTTTACCTGTCCAAGGCAATGGCAGCAAAACTGAGGATGGTCACGGAGCAGAAGACTTTGTGCAGGAATTTGATGGTCTTACAGAAAAGCAGGGTGTAAATCCACCAACAGCACTGAGGGTTGGCGCTAAGCACAATATCGAAAGGCACACACACCAGACTGGCACAGATGCCAGAACAAGCAAGGTTCTTCATAAACCTATTTGTTACAGATTTGAGTACGGTGGTCCTACAGGTTGACCAAAGGACAATAAAGTTCCCTGAAAACAGAAAAAAAGATTACTATGCTAAAATAAAAAATATATATATTGTACACATGGGTAAACACATGGGCAACAACTCCACTCCCAACAGAATTGTCAGAGTTGGATATGAATCGGTTGCCTAATTCACCTACTTGTTTCTCTCCCTCATATGGCTAAATGCTATGGTTATTTGTTTACTCTACACTTTGTAGAATACAGAGGAGACTTTAAAAGACTTCTCACTCAATTTTGATGTCTAGGAACATATTTGATAGATATGGTTGGGGTGTGGACTAGGGTTGCCACCTCATCCCTTTAAACCCAAACACATATTAACGACACCAAGATCTATCTCTTCACTCCTCAACTCACCCCCTCGATCTCCTCACGGATCTCAAACTTACTGAATGACATATCGATATGGATGTCACACCACTTTCTCAAACTCAATCTTTCTAAAACTGAGCTTTCTAAATATTTCTAAATATTTCCTCCTTCACGGTCCCCATCCCTGTGACTTCACCATTTATATCAACAACACAACCATTGGACCTCTCCTTCAGCCCCCATATCCAATCATTGGCTAAATCCTGCCATCTTAACCTCCGCAACATCTCCAGAATTCGACCCTTTCTGACTAATGACACCACAAAGAGACTTATTCAGAGAATTATTTCCCGCCTTGACTACTGCAACTCTCTCCTTAATGGCCTACCTTTAGGCAGGCTATCTCCCCTACAGTCTATTATGAATTCTGCTGCTAGACTAATGCATCTCACTAACCGATCCATGACTGCTGCTCCTCTCTGCCAATCCCTTCACTGGCTTCCCCTACCCCACTGTGTAAAATTCAAAATTCTAACCATAACATACAAGGCCATTCACAACATCGCCCCCATCTACATCACCAACCTCATCTGCAGATATTGCCCAAATCGTCCCCCCCGCTCCTCCCATGACCTCCTGCTCTCTAGCTCCCTTGTTACCTCCGCCCATGCTCGTCTTCAGGACTTCTCCAGAGCCTCTCCCATCCTCTGGAACTCCCTGCCCCAGTATGTTCGATCAGCCCCTACCCTGTCCACCTTTAGGAGATCCCTGAAAACTCATTTATTCAGGGAAGCCTATCCCACACCCACCTAACAACTGTCTCCGAGCCACCCCCATCAAATCATTCTCTGCAGCTATTACCTTTTGTACCACCACCCCCTCCCTTTAGAATGTAAGCTCTATGAGCAGGGCCCTCCTGTACCTTTTGTATTGAACTGTACTGTAATTGTGTTGTCCCCCCTATACATTGTAAAACGCTGCATAAACTGTTGGCGATATAGATATCATGAATAATAATAATTACACAGGTTCTGTGGCTGATTAAGGTGGTAATTAAACTCACTTGGTGCCTTATCCACATTAAATTATCCTCAGAACGCATGTAATTCATATGTGTTTGGGTTTAAAGGGATGAGGTGGCAACCCTAGTGTGGACATAGAAATGCAAACCTACACCTAAAGTAGAACACAATAAATCTCTTTTCTGCACATATAGGGTCTGTCTTACTAAAAAAATTAAGTGAGTTCAAACAAAATGACATGAGATGATGTGCAGTGAACCCTGGGCCTGATTTATTAAAGCACAAAGTAAGGGATGGTGAACCAGTGTTGACTTCAATAAAAAGCTCTATTTTTTCAGTTTCAATGAATGTGATTGGATAGTTTAAATTAAACTAGGTTCACTTTATTTCAATTTACACTTTATTAAATCAGGTACAGTATAGCAGGAGGGTCAAGAAGAAAGAAGTTAAGCAAGTAGCAGTTAGCATTTATAGCAGGTAATTCTCAAACAACACAGTAACATCCATTAACACCTATGTACAAAACACAAATTTCAACTTGGCTGGCTTTTTCAGCTAAATACGTTTTTGGGGAAAAGGGAACATTATTACTATTACATACTACCTACAGATATATACTGTATAACAGGGATCGAGCAAAATATAACATGGCGAGAACAAAAATAAAATAAAAAGCGGTGTGTGTGGGGGGGGGGGGGGGGGGTGGGTGGTGGTTAGCATAGCTTTTAAAAATCTAGGGTATATACTTAACTGTACGTATACAAGGGAAATCACTATGATGCATTTTTGTCATACTGTGATTGCACTGTTGAACTAATACCATCTAAATAGTTTTCAACATGATTTGCAAGCTAAAGGGTTGGTTTACTAAAGGCAAATAGGCTGTTCACTTTTCATGGAAAGCAGCACAATTCAAGGGAATTTTCCTCAGAGGTTAGTAAATGTGGTGAAATTTCACTTTGTAAAGAATACCCATTCACATGCAGGCAAAATGGGAAAAAAAAGCATTTTTTGCTTGTACATGTTTGAATGATGGAAGTCAACAGAGCATCAACTCATTCACTAAGTTCTAGGGGAAATTCCCTTGCATTGTACTACTTCCCTTGAAAAGTGAACAGCCTATTTGCCTTTAGTAAATCAACCGCTTAGGATAGATTTAATGTTGTTAAGAACCCAGACTGTTCAGTGGGTGCTTCAGAATATTTTTGATGCAGTCTCCTTTCCTAAACACCTGAATAAAGCCTAGTACACACAAGCCAAATGCCGGGCAACATCGGCCGGTTCAATAAAAAACAGTCGACATTAGGCCAGTGTGTATGTTAGCCAGTCCGACAGAAGCCGGCTATTCGGCTGGCTTCTGTTGGACGAGCATGCTGGAAAACCAGCAGCTGACCGGCTCCTGATCAGTGCTCTCAGCCAATGGCTGAGCGCGCTGACCTGAGTGTTCTAGTGGGGAGCCATCCCCCTGTCAGAACACAATAGCTCAGCAGGGAAGATCGCTGTACTAACATCGGATTGTTAATACAGCGGCTCCGACTGCAGCCCAGTCTCCAAAGAGAGGGGATCATGCTCTGCTTCAGTAGGTCACAGTACATGTTGGCATTCAACTCAATGAATTGTAGCTCGCAAGTGCCGGCAGCACTTCTGCAGCCCCAGACCATGAAACTCCCACCACCATGCTTGACTTTAGGCAAGACACACTTGTCTTTGTACTCCTGACCTGGTTGCCGCCACACAAGCTTGACACCATCTGAACCAAATAAGTTCATCTTAGACTCATCAGACCACAGGACATGGATCCAGTAATCCATGTCCTTAGTCTGCTTGCCTTCAGTAAACTGTTTGCAGGCTTTCTTGTGCATCATCTTTAGAAGAGGCTTCCTTCTGGGATGACAGCCATGCAGACCAGTTTGATGCAGTGTGCAGCGTATGGTCTGAGCACTGACAGGCTGACCCCCCTCTCCCTTCAACCTCTGGAAGCAATGCTGGCAGCACTCATACGTCTATTTCCCAAAGACAACTTCTGGATATGACACTGAGCACGTGCACTCAACTTCTTTGGTCGACCATGGCGAGGCCTGTTCTGAGTGGAACCTGTCCTGTTAAACCGCTGTATGGTCTTGGCCACCGTCGTGCAGCTCAGTTTCAGGGTCTTGGCAATCTTCTTATAGCCCAGGCCATCTTTATGTAGAGCAACAATTCTTTTTCTCAGATCCTCAGAGAGTTCTTTGCCATGAGGCACCATGTTGAACTTCCAGTGACCAGTATGGGAGAGCAATAACACCAAATTTAACACACCTGCCCCCCATTCATACCTGAGACATTGTAACATTAACGAGTCACATGACACTGGGGAGGGAAAATGGCTAATTTGGCCGAATTTGGACATTTTCACTTGGGGTGTACTCACTTTTGTTTCCAGCTGTTTGGACATTAATGGCTGTGTGTTGAGTTATTTTGAGGGGAGAGCAAATGTACACTATTATACAAGCTGTACACTCACTACTTTACATTGTAGCAGAGTATCATTTATTTTATGTTGTTACATGAAAAGATATAATAAAATATTTACAAAAATGTGAAGAGTATACTCACTTTTGTAAAGAGTGTATATATATATATATATATATACACTAGATATATATATATATAGATATATATATATATATATATATATATATATATATATATATCAAATACACTGCCACTAACTGAATAACCTGCCTGCTTAATCTAATCTGCCTTTGGCCAATTATGTCTCTCTTAGCAGAGGGCGCTGTGATTGGCCAAAGCATGCAGGTCAGGTGCATGCTTTGGCCAATCATCATACAGCAATGCACTGCGATCTCGCAGTGCATTATAGGGCGTTCCACTGCACTCAAATTTGGTGCAACACCCCATAATGTTCGCTCTTCAGCGAACGGGCGAACACCCGATGTTCGAGTTGAACTTATGTTCGGCCCGAACATCAAGCTCATCCCTACTCGCTGCTTGTCTGTTAACGATCCTGCCTGCACCTTGACTCTTCTTCAGCCTCCGCTTCTGTTCCTGACCTGCCCACCTGTGTATGACCCAGCCTGCCTGCACCTGCCTGTGTTCCATTCCTCACTGAACTTCTACTCCACTAGCTGTTGTGCCTGTCTCCCTGTCTGTTGCAGCTAAGTACCAGCCTGTTCCAGTACACAGTCTGCCTACCGTCCATCGGGCTTTGCACCGTGCTGGTGACCCTCCATGGCTTCATCGGAAGTTCTGGTCCAGCTCCACTGCTAGCAATCCTGCCAGGCACTCGTGTTACTATGCACTCCCAAGCCACCTGTCTGCTCTATCAGAGGCCTCGAGTCAGAAGTGTAAGAGAGGCCTTTCTCCCCATTTTAGACTCTTCTACCAGGTATGTGACACACAGTTCAAATTTTGTCTGGTCCCTGCTAAACTGGATGACAGTTGAACCATCTATGGCCAGCTTCACTCTTCATCCCAGCTCCACACGCAATTACAGAATGTCCAGTCAGGAATTGTGTATAAAGTCAAAATAATTGGTAAAAAGAAAAGTAAAATTTTTCCATTATTCAGCAACATTTAATTACATGTTTGAGGGTCTAGGATGCAGAGGGCAATAATGGGGCCCCACAATATCACCCCCCCCCCCCCCAATGTGAATGAGCATGGGGTCCTTAATTAAAAAAAATGTTTCACAATGTAAGTTCGTCATCAATCATAACATCCAGCAATGCAAATCCACATCAATAATGATGAATGATGCCCATTGAAAGAAAACAACATGATCTGCTCCTGTTGCTTACTCACGTCTATTTTTGATCAATGACATCACCCAGGATACCCTGTCTCTTTGTTTCCTTTTAGCAGCAGGGCCCCAAGAGATGTTATTCTGAACTTAAAAGGCAAGAGTGGATCGTTTTGGCAGATTTATTTCTGTGGGTGTTGTTTATTATGGATCTGCATTGCTGGATGATCTTTTTTTTTTTTTTTAATGAGTTAGAATACTATGTACCCCTTACTCATTAACATAGCGAGGCAATTTAAATAGCATTTTTTTCTTTGTAAATGTTGCTGTAATAGGTTGTATAACTAGTATACAGATGCACCCTTCACAGGCAGGTTCAGGGCATCCCCTAGGCATATTATTTAAAGTAATTTTTCTTTTTACTATGTCACTTTCAAGCTATATTAAAATCGCTGATCCTTGCCTAATGGAATTTTAAAAAATGTTTTTTTTTTTTTTGCTTTGGTTCATGTTCTGAAGAAGTCCTGCTTGTTGCAAGTAAAAAGTATGAAATAAGTGTAGCGGCTATAACCCTCAAAAAGGCGGCCTTGACTTTTGGGCTTACCGGTTACCTCCGCTTGACTTGTTTCTCCAGGTCTAGGGGTTCCCAGAGTTAGTACCCAACGACTTTGGACGCTGACACCATAAAAGTCCTTTAGAAAGGTTTTTTTTTGCAGGGTAACATCCAACAGACACAGTCTCATGTGGGAACAGAGGGCAAGGGTGAAAACTCAGGCACCTTGAACTGCGAATTATTAGGAAGTCTATAATGCAAACCCAGAGAGTAGCCACTCGCAGCTGGGCGCTTCAAAGCTGAACAAATCTCTAGCCAGAGATTATGGCAGTCAGCACTTGAATTCAAAGCTTGCAAAGTCTCTGACCTTGAATAAAGTTGCAACACAAAGTGAACAGGAACCTTTCCTCAGTACCTGGAACATTCTCTGTCTCCTTGGCAGTACTGGAAAAGCGCGGATTCGTCAGTGTCCTTGACAACCCAGCAACCAGCCACTTCTTGGGATGCCAGCTTGTTGGCCTTCCTCCGAAGAGTCCTCTCCCGGTCGCCTATGCGAGCTGCGGTGCCCCTCCAAGTTGAGAGCGTACCCGGACGCCTTGAATCCTCCCTCAGTTACTGCGCCTCGGGCCTGCCGGCTCTGAGACTCGGGAACAGATGGATCCTTGCCCCATACCAAGCGGGTCTGTGGGGCTAGTCAAACCGACCATGTTGCAGGGCGGCCTACGCTCCCGTGACCGGGACCCCTCGAGGGGCTACCCCGGTCCTGATCCAGGAACAGGCGCTAATGCCGAACGAACCCCGAACACGTGACTCCAGCATCTTAAGTACCCTTCCCCAGACTCCTCAGCGGGGCCAAACACACCCACTGATTGGCTCCGAAGAATGCCGGTACCCAAAACTTCCAACCAGGCCTGGATCTAAGCCTGTCATGTGCACCTAACCGTACACATGACCAGGCAAAACCCTCACACAACCCAGTCAAATTGATGCCAAAGTTAAACCTACACAATTAACTCTCAGAGTTCTTTTACTGTTCTGAGAGAAAAATAACTAAATTTACACGTAGCGGACACTTTGCAAAAGTGCCCCCGCTACATAAGCATATGCCATGCCTTAGATGAATGGCTGGCCTTCGTCCAAAAGGATTCTAGTGTTGGGAATGATTTCTGGAAGATACATACAGTCTTATTTATTTCTCATTTGATTGTACAATCTTGTTCTCTAGGCTTAAATGTATAAATTAAACCAAGAAATCCTTTCTAGTTGCTTCTGTTCTTTCATTTCTATCAGCGCAAGTCAATATAACACTATGCAGTGCCTTATGAAGTCTTGAGCTGTAACTTCGCTTTGTACTCTTGATTACTTACACTATCTACAAGCTCATGGCTGGTAGTACTGAAGAGACCATTGCACAGGATGAATAACATCCCCTCAATGTTAAATAAAGTCTATTCCTAAACCCAAGATTGTATTAGATGAAGCTCCAATTTTGATGACAGCTGTTATTTCAATTATACTTCAACTGAAAACTGCTGGAATAAATAAGAGCCTCATCCATCCTCCCCGACATATGGTCTAATCTAATCTAGAGTTACTACTCCTGCATGTGTAATCTGGACTATTTCCATGCCATTTAACAGAAGACAGAATTCTGATTTATACAATGGCTCATGACTGTTGAAAAGCATAGGTTCATTATGACCAATTAGTAAAACCCATACCTTGCCCCAAAAATACACAAGGCTGTTTAAGTTGGAAAAAGGGCAAGGCCACAGCTTTATTGAACTTTTCCAAATGTGACAGACAACCAATGCCTGTAATAGTTAAACAGGCCTGTCCTTACAATCAGTCCTAGACAGGCATTAAGCCTATTAAAACATTGTCCATTGCTGGCAAGGTCAAAACTGCCAATAAAGCTGTGATAAAATATCATAGAGCAGGTGGGAGGGTGTGCAACTCTTCAGTGTAGCTGTTTTTAGAGTTCAGAAGGCAGCTTTCAGATGCTGTAGGGAGTCGGTTCCAGTATATGCCCCTCTGCCGCACCGGTCACCCATCATCATGTTATGCATGCATTGTTGTTTGTTCGCCCTTAAATAATTTTGTCCTTACCTCACTTCAGGGATGGGATGTATTTAGTCTTCTTAATACTTTAGCCTCCATTCACCACATGTGCTGTATTCTGTTGGAGCTAGACACACTATGATTTTTGGCCTATCTGATGTTCAGCTGTTATGATCTGCACACGTTTTTTAATGAAAGCTTTCTACGATCTGAAAGATGTCATTTGGATTGAGTCACTATCTACCAAGCTACTGAGGTTGTACATTAAGCTATCTCACCACAACTGGATCAGCTATAGATATCCATTTATACTTGGGGGGGGGGGGGGGGTTTATTCAGTAGTTGATGCAGTATGCAAGCATTTCTCAACCTTTTTTCAGTAGCGACACTTTTGAAGATTATGCAAAATATTTAGGCATTCCAGTGTTAAATGATAAAAACAGAAATGTTAGTTATCAATGAGAAAGCTGACCCTGGACAATGCCCATAACTGCCTTGATGAAACCAGCTTGGTGGTCTCCCCATCTCGTCAAAATCTCTCCCTCACTTCAGAGGCCCCCATTACATCAGATTCCTTCTTATCATTCAGAGACCCCCCCCCCCCCCATACACAAAAGCCACCCATCACATCTGAGTCACCCCTTTACATCATAGGCCCCCTATATCCTATAAGTCCCCACCGATCACATCAGAGTTGTCCCTATACACAATAGGTCATCTATACTTGAGTCCCCCCATCACATCAGAGTTTTCCCTTCACCACAGAGTTCCCCATTACATCAGAGCCCCCTCCATCACAGAGACCCCAATAATACAACCCACCCATCACAGTGCACCACCAGCAGGGGCGGATCCAGAGTCTAGTCTCGAGAGTGGCACTGCCAGAAAATAAGGTGTTTCTTACAGAACTGTATTTAACGTATCTTACAGTCCTAACCTTGTTTAAAACAGTGACACTGTTTTAAAGTGTTACATGCATTGCAATGCCGGCATCCCATTTATTTCTACTGAGACACACAGTCGCTATATCCCAATATGGCATGCTGGTGCGGGTCCCTGAAAGCACCCTGCATTCATTCTGGGACCCACGCATGACATATTGGGATATAGTGGCTGTGTGTCTCAGTAGAAATAAATGGGATGCCGGTGTCCTGTCGGATTATGTCCCCCATTACATACTGTCCGCAGTACACAGGACAAGCAGATTCCGGAAATAGCCGAAGATGAACGGCGCCTACGCCGTGAGTCCAGGTTCAAGCCCCACCATCCAAATGGACATAGAGTTAGAATAAAAAAGAGCCAAGCTCAGCGAGGCTGTGCCCGAAGCATGGCGAGCGAAGCAAGCCCGCGAGGGGCCATCTAAGTTTGTGTAGCCCTATGTCCACTTGGATGGTGGGGCTTGCAAATCGACTCACGGCACAGGCGCCGTTCATCTTCCGAAATTTTCCGAATGGCTTTGTCTTCCCTACTGCGCAAGCGCTGCGCCTGCACAGTACGGGGCGGACACTATATGATAGCCGGACACATTTGGACAGAACACCGGCATTGCAATGCATGTAACACTTAACCACTTACCCACTGGGCACTTAAATCCCCTTAATACCCAGACCAATTTTCAGCTTTCGGTGCTCTCACATTTTGAATGACAATTACTCAGTCATACAACACTGTACCCAAATGAATTGTTTGTCCTTTTTTTCACACAAATAGAGCTTTCTTTTGGTGGTACTTAATCACCGCTGGGTTTTTAATTTTTTGCGCTATAAATCAAAAAAGACTGAAAAATTCTTTGTTTCTATTAAAATTTATTGGCAGAGTATTGGCGAGTATTGGCAAAGTATTGGCAGAGTATTGGCAGAGTATTGCAGTATTGCACAGTATTGGCAGAGTATTGCACAGTGTTGGCAGAGTATTGCACAGTGTTGGCAGAGTATTGCACAGTGTTGGCAGAGTATTGCACAGTGTTGGCAGAGTATTGCACAGTGTTGGCAAAGTATTGCACAGTGCTGGCAGAGTATTGCACAGTGCTGTCACTGACCAGCGCTGTGGGCACTACACATCCAGCCCACAGCGCTGGTCCCATCTCTCCCCCTCTCAGCTTCTCCCCTCTCACTGTACCGATCGGGAGGAACCGGCGTCATGACGTGACGCCGGTTTGTTTATATGTGATCGCCCAGTCATTTGACGGAGCGATCAAGTGGTAAACGCCCGCTATCAGCGGCCGTTTACCGCGATCCAGCGGTACGCCGTGATCCAACATCCGGCGGTCACGGATGTTTCCGAGTGCGTGCCACAGGGGGCGCACGGGAGCAAGGTTCTGGGAGGACGTCCTACGAACGTCCACCCAGAATAAGCCGACCACGCTGTAGCCGTCTTTCGGCTATGACCCGGTCGGCATGTGGTTAATGTATCCCCAAGCCAGAAAAGATAGCCCTGCATGTTAGACGCATGTCTGCAGCACGCCCTATGTGAATGATTCATTTTTCTGTCATTCTATATCATCATTATTATCATGATAATCACACAATACAGGTGCTGTGGCTCAACGCACCTGTACTGTGTGATTATCATGATAATAATGATGATTATTGGTAATTGTAATATGGCACATGGAAGGGGTTAATGTACTCACTGATATATTACTGATCAGTGGCAAATAATAAACCCCTTTGTGCTGCATTAATGGCACTAGTGGCAGTGTTTATAAACCCCTTCATACTGTAGCATGAAAGGGGTTAATTAACACTGATGGTGCCGCTGTCATTAATTGTGCCATATTACAATTACCATTGTAAATTTTTTAACCATTGTTAAGGCATTGTTGTGTTAATGAGTTAAGTGATCACTCACTTGTAGTGCACAGAGCTCTGGCTACAGGTCCTATTGGCAGCATCTGAAAAAAGGAAAGAAAGACACATTCGGGAGATGGTGGGTTGCTGCTCACCCCGGGGATGTATACAAAAAGAAGAAATTGTCCCCCCTGAGAGGATGCCATTTAAAACCACTTGCGGCTTTAGGTTTGTTCTTAAGTAGATCTGAACAGGTACATTATGAAGTGTAGCCCCAGGGGGGGGGTTTTTAGGCAGCAATGTAGGTTAGAGATTTCCTCTCACTTCCTGTTTTCTCTTTCCATTTGCAAGTAGGAGTCGTTTTAAAGAAAGAAAAAAAAATATCAGGTGGGCACAGGAATGGGCCCTGCTGTGAGTTAATAGATCAAGATTTGTATTGCATGCACCTGTTGAACAGGGCAGAAAAATTGGGGGTGGTGGTGGTGGTGGTGGACACAAACTTGTCAAAAAAGTTTAGTATTTATTCATGTCAAACAACTTGGCAGCATCTTGTCTTTAATCTAGATCGCGCTCCCGGTGTCTTGCCGAGAAAGTTCCCCTGGTGGACGGTGTTGCCACAAGGACCTGTTAAACAGGGGCTGAAAAATTGTGCCTTGGTGGGCGCAGGAATGGGCCCTGCTGTGAACTATTAGATCAAGATTTGTAAGTACACGCCCCTGAAAAATTGTGCCTTAGGCACTGGTGTGGTGGCATGGATCATTGAGGAGGGGAAGAGGATAGTCAGTGAACATAAGAGGACAGTCACTCAGCATCAGCATAGGCAGTCTTGAAGGGATGTGATGTGACATTAAAAATTATTCGGTTATATCCGCCTCAGGTGCCTGGTAGCTGGTGGTGATCCAAGACTGATTCATTTTGATGAAGGTCAGTCGATCAACCGAGGCGGTGGACAGGCGCACCCTATGATCAGTCACAAATCCTCCAGCAGCACTGAATGTGCGTTCGGACAGAACGCTGGAGGCAGGACAGGCCAGTAGCTCAATTGCATACTGTGCAAGCTCTGGCCAGTGATCCATCCTCAGGACCCAGTAAGCCAGAGGATTTTCGGTGGGAAAGGTGTCCAAGTCTGACCTTGCCCCAAGGTATTCCGGCACCATGTATATCAGACGCTGGCGATGGTTGCTGGAACCGATCATACCTTGGGGCTGCGGACTAAAAAATTGTCTGAACGCATCGGTCAGACGTCCACCTTCCCCACCGCTCCTTCTGCTACTGACCGAAGCCTCAGCTACTCGTCGCCCAGGACCAGGAGTTTGTAGCCTCCCAGTTTCTGGGAACGCGTTGCACAGACCTTTCTGCAAGGCCTCCCTGAGATGTCTCATCCTCTGCTCCCTCTGCGACGGCAAGATAAGGTCCGCAACCTTACCCTTGTACCGCGGATCAAGGAGAGTGGCCAGCCAGTAATGGTCCCTCTCCTTGATCCGAAGAAAACGAGGATCCTTCCGCAGGCTTTGCAGGATCAGGGAGGCCATGCAGCGTAGGTTAGCTGAGGCATTCGGTCCGGAGTCTTCTGGGTCACTGAGGATGACATGATCGCCAGCCACCTCCTCCCAGCCACGTACAAGTCCACTGGTTTGTTGGGACTGTACATCATCCCTAAAAGACTGCTGCTGCTGCTGCTGATGCTGAGTGCCAGGCTCCACCTCCATGCTCACACAATCCTCCTCCTCCTCCTCCTCCTCCTCCTCATCCTCTTCCTGTGTGATGGGTGGGACAGGAGGAACACTGTCCGGATAAAGGGGGCCTTGAGAGGCAAGGAAGTCCTCCTCTTCCTGCCTCTGTTCTGCCTCAAGTGCCCTGTCCATTATCCCACGCAGCGTATGCTCCAACAGGTGGACAAGAGGGACAGTGTCACTGATGCATGCACTGTCACTGCTCACCATCCTCGTGGCCTCCTCAAATGGTGAGAGGACAGTGCATGCATCCCTGATCATGCTCCACTGACGTGGGGAAAAAAACCAAGCTCCCCTGACCCTGTCCTGGTGCCGTAGTCGCAAAGGTACTCATTGATGGCCCTCTGCTGCGTGTGCAGTCGCTGCAGCATGGCCAACGTTGAGTTCCACCTGGTGGGCATGTCACATATTAGGCGGTTCTTGGGCAGGTTCAGCTCCTTTTGCAGCTCAGTCAGCCAGCACTGGCATTATAAGATCGGCGGAAATGCACACAGACTTTCCTGGCCTGCCTCAGGACATCCTGTAAGCCTGGGAACCTGCCCAAGAACCGCTGCACCACCAGGTTGAGGACGTGAGCCATGCAGGGCACATGGGTGAGCTGCCCCTGTCGCAGGGCGGAGAGGAGGTTGGTGCCATTGTCAGAAACGACCATTCCTGGCTTAAGCTGACGTGGCGTCAACCACCTCTCGGCCTGCCCCTGCAGAGCTGCCAGAACCTCTGGCCCAGTGTGGCTCCTGTCCCCCAAACACACCAGCGCAAGCACGGCATGGCATCTTTTTGCCTGCGTACTTGCGTAGCCCTTTGTACGCCTACGGAGCACCGCTGGTTCCAAGGACAGAGCACTGGAGGAAGAAGAAGAGGAGGGGGTGGAGGAGAGAGGTGTGTCACAACCAGTAGCAGTAGTAGCGTTTTGGAGGCGTGGTGGCGGAACAACCTCCAACACTACTGCACCTTGTCCTGCATCCCTCCCAGCTGCCAATAGAGTGACCCAATGGGCCGTGAAAGAAAGGTACCGTCCCTGTCCATGCCTGCTGGACCATGAGTCAGCGGTAATATGCACCTTACCGCTGACCGCCCTGTCCAGCGAGGCATGGACATTGCCCTCCACATGCCGGTAGAGAGACGGAATCGCCTTCCATGAGAAAAAGTGGCGTTTGGGAACCTGCCACTGAGGAACCGCACATTGAACAAACTCACGGAAGGGGGGCCGAGTCTACCAACTGAAAAGGCAGCAGTTGAAGTGCTAGCAATTTAGCCAGGCTAGCATTCAACCGCTGGGCATGTGGATGGCTGGGAGTGTACTTCTTTCTACGGTCCAGCAGCTGGGGCAGGGAAATTTGCCTGCTGCAATCGGACGTCGGTGTACTGCAAGTACTTGGTTGTGACACACCTAATTCTACACCTTCAGTCCTCTCAGAGCAGCTTTCAGAGAGGACTGAAGGTGTAGTGGGGATGGAGATCCCAGCTGAGGAGGAGCAAGGAGAGGTCCGCTTAGTTCTTTGGTGTGGGTCTTTTATGTGTGCCTGCCAACGAGCTGCATGGCAGGTCGCCATATGTCTGGTCATGCTTGTGGTGCCCAAGCGGCTGATGTTTTGGCCACGCGAGATACGCTTGAGACAAATATTGCAAATAGCAGTGGTGCGATCTGCTGCACTCGTCTCAAAAAAGGCCCACACCAAAGAACTTTTCTGATAACGTGCAGAGGCAGCGCCCTGCACAGGCGGAGCTCTGCGGTGTTGTACAGTTGCTGTGCTGGCCTCTACCTGGCCTCCAGGGGGCACCCTGCCTCGTTGGACATGTGACGCCGCATCCTCCTCCTCCTCGTCCTCCTCCTCATCCTCTCTCCCTTCAGGCACCCACGTGGAGTCAGTGACCTCATCATCCCCTCCCTCTTCACCACTAGAGCAAACCTGGCAGTAAGCTGCAGCTGGTGGAACAGTACTGCCAGATTCCTCAAGCTGGGTATCATCATCCGAGCCTTCGAATCGTTGGGCATCCTCCTGGAGCATGTACCCAACACTGTGCTCAAAGAGTTCGGGGGACTCCTCAGGAGGACATGGTGGGTCTAGGGAAGGGGTGGCTGATGATGCTCTGCCAGTACCCTGAGCCTGGGTGAGAGAGGATGAGGAGGATGAGGAGGGCTTGGTCATCCATTCTACCAAGCCTTCAGCATGATGCGGCTCCACATGTCCAGCTGCCGAAAACAAAGACGCGCGTGTCCCATGGCCACGTGCTGATGACGATGCACGACCACGTCCACGTCCACGGCCACGTCCACTAGAAACAGAGCCTGCCTGCCCTGTGTTCTTGGCTCTGCACGCTCTGCCTCCCCTTGGCGGTCTTCCAGCCATTGTAGTCGGTAGTCCTGTGGGTGCTGCTGAGAAGAATATATAGGAGCTCTGTGTGATGCCACTAACACACTAGAAGTCCTGTGGGTGCTGCTGAGAAGAAAATATAGGAGCTCTGTGTGATGCCACTAACACACTAGAAGTCCTATGGGTGCTTCTGCAAAGAAAATAGAGGAGCTCTGTGTGATGCCACTAACACACTAGAAGTCCTATGGGTGCTTCTGCAAAGAAAATAGAGGAGCTCTGTGTGATGCCACTAACACACTAGAAGTCCTGTGGGTGCTGCTGAGAAGAAAATATAGGAGCTCTGTGTGATGCCACTAACACACTAGAAGTCCTATGGGTGCTTCTGCAAAGAAAAAAGAGGAGCTCTGTGTGATGCCACTAACACACTAGAAGTCCTATGGGTGCTTCTGCAAAGAAAATAGAGGAGCTCTGTGTGATGCCACTAACACACTAGAAGTCCTGTGGGTGCTGCTGAGAAGAAAATATAGGAGCTCTGTGTGATGCCACTAACACACTAGAAGTCCTATGGGTGCTTCTGCAAAGAAAAAAGAGGAGCTCTGTGTGATGCCACTAACACACTAGAAGTCCTATGGGTGCTTCTGCAAAGAAAATAGAGGAGCTCTGTGTGATGCCACTAACACACTAGAAGTCCTGTGGGTGCTGCTGAGAAGAAAATAGAGGAGCTCTGTGTGATGCCACTAACACACTAGAAGTCCTGTGGGTGCTGCTGAGAAGAAAATAGAGGAGCTCTGTGTGATGCCACTAACACACTAGAAGTCCTATGGGTGCTTCTGCAAAGAAAATAGAGGAGCTCTGTGTGATGCCACTAACACACTAGAAGTCCTGTGGGTGCTTCTGCAAAGAAAATATAGGAGCTCTGTGTGATGCCACTAACACACTAGAAGTCCTATGGGTGCTTCTGCAAAGAAAATAGAGGAGCTCTGTGTGATGCCACTAACACACTAGAAGTCCTGTGGGTGCTTCTGCAAAGAAAATAGAGGAGCTCTGTGTGATGCCACTAACACACTAGAAGTCCTGTGGGTGCTTCTGCAAAGAAAATAGAGGAGCTCTGTGTGATGCCACTAACACACTAGAAGTCCTGTGGGTGCTGCTGAGAAGAAAATATAGGAGCTCTGTGTGATGCCACTAACACACTAGAAGTCCTATGGGTGCTTCTGCAAAGAAAAAAGAGGAGCTCTGTGTGATGCCACTAACACACTAGAAGTCCTATGGGTGCTGCTGAGAAGAAAATATAGGAGCTCTGTGTGATGCCACTAACACACTAGAAGTCCTATGGGTGCTTCTGCAAAGAAAATAGAGGAGCTCTGTGTGATGCCACTAACACACTAGAAGTCCTGTGGGTGCTTCTGCAAATAAAATAGAGGAGCTCTGTGTGATGCCACTAACACACTAGAAGTCCTGTGGGTGCTGCTGAGAAGAAAATATAGGAGCTCTGTGTGATGGGACTAACACACTTCAAGTCCTATAGGTGCTTCTGGGAACAAAATATATGATCTCTGTGTGATGGGACTAACACACTTCAAGTCCTATAGGTGCCTCTGGGAAGAAAATATAGGTCTGTGTGATGGGACTAACACACTTCAAGTCCTATAGGTGCTTCTGGGAACAAAATATATGATCTCTGTGTGATTGGACTAACACACTTCAAGTCCTATAGGTGCTTCTGGGATCAAAATATATGATCTCTGTGTGATGGGACTAACACACTTCAAGTCCTATAGGTGCTTCTGGGAACAAAATATATGATCTCTGTGTGATGGGACTAACACACTTCAAGTCCTATAGGTGCCTCTGGGAAGAAAATATAGGTCTGTGTGATGGGACTAACACACTTCAAGTCCTATAGGTGCTTCTGGGAACAAAATATATGATCTCTGTGTGATTGGACTAACACACTTCAAGTCCTATAGGTGCTTCTGGGATCAAAATATATGATCTCTGTGTGATGGGACTAACACACTTCAAGTCCTATAGGTGCTTCTGGGAACAAAATATATGATCTCTGTGTGATGGGACTAACACACTTCAAGTCCTATAGGTGCCTCTGGGAAGAAAATATAGGTCTGTGTGATGGGACTAACACACTTCAAGTCCTATAGGTGCTTCTGGGAACAAAATATATGATCTCTGTGTGATTGGACTAACACACTTCAAGTCCTATAGGTGCTTCTGGGAAGAAAATATAGGTCTGTGTGATGGGACTAACACACTTCAAGTCCTATAGGTGCTTCTGGGAACAAAATATATGATCTCTGTGTGATTGGACTAACACACTTCAAGTCCTATAGGTGCTTCTGGGAAACAAAATATATGATCTCTGTGTGATGGGACTAACACACTTCAAGTCCTATAGGTGCTTCTGGGAACAAAATATATGATCTCTGTGTGATGGGACTAACACACTTCAAGTCCTATAGGTGCTTCTGGGAACAAAAATATATGATCTCTGTGTGATGGGACTAACACACTTCAAGTCCTATAGGTGCTTCTGGGAAGAAAATATAGGTCTGTGTGATGGGACTAACACACTTCAAGTCCTATAGGTGCTTCTGGGAACAAAATATATGATCTCTGTGTGATTGGACTAACACACTTCAAGTCCTATAGGTGCTTCTGGGAACAAAATATATGATCTCTGTGTGATGGGACTAACACACTTCAAGTCCTATAGGTGCTTCTGGGAACAAAATATATGATCTCTGTGTGATGGGACTAACACACTTCAAGTCCTATAGGTGCTTCTGGGAACAAAATATATGATCTCTGTGTGATTGGACTAACACACTTCAAGTCCTATAGGTGCTTCTGGGAAGAAAATATAGGTCTGTGTGATGGGACTAACACACTTCAAGTCCTATAGGTGCTTCTGGGAAGAAAATATAGGTCTGTGTGATGGGGGACTAACACACTTCAAGTCCTATAGGTGCTTCTGGGAACAAAATATATGATCTCTGTGTGATTGGACTAACACACTTCAAGTCCTATAGGTGCTTCTGGGAACAAAATATATGATCTCTGTGTGATTGGACTAACACACTTCAAGTCCTATAGGTGCTTCTGGGAAACAAAATATATGATCTCTGTGTGATTGGGACTAACACACTTCAAGTCCTATAGGTGCTTCTGGGAAGAAAATATAGGTCTGTGTGATGGGACTAACACACTTCAAGTCCTATAGGTGCCTCTGGGAAGAAAATATATGATCTCTGTGTGATTGGACTAACACACTTCAAGTCCTATAGGTGCTTCTGGGAACAAAATATATGATCTCTGTGTGATTGGACTAACACACTTCAAGTCCTATAGGTGCTTCTGGGAACAAAATATATGATCTCTGTGTGATTGGACTAACACACTTCAAGTCCTATAGGTGCTTCTGGGAACAAAATATATGATCTCTGTGTGATGGGACTAACACACTTCAAGTCCTATAGGTGCTTCTGGGAACAAAATATATGATCTCTGTGTGATTGGACTAACACACACTTCAAGTCCTATAGGTGCTTCTGGGAACAAAATATATGATCTCTGTGTGATGGGACTAACACACTTCAAGTCCTATAGGTGCTTCTGGGAACAAAATATATGATCTCTGTGTGATTGGACTAACACACTTCAAGTCCTATAGGTGCTTCTGGGAAGAAAATATAGGTCTGTGTGATGGGACTAACACACTTCAAGTCCTATAGGTGCTTCTGGGAACAAAATATATGATCTCTGTGTGATTGGACTAACACACTTCAAGTCCTATAGGTGCTTCTGGGAACAAAATATATGTCTCTGTGTGATTGGACTAACACACTTCAAGTCTATAGGTGCTTCTGGGAACAAAATATATGATCTCTGTGTGATTGGGACTAACACACTTCAATTCCTATAGGTGCTTCTGGGAACAAAATATATGAGCTCTGCCTGCCTGCGAGGAACACACTTCAAGTCCTATAGGTGCTTCTGGGAACAAAATATAGGAGCTCTGCCTGCCTGCCAGGAACACACTACAAGTCCTATAGGTGCTTCTGGGAACAAAATATAGGAGCTCTGCTGCCTGCCACGAACACACTACAAGTCCTATAGGTGCTTCTGGGAACAAAATATAGGAGCTCTGCCTGCCTGCCAGGAACACACTACAAGTCCTATAGGTGCTTCTGGGAACAAAATATAGGAGCTCTGCCTGCCTGGAACACACTACAAGTCCTATAGGTGCTTCTGGGAACAAAATATAGGAGCTCTGCCTGCCTGCCACGAACACACTACAAGTCCTATAGGTGCTTCTGGGAACAAAATATAGGAGCTCTGCCTGCCTGCCACGAACACACTACAAGTCCTATAGGTGCTTCTGGGAACAAAATATAGGAGCTCTGCCTGCCTGCCACGAACACACTACAAGTCCTATAGGTGCTTCTGGAACAAAATATAGGAGCTCTGCCTGCCTGCCACGAACACACTGCCCCTCTTTCTAAATCAATCTAAATGAATGAATCTATCTAACTCAATCTCTCTAAGTAAATCTCTCTAACTAACTAAATCCAGCAGAGTGTCACAGATCTAGCCTGCTCTATCTGCGCCGGAACAGCATGTGACCGGCGCAGACGGCGTGGCGGCCTTTTATAGGGGGGGGCGTGTACTACAGCCCCTGAGCTGTAATTGGCTACAGGCGTCCTGCCTGTAGCCAATTATGGCTCTTCGAGTTTCCGGGGCTGTGATTGGCCAAGCATGCGGGGTCACAGTGCATGCTTGGCCAATCATCAGCCAGCAATGCACTGCGCCGGCCGCGCCCGGCCGCACGTGGGTTCGCATCGAGCACCGGGCCCATCCCTACTTGGCAGCATCTTGTCTTTAATCTCGCGCTCCCGGTGTCTTGCCGAGAAAGTTCCCCTGGTGGATAAGGACCCCCCTGTACTGCGCAGGTGCTGCGCTTGCGCAGTACGAAGCACAACGGAGTTTCCGAAAATAGCCGGTTAGTCAGCTGTACACGGCGCCTGCATACTACATTCTAACCTATGTCCAGGTTTGAGCCCCACCATCCAAGTGGACATAGAGTTAGAATAAAAATTTGCCGAGCGCAGCGAGGCCGTGCCCGAAGTGCGGCGAGCGTAGCGAGCCATCGAGGGGCCCTGTTACAGGCGCCGTGTACAACCGATTTACTGTCTTTCCCTTTGGCTATTTCCGGCGGCTTCGTTATGCTTCGTACTGCGCAAGCACTGAGCCTGCGCAGTGCAGAGGGGTCCTTATCCGCCGAGGGGACCTTTCTCGGCAGAACACCAGCCTCTGAATCGTGACGTCACACCAGCCGGGACTAGGAAGCTCCTGACGGGTAGAGATCACTCCGCCTGACAGAGAAATGAAGTGACACTCGCACTGCTCTGCTGCAACTCTGCCAGTGTGTAGCAGCGGCCCCGGTGTCATTGCGATCCACACCCCCATAGTGATGCCACTGGGCCCCTCTAAATTAACTGATGGGGCCCAGGGAATATATTTTAGGCCACCTGGGAGCCATGAGAAGCAGAAATAAAGTTCCTGCAGCTGCATTTAGGTGATGCCTCGTAATGCAAATCTGGTGAGGTGGCGGAGGGAGAAAGCCTTGGAGTCTGTATTATTTTCTGGGGGGGGGGGGGGGGGGCATTTGCACCATTTCCCCCCCTGGATCCGCCCCTGACCCCCAGTCACACAGCTTCTCCATCACAAAGCTCCCTAGTCGCACAGTGCCCCCATCACAGAGCCCCCTGGCCTACACAGACCCCTCTTTACATCAGAACCCTATCCTTTTTGGCTCCAGAGTGTGGGAGGTGGAGGAGGTCTAGAGGAGGCAGATTTCCATCTTCTCTTGAATGCTGGGGGGCCCTGCATGCTGCCTGCCTTGGATCAGTCATGCATTGCCATGGTGTGCATCTTAGCAACAAATGATGCCATGGGTCCTGGCCCTAGAGCATCATTGATTTTACGGTGCTGGTGGCTGGCCCACTCACACCATGGCAACTCATGTTGCTGATCCTGGGAAAACTTGGTTCCGTGCTCATTTCAACCCGGGGGAACCCAATGACACTTTGGTTGAGAATTGATGCAGAATACATGTGCATACTGGTAGTTCATCTGTTTTTGGAACAGTGACAAACTGATCAATCTGAAATAAATCTGTTATAATATACAGTAATTATACCACTGATGACTTCTTATAGAAGCTACCTGCTACCTGGCTGTCATGCTTTTTCTCCGGGTTTAGTAAAACAAGCATAATCTCTAAAGATGTTGAAAAAAACAGCACCTATATCTTTACCATGATTAAAAATTAAAACGTTTGCCAACACCAGTACAGGGATCTCTAACTTTTAATCTAACATGGCTGCTAAGCAGCCAATCAAATACAAGAAGGCAACATTTAATGCAATCATTTGCATTGATAACATGGTACTTTGCGATGTAAAAAATCTAGTGTTGTCTTAGTAACCAATGTAAGGTTTTTTCGATTTTCTAGCCTACATTGCACTAAAACCTCAATTACCAAGAACAAGTTTACTTTGTTTTCATACATGAGCCCCATTACTGCCTGACATTATATGAGCCATCCACAAAAGCAAAAGCTGTTTTAAGCATCCAATAATTAGCATACACTGTAACACGAAACAGCAGAAAGATTAACCAGTTCAGCCCCAGAAGGTTTTACCCACTTCATGACTTCAGGCTATTTTTAGCGATTCTGCACTGCGTTACTTTAACTGATAATTGCGCGGTCGTGCAACGTTGTACCCAAATAAAATTGATGTCCTTTTTTTCCCACAAATAGAGCTTTCTTTTGGTGGTATTTGATCACCTCTGCGTTTTAAATTTTTTGCATTATAAAAAAAAAAAAAACAACAATTTTGAAAAAAAAAACGATGTTTTACTTTATGCTACAAAACATACCCAATAAATAAATGTAAAAAAAAATTTACGTATTCATCAATTTAGACCAAGGTGTATTTTGCTACATATTTTTGGTAAAAAAACAATCCCAATATGCGTATATTGATTGGTTTGCACAAAAGTTATAGCATCTACAAACTTTGTGATATATTTATGTAATTTTTATTTATTTTAATTTTTTTTACTAGTAAGGGTGGCGATCAGCGATTTTTAGTGAGACTTTGACATTGCAGCGGACAGACCTGACACTAAGTGACACTTTTTGTGACCAGTGACACCAATACAGTGATCAGTGCTAAAAAAAAATGCACTGTCAGTGTACAAATGACACTGGTGGGGAAGGGGTTAACATCAAGGGCAATCAAAGGGTTAAATGTGTCCCTAGGGGGTGTTTTGTGGGGGATGTGCTTTGACTAGGGGAAAACAGAGATCCATGTTTCTGCTTAGCAGAAACACAAGATCTTCATTTTCCCCTCGGGAGAACTGCGGCCTGCCTTGTTTACATAGGCAGACCACTGTTCTGCCTCTCCTCAGCATGATCAACGGGTTCTGAATGGCTCCTGCTGTGTCCAATCACAGCAGGAGCGGGTCGCCGGTGGTGCACGCGCACGCTTCAGACACCCATACGCACAAAATCACGTGCTGGTATGTGATTTTGTGCAGGAGGGCTGCCCTGCCACAGTATATCTGCATGGTGGTGGGCCATAAGTGGTTAATATTTTCCACAGATGGTAATATAGACATGGATTTACTAAATGACTTGAAAACCTTCATACAATATATTTTGCGACTATTCACTTAAATTATCCAATAAACGGAAGTAAAGTGTACAATATCTAATTGCTATTTGATTAACAGACACTTAATCTGAGGTTGCAGTCAGTGGATTCATGGATTAATCAATGCAGTTATTGCACATCAGCAATAAGACTATGTAAATAGAAGTACGTGCTGAATTATCAGAGATGATCGGAGACTTCCTCTGAGCTCATCTCTAGCAAAACTTAAAATTTCCCTTTTTTTCACACCAATCAGCTACGGGATGGCGGAACGCTAGTAATGATGTGAACACATGTCCAAATTTAGCCAATGCCAGTGACTAAATATAGGCAACATGTGTCTATAAAGTATAAGAGCACTGAAGTCACCAGCATCTCGCCCTCTTGTTTATGTGTACTGCAGGGCAGGAAAAGACCCGGCCCGAAGCTGAATAGAGTAAAAAAAAAGCAGATTTTGGAAGTTCTGATAGAGATGAGTTCAGAGGACACCCAAGAACATCTGAAGTTACAAACTGTTTTAAAGTGTAAATCCACCTTTTCCGAAAAAATGAAGGTGAACTAACACTATATATAGAATAATCTATAAAAAGGTAAAGATGGGACTTTGAGGGAATTTTAGGGTATACAGTATCTCACAAAAGTGAGTACACCCCTCACATTTTTGAAAATATTTTATTCTATCCTTTCATGTGACAACATATATATATATATATATATATATATATATATATATATATATATATTTATATATATATATATATATATATACACACCCTGTTCCAAATTATTGTGCAAATTCTATTTCAGTGTCACAAAGATTAAATATTTAGTTTTTCAGTTTTTCATCCCAAAGGTGTTTTATCGGGTTAAGGTCAGGACCAGTCAAGTTCAAGTTCAGTCAAGTTCCTCAACCCCAAACTCGCTTATCCATGTCTTTATGGACCTTGGGGAAGCACAGCGCGTCGATCACAGCCAAGCCATGTTGCTAGGACACGGCGTGCGAGCCGCCCCCCAAAAGAAAAACCCACCAGCCACCACCGTTATGAACTTGGATCCTGCTTCTGCCTTGTTGTTGCGATTTCCTGACCCCGGCTTCGTTCCTGACCCCGTTTCTGCTTTATAATTCTGTACCTTTCTGCCCGCCTGCTGCTAAACTCGGCTATCCCTGTGACCACGCTTCTGTTCCTGACTCTGTCCTCACATTCTTTTCGAGTGTCTACCTGGCTATCATCTGAGTCAGCTCTGCTCACCACAGTGTGTTCCTTTCTCAAGCCTGCTGGGAGCTCTGACAAGCCTTGCATCTGGAACCTTCAGCCCATATGGAGTGCCCCTGTAACTTATGCTGGATCTCCGCACACAGTTATTGTTCCTGACCTGATGTTCTGCCAGCCTGCCTGGGACCGCATCACTTGCTGCAAGCACTCCAATCAACACCTGCCGGCACTCATGTTCCTCTTGTCTCTCTGTACCCACTGTTCCATCTTCAGTGGGGCCTGGGCTTGAGATACAAGAGAGGCCTACCTTGCCATTTCACCCTACCAGCTTGTCAATCAGTGTAGCAAACCAGCCACATGTCTGCTCCACACAATGATGATGAATCTGCCTACCTAGCACAGGCGTTTAATAGAGACGTTTTCAAAAGGATCTTGTTGGCATACATAGATTTCAGTGAGAACTTCTGTTTTTGGCAATTTAACGTAAAGTTTACCTAAAAGGCAAAACATTTTTTTTAGCTTTGAATAGAGTGGAGATGGATTAGAACGCATTGGGTTTTTTGAGTTTTATGTGTCTCCTGTTAGGGAGATTCTCCCTCTCTATTTGTCCTGTTTAACATTATCACAGAGAATGAAAGAAATCCCCAAATTCTGTGTTGTCCCCAAAACAGTAACAGAGGAGAAATCTTCCAATGGGGACACTAGTTCTGGTGACAACCAGGGATTTTCTCACTTTGGAGGGATCTCCTCTCACTTTCTATTTTGCTTATGGGCAAGGAAGTGAAGGGAAGGAGACACAGATGGCAAAAAAAATAATAATAAAAACTGCCAAGGGTTATAACCCTCCCCAATCTCTTTTCAAAATGAAAAAAAAAAGAGTTTTGCCTTTAACCACTCTAAAGGGGTTGTAAAGGATTTTTTTTTTTTAAACAACAAACATGTTATACTTACCTCCACTCTGCAGCTCGTTTTGCACAGAGTGGCCCCGAACCTGGCTTTCTGAGGTCCCTCGGCGGCTGTCTCGGCTCCCCCCCGCAAGTACTTCTCACGTTCATGCGAGCTCCCCTCGCATGGTGAGAAGCACTTGCGGGCGCACTCCTGTGATACAGCCGGTGGCTATGGTCGCTCGCTGTATCACTTGGCCCGCCCCGGCACGCCGCGTCATTGGATGTGATTGACAGCAGCGCGAGCCAATGGCTGCGCTGCTTTCAATCCATCCACTCTAGTCAATCAACGGCCAGGGTGAGCGGCGAAAAGGATATCGGGGCGAGTGCGGGACTTTTGAGGGGTCAGGTAAGTAAAACGGGGGGTCTGGGGGGGGGGGGGGCGGTATAGTCAGATGTTTTTTCACCTTAATGCATAGAATGCATTAAGGTGAAAAATGTTTTATCTTTACAACCCCTTTAAGATCAGGCCTATTTCTGACATTTGTTGTTTACAAGTTAAAATTAGTATTTTTTGCTAGAAAATTACTTAAAACCCCCAAACATTATATATATATTTTTTTTAGCAGAGACCCTAGAGAATAAAATGGTGGTTGTTGCAATATTTTATGTCACACTGTATTAGAGCAGCTTGTCTTTCAAATGCAATTTTTTGGGAAAAAATACACTTCAATGAGAATAAAAAAAAAAAACGAAACAGTAAAGTTAGCCCAATTTTCTTTTTTGTATAATGTCAAAGATGATGTTACACCGAGTAAATAGATACCTAACATGTCACGTTTTAAAATTGCTTGTGGAATTGCAACAAATTACTTAAAAATCTCTATAGGTGATGTTTTACGGTTACCTGTTTAGAGTTAGAGGTTTTGCGCTAGAATTATTGCTCTTGCTCCAATGATCGCAGCGATGCCTCGCGGCGGTTTGAGTATGCATTTTCTTTGGCACGGGAGAACGGAGGGATATGGCACTTTAAAACATTTTTTTTTTTTTTTTTTTTACACCATCCCTATAAAAAAAAATTCTGATCACTTTTATTGCTGTCACAAGGAATGTAAACATCCCTTGTGACAGTAATAGGCGGTGACAGGTACTCTTTCTGGAGGGCTCTGGGATAACAGACCCCAAACCCCACCTCTGAACTTGAAAGTATTCAAAACACCAAAATCTGCATTTTTGAAAACTGATTTTTTTTTTTAAACTAGCGCCGTTGGCTGCTGAGTAAACCGGAAGTGACGTCATGACGTCATGATGGTTTCTACATCAGAGACCCAATCAAAGCCGAATCCGGCTTGTTCGGGTCTCCGGCCAGGCCCAACAGGCTGAACAAAAAAAAAATGAACAGATCGACCATACTAACACATTCTTTATTAGTGTGGCAATCTCCCCGCTGAGCTATTGTTTTCTGACAGGGGGACTGCCCCCCCAGCCAGAACACAGTGATCAGCGGTCGCAGCCATTGACTACAATGCTGATCGGATGCTTGTTTTCCAGCATGTTTGACAGAAGCCAGTCTCACGACCAGCTTCTGTTGGATGAGGAGCTGTACATATGGGTCTAAAGTGGTCTGGTAACTGCCAAGCCGACCGTTTTCGGACGATTCTCAGCCCGTGTGTACCTAGTTTAACTCTAAACCAGAGGTCTCCAAACTTTCTGAACAAAGGGCCAGTTTGCTGGTCTTCAGACTTTAGGGGGGCCAGACTGTGACCAGTGAGAGTGGAAAATGTCGCAGAAATGGTCCCCCAACATTGGTGTCAGAGGAAGGATTGGTACCGCATTGATGGTATCAGTGGGAGGAAAAGTGCCCCATATTTAGTGTCTGTAGGAGTGGGAGTAATACAGTAATGTTTTATAGTTTATATCAGTGGGAATTATGCCCCAATGTTGGTGTTAGTGAAGGAAATGGTGCCTCATCTTTGGTGTCCGTGGGAGGAATAGTGCCTCAAGAGACAAATAAAGGCAAGCAAAGGGCTGGATTCGGCCCAGGAGCCGCAGTTTGGAGACCACTGCTCTAAACTGATGACTTGTAAGGGCTTTTAAAGTGTCGCTTATAGAAAAAATAGGGTACTAAGGTTTGTCGCCATTTCATGGGCGCACACGATTTTAAGATTTGACATGTTGGGCATCTATTTACTAATCTTTTGTTTTACAAAAAAAATGTCAATTTATTTGCCCTAAAATTTACTTTAATGTGTTTTTTACTGACATTTTGCACTAATATAGTGTAACATAAAACACTGAAACCACCACTATTTTATTCTCTAGGGTCTCCACTTAATATATAATGTTTTGGTGGTTTATGCAATCTTCTGGGCTAAAATAATTTTTTAAATGTGTGCAAAATCACGCCAAAATGGCTCTGGCAGCTGAATGGTTAAAATTTACACTTCAGAACATAATTATTGCTAAAAAATAGCACAACCAATTGTCGTCACAGTGTATGAGATTTGAAGCTTTTCTATCATAAATATGAAATAAATAATATTTCCACTTCCTTTTCATTTTCCCTCTGATCATCCATTAATACTGAGCCGATTCTAAATATAACCCACCAGTTTTGTCTAATTATTGTGTATTCCGGCAGCTAAATATAAATTCTCGCCTGGCGCTCCTTTCCCCTGAGTCTGTCACTATCCCTGGCTCGGTTGCTGTGGTAACCCTGTCTTTTCACACATCCCCCTCTTCTATGTATAGTCAGGAAGCATTTTTTTCCTTTAGTACATCTTGTAGCAATTACAATTGTGAACCCCATTGAGCGGTATATCTGAGTCATAAGCACACAGAAGTATACCGCATCCATAATGTCCCGCTGTTTGTGACACACACAACATGGCCTCTTATGTAACGTTGTTTTGTCTCCCAGCAGCAGTCCGTGCCCAAAAGACTTCATAGAAATGTCTGCACTGATCCCACAGCACTGTGGGAATACTGCATCCTTTAACCACTTGCCTACCAGGCACTTACACCCCCTTCCTGCCCAAGACATTTTTCAGATTTCAGCGCTGTCGCATTTTGAATGACAATTGCGCGGTCGTGCTACACTGTACCCAAACAAATTTTTTATAATTTTCTTCACACAAATAGAGCTTTATTTTGGTGGTATTTAATCACTGCTGGGGTTTTTTATGTTTTCAAAGAAGAAAAAAAAAGACCAAAAATTTGGAAAAAAATATGTTTTTGACTTATTTTCTGTCAGTAAATTTTGTAACAAAGTAATTTTTCGCCTTCACTGATGTGCGCTGATGAGGCGCCACTGATGGGGACTGATAGACTGAACTGGTGGGCATGGATGAGGTGGCACTCATGGGCACTGATGAGGCTGCAATTATGGGCACTGATGAGGTGGCACTGATGAGGAGGCACTAATATCCCGCACTTATGGGCACTGATAGGTGGCACTGATATGTGGCATTGATGAGCACTGATAGGTGGCACTGATGGGCACTGTTAGGTGGCATTGATGGGCACTAATAGGCGGCACTGGTGAGCACTGATAGGCGGCACGGATAGGTGGTACTGATGGGCACTGATGGGCATTGATGGGAGGCACTGATGGGCAACACTGATGGGCATTTATTGGTAGCACTGATAGGTGGCACTGATTGCCAGAACTGACTGGCATTGCTAATAGGCACTGATTGGTGGCACTTGTGGGCAGTGGTGGGCAATTATTGCTGCCACTGGTGGGCACTGATTGCTGGCATTGGTGGGCACTGATTGGTGACACTATATTGCTATATTGTAATCAGGGCACAGGGTACATGTGACCAACTGTCATTGGACACAGCCGATCACATGGTTAAAGAGCCGCAGACGCGGCACTTTACAGAAATCTGTGTTGCGCCATGTCCTAGCAACACGATACAGCCGTGAATGCCACGCCAGAACGAGAGCCGCGACGCTCCGCCGTCATTTGATGGTGAAGGCAATTTATGGGCAACTTACCTGAAGGTGCTTCATTTTGTAAAACGAGACTGTATACATGATCCTGTACATAGCGGCGGCCCTGTAGCAGTAAAGCTACAATAGGGAATTGGGAAAGTGGTTAATAGGCCAAGGTGTCCAGGAAAAGTGAAACTTATTCCGCGTACACACGACCGGACTTTCCGTTAAACTAGGTCCGACAGGATTAGTCCGTTGGACAATCCCATCATTTGTGGGCTAATCCGTTCATTTTTGGGGAAAAAATTCCGGCGGACCTAGAAATAGAACATGTTTCAAATCTATCCGACGGACTCAATTCCGACGGACTAAAATCGGGAAAAACGTTCATTTGTGTGCTAGTCCAACGGACCAAAAACGACGCAAGGGCAGCTATTGGCTACTGGCTATTTTTTTGTCCCATTTACGTCACCACGTTCGAACAAACGGACTTTCGACCGGACTTAGTCCGTTCGTATGTGGGCAAGTCTGTTCGTTCGGAAAGTCTGTCGGAACTCCGTTGAAAGTCCGTCGGGAAGACCATCGGACCTAGTTTGCCGGAAAGTCGTGTGTACGCGGCATTACAGGGACTGAAATAAACCAACACTGCAGGAGTGCTTACGATAGTCAGCATTTATTCATATGGTTTAAGTGATAAGTTCACCATTATAGAAAAAAATAGTAAATGCACATATTTTTTGCAATACAAAATGTGCATTTATTATTTTTTCAAACCGGGGCTTGAAAAGCATTACACTTGTGATCAGTGGATCATAGGTACAATATCAGGCTTTTGCTTTCAGCCCTTACCAGCATACAGACTGTCTGTTTGAAAGTGGCAGGGTTTGTGAATGAATTACAAGTGTGTTCATCAGCAAACTTACAGTTTTTTCAACACTACAAGCCATCTGCCACAGTGAAAGACAATACTTGTATTTCAATTTATTCACAGGAAACTGTGAATGAATGACACGGCTGTGTTGGTGGAGTTCCGCATGGCTGTTCTCTTTTTAGTGCCCACTGGCCACAGGGTAAGGGGGAATGGAGCAAAAGGCGGCAGAAGCTGGTTATATGTTCCACCCTAAATACAGGTGACACATGTTCCAAAAGTGAACTTACCCTTGAAAGGGTCATGTAAAATGAAAAGTTAAACTCACTCAAAAAAACTCACCATCTCTCCATACCCTCCAGCACATAACACCAACAAAATTAGTAGGCTATGGACTTTGTGTGGGCATATACTGTAGATATCATAAAAATCATCCTTTATTACACATTAAACAAATTATACATTACACATTTAAAAAAAAAGAAGCTCTTGGCTTAGAAGTTCACAGCATGTACAGATTCCATTGTAGTTCACATGCATTTTGGAAATCCTTCTTCAGGAAAACATGTGAAGGAATCAATACATTGGAACCCACAGTTGATCTTTTCAAAAGAGTAAACCACAATATAATTTATTGGAATTCATAACATTTAAATGTTTCCCATGAAAGTGTGTCCCAGTGAGCCGACTGGACATCCCTATCTATCAGCTAAAAGCACTGGCACGTGGCCAAAGGTAAACAGGTGATCAGGCAAGCAAAATCTTCCAATTGGTACCCAAGCTTGAATATATATACTGGAATGATATGGAAAACACAGGACTTATAGATGTGTCCCTTTGGCTGGATTGATGGGCTTGGACTGGAAGCCCTTGGTATTATCTGGATATATAAGTTGATCCTGATATGCTGGTTTCTTATTGGTGATGATGTAGCTTTGCTATACCATATATTCAAATTTGGTTACCGGATGCTCATCAATTCACTTATCATTACACAAGGATCGGGTGAGAGAGTCCCTGACCCATCTTAGGTCATATTCAGTTACAAACAGCTGCTGCCATCCAGGTTCTTCTAGTTCAAAGACATTCTTCAGAATAGGCTTTTACTAGTGACACATGTGCCAGTGCCTTTTATTGCTGCAGACTGCCATCCTGCTATCACGGTCACTGCCTGCGGGTTACTGAACTAAGTTAACCCCTCTGATTCCTGCTAGACAGAACACTGTATCTGCATCCATTTATGTTCAAGCCATCTAAGGAGGGTGTTTTTCAGCTTAAATTCAACTTCATACTTAAAAGGGAATTATGCCTGCCAATTCCCCCCTTCTCTTAAAGTGACCATTACCAACAATTCAATCGCTAAAGTGACTCTTTCTTACAATTTAATATGTTAAAGTGACCCTCCCCACCAACATCACATATTAAGGAGAACTGTGATAACCACTTTGCCTCTTAAAGAGAATCATCCTATTTCTGCACATCCAAAACGGACTGCACCTTTCACTGCGTGCCAACATAAGGGCCCCAACTAAGCTGTCAGAAGAATCAACCTTCCAGATTGTTTGTGCTCTTTCTTAGATGTACTGGTGCGCAGGGGATTTGACAGATTTTCTAGCACTAAAACCTAGACTGAGGGCCTGCAAGTGAGCTAGCCAGCCTAATTTCCTTGTTATTCATTCACATCTCACTTGGGGAGTAATCACCCAGTTGGAGGGCTATTGTTTATATTCTCAGTCCTGCAGGACAAGTGGCCACGCTTTAAAGGGTATTTGACTGTATTGTATTGTTCCTATGCTGATTCACTTTGCTTACCATTAACCCTTTCTTAACCTCCCTGGCGGTATGATTCTGGCTGGAATTTTGTGCTGAAAGCGGTACACTTATTTTGCATGGAAATGTGATGCTATGTATTATAGGCCTGCAATTCTTAGTAATTACTTACTTAAACCTGACCAAACAAGACTCTAGTACACATCCCAGATGTGATAAAGTTTAAAACACAAAATCACGATTTTAAATTTTTAAATAATATCATTTTATTCAAGAATATAATACAAACTAAAGAAATTTGTCAGACAAAGAAAATTTAATAAACATCCTGAGTGTGGTAAATTTTAAAACAGGGTACAGCACACAGTCCGACGTCACAATCCGGACAATAGAACCGGGTTTCTTTTCTGATTTTCTTCCGCCTGTCATCTTTTTTGGAACAGCAAACCACGCACATCCTGGTAGGTGCTGCCTTTCTTGCGGTTGGTGGTATAAAGTCCATAAAATGACGACCTGTTAGGCGTTCTGGGTTGACAACACCAGCAGCACGTCGTCCATCTCTGTTTGCAGCTACTGATGGCCTCTGGTGTTTGAGGAAAATTTGCTCAGCCACCTTCCAGATAAAATCCGAATGAATAAGAGGCCTGTCACTTCCTGCTCGGTACAAGATGTACGCGTTCCAAAGGCATTGTTCCAGCAGATGCCTGAAAATCTTTTTGTAGTATTTCTTCTGCTGTTTCCGCATGGTCGGGTAAAAGGTCATTGCCTGATCAGCTCGGTCGACACCTCCCATGGTGCAATTGTAGTCGATCACGACTTGCGGCTTCAGCACATCTCTCCCACCTTTTGTGTGGACCATGGCAGTGGAGGTACTGTGCACAGTGCTCATGAGACACACGTCTTTCTTGTCTCGCCAACGTATTGCCATCATCTTCCCCTTCTGCCAGGCAACACTTTCACCGGTTTTCAGTTTTTTTTTGGCAAACCTAGATGGCATGTCACGTCGGTTAGGCCTAACCGTACCATAAGCATCAGTTTTGTTTTGGATCAAAACCTCCAACAGCTCTGGCGACGTATAAAAATTATCCATGGTGACGCAATATCCCTGGTTCAGTAATGGCTCCAGTAGTGTTAGGACAGATGATGTGGCCATCCCATAGCCGCTGTACCTGGGGTTAAATTTCGTGCCTTTACCGGTGTAAATGACAGAGTTCCATATGTACCCAGTGGATGACTCACAGAGCATGTAGGATTTGATGCCAAACCGCGCTCTTTTCGATGCGATATACTGGATCCAGCTTAGGCGTCCCTTATAGGCCATCAAGCTCTCATCCACACTGACGTCCCTTTCTGGCACGTAGGCCCGCTGGAAATTGTTCCCAATCATTTGACATACCTCCCAGATTTTTTTGAGCTTGGGCGCAGGATGCGTGGCCTCATCAAACTCTTCATTATTGGTGAAGTGAAAATACTTCATAATGAGGGAAAAACGGTATTCCGACATCACGGTACCAAAAAACGGGGTGGCCAGTAATTTGTTGGTGGTCCAGTACCATTTCTGGCGCGGTTTCCCCACCACTCCCTGGAGAATGATGAGTCCGAGAAACAGCCAGATGTCCTCTTTAGTTACCGGTTCCCACCTTCTGCTTCGGGAAAACCTGGCATGCGGCGTAGCGGATTGCTGCACTTGGTAGCGATTTGTCTCTGTGACAATTTTTTGAATTACCTCCTCTGTAAGAAATAATTCCAGGTATGCCAGAGGGTTGCCACGCTCAACTTCGACCTTCATCCCAGGTGATCCAGTGAAGGGGAACCTTGGGGGCGCTACCTGGTCCGTATCGCACTCAATAGGGCACCAAATGCGCACATCGTTGATGTCAGGTGCAGGATCATCACCGCTGTCACCGCTGTCACTTGTCACATCCGTGTCAGATGACAAATCTCCCCACGACTCGCTATCGCTCACTTCTGGGAGCAACTCCGTGTCGCTGCCGCTGTCGCTGTCGCTGTCGCTGTCATCCAACTGCTCCAAAGGGGATTTTGTAGCGAGATGGCGCTTTTTGGATTCCATTTTAATTTTTTTTATTAGGGGCACTAGGGCAAGGCAAGGGGCACTGTATCTGTAAGATCAGAGATAATACAGTGTAATCCTCTCAGATTACACTGTATCACCTCTATTTATATGTGTGTGTGTTGTGCTGAACTTTTGAACTTTTGAATCTCCCGCCCAGTTCCGCTCCCGTGCGCCGCTGCTGCTCGCAGGGAACGGAACTAGGAAGTGAGACGCCGTGATCGCGCTGGCGAACACAGCCGAGGACAGCCGAAGACAGCGGAGAGCATCGCTGGAGCCCAGGACAAGGTAAGGGCTCCGCTGTATGCTCTGCACAGCTACCCCGAGCGTGACTCGGGGTTACCGCTCCTGACAAAAAAAGTCAGCCCCGAGTCACGCTCGGGGTTACCGCCAAGGAGGTTAACTGTTAATTTGTCTTCTGTTTTCTTTATTGTTAATAATAATTGTTAATATTACAACCTGATCATCTATTTTATAACAGCGTGCGTGTATTTTTTTTGTGTGGCTGCCAGGAGACTCTCCAGCCAAGGTAATTTGGTATTGTCAGTAGAAGTGGAGCTCCATTTAGGGCCAAGTAATGAACAGAGGACCCAAATATACCACGGGCTCCTTCAGGGGGAAGCACTACATGAACAATCTAGTCACACCGCAACGCTGGTGTCATGTGTGGTGAGGTGAGAAAATGCAGCATGTTTATTGCAGCCTTGTGCACATAGCCTATAGTAGAGTGAATCTTCACATTCCTTTGTCAGCAATTTCTGTTTGGAGTTTAAACATGCATGCACAGCCTAATGCATTACCTCTGTCTGTAATCTAAGAACCTAATTTTTCTGTTGAAAAAACTAAATATCCCACAATTCCTGGGTCTCTCAGTCTAGTGTTCTGCAGGTGAGAGCTAAATAGTAATTAGATCTGGCAAAGCAAAGGTAAGAAATAGGTTTCATAACATTACCACTCCCACATTTTTGATACAACACTGGGATATGGCAAGGCATGGATTGGACACTGCTGACCCAGAACAAGAAGTCATCTGTTCGTTTAGCTAGTAGGAACAACCTAGGTAAATGAATACATGGACATTTGAAAATTGATCACCAATGACACTATACACTGCAGTCACAGCATGTGAGCTCATCATTACAAAGTAAGGCAAACATCATGGATTAAACTATACTAATACCTAAAGTGACACTGTGATGCCCTGCCACTGAAGAAGGACACAGGGTTCGGACGTATGGAGCATGCAAGACTTTGGGGTGTCAATTATGAGCGAGTGTCAATTATGTAAAACTGGTTTTACAGCTTTCTCCAGTTTTTGGTGTACCCAGATTTGTCTCCCTACTTTCAAGATGTTAGAATGCTTTGGGAGGGAAAAAATCTCCAGCTCAATGTCAAGGTTTTCTTGAAGACCAACAGGGTGTGTGTCCAGGTGCACACAACCCTTATAATTATAAAGGTGAACACAACCCTTATAATGAAGGCTTGAGCATGGCTCAGGGCTCCAGCCAGAAGGGAGGTGTGTCTGGAGACAGAGGTGATCTACTCAGGAGACCAACCTCCATGTTGGAGAGATTTCATAGCCATCAGGCTGAGAGAGTCTGGAAGAGCTGGGACAACTAGTGTCCAGGGGACTGAAGGAATCTGTAAGTCTCAAAGTAGTGAGACAGCCTGGGGTGTCAGAAGAACCCTTATTTAGAGGCCAGGAGTGGGCCTGTCCAGCAAGATGCTGTAAGCAAGAGAGCCAGAGAGCCCAAGAGAGCCAGAATGGCTGGTGAGAAGGTCTGAGGTCTCAAAGTGAAAATAAACCCTTTGTTATAACAGTTTCTCAAAACAGTTACATTTAAGGCATGTTGTTATTGATAAGTGTCACTGTTGCTTTTGCTCCCAACCAAATTATCAAGCCATCAGTTGTCTGGTGTCATAACTGATCACATGTGCAGCATCATGGCAAATGCAGATCAAACAAACACTAAGATGGTAGCTATAAAGGATAGGAGGGTTTAGTTCCACTTTAGGTTCCTCCATGAAAACATCTGTTTGTTCAGCTTCATAGTGTCCATGAAAATGCATGCGGGTATATAGATCAGTTATATCTATCGAAAGACCTTAATCGGAAAATAACTTTGCTCATTTATCAAAGTGTATATGGCCACCATTTCTCTTCCAACTAATCCCTGTGTCACTGTAGAGACTCATGGTCCCTAGGCTTTAGCTAGGCTGTACACGAAACCTCAACTTCTGTCCAAACTGGGATTAGGCATCATCCCCTGTCATTCAAGTGTCAAATTATGTTGGCAGTAGAGGCTATGGAATTTGAAAGGTAAATAAAAAGGGTTGGGCCTACAAGAGCAATTGAACTCTCATTCTTTTTTTCTACTTAGCAGTATGTTATGATTTCTAACAAATTTTAATTTACAATATCTTAAAGTGGTAGTAAACTCAACCACGCAAATCAAAAAAGCAATTAAGCCAGTATACCAAAGCTTTCTACAACATTCTGCATTAATAATTATCTCCCTCGGGTGTTTCTTACTTGTGTTGCAGCTTATTTTCTTTTTCATTTTTCCCAGCTGAAGTGGGCACCATATTAGCTGTTGTCCTTTGCCGTATTTTTCCATATGTTTTCCCTTCTTTTCTCTTTTTGTCAGTTCTTTCCTGCACCTGCCTATGTTGTGGGCATTTGCCATTTCCAAGATGGCTGCAGCAGTGCAAGTGCACTTTGAGCATGGATGGCAGGATGTGATGCAAACGCTTTGTCCAATTTCCTGACTTTTCTAGTTTTCTAAGATGGCGATGGGAGCCCCAGACTGCAATCTGAGGATGCGCCTCAGGCACTTATATCATCAGTAATGGCCAAGGGTACCAGTTTTAAAAGGTTTTAAGGCATTTTTGGGCAACACATGGTGGTGTTCTCTACTCATGCATGCTGGATGCTAATGTGGTTATTGAAAAGAAAAATGTGTTGCACTGTCTAAAAAAGTGAAAAGCATTACTTCATATTCCATAAATAAATATCATAATAAATAATTAAATAATTATATGTCTAATATGCTTGTGCTTATTCCACAAATGCATGGATGACAAAAATAAAAAAAATCATATTAGAATCAATAAAACAATATGAGTGAAAAATTAATAGTGCCATAAATCTCTTAAAGGATAAGTTCACCTTTCATAACATGTTGCACCCATATTACACCCCGCACCTCCCAGTCCCCCCATTGTGAATTGGGAATCTTCACCTCCCCGCTAGCTGTAAAAATGTTAAAACAGCTCTCTACAAGGTCCGGCAGACCTTTCAGCCATTTCATGGCTGTGAGCGCCGTGGTAGTTCATTCATTCTTTTTATCAACATGTATCGGCTTCCTCATATAAGGTACGCAGAAGCCGATACAGTGACAGATCTGCAGGAGACCTGCATGGCAGGGGCAATCTGCTAATCGCTGTTTCAATGCTTTACAAGCTCCTGCAAAGAAATGTGCATTCATTTTTTGGGTGAAAAGGTGAACTTATCCTTTAAACTCGTGAGCCCAAAAGAAATGAGTCCCAATAGAGTGATAAAAGTGCATACGATATTGTAAAATGCCCCGCTAGTGTGTTTTTACACACAAATCCAGTGCTTCTGGTGATCACTGCAATGGGCTCCACTCAACAGATAAAGTTGCCGCTTATCAGAAACAAAGACTTCTTACAGCACCTTATTGATATACACTGGATGGATAGATGGACTGATGCAATACAGCTACACTACAGCCTGGTCACATCAAAGCGAACCCAGCAGCCGTAAACAGTCACCTTTTACACTTTTTCAGACCACTTCAGAGGTTATACACTCCCAGCCATAAATAATTCAAGCAACTGTACCTATATAAAGAGAAAAGGAGTGCTTAATTGTGTAATATCTCAATAAAAAATGTATTATAAAACGTTATCTACTTATACAATGAGGAGTTAAAAAGGCATCAAATGCATAGATATGATCGGCGCCTGTGTGGGCATAATGATGTCTTTGCGAAAACCCCTCCTTGTTCGTTTCATCCTAATGGACATCATCACTGGGGTAACTGAGTGTTTTCCCTTTTTATGGGATTTAACTGGGCTTTTTCTATCTCCTTCTCAGTGTTGCTCTAGGATCACGGTGCTCTTTATGGAATTCACCTGGGTTCTTTCCATCTCCTTCTCATTGTTTGCTCTGGGATCTCTGTGTCATGCTGTTTTTCTTTCCAGTCTGCTGCTTTGCTCTGTTTCTATGGAGAACGCTGCCCAGTCAGTCCTAGGAAGGCTATGATTAAGCACTAACTGTAGCGCGAAACACTTCAACTTCTACTGTACCCCACAATGTCTGTGATGTTTTTTTTATGAAGTTCAATAAAAGGTTGAAGAGATGTAGACAAGATGTCTGCCAGCCACCTGCATACTGTGTACCAAGGCGGATCCCCGTTTTGACAGGGAACAACATGGAGATCTGCTGTTCCTAGTGATCAGGAACAGCGATCTCTGTGCCGTCCCAGTCAGCCCATCCCCCACACAGTTAGAACACACCCAGGGAACACAGTTAGCCCTTTGATCGCCCCCTACTGTTAACCCCTTCCCTGCCACAGTGTCATTTATACATTGATCGGTGCATTTTTTTAGCACTAATCACTGTATTGGTGTCACTGGTCCCCAAAAAGTGTCACTTAGGGTCAGATTTGTCCGCCGCAATGTCGCAATCCCGCTACAAATCGCAGATCGCCGGCATTACTAGTAAAAACAATAAAACTAATTAAAAGTCCCTAAATCTATCCCCTATTTTGTAGACGCTATAACTTTTGTGCAAACCATTCAATGAACGCTTATTGGGATTTTTTTTACCAAAATTATGTAGAAGAATACATATTGGCCTACATTTATGAAGAAATGTGTCTTTAAAAAAAAAAAATGGATATGTATTATAGCAAAAAGGAAAAAATATAGTTTTTTTTTCAAAATGGTCAGTCTTTCTTTATAGCCACAGGGTTTGACTTTTGCCTAATAGAGCCTTTTGCAAATGCAGGTAAGGAGGCAATTGCCTGGGGTGAAGTGGAGGAAACTCTCCACAAGGTTAGAAAGTACTAATTTCCCTTCATTGGAGGACTGGAGCAGTTAATCCAGGAAGAGTGGCAGGGGCCAGAGAAAAAAGCCTGTATAAACAACAGGTTGTCAAAACTGTATCCCCTGAAAGAGCCAAAAATAAATCTGCTGCTGTCACCTCCGATGGTGGATGCATCATTAATGCAACTGAAAAGTCACGCCGACTTGCTGTTACGTTTAAGGACACTATAGTCTGAAAATTAAATCTAGATCTGAAGTGCTTTTATGTACTGTAGACTCTGCAGGTGCCTGCAGACCATCAATAACATGTGCAGCTGTAGGCAAAGCAATATTGAGTTGGACGGTTAATATTAAAGAAGCCCTTCTGCAGAAAGTGGAGAGAGACAAAATGGTAACAGCTTAGTAAGAGCAGAAATTGGTAGGAGAATCTGTGGTGGAGGTGCCAGTAGACATCCTTTGATGTTCTTCAAGAGCAATGTTAACCATGGTCATGGCAAGGATGGCATTATGGCTGAAGCCATGGTCGGCAGATCAGACCCAACCAGGGGAGTAGACTTGATACAGCCTCTCAAGGGTGACCACTGCCAGGTCAGGGTGGATATCATCTGACAAAAAAACAGAAAAATCTGAAAGGTCCAGCATACAGGCAGGAGCTCCCAGGTAGCTATGAGGAGGCAAAATCCTACGGACCAGGAAATGATTACAAAGGGAATTGGAAAAGTACTCAATCTTCATTGTTGAAGCCTTTAAAATCTAAGGTACCTGTCTCTAGAGAACAGCAGAAGTCCTTTAAAGGGGGTGCTCATCCAGGGAGTGCCTGTGGGAGCCAGATGAAGCTTTGTGCACACACTTGGATGGAAAATATACATGATGAGATGTCAGCTATATTAGTGTGACATTTGTGGAAGTTTAAGGGATGTCTCCAAATAAAGTTCACTCAATTAGGGGGAGAGGTTACCATCATCCCTTTGCCTATAGCTATGCCATGTCAATTTCCTCTTATTGGAACTTTCAAAGGCAACCAAAGAATAAAAAATATACATTATATAAATCATACATGTTTATCAAGATTCCTTTAAAACATCATCTGAATAATAAGGTCATAAAAGACATTCAATGTTGCTCAACAGAGTCAAAGTGGATATACAAAATACTGGGTGTTAGCTGGGTGGTACTCCCAAAGACCATTATTATGCTGTATAGCAACAGAGATCTATCTTGTTTGAATGGGGTTGGAAATCCAATGCATTTTGAACTTTTACATATAGTTTCTTCATCAGGGATATTTTACCACCCTACAAAGTAAAAAAAAAACTATAGATAATATCCAATTTACAGATTATAGTCCAGCATAATTCTTTCCATATAATTCATACAAAATTACTGAATAGTAACCCATAGTAGTGACCCATTGCTTTCCAACTTGTCACGCGCCATCCTGTCTCCCAGGAAGTAAGTCATTCACAAGCAAGAACCACCAAAATCCAACTAGGACTAATATATATAATGCTATTTAAAGGGACCTTTGTAGTGAAAAAAAAAAAAAGAAGAAAAGAGAAAAGAAAAGTAAAAAACTTTCTATGCTGGCTTGTGAGTACAGGCCTAAATCTTAAACACACATAGCATCATCCAGCCACTAAATGTATACGAAGGGGCCTATTAACTCAGCCCAAAGAATTTTTACAAAATTTACAAAATTATACAACATTTTTACTAAATTTACAAAAAAAAAACTCAGTGGAACTTTCACTGAAGAAGGGAAGATCCATTTGAGGAAAAAGGGGACTCCAGATTGTCTCATAGGAAGATCCATCCTCTGATAAAAAAAGGCAAAGGTACTTTGGGAACAAAGTCTCTTTCAGCGGAACAGTGCCTGAATATCCTCGGCTCTTCTTAATTGACCAATTGTTTTTGAATGGAACATTATCACGTCAGACCCCAGACAGAAAGGTTGGGGGACTCATGTCAAAGAGCAAGCTGCTCAAGGTCATGGGATGTTTAGCTTTCGAGGCATGGTATTGAATGTTCTTGAACTGAGAGCAGCGTTCAAAGTCCTTCTGGCATTTACTCATTTTATAAGCGGAACAAGAGTAGTCCTGTGCACAGACAGCAGTGAAAGCATACAATTCTTCCAGTGGAGCTTTCAGTATCGGTAATTGCAATTATACAATTTTGACTGAGGAGACTCTGGTGTCTGTCTCTCTTAAAGTTGAGCATTAAGTCACCACTGCCTCAGCCAGTGATGACGGATCTGCTATCTCATGGCCAGTTTTGCCATCCAGCCCCAGGAGACTACATTTGATGACATGAAGTTAAAGACCTGCCAGGAAACAAATGTTCCCTAAGTGGGACTTGCCTCTGGTCCTCAGCTCTATCAAGGGCTCATTTCTGTCCTACAGAATTGGCTACACTCTGCAATATAACCCTGAAGACCGTATTTCTGGTTGCTACAACCTCTATGAAAAGGGTGTCAGAGCTGCAGGCATTGTACTCAAGAAGCCTCACCTAACCTTTTACCCGGACAGAATAGTCCTAAAACTCTTAAGACCACTTTTATCCATAAGGTGTTTTTCTCCTTCTACTTTAACCATGAAGTCAATTTACCATCTTTCTTTGGAGCGGGAGTACCGCATGCCCAGGATGTTGGTTTAACTCTGATGGCCTTTTTGGCAGCTACCTTTTCATTCAGGAAAGCTGAAATCTGTGCTTGGTCCTGCATGGCTTAAAGCAGGGTCAGTCAGCATCAACACATACAGTCGCCTCCTAGATTGTTAAGACAATTAAAAGAGCCTATTTTTCAAAAGACCTTCCTGTTCCAGAAGACTTAGGAGCACATTCAACCAGAGCATATTCATCCAGGGTAGTGCCAGCTCTGTAGACAGCGCAGAGTTGAGTGTATCCTGAGGCTATTTGCAAGTCAGCAATATGGTCCTCCCAGAACACCATCATTAGGCTTTATTAGGTGAACCCGGCTCAGCTCACGACAGTAAAATTTGGGAAATTTGTTGTGCAGGCGCATTCTTACGCTACTGACCATTGCAACTGTTTTCTTGCACCCTCTCATATGGTCGAATTAGTTCCCATTGTATGCTGCCATGATGCGCCAGGAAACTGGAAAATTGTATATACCCGTGCATCATTTATACTAGTGTCAGTTTTGTAAGTGTAGTGTGACCAGTGTTGGTCATCTTACTTTAAAAAGGTAATTAGTTAAGTTACAAATTACTTCTCCCAAAAAGTAATTGCGTTAGTAACTCAGTTACTACATTGGAAAAGTAATTAGTTACGCAGCAAAGTAACTGACTGTTTTTTTAAATTTTCTATATGTGTAACTAAGGGGCGGGTCTAGTATTACTGTAACCAAGGGGTGCATTTATTATTATTGTTATATATCGTGTAATCAAGGGGCTGCTCTATTATTACTCTAACCAAGGGGCAGATCTGTTATAGCGTGTAAGCAAGTGGCGGGTCTATTATTATTATTATATTGTGTAAGGGGCGGATGGCTACAGAAGAGGGCGAATGTTAAATTAATGGGCAGAGCTCGATATATAACAATAATAATAAATGCGCCCCTTGGTTACAGTAATACTAGACCCGCCCCTTACTTACACGATAGACGCCCCTTGCAGAGTAGCATGAGCATCAGGAGCGTGCGACATCGCCTCGTACAATTACATGTTAACTGCACCTGCGCGGTGTAGAGTTCACTCAGAGCTGTTTAGGTTCGGCAATTTTCGGAAGCTCCGTAGTCCTTCGTACTGCGCAAGCCCTGCGCCTGCGCAGTACAGGGGGTCCTTATCCGGCGGGGGAACTTTTTCGGCAGGACACCGGAATTACACTACTGCCATCTGTTGTAATGTGTTGGCCGATTTATGTGGGATTTTATGTATTATATATATGTATTGGATTTATATATTCCACACACATTATTAGAGTAACCAGGCCAAATATCAGTTGACAATGTTATCTGTTACCCTTTGATGTGTAAATCTTATGCAAGTTGTGTGTGTGTGAGGAATGGCCTTTTAACCTAGATGAACATTTCAAAGGGAGTATTTACTGATGGTAATTAGAATTAAGGGGGGTATTCATGGTAAACATTTGGTTGACCCCCCCCCCCACCCAGTGTCAGACCAGTATTTGAGAAGACAGTGAGGCTGTCATGCAGTCTAAGAAAAACGATCTCAGAGGAGGGTCTGTTCTTATGAAGGCACAAGTCTAGGGAAGATATTCCTTGTCATATGAACTCTGTTGGATTTCTTATCATCTGTAAGACTGTTCTGTTTTAGAAGTCAATAAAGTGCTTCTCTCTGGAGAATTGGGTTTGCTGCGGAAAGACAATACTTTTATTAACTACATACCATCTACGAAGGACTATATATTAGATTACTACATTGGTGCCGTTCAAGCGACCAGAAGAGCATTTTCAGGACTTAGTAACAGAAGTCGGTGGTGAAAACAATGAAAACAATCTTGTGAGTTGGATAGAAGTCTGATGGAGACCCAAGACCTGTGCTGTGACTCTAATGTCTGGTTGTGACATAAGAGAGTCTGGTCTACAAAATCAAACAAGTTTGGAACCCCAGAATTATTCTCTGGAGACTGGAAACGAAGAAAAGGACTGTATCGTGTACCAGAAGACCTGAGCTGGAAGCTGAAGGAGTAATTAATGCGGTGAGTAAAATATTTTCTTTTTTTTTTAAATTATTAATAATATAGTCAAAATGCTTACTCAGTGTGAAGCTAGTGTCAGTTCTGATAAAGTTAACAGATGGGTGTTAAAATGTATTAAGTGTCATGGCGGTCCTTATGAAGTTCCAGAAAAATATAAGCAGACATGGACTATGATGAATGAATTTTTAGAGAAAACTGTTTTTGATAGCAAAATTTCAGAAAGTAAAAGAAAAGGTTGTATTGTACAGGGCTTGTTATCTTGCTGTTTAACAATGGAAAGTTCTTTGAAGGATAAGGTTGAGGAAATTACCCAGTTACAGAGTGCAGTTGCAGAATGCAGTTGATAATAGCAACAAGGTTTGTAAGAGGTCAGAATCTGAGACTGTAAATTTAAAATTGCATGCAGTCACCATTGGGGGTGCGTTGCTTGAGAAATCTAAACGTTCTGATGAATTATCAGAGGAAAATGAGAGATTGAAATTAAGATTTATGGAATTAGAGAAGAGATCTCAGGAATGCAGATATGCATCGAATCTGCAGCAAAATACAAATACAAACATTCTATCAAATGAAACAGAACCTCATATTAAATCTGATAATTCATTGCCAGCTGCACCCACTATGACCACCACAGTTTATAACAATAATAATAATACAGGTGAAGTTCAGCTTGTAATGAAGCCTTTGAAACCAAAAGAATTAGATGCAATTTTTAAAGAAATAGGAATGATTCCCTGCCATGATTTAAACAGATTTTTAAAATGGTTTTGTGACTTGCAGAATGTCAGAGATATGTACAATCTCAACCCATCTGATTTAGAACGAGTTATGCAACATTCTATAGGGAGTAGTCTTTGGGTGAGAATTAAGCAGATCTGTACTCGCCAATGAGGACAAGGGACAGATTACTGGAATTATTATGTGTTTTGTATGGTGTACGTTCTGATGTTACTATTCATGGGAAGATCAAACAAATGCAAAGTGAATCTCCCTACGCACTGTCATACAGGATAACAGCTATTATGGAATTATTGGTCAGTAATAATCTTGCATTTGAGCATGGTGGCTTGTTACATATGAGTATATTTCTACATGCTTTGCATGAAGATATCAAACAAAATATTTTACTAGTTACCCCAAATCCTCATGATTTAAAAGACGTATTGTTGAAAGCAGACAATTTATGGAGAAAGTCAAATGAGCAAGCTGTCAAAATTGATTTAGCCACATTGTTTAGGACAAATACTGAACATAAAGATCAAAAGATAATGTCTTATGATAACAAACAAAGAGGAAACACCAGGTCAAATATAGGTGATATTAATATGAAAAACAGAGCTGACCAAAATCATAATAAAAAAATGTCTAAGGCCTGGATACCGTTTTCTCAGTTAAAACAGAAATATGACCACTTGAAGATTAAGTATGATAAAATGAAAATAGAACATTACACATTGCTGGAACAGCTGAACAGAAATCCGGCTGTTTTTGGATGCAAATGACACTTCTATAGCAGTGGGGGGTGATGCGTAAATAGTCATTTGTTTTAACTTCAAAGAATTTTTAAGGACCTTGCTAATTAGTTTTGTTGGAGAGTTTTTTGTCTTTCAGATATATTGGAGATACTGCATGTGAATAGCATGTGAACTGCAAGCTGAAATTGCGGGCGAGTGGGGGAGAAACGCTGAATAAACAATATCATGGACTCTCTCAATATTCATCAAGCAATTGACCCCTTTTTTTTACTTTTTGGACTTGGACAATGGACTTTTCCCGATTATTTTTTTTTTATTTTTTTTTTTTTCACCCTTTCCCATTTTTATTCATCAAGCCCTATTTTTTATTTTTTATTTTTCACCCTTTACCATTTTTATTTTTTTTTATTTTATTATGTTTTATTTCTTGAACTTTATCTTAAAACCAGAGCGAAACATTTAAACCTAAAATAATTTTCATGTTACATAACATGTTACATGTTGCATATTACATATTGCATATTGATCAATATATTTGATATCTAAGGTGAGATGCTGCACAATGGCTTGGCATAGCATAAATTATAGTATGTTGGGTGGTTTTCCTAAATTTATAAGAGGGGTGAGTGAAATTCATCACTCCAGTCATGATTTGAAACTTTGTTGAATCAGTCATTGATAATATTGACATATGGATGAAAAAAAGACCTAACTTTACTGGCAAGATTTTCCACTGCTGCTTTGTCTGGATAGAAGATCTGATAAACGCTGATGTCAAGCTGATTCTATCTGAAAGTGGGGGATTATATATGGATTATATGGATATATGGATTATAGATTGGTATACCATTCAGGTGGAATTATGGACTGAATGAACCAAGTAACTCTGTTGAAGGCAATGAGGAGTCGGCCTAAAATGGAAAGAAGATGTGAATGGTAAAATACTTGCAAGATGGACTCATGAATGTCAAGGGCAAAAGTTTGCAGCACAGTTTTTTTCTGCCGTATCCAAACCTTTTGAACTTGAAAGTGAGTGCTGGTACATTGATGGTTCTTCTTACTATAAAGATGGAAGTAGAATTTCAGGATTTGCTGGTGTTTGTGCAAAAACATCTTTAAAAAATGAAAACCTTGAGCCTGGAGATGAGAATCCTGGATTTATGTGGATCGGAGCTCCCAGCACACCAAGCACACCAAGTTTACTTTCAGTGAGAGATGTGATGACGTCAGATCGAAGGATGGACTGTGACATCAGCTCGTCTTTGTGCAATATTTAAGATCTTGATGTGATATAATAAGGCCTAACAGCTATATGGGCCACGGATGTTTACCGAATCCTTTTCCAGTCATGGTCTAAAGCTATATTATCTAATGACTTTTTCATGGGGATATTTTAGAGGCTGGTGAAGTGAGATGTAACCAGTTTCAACTTTATATTTCATTTGAGCCATTGTAAAGCATCCAATACCTCAAATCGGTAATGCTATGTTTGTTGCTTGATTTATGGGTCAGTTCTAGTAGTTAGAACGACCCAAGTAGGGGTATATGTTGTAATGTGTTGGCCGATTTATGTGGGATTTTATGTATTATATATATGTATTGGATTTATATATTCCACACACAGTATTAGAGTAACCAGGCCAGATATCAGTTGACAATGTTATCTGTTACCCTTTGATGTGTAAATCTTATGCAAGTTGTGTGCGTGTGAGGAATGGCCTTTTAACCTAGATGAACATTTCAAAGGGAGTATTTACTGATGGTAATTAGAATTGAGGGGGGTATTCATGGTAAACATTTGGTTGACCCCCCCCCCCCCCCCCCCCCAGTGTCAGACCAGTATTTGAGAAGACAGTCAGGCTGTCATGCAGTCTAAGAAAAACGATCTCAGAGGAGGGTCTGTTCTTATGAAGGCACAAGTCTAGGGAAGATATTCCTTGTCATATGAACTCTGTTGGATTTCTTATCATCTGTAAGACTGTTCTGTTTTAGAAGTCAATAAAGTGCTTCTCTCTGGAGAATTGGGTTTGCTGCGGAAAGACAATACTTTTATTAACTACATACCATCTACGAAGGACTATATATTAGATCACTACACCATCTAGTGGCGGTAGATGTAATTGGGGTAACTAAGCCAAAGTAATGGGAACTGAGTTACCATGAGGGGAAAAGTAATCAGTTAGATTACTCGTTACCCTCTAAAGTAACTGCGTTAGGTAACTCAGTTTATTTTAACTCAGTTACTTACATCACTGAGTGTGACCATTCATTTTTACATTAGTGTCAGTTTAATTTTTCAGGGCAGGTTTCCTGCAGTATATATAAGTGCATTTGTCAGGGTCCTGGCCGCTCGGTGCGGCCCAGATTGCCTCCACGTAGGCAAACGGTTACCTTCATGCCCTCCAGGCATCAGCGCGGGCGTTGGCGCGCGCCGCGGGCGCGTGCACGCGCGCGACCGGCCCGCGGGCGCGCTCCCGTGCGCTAATAGCGGGGGCGCGCACCCGTGCGCGTGCACGTGCGCGTTTAGCGCTGTTTGGCGCCAGTGCGCCTACTTAAGGATCAGGGCTGCAGCCCTGCGGTGCTGTTCGTCTGCAGCTCTGACCTGAATCTCCTGTGTGAACCTGCCTGAACCTATCTGTGATCTTTGGAACCCGACCCGGCCTGTCTGACCCCGCTGACCTCTCTACTCCTTGACCCCGGCTTGCCTGACCCTGCTAAAGGACTTACCACCTGTTGCCGAACCTCTGCCTGTCACTTGACCATCCGTCTGCCTGCCGTCTATGCCTATCTGCCTTCCCTGTGACCCGGCCTGTCTGACTACCTCTGCCGTCCGAGTGTGCCTCTCTCCCGCACAGGATCTGCCTCCGCTGCTGCTGCTCCAGAGACTACCTCTCTCTTCGGTCATCCGATCCCGAGCCTGCTGTGCCATCACCTGCAGTTCCTGCCACCTAAAGACCAGCACCAGCATCCTGCTTCATCCTGCACCAGCTGACTCACCGGACGGACACTCCTACTCCGCTGTGCTCACGGGTCCCCTGTTCCCATTCCAGTGGACCCTGAACCAGAGTCGTAAGAGAGGTCCCCTTCCGTCAAGCCAGGCTCGCCACCAGGTACCTTACAGTACGAACAGCCCAGATGACCGAGCCTGCGGAAGGAACCTCGTCCATGCAGGACTTCTGCTCCCACCTTGCAGCCCTCACCCAAGCAGTGAAGTCTCTACAAGAAGGCTATACCAGGCTAGAGGGACAGGTACAGCAGCTCTCCGGTCCTATGGCCGCTGCACCTCCTGCACCACCAGTTCAACCCACGGTTCAGCCTGCAGTAGTGATGCTTCCTCCAGAGCCAAGGGTGCCCGTTCCGGAAAGATTCTCAGGAGATCGGTCCAAGTTCCCTGCCTTCCGGGATGCCTGTCAGCTTTATTTTGCACTTCAGCCCAGGACTTTTTCATTGGAAGCCACCAAGGTGGGGTTCGTAGTATCTCTCCTGCAAGGAGAACCCCAATCTTGGGCCCACCGTCTTCTGAGAGTCGATAGCCCACAGATCCAGGATCTTGCTACCTTCTTCCAGGCAATGGAACAACTCTATGACGACCCCCAAAGAACCACTACAGCCGAGACCGCCTTATCCACGCTCCAACAAGGCCGTAGAATGGCCGAGGACTACATCTCTGATTTCAGGCGCTGGAGCGCGGACACTCGGTGGAACGATGCAGCCCTTAGGCATCAATTCCGCACAGGCCTATCTGAGAGTCTGAAGGATGAACTGGCTCGAGTGGGGGTTCCCGAGTCTCTGGAAGACCTGATTACCCTGACCATCCAACTGGATCGCCGGCTCCGGGAACGCCGAGCCGAACGTTCCTCTCAACCGACCCGCCCGGCCTGGATGGTGGCAAGGGCACCAACTCCAGCTGCCCGCTATTTTCCTGCACCTGCTTCAGTTCCAGCCAGCCCTGCCTTCGACGGCCCTGAACCAATGCAGATCAGACTTATACGCTCCACCCTGACTCCTGAGGAGCGTGCCAGGCGCCGGCAGCTGAACCTTTGCCTCTATTGTGGCGGCCCTGGACATTACGTGAACAACTGCCCAGTCAAGATCCGTAAGTGTCTTTCTTCTGTCTCTTCTAAACCTGCACCTTGTCCCAGCAACACCACTCACCTGGCTCTTCCCCTCTCGTTGCAGCTTCAAGGAAAGACAATCCACACCAACGCTATCCTTGACTCCGGAGCATGCAGTTGTTTTATCGATGCCACCTTTGCCAACTTACAAGGCCTACCCCTCCGTGAGAAGACCCAGGGACTTTCTGTTTTCTTGGCCGACGGGTCACGCATTAAATCAGGTCAAGTGACCCAAGAGACCTTGCCCCTGCCTGCCACCATCTTGTCCCAGCACCAAGAACTATTGATACTGGATGTAATTTCCTCTCCTCTCTTCCCAGTGATTTTGGGCATGCCATGGTTCCAAGCCCACAACCCTTGCATTAACTGGTCAACGGGACAAGTAAAATTCCAGTCCCCTTATTGCCGTCAGCACTGCCTATCTGAGCCCGCTGGGGCACCCTCTGCTCTGTGTTGCCTGAACTCCGATCAGGACTTGTGCCGGGCCGTGCCCAAAACTTACCACGACTTCCTCGACGTGTTCAGTAAACGAGGGGCAGATTCCCTGCCGCCCCATCGTCCATATGACTGTCCTATCGAGATCCTTCCAGGTGCCGAAATCCCATTCGGTCGCATCTTCCCTTTATCCGAAAAGGAGCAGGAGGCCCTGAAGACTTACATCGCGGAGAACCTCGAAAAAGGGTTTATCCGTCACTCCACTTCCCCAGCAGGCGCAGGGATATTCTTTGTTACCAAGAAGGACCAAACACTCAGGCCTTGTGTGGACTATCGTGAATTGAATAAGGTGACAGTCAAGAACCGATACCCCTTGCCGTTGATACCGGAAATCTTTCAGAAACTACGAACGGCAACTATCTTTTCCAAGCTGGATCTAAGGGGTGCCTACAACCTGGTCCGTATCAGGTCCGGGGATGAATGGAAAACGGCCTTCCGGACCCGCTTTGGTCACTATGAATATCTGGTCATGCCGTTCGGCCTCTGCAATGCCCCTGCCACCTTTCAGCACCTGATCAATGATGTCTTTAGAGACTTTCTGGACATTTTCGTAATAGTATACCTCGATGACATTTTAATTTTTTCCAATTCTCTTGAGCAGCACCAGGGGCATGTGGGCAGAGTACTACTTCGTCTCCGGCAGCACGGCCTATATGCTAAGGCAGAAAAGTGCCTGTTTGAACAACAAGAGATTCAGTTTCTGGGACTTGAGATTTCCCCAGCAGGGATCAGGATGGATCCCCAGAAGGTGACTGCTGTATTGGACTGGCCGGCACCATCGGACAAGAAGGGCATTCAGCGCTTTATAGGATTCGCAAATTTCTATAGAAAATTTATTAAGGGATTCTCTACCATCGTCAACCCTATTATTCAACTGACAAAGCAGGGTACACGCTTCCAGTGGGGTCCCGAGGCCCAGGAAGCTTTTGAAAAACTTAAAAGACTATTCACCTCTGCCCCCATCCTTAGTCACCCCGACCCTGCCCTCCCATACATTCTAGAAGTCGACGCCTCCGAAGTGGCGCTGGGAGCGGTGGTATCTCAACGTCAAGGCAGCAAGGATTTGATGCACCCGGTGGGGTTCTTCTCTCGAAAACTAACTCCTGCAGAGAGGAATTACGACGTTGGAGATCGGGAACTCCTGGCCATCAAGGCGGCTCTGGAAGAATGGAGGTACTTGTTGGAGGGCGCAAGTCATCCGGTATTGGTGTATACCGACCACAAAAACCTCGAGTATCTACGGACAGCCAAGCGACTGAAGCCTCGACAAGCCCGTTGGGCCTTGTTTTTTTCTAGATTTTGTTTTCATATCACCTACCGCCCAGGATCCAAAAACGTGAAACCAGACGCGCTCTCGCGCATGTTCAACAGTCCAAGAGACACAGCAGCTCCGGACACCATCCTATCATCCGGCAACTTCCTACTCATACAACCAGATTTGCTCTCGCAGATTAAGGAGGCATCTGCAAATGACCCAGCGACCCCAGGGGCTCCCCTGACTCTCAGAGACGGCCTCTTTTGGAAGGGAAGCCAAGTTTTTGTCCCGGAACCTGTCCGGACCAAGGTCCTGAATCTTTGCCATGACCACCCCCTGGCAGGACATTTTGGAGTCCGCAAGACTATCGATCTGGTGCAACGCACCTTCTGGTGGCCTAGTTTGAGGAAAGACTGCAAAGAGTACGTCAACGCCTGCCCTGTCTGTACCCGGAGCAAGACCTCAAGAAGCCGAGCTTGGGGCCTTCTTAAACCTCTTCCCGTACCCGATCGTCCATGGAGGATGATCACCATGGACTTTATAGTTGAACTTCCATGCTCAGAGGGATGCACAGCTATTTTCATAGTCGTAGACCGGCTGTCTAAAATGGCCCACTTTCTGCCCCTTAAGGGAACCCCGTCCGCTTCCGAAACAGCCCGTGTCTTTATCAGGGAGATAATTAGGTTGCATGGGGTCCCTGCCAGCATAGTCTCCGATAGGGGGGTTCAGTTTACGTCCCGTTTTTGGAGGGCCTTGTGTAAATCCCTAAAGATTGAGTTGGCGCTGTCCTCGGCCTATCATCCCCAAACAAATGGACAGACAGAACGCACAAATCAGACCCTGGAGCAGTACCTTAGGTGCTTCACGTCCTTTGTGCAGGACGATTGGGTGTCTCTACTACCCTTAGCCGAGTTTTCATACAACAACGCCAACCACTCAGCCACAGGTCAATCCCCTTTTTTCTCCAACTATGGCTTCCACTTATCCTTTCTCCCTGACTTTCTTCCAGAATCCCCGGTTCCAGCGGTGCAGGATACAGTGACCTTCCTCAACCACAACAATCAGATCCTCCAGGAGACGATAACCAAGGCCCAGGCGGACTGCAAAAGGTTCTTTGACCGGAAAAGAAGGGGAGAACTGGACCTCCAGATTGGAGATCAGGTATGGCTTTCCACTATTAACTTGAAGTTACCTTGCCCTTCCAAGAAACTCGCTCCCAAATTTCTAGGACCCTTCTCTGTGAAAAGGAGGATCAACCAGGTGTCCTACGAACTGTCGTTGCCCACCTCAATGAAAATACACCCAGTGTTTCATGTGGCCCTGTTGAAACCCGCTGTACCCGACCCCTTTCCTGATAGGGGAGCTGGACCTCCTGGTCCTGTTCTTGTTGAGGGCGGTGAAGAATATGAGGTGGAGGCCATTATTGATTGTAGGAGGCGGCAGGGGCAGACACAGTTCTTGGTTAAATGGAAGGGGTACGGGGCTGAGGACAATTCCTGGGAACCTGATAGTAACCTTCATGCCAGAAGACTGATCCGTGCCTTCTTTTCTGCCCACCCAGAGAAGAGAAGTCTTTTGGGCACCCGGAGGTTGCCCCTTGTGGGGGGGGCAATGTCAGGGTCATGGCCGCTCGGTGCGGCCCAGATTGCCTCCACGTAGGCAAACGGTTACCTCCATGCCCTCCAGGCATCAGCGCGGGCGTTGGCGCGCGCCGCGGGCGCGTGCACGCGCGCGACCGGCCCGCGGGCGCGCTCCCGTGCGCTAATAGCGGGGGCGCGCGCCCGTGCACGTGCGCGTTTAGCGCTGTTTGGCGCCAGTGCGCCTACTTAAGGATCAGGGCTGCAGCCCTGCGGTGCTGTTCGTCTGCAGCTCTGACCTGAATCTCCTGTGTGAACCTGCCTGAACCTATCTGTGATCTTTGGAACCCGACCCGGCCTGTCTGACCCCGCTGACCTCTCTACTCCTTGACCCCGGCTTGCCTGACCCTGCTAAAGGACTTACCACCTGTTGCCGAACCTCTGCCTGTCACTTGACCATCCGTCTGCCTGCCGTCTATGCCTATCTGCCTTCCCTGTGACCCGGCCTGTCTGACTACCTCTGCCGTCCGAGTGTGCCTCTCTCCCGCACAGGATCTGCCTCCGCTGCTGCTGCTCCAGAGACTACCTCTCTCTTCGGTCATCCGATCCCGAGCCTGCTGTGCCATCACCTGCAGTTCCTGCCACCTAAAGACCAGCACCAGCATCCTGCTTCATCCTGCACCAGCTGACTCACCGGACGGACACTCCTACTCCGCTGTGCTCACGGGTCCCCTGTTCCCATTCCAGTGGACCCTGAACCAGAGTCGTAAGAGAGGTCCCCTTCCGTCAAGCCAGGCTCGCCACCAGGTACCTTACAGCATTACTGCACATTTAACGCAGTATATATCCGTGAGTTACTGTACATTTAAAGTAGTATATATCAGCGCTTTGCTGTACGTTCAACGCAGTATATATCTGTGTGTTAGTGCATGTTTAACACAGTATATATCGTGCGTTACTGCGCATTTAACGCAGTATATATCAGTGCATTACTGCTCGTTTGACACAGTAAATATCAGTGCTTTACTACACGTTTAATGCAGTATATCTCAGTGCATTAATGCACATTTACTGCAGTATATTTGAGTGCGTTACTGCACGTTTGACACAGTATATGTCAGTGCATTACTGCACGTTTAATGGAGTATATTTGAATGCGTTACTGTACATCTAACACAGTATATATCAGTGCACGTTTAATGTAGTAATTTTCAGTACGTTAGTGCAATTTTATTGCAGTATATTGTAGTGTGTCAGTGGAGAGTGTCTGTGTAGTAAGTACCCAAGTTAAAGTGCACCAAACACCACTTTCCATTGATTAAAGTGCATCCATGTACACATTTCCACATCTTTATTACATTTTGTTAATAAGCGCCCACCCCCACCCCCCCCCCCCATCATCATGTCTGGGAGGCCAACAAGGAGAGGCAGATGTTTCCATGGCACTGTGAGGGGCCCACAGGCAGAGGTGGACGTGGTCTGTCCTCAGGCAGGGCATCATTTCCTCTGTTTAATGATGTTGCCCGTGCCATCCAGCCACAGCATGCAGAGGAGGTGGTGCACTGGCTTACTAAACCATCATCATGCTCCTCATCCTCCGTTACCCAAGCAGAGACAAGTGTGCAGTCCACTGCAGCTGCCAGGGTGGCTTATTCTGCCTCCTTGTCCACAGCTACTCTTGCCATAGCCCCAGCATCAGGCATGGAGAAGTCAGCATAGTTATTTGAACACAGCCTCAGCCACTTGCTCCTTGACTATGCACAGCCATTACTTGATTCAGATGTTGGTTCTGAAGTTGAGGAAGGTTGGAACATGAGCCTACAGAGAGGGGAGAACACTGGTAAACAACAAATTGGCAGTCATGTTTCCCCAACCGCAGCGTATTGTTCCCAGTGATGAGGATGGAGGGGATGATGATGAGGTCACTGACGCGACTTGGGTGCTGGATAGAGCAGAGGAGGAAAGTGAAGGTGAGGCATAACCCCAAAGAGGAAGCCATCATAGAAGAGTAGAGAACAGCCACCCTATTCCACCAAGTTGCGGAGCTGTTATCTCCGACCCACTTCCCACAGCTCAGTGTGTGTGGGCCTTTTTTAGCACATGTGCAGCCGATCACACTGTTGTAATTTGCAAACATTGCCTCATGCACATCAAGCATGGCAAAAACACTAGCCATTTGGGTACCACATGCTTGACAAGGCATTTAACCTCCCACCACTCTGCCCGTTGGCAAGAGCACCTGAAAGCCACACAAAAGGGAAACAATTCTGCTCCTTCTCACCTTTCTGGTCTACCCTCGCTATACCTCATAATGACCTCTCGGCAGCCTCCACTGACAGGGATGATGGTATAGCACAGGGTGTCCCAGGTCCTTGCAGCATGTCTGCCAGTAGCACACCACTGGCTGTAGACTACAGCAGAAATATTTCTCTGCCCCATCTGCTGCAGCAACAAAAAATTCAGTTACTGCCACCCACATGCCCAGCGTCTAAATTGATGATGCATGATTTGTCAGCTCCACCCCCTCCTCCTCCTCCTCCATGCTCTCCTCTGCTGAATTGTCCCATGAACTACAAGTACCTACCTCCTAAGCGTTCAAGGGGCTATTCAATGAGACAGGCTGAAAGATGCCATGCAGTGCTTCAGCTGGTCTGTCTTGGGCACAGGAGCCACACTGAGCAGAGATTCTGGCAGCTCTGCAGGGGCAGGCTCAGAGGTGGCTCAGGCCATGACATATGGAGCCAGGAATGGTGGTGTGCGATAATGGCACAAACCTACTTTCTACCCTTAGACAGAGAAAGTTGACACATGTGCCATGCCTGGCACTTGTCCTCAATTTGGTGGTGCAGCATTTTATTAAATAGGTACCCAGGGTTGGAAGATCTGCTGAAGCAGGCCAGAAGAGTCTGTAGCCATTTCAAGCGGTCATACACAGCCAGTGCTCGGTTGGCTGAAATTAAGTGGGTATTCCACCTGCCCATAAACCACCTGATTTGTTTCCACCCAACAAGGTAGAACTCGACTTTGGTAATGCTGCAGCAGCTGCACATACAGCAGGCCAATGGCTGCTGATAAAGGATGCATGCACTGTACTGTCAGCATTTAAGGAGGCCACAAGGATGGCGAGCCATGACAATGCATGCATCATTGACACAATCTCTGTTGTGTTCCTGCTGGAGCACACTCTGCGTGGCAATTTGGACAGGGCACTCGAGGCAGAGCAGCGGGTGGAAGAAGAGGACTTCCTTTCCTCTCATGGCCCACCATATGCAGACACCATTCTTCCTACGCCACAGAACACACAAGTGGAGAGGGAGGAGGATTCTGGCATCTTTAGAGGCATTGAAGTATAGCAATACATACGTCAACCCTTAACAGATGGTTTTCCATCCCCAGAACCCTTGATAGTAGTACGTGGCTGGGGGGAGACAGTTCCAGATACTGTAATCCTCAGTGACCCTGAGGCCTCTGCTTCTCATGCCTCTGCAAACTTACGGTGCATGGGCTCCTGCGAAAGGACCCAAAAATATGTATCATCAAGGAGAGACATCACTCATGGTTGGCAACCCTTCTTGACCACCGTTACAAGGGGAAAGTCTCGGCACTCATCCTGTCCCCACAGAGGGAGCAGAAGATGAAATCACTCAAGGACACCTTAAAGAGAGGTTTTTGTAATGTCTTTCCCGACGGTAGGTTACATTCTGGTGGAAAACGTCATTTTGAGGCTTCTGTTGGTCAAGAAAGGAGCAGTGGAGAAGGGGGTCGCCTTAGTGATGCCTTTCAAATTTTTTAATCCTCTGCGCCCAGAGCTGTCAGCTTCCGAATCCCATCGGCAGCGTCTTCATCACATGGTGGGAGATTATGTAGGGGCAAAAACATATATGGAGAGCTTTCCAGTTGACGATCCACTGGGTTACTGAGTCATAAGAATAGACCACTGGCCAGAACTTGCCCAGTATGCAATAGAGCTGCTGGGCTGCCCTGCATCCAGCGTGCTTTCCGAACGGGCATTCAGTGCTGCTGGAGGTTTTGTGACAGATAAGAGAGCACTTCTGTCCACAGACTCTGTGGATCGGCTCACATTTATCAAAATAAATCAGTCCTGGATTAGCAGCAGCTATCAAGCCCCTGATGCCGATGTTGCTGATTAAGTGCTTTCTGGATCTCTAATCTGAAAGACTGTCTAGGCTGCCTAGCTTTGTGGGTGTTGATTTCATCTGGAAGACATTTTTTGGTGTAGGTTTCATGGGCATAATATACACCCAAGGACCAATTTTTGTTTGACAGGTGCATCTCATTGCAATTTTTGACAGCAAGGCCAATTCTTGCCTTCATCAAGAGTACCTCTATAGGGTTACAGTGTGAAGGCACCACCGATACCCAAAGCCCAATTTTTCCACACCTGTAACTTCTATCCAAAGTCTATGAAAGAGACACCATAATTTATCTAAACAAATCTCTAATCTTGTTCCAAGTGCACTAAATTGTGGCCTCATCATACAGACTGGCTCCCCAAGCCGTTTTTTATAAAATAAAGAAAGCTTGAATGGAAAATGCTATTTTATTGGCTTTTTAAATTCATTATTGCTGCAGCAGACTCTATACAGATGTGCTACATCTATGGTACAGATGTGCTACATAACAGGCAGACTAAGGGGACCCCCCAGGCACTATATTTAAAGGAATTTTTCATTTGTATTGTTATTGCTCATTTTGATGGTTTGACTTAAAGCATCAGGAAATCACTGTTCATTTAAAATGTTTTTTACAAACTTTTTTTTCCATTGTTACATGTCCCCCAGGGCAGTACCCAGATCCCCATAACCATTGTATGCCCAATTACTTGCATATACGCCTTCAAAATGGGCACTTTTGATTTTTTCAGTTCCCATAGACTTCAACAGGGGGTCATTCTAGCTATGAGAGACACAGTCCAGCAGGCAACAGTGTTCCTGATCACTAGCCACACAAGTGCCAGTGTCACAAGTGAAATGCAGCAAGCAACAGTGTTTCTAATCACTAGCCACTCCAGTGCCAGTTCACCAGACCAATTCAGCAATTACTACCCATACCTGTGCTAGTGTCGCCAGAGCCAATGAAGCCAGCAACAGTGTCCTGATTACAAGCCACACCAGTGCCAGTTTCACCAGCAACAGTGCCCAGATCACTAGCCACACCATTGCCAGTGTTGCCAGAGCCAGTGAAGCCAGCAACAGTGTCCTGATCACTAGGCACACAGTACAGTGTCACCAGATCCGATCTAAGCCAGCAACTGTGTCCTGATCGCTAGGTACACCAGTGCCAGTGTAAGCCATCCAGCAATCTCCTTGTTGTTTGCCAAGGATTAATAAAGCATTGTAATTCAAGCTGTGTGCAAAAAACATGTGCTTAGTCTTTGGATATGCAGAAGATCGGGAGTCCTTCTAAACACCAGCGTGTCCCTAGGATTACATAGATAAGTGAGGTTAAGCAGGTTTGCATTTTATTCATACATCTAATCTAGCAGCAATGTTCTGATTACTGCTACCCCAGTACAGTGTCACCAGTGCAAGCAACATTGTTTTGATCGCTAGCCACACCAGTACAGTGTCACCAGAGTTAACATACGTCAGTAACAATGTTGTGCTTGAAGCCAGAAAAGTATAGGATATGAGAGGTGGTGGTCCTTTAAGGTGGAGTTCTAAAAGGTCAAACTGAAGAGGCAGAATAAGGACCCATAGTATGATTCCAAATGTCCCCTGTAAAAATAAGAGGAGAGTTGGGAGACCCTTATTGTGTAGTGTGTATCTATATTATATTTGTTGGTTCAGAAAAAGTTACCTAAAAGAGCTTTTTGATAGAAAACCCCTGTCCCCACAGGATATAAGTGATTGCTCTCAATGCCTCAGGGGTCGCAATCCTGAATCGTCTGGGAAGCTCTCAGGCAGGTGGTAGACGAGGTCCAAAAACCCATTGGTGCTTCAAACAACAGAGGTGCCATTTGAAGTGTGTGATAGGATTGTGGTGTGTTTAAGGATGGACCAGCATAGTAGTGTATGACATAAAGCTTTATTTCACCAAAAAGACGTGTTTTGTGGCTCACATTTTCCATTTAACAAGCGTGAGCTTGTGTCAGTCTATATATGGGAGGTGGAGATTTCAACAACCAGGTGATGACGTCCTACCTGACAACAGGCATATCCGTTTACTGGTACAAAAATGTGTCCATCTCTTTATTTCAATTAGCCATGTACAACTCCTATGTTGTCTAATAGTCTGCTTGAAGACCTGCCTCTTTTCAAAAATGTCAAGAAGAAATTGTAACAGACCTAAATTTACCAGTAAGGACCTGTACCTGAAAGCCTTCAAACTGATGCGGTCAGCAGACTGCCTGAGAGACACTTGTCTGATATTATCTCATATAAGCAACAGCCACGCCCCACTCATTATTTACATACCGCTTCCACACTATATACAGCCATTAGCCCAGCCCCTCTCATAATTCAGTCAACGGTGCCCCTTCATAGCCACCAGCTTGTAGGCAGGTGCAGTCTGCTTTCTCCACTACAGGTGGTGCTCAATGGCATTGCAGGGGAGAGGAAGTCAAGAGAAACTTGGTTCCTCTAAGGCAGTGATGGCAAACCTTGGCACCCCAGATGTTTTGGAACTACATTTCCCATGATGCTCAACTACACTGCAGAGTGCATGAGCATCATGGGAAATGTAGTTCCAAAACATCTGGGGTGCCAAGGTTTGCCATCACTGCTCTTAGGTTTCCTGGGTCACAGGGGGCCGCTATGCAATTAAATGCTGGTGCCCCATGTGACTCTGGTGGCCATCTTCGGTCCGGCAGAGTCTATTTAAGACCCTGGCTCCTGGGCTTGGTGTGCATTTTGCATGTGGATAGAGTAGGGACAGGACACCCTTCTGTCAGGGACAGTGCCTAGCATCAGGGAGAGGTTCCAGACAAGTAGGGGAAGTGCAGGCACACACCATCCTGGAAGCCTCCCGAATTGTGTATGGCCTGGTTAGGCTGAATTCCACCCCTCAAGAAAGAGGATGTCAGTACACCTGAGACCTACTGCTAATGCTCATTGCTGTTGCATCCTGTGAGTGTTCCTGGTCGGGCTGCCTTCCCGCTGGGTTTGTTGTGTATTGATGAACATCAACTTCAATACAGTTCTGTTTTCTGCATCTGCTCTCCAAGTGTTCTCTGCCACCACACCATGCTGCACCCAGCTGAGTCCCCATCATTATTTACTTACCATTGCCCTTAATATACAACCAACTGCTCAGTTCCCCTAATCACTAACTTACCACTGCCCTCTTATAAAAGTCATTAGCCGAGTACCCTTATTATTTACCTACTATGAGCCCACTATAAAAGCCACCAGCTGAGTCCCCCTCATTATTTACCTACCATTGCCCCCTCATATAAGCTACCATCCAAGTCCCCTTCGCTGTGTATCGGTCTCCCCGACTTCTAAGGGCCTGATGGTGACCCCCAGAGTCAGAGAGAGCTGATATTCCTCCTCAGGGTGCAGGTTACTAGGCATGGTGGGTGTAGTGCATGATGGAAAGATGGGCACCAGTCACTTTTTAAAATGAAGAAAGAGTTTTTATTTGTCTTAAAAGGAACAGGGGAGGGAGGGTTAGGGCATAGAAGACCCTTAGGCAAATGCAATAGTAACTAAGCAGACTCTGCAGACAAAAATAGAACTAGACAGACAGCACAACAGAAAAAGGGCCTTTAAGCTGAATGCAGCTATCCGTATCTTGTAGCAACTGCTTTGTTCTATGGCAACAGCTTAGCTCCCAGCTACCTGCTGGACTTCTCAAGCTTCACGCACAGCTACCCACTGTATCCTTTAAGCTTCACCCATGCTACTCGTTGGGTTTCTCGGACTTTCAGCTACCTGCTGGATCCCTCAGGCTTGACTCACAGCTACCCACTGTACTTATGTTCAAGCTCTACTTGCATCTACAAAGTGTACTCCTTCAAGCTTTCCTCCTAGCTATCTGCTGTATTCCTGGATGAGTCTCTACTGAAGCTTTCCCACTTATTTCACCATCCCTGGCTAGTGAAGCATCTGCTCTGGTACTCCACACACACCCACCCAGGCCGCAGCCCGGTTGGAAAGAACACCCAATCACATGACTCCTTCCAAATAAATAGACTATCCCAGCATGCTCAGCGGCCAAAGTAAACTCCTGCTGATTGGCCAAGACAACATATCTACTCATAATCTGAATTCACTGTAATCTATCATCCTAATGCCAAAGGCAACAGTGCCACCTACTGAAAGAAGAGAGAGATTACAATTAAACTCAAGCTTAGGAGAAAAAACAGTTGATCAAGACTACAAATTAGCCAGGCTAGTTACCACCTAGCAGAACTAAATTTACTAGCAGCCCTGTTTAGGACAAGGGTGCTACAGATGTTTACCTACCACTTCATAAATCAACCAGCCCAGCCCATCCCCCTCATTGTTTACCTACCACTGCACCCTCATATACAGCCACCAGCCCAATCTCCCTCAATATTTACCTACCACTGCCCTTTCAGATGCAGCCAACAGCCCAGACCCCCCTCATTACTTTCCCACAACTGCCCTCTCATATAAGCTACCAGCCAGTCCCCCCTCATTACTTAGTCACCACTTCCCCCTCATATAAATCCACCTGCCACTATGTGCGTTCCTGCAACACATGTGCGTTGCCTTGCAAAATTAATGGCATGTGATGCATGTAACTTGCGTTGCTGCTCATTGCAACGCAAAAACAACAGTCTATGTAGGGCCCCATTTTACAATAGTAGTTGCATAAAGTTCAGGTTGCTCAGTCAAAAATAGAACACGAGACAAGAAAATATGTAATATGTATGTAGAAAAATGTAATTCTTGCTCAGCTGGATGAACTGTAAAACACATTATACATTTAAAAGAGTGCAGCATTAAAGCTGAATTGCAGGTATGGATTTTATTGCATGATTGCATTGGTCCAGAATAGACCAATGTAGGTATGCATATGCAATACCTGTGGGATCCCTATCGAAGCTGAGGATCACTGTAGTAGTTGCTGCTACTACAGTGATTGCTGCTGTCTTCTGGGCACCATACCGAATGCCTGCACTACTGCATTGAAACCACAAGGGGGTTGCTCTGCAACAGTGCCAGTCACAGAACACTTTGCCTTTCTCTCAATAGATGCAAAGTGTTCTCTGACTGAACTTTAGGAGCATATTTTGCTTTAAGAGCATATTAAATAAGGGCATTAGCCAGTGCATCCTACTGGGAAATAAATTTAAAAGAGCAAACAAAAGTCCTGGATGGCTTAACGCTAATGTAAAAATGCATATAAAAGCAAAGGAGAAGGCCTTCAAAAAATATAAGGCTGAGGGATCATCATCAGCATTCAGACTTTACAAAGAATGCAACAAGATATGTAAGGGTGCAATTAGGGTGGCTACGATAGAACACGAAAGACACATAGCGGAGGAGAACAAAAAAATCCCAAGAAGTTCTTTAAGTATATAAACAGTAAAAAAGGGGGGATAGACCATATTGGCGCCATAAAGAATGAGGAAGGACATCTTGTTACAAAGGATGGGGAGATGGTGAAGGTATTGAATTTACTCTTCTCCTCAGTCTTTACGGGGGAATTAGGGGGCTTCAGTAATCAAAACTGCAGTGTTTGTCCTCATGACACATCACAGGAAGCACCCTCTCACCCAAGACTTGGGAAACGTAAAATTAATAAATCACCGGGACCAGATGGCTTGCTCCCGAGGATACTTAGGGAACTCAGTCAAGTAATTGCCAGACCATTGTTCCTAATTTTTACTGACAGTCTACTGACCAGAATGGTACCAGCTGATTGGAGAAAAGCCAATGTAGCACCAATATTTTAAAAAGGGACAAAATACATCCCTGGGAATTACAGACCAGTTAGCCTAACATCAATAGAATGCAAGCTCTTGGAGGGGATGATAAGGGACTATAGATAAGATTTTAGTAATGATAACGGTATCATTAGCAGTAATCAGCATGGATTCATGAAGAATCGTTCTTGCCAAACCAATCTATTAGCCTTCTATGAGGAGGTGAGCTGCCATCTAGATAAAGGAAGACCCGTAGACGTGGTGTATCTGGACTTTGCAAAAGCATTTGACACAGTTCCCCATAAACGTTTACTGTATAAAGTAAGGTCCGTTGGCATGGACCATAGGGTGAGTACCTGGGTTGAAAACTGGCTACAAGGGCGAGTTCAGAGGGTGGTGATTAATGGGGAATACTCAGAATAGTCAGGGGTGGGAAATGGGGTCCCCCAGGGTTCTGTGCTGGGACCAATCCTGTTTAATTTGTTCATAAACGACCTGGAGGATGGGGTAAACAGCTCAATCTCTGTATTTTCAGACGACACTAAGCTAAGCAGGGCAATAACTTCTCCGCAGGATGTGGAAACCTTGCAAGAAGATCTGAACAAATTAATGGAGTGGGCAACTACATGGCAAATGAGGTTTAATGTAGAAAAATGTAAAATAATGCACTCACTAGGGGGTGAACTGGGGAAATCTAGGATGAAAAAGGACCTAGGGGTCCTAGTAGATGATAGGCTCAGCAATGGCACACAATGCCAAGCTGCTGCTAATAAAGCAAACAGAATATTGGCATGCATTAAAAAGGGAATTAACTCAAGGGATAAAGTGATAATTCTCCCAATCTATAAGACTTTGGTCCGGCCGCACTTGGAGTATGCTGTCCAGTTCTGGGCAGCAGTCCTTGGGAAGGATGTACTGGAAATGGAGTGAGTACAAAGAAGGGCAACAAAGCTAATAAAGGGTCTGGAGGATATTAGTTATGAAGAAAGGTTGCGAGCGCTGAACTTATTCTCTCTGGAGAAGAGACGCTTAAGAGGGGATATGATTTCAATCTACAAATACCATACTGGTGACCCCACAATAGGGATAAAACTTTTTTATGGAAGGGAGTTTAATAAGACGCGTGGCCACTCACTAAAATTAGAAGAAAAGAGGTTTTACCTTAAACTGCGTAAATCGTTCTTTACTGTAAGAGCGACAAGGATGTGGAATTCCCTTCCACATGCAGTGGTTTCAGCAGTGGGCATTAATAGTTTAAAAAACTATTAGATAAGCACCTGAACGACCGCAACATACAGGGATATACAATGTGATACTGACCTATAATCACACACATAGGTTGGACTCGATGGACTTGTGTCTTTTTTCAACCTCACCTACTATATAACTATGTAGCAAGGTGGAGATTGTGACATCACTGCCTCTCCACCTCGTCCAATCAGAGAACTGTATGAATGTAACTAGAGTCCAGTCACAGTCCAGTCACAGTCACACTTGGATGGAAACATACAGTATAGTCAGTGTAGTGCACATTTTAATCACATCTTGTGCAATAAAATTGGAACTGGCCCACAATATCCATATGATTCAAGTGCATAAATTCCTTGGCATTACAGCATTATTTAGCAGTTCACAAACTCTTTGAATCATGTATTGACTATTGCAAAGTAACTAACTCACAGATGCAGTATAAATCCAATCGATTTTCAAATAATTGTGTGCAAGTATACCGAACATGAATCTAATGACTGATATTATGATCCACACAATAACCAGAGCTATTTCCACAATTAGTCACTGTGCCCCGCAGTCCGGCAGATCTTCAGATGAGTTAGACATGTTAAGTGCTTTTATGTGTGGTAGAGTGCTCTTTTGTCAAAAAAAATTATAAAAAATAACTCCTGTGCTCCCAAAATCAAATATCAATAGAACTAAACACCAAACAAAGGCAAGCACTAAATTGTGTTCCCACAATGCTAAGTAAACAAAAACCAGATATGGAGCTGTGCTACCTATGTGCTACAGTGATCCAATCACGCCTAAACTCCGGATTAATACCAGGTGCAAATAAATCAAAGCATATGAATTAAACTAAAAAAAAACAAAAACAAAGGCTCCACCCATGAAGCATATTTTATTGTGAGTGTGGTTTTACTAAATAAAGTGTATAGATCTTAATACTATACCACTGCTTTTTCCCCTTTTTTGACATGTTATCTGAGCGATGCAGCATAAATGTTGAGTAGCCTTAAAGGGACCAGCACCTCACTCCTAGAAAGAGTACTCTCGAGTATACATGAGAAATCTAGTGGTTAGGAGGTTCCAGGGATTCCACCGCAAAGTGCACAGAGGGCGATCTGAGGACTGAGCAATACATGCTGAAAACATCACATGCATTTTGATTGACCTTACATGCGTTGTAGGGCGCACTACCAAGTTGAGAGCAGTGTGAGCATGGTGGTGACACTGGAAGGTGGTGTTATAACATGCTATTGATTGGTTAACCACAGGAAAGAATATTAATATTATACATACACAATATTTATGAAGGGCTGTCCCTATTATGCAACATATGATTACATGAACTGTATGGGACCACGTAATCACCATATTTGCATTACTTATTATTTATTTTTGTTTGATATATGAACAACAATTAATACGTATTTTTTTTTTTTTGTTTACTTTATGTACTTTTATTGATTTATTTGCACCTGGTATTAATCTGGAGTTTAGGCGTGATTGGTTCACTGTAGCACATAGGTAGCGCAGCACTCCATACCTGGTTTTTAATTATTTTAAAATTATTTTGTCTCCTTCTGGAATCTGACAACGGTGGAGCAGTAGCCTAACACCTGCATAATAGAATATGTAGATGTTGTATTTCTTTAAGTGATAGGCTACAGTCGATCACAAGAATAACAGGTGGTGGATGGTGAATGAACCTCTAAAATAATAAGGAAAAATTGTTTTTGCTACACGAAGATGTACAGTAGATATGTTTGGCAAGATCTTCCTATGCCTGTAAAATTGTTTGAGTACTGTACTCCACAAAAGTAAGTCTGCTTGCCACTACCACTGCCACTATCTTACCCCCTTAGATGTTTTGACTTTTTTTGTTCAAAGACACTGCCATTACTTTGTAGCACCCTCTAGTGTGCTAGGTGTAAAGATATATTTTTCTCAGTGTACGCAAATTTATGCGGGCTTGTCTGGTAGCCAGGCCTCCTTGTTTTTGTTTTCAGGGAGAGCTGGATGACTCACAGGCAGGATCAATGAGACCTCCCACTTATTTCCAGAACATGCTGGAACCTTATGGAAATAAAGGAGAGGTGAGGTAAAGCTGTCTGGAGTATTGTGAGGGCCCTGACCAATCCCCAACTAGGATTGGCAGGTGGCAGGCCTCCTTAAATACTCAGGGTCAGCCCAGCTGGGGAGGAGTTGTTTGGGTGGAAGCTGGAGATGGAGTGTTAGGCTTTTGGTGGCTTTGGAGGGAGCTCCCCAATCTCGGGGGCGGTGACCTTAGGCCTGGGCTCGGTGTGGACAAGACTCTCTCATCTCAAGACACACAAAGGTGTCCTGAACTGGAGGCATGTGAGCAAGGAGAGGACAGCAGTAGAAGGAGGAACAACAAGTTGCAGCCAGAAGGGCTGGTAAGTGACACATAGTCAGGAGAACTTGGAAGCACGCCTGAGAGGACTGGGTGCAAGCAGTCTGGGATGGGTGCTGAGCCAGTGGAGAGGACTGTGGTGGCATGGGCAGTGGGAAGAAGCAGCTGTAGCCAGGAGGACTGGCAGGGCCTGAAGAGGTGGTACTGGGATCAGTAGCCACATGGGACAGCTAGCACTAGGACTACCAATTTTGCTACACCATAGGAGCCCGCGGTCCCTGCCTGCAAAGGGCATTTTTGCTTTGGGCCTGGCTGAGCCAGTATCAAGCCTGCAGTTCAGTGCTAACTGGTCCTGGGAGTTGTAGTTCTACAAGCAAGTTCATACTGGAGGTAGAAGAGAGGAAGTTGTATATACCTGAGGTGTATATAGTTCTCATTCCCTATTTCTTTTACAATTAACTCAGCATCCCATATCTACCCTATCCCCATCCAAGTTACAATCCCCTAAATAAAATAAAAAACAAAGTACAAGGACTGCTTCTTGACTCCTGAGTGTCTGAAGATTTGTGCGCCTGGCTGTTCAGGGTGAGAGGCGGACCACATCTACCAGCAGCCCCTATGGGGGTATCAGTACACTTGCACCACATTCAATACCCTCATTTTTGTAGGCATATTGAGTACTGTCAGTTGAGTTTTTGAAATTTAATACAAACTCTAGGTAAACAAGGCCTAATTTATTCTTCAAGCAATGCAATGACAGTGAAAATAGATTGCCAGCTCTTGTAACCAGCAAGATATGTTAGAAAAACATACAATTATTTCCAAATGTTAAGCAGTTTCTTTAGCCTTACTGTGGAAACACAACGTCAGTGTTTATAAAACAGGCAAGGTATACTACATGGCTTAAAGCATGTAAGCACTCAAATTTTTAGGTTCAGGTGCACAAAACCAGCTCCATAAAGGCATGGTTGGAGAAACTTAAGTGGCCTGCGCAAAGCCCTGCCCTTAAATTGTTAGAACGCCTGCTTAGTATTTGTTACAAGTTTCCGTTTACATAATATAAATATAAAAATTTATAAAAAATTGCTGCTTACCTTATTACTTGCTGAAAAGTCATATTTAGCTCTCCTTTTCTATGTAATGTTAAAGAGTAGGCAGGGGAGTAGTGTTTGTCATATCTGCTATAACCATGTCTGTACTATGTTGGCAGATCCCTAATATCAGTTGTAAACTAGATCTGCAGGACTAAAGCCATACATGGGATTGAAATTCAGCCGGTTCAGCAGGGAAATTGTACAGAAGTTGAACTACAGATCGACTTCTGCCCAACCGTCCTGTAGGATTTTCCTCGCTCAATCAGTGCTAATTAGTGTATTTTGACGACGGGGAAGTCTCACCACTTGCAGAATACAATAGCTTGGCAGGGAGGATTCCCCCATCTACATCAAGTCAGTGGATGAGGGAATCGAGTCATTTTTTTTTTCATTTAACCCATTGGGCTGCCTAACACACATGTAGAATCAATCCCTTGTCAGCACTGCAGTACCAGCACTGTCCATGGAGCTTAGTGTAAACTCCAGATTACTGAGTATTGGATATAGAGGTGAGTGGATCAGGAAGAGATTCCATTTCTTGAAGGCCTGAAAAGGAAGCTTGAATGAAGGGTTCAATTGTTGAATGCAATGTTAGGTACATTGGGATATGTGGATAGCACCAGGCGAGTCTATGCAGGTGGCAGTGTGAGAGTGTTTGAGTAAGGCCCATTGTTTAGAGTCTCTGTGTCTGCCTCTGTTAATCAGTCGGACCAAGTGACATAAGTACATCAGATAGTGCAAGGCTTCCTCGGGCTTTGAGGATATAGAGGAGTTGGCTTGAAAGCCGGTGGGTCATTAGTTGGCACACAGTAATTTGGTGCAAATAGAATTGACTAATCTAAAATAGGAAGGTTGGATATTTATGGGTAGGGTTGAGTGCAGGTACAAACATTTTGGTAGGATTGTCATTTTAAGGATGTTTCAGTGGCCAAACTAGGCTGGAATTCCATTTCTTGAGTAGAAATTACACTTTTTGAAAGGGGGTGGGAAATTCAGAGTAAAGGTATCCTTCAGAATGGCTGAAATAGAATTATACTTTAACCCTACTGGAATTGCGAAAAAAATGGAATGTTGGTTGAAAGCTAGGCCTTCTTCTCCAACATCAGCACCTGAACTCAAAATACTCTTTTGGATGAAAGGGCATGAGTTCCCACAGACACACTCCAAAATCTTGTGAAAAGCCTTCCCAGGAAAACTCAATTTTAATACACATAGTTTGGAGATGGGATGTCCAACAGACACGTACAGGTGTGATGGTCAGGTGTCTACAACATTTTGCCCATAGTGTGTTTGTGAGGTCAGTGTTCCCCCTTCATTGTTTAAGTGAGTGAAAAAGTCAGGACTATGTAACATATAGAGTGCAGGGGTTAAAACTATGTAATATACAACATTAGTTGCTCAATGTGCCCCTTACACTGGTGGTCAGTGTGCCTTCTTATAATGGTGGTCAGTGCCTAATGTGCCCCTTTGCATTGGTGGTCAGTGTGTACCCTTACAATAGTGGTCAGCTCTCAGTGCGCCCCTTGCTTTGATAGTCAATACTCAGTGTACCACCTTACATTGGTACATTGATGGTAAGTATACCCCCTTACACTGGAAGTCTGCCCAGTTATTCTCATCAGGCTATGGATGAGGTTCCCCTGAGTTATACTTTTAGATCTTCCTCCAGTTAAGTCAGCGATTTCTATCTCTTCAGCTCCTATATCCACATCTTGGTGAGTCCTGGCTAGTGGTCACTGGGATAGGGCATCTGCCGCCTTGTTGCTTGTCCTAGGCTGATTCACAGTTTGCCAGAAGGGTGGCCCAATAGTGCGCAGCCTATTGCATTAGGGTGTGCACCCAAAAGCGCAAACACACATGCATGTGTGTATATATATATATATATATATATATATATATATATATATATATACACACATACAGTTGTGCTCATAAGTTTACCCTGGCAGAATTTATGATTTCTTGGCCATTTTTCAGAGAATATGAATATGAATGATAACACAAAATTTTTTTTTTTTCACTCATGGTTAGTGTTTGGCTGAAGCCATTTATTATCAATCAATTGTGTTTACTCTTTTTTAATCATAATGAAAACAGAAACTACCCAAATGACCCTGATCAAAAGTTTACATACCCTGGTGATTTTGGCCTGAGAACATGCACACAAGTTGACACAAAGGGATTTGAATGGCTATTAAAGGTAACCATCTTCATCTGTGATCTGTTTGCTTGCAATTAGTGTTTGTGTGTAGAAAAACCCACAAATAACTTCAGGTAAAATACAGGACTCTCTGAAAACATGTCGTGTGGCTGTTTCTAGATGCACAATAAGGAGGCTCTTGAAGAAAGATGGGCTGCATGGTGGAGTTGCCAGAAGAAAGCCATTACTACGCAAATGCCACAAAGTATCCCACTTACAATAGGCCAAACAGCACAGAGACAAGCCTCAAACCTTCTGGCACAAAGTCATTTGGAATGATGAGACCAAAATTGAGATTTTTGTCCGCAACCATAAACGCTTCATTTGGAGAGAAGTCAACAAGGCCTATGATGAAAGGTACACCATTCCTACTGTGAAACACGGAGGTGGATCGCTGATGTTTTGGGGGATGTGTGAATTACAAAGGCACCGGAAATGTTGGCAAGATGAATGCAGTACAAGAATAAACCTCAAAAAGTGGGATTTTTTTTAGGCATTTGAAAAAAGAAAATTTATAAAAATATATATTTATTACAAATAGATTTGAGTAAAATTCCAAGTTGGAAATTAGAAAGACAATAACAATAAGTGATGATATCACATAACATGAAAGTTAAATGTAATCGAACATGAAAATTTTAATCAGTAACAGCCCTAATATATATATATATATATATATATATATATACACACACACATACACACACACACACACACTATATTACTGAAAGTATTGGGACACCTGCCTTTACATGGCCATGAACTTTAATGGCATCCTAGTGTTAGTCTGTAGGGTTCAATATTGACTTGGCCCACCCTTTGCAGCTATAACAGCTTCAACTCTTCTGGGGAGGCTGTCCAAGGTGTGTCTATGGGAATGTTTGACCATTCAATCACAAGCACATTTGTGGGGTCAGACACTGATGTTGGACAAGAAGGCCTGGCTCACAGTCTCCGCTCTAATTCATCCCAAAGGTGTTCTATCGGGTTGAGGTAAATAGTAGTGTGGTGATTACCTATCATACTAAAGATCGGCATGAGGCATTAATAAACATCAACTGATTTCAGTTGTGCCCCGCCAGGCCGACCCCCCCATGGACAATGTGCCTGGCTGCTGAGTTCATCTCCCAATCCCTGCACTCAGTGCACTGATGGGCACTGATTGGCAGCATTGATGGGAACTAATTGGTAGCACCAATAGGCAGCACTCATGGGCACTGATAGGTGACACTGGCAGCACTGATAAGTACCACTGATTGGCACTGATAGGCGCCACTTATTGGTAGCACTGATGGGCGGTACTGGTTGGCAGCACTAATTGGCACTGATTGGCAGCATTAATGGGCACTGATTGGCAGCACTGATGGGCACTGCTTGTGGCACTGATAAGTAGCACTTATTGGCACTAATTGGCTGCACTGAAAGGCAGTACTGATGGGTGCCACTAATAGGCAGCACTGATGGGCCCTGATTGGCACTGATAGGTGACACTAATGGGCACTGATAGGTGGCACTTATTGGAAGCACTGATAGGCAGCACTGATAGGTGTCATTGGTTGGCACTGATTGTCACTCATAGGCAGCACTAATTGGAACGGAAAGGTGGCACTGATGGGCACTGATAGAGGAGAGGGAGAGTTTCACTTTGAGCGGATAGCGAGGCTTGTAAGAGCCGCTCAGTATGTGAAACTGTCATGTATTTTAACTGCTTGCAGAGACCAGCTGTCAAAACTCAGCGGTGATGTCGGTGGGACCAAACAGTTATTAAACACCAGCCAATGATTGGGCTGCTACATACATAGCGCCCACATACACTGAGCCCTAAACCCTTTGCCTTTTGTTTGATAGCTGCTCAGTCCCTCCCACCCCCAAAATCAGCACTGAGTTTTGACAACTGGACTCTGCAAGCAGTTACAATACATGACAGTTTCACATACTGAGCGGCTCTTACAATCTAGCTATCTGTTCAATGTGAAACTGTTTCAAAGGCAGCGCGGCCTATACACTCTCTTGCAGCATTTCAGAGCAGATCTCGGAAGACCTTCGGCTATACTAACATGCACAGTGTTATTAGGATGTGCCCAGGCACACCCAACCCGTGCGCACGCCTATGCATGTGAGAGTAATGAAAGGGCCTTTGGCCAGCCCACCTTGGTGACAGGGATCTGCCAATACCCACTGACGAGATCCGAGTATTGACAAAAATTTGGCCTGTCTTAGGGCAGTCAGGGAGTCCTCAATCTGTGGAAGAGGATAGGTGTAGCTAGTAGTAACCACATTTAGAAGCTATATGCCATACAAATGCAGAAAGCGCCATACTTCTTCACCAAGACATTTGGAGCCCAATATGGGCTCTTAATGTCTTTGATCACCTCTGGTTGCATCATCTTTTCTAGCATCTGCTTGATTTCCTTGTAAAGGATGCTTTAATGTTTCTCCCAGGTAAGAAGCTTTTTTTATTGAGGTAATTTCATGTTTGATCCCACTATAGCCCAGGGAGCTATTCTCTGCTCCGATGACCGATATCTGTCACTTCACTCGCCTGCCTTCCCACAGCCTTGCGTGGATTCGTTCTATCTAACATGCTGAGCGCAGTTTGGCATCAGGCGCATGCGCAGTGACTGTTCGGACGGTCCGGATGACGTCACATCAGCAATGCTGATTTTTTTTTTTTGTTTAATTTTTGTTTATTGAACAGTTTTTAAGAAGAACAACATATACATAACGGGTTTTCATTAAAAGAATACTAAAACGTACAATCTGAACTGGTACGACAATTGAATGTGTTAAAGGCGTCCGAAGACACACCGGTGCATCATAAAATGCATCATCAAAATAGTGTCTTATAAGGTCAAATAGTTACGGGTCTAAGGATCTGAGTAACTTAAATAATAATGTTATCAATCTTCTAATGTTATCATATAACGTCATACATTTTTAGGGGGGGGGGGGTGAAGGGGTGGGGAGGCAGAGAGGAAAGCAAGGGGGGGTGAGAAAGAAAAAGCATGAATGAAAGTGACTCAAGAAATAAGAAAGAATAAGAGTAAGCTGGCATTGAATGGTGAGGCAAGAACGTGAATGGTCACACTGATACATTGGAGGGCAACAAGTTATTACATGCTATTGGTTAAATCCCTGAACAAGAATAATTACACCCTGGTAGCCTGTTTGTTACATCCTGAAGTATGCAAGTAGAAATCCTATTCCTTAGTAAAGTTTATGAGGGCGCTGAGGAAATCTCTGATGTTTTTATAGCTAGATGAGCTTTTGAATTCAGTCCAAAGCGACCAAGTTACAGTATGGCGATTAAGGTTGTCATTAGCCATGAGGGTGAGTTCTTCCATGAAACAGATATGTTCAACTGCTTTTATCCAGTTCTTTAGAGTAGGCGCAGTAGGTTGCCCCCAGCTTGCTGGGATGAGAGCTTTGGCAGCATTTAAGAGGTGAGGTACAAGTGAACGCTTGTATGGGCCCACAGATTCCACAGTATTGTGAAGAAGTATGGCTCCATGGGAAGGGATGAGCACGATATTTGGTTTATCAGCTGGACGACACTGGACCAAAAGGGTTGAATGACTGGACATGACCACCAGATGTGTGCATGAGATGCTGTGTTCCCACAACTCCTTCAACACAACGGGGAGTTGGAGGGGAACATGGAGTGAAGTTTGGCTGGGGTGTAGTGCCATCGCGAGAGTAGCTTGTAGTTCATTTCAGATGTCTTGGAAGAGATGGAGGACACATGTGCCAGGTTCAAAATCTTATCCTTTTGTGCGTCTGAGATGGTTGTTTGCAAATCCACTTCCCATTTGTGGATGTATTCCAGGTACAAAGGGTTTAGAAGTTGTATAATGGCCTTGTAGAACTGTGAGATACAATGCAGTGGTGGGTCCTTAAGCGAGAAAACATATTCGACCGGGGTTAAGTCCTGCATACCTCTTATTTGTTGGGGTAGGGAGCATACAAACCCTTGTATCTGTCTGTATCTTCAAGTGTCCATGAAGGTGATGGGGTTAGGAGCCATTATGTCTGGAAGTGATTTAAGATTGATATGATGAAGTAAAATAGGTTCTCCGGATTCCCAGGTTCTGAAGCCACTATACAGTCGGCCAGGTAGAAAAAATTTGTGGTTCAGAATTGGTAGTAAAGGGGAGTTATATTGCCATGAGAACTGCCTATGCAGTGAGTCCCATAGAGCCAGAGTAGACTTGGTTAGTGGTGAGGAGTCTGGTGAAAGGGCCCTGAAAGGGCGAGGAATCCAAGGTATGATAGACAAGTCCACATTGCTTAAAGTTTGCTCCACTTGGACCCATAGTTTGGTTTTATATGCATATTTCCAATCTGTCATTCTGGCAAGAGCAATTGCCTGATAGTAGGCCTTGAAGTTTGGAAGGGCAAGACCCCCCGATTTCTTGGAACGGTAAAGTGTTACCCGGGAGATCCTGGGCTGTCTGCCCTTCCAAACAAAGCAAGATATTAGAGACTGTAAAATGGAAAAGAAACCTATAGGTACACTCAATGGCAGCATCTGGAGTATGAACAACACTCGGGGTAGGATATTCATCTTTACAATATTAATTTTGCCCATCCACCAGTGCAGGTGGGAGGCCCATTGACGTAAATCTGATCTGATGTTGAGGAGAGGGATGTAGTTGTGTCTAAATAGAGTCTGGGGGTCTGGCGTAAGGAAGATGCCGAGATATTTCAAGGTGTTTGGTTGCCATTGGAAAGGAAATTGGGGTTTTAGTTGTGCAACGGATGTGGAAGGTATATTGTTATTAAGTATTTCAGATTTGGATAAATTAATTTTGAAATTAGAAAGAGCTTTAAAGGTCCGAAAAGCTGACATGATATTTGGTAGAGTAATGTGGGGTTGCTGGACAAAGAAGAGGATATCATCCGCGTAGGCAGAATATTTATGGACTTTGGTGTTTACTTTAATTCCGTGGATACTGTCATTGTGTCTGATGTGTGCTAAGAAGGGTTCAAGGGAAATGGCAAAAAGCAGGGGGGACAAAGGGCAACCCTGTCTCGTTCCATTATGTAGTTCAAAGGACTCACTCAGTGTACCATTGATACGGATCTGCTGGGAGGTAGTTCAAAGGACTCACTCAGTGTACCATTGATACAGGCGTGCTTGGAAGGTCCAGGAGTCCAGTGGAAGAACTGAATAGGGGCTGTTCACAGAGAGACAGGGAGAGATAGGTCCGGGGGGACGCCGGGGTCAGATGCTGGGAGCAGGCAGGAAGAAGTCAGGTGCAAGCCAAAGGGTCAAGCCAGAGGATCAGGAAGAGCAGGTCAAAACAAGCCGGGTCGGTACACAGGAGATCAGATCAGCAGATAATACAGGACACAGGAACACAGGGAGAGCTGAAGACAAACCAGCAACTGCAGACACTAGCAGACTTCCTTATATAGGCCCATGTGACCTGCTGGCAGGGATACTGGGTCCTAAACTCCTTCCTCCCAGGAGCTCTCCTCGGGTGGATATCCTTTCCATTTAATTAAGAACTGAATTGTCCTACCTCTCCGTCGACAGTCAAGGATGGATTCCACTTCAAATTCAGTCTCGTCTCCTACCAGAACTGGAGGCGGGGGTACTTCTTCTCTCCCTGGAAAAGAACTAGAAATGGCATGTTTAAGTAGTGCAACATGAAATACCGGGTGGATCTTATAAGATTCAGGTAAGGCAAGTTCGAAGGCTACTGGATTTATTTTGCGTTTAATTTCAAAAGGCCCAACAAACTTTGGCCCCAACTTTCGGGATGGACATGGCAGTTTGAGGTTTGCAGATGAGAGCCACACTTTGTCCCCCACTTCAAAGGCAGGGTTTCCTCTTCTTTTCTTGTCATATTGTTTCTTATACCCTTCTTGGGCTTTCCGCATTGTATCCTGGAGAATTTGATAATTGGTTTGAATGAAATTTATTCTGTCCTGAACTGCCGGAACTGAAGATTCGGGAATGATATTGGGTAGAAATGAGGGATGGTAGCCATAATTCGCCCAGAAGGGCGACTGGTTGGTAGCAGCGTGCACAGAGTTATTGTATGCGAATTCCGCACAGGGCAATAATGAAATCCAATCGTCCTGAGAAAAGGAACAAAAACATCTTAGATACTGTTCTAGCGTTTGGTTAGTCCTTTCCGTTTGACCATTGCTCTGGGGATGGTAGGCTGTGGAAAAACATGTTTCAATTGACAGCAATTTGCAAAGGTTCCTCCAGGTGCGAAAGTTGTGAATTCTTCTGAGGGGGGTAAATCCACGATAAAGTCTAATGAAACCTCTTCCGGGGTATCAGGGAACATTCGGGACAAGGCGTCGGCTTTTCCATTCTTAGACCCTGGGCGGAAGGTGATATGGAAGTTAAACCTAGAAAAGAATAGAGCCCATCGAGCCTGCCGGGGTCTCAGTCGCTTGGCCGTGCGGAGATATTCTAGGTTTTTATGGTCTGTAAAGATTAATATAGGGTGGACGGCACCCTCCAGGAGATATCTCCATTCCTCCAGTGCAGTCTTAATCGCCAAGAGCTCCCGATCCCCCACATCGTAGTTCTTCTCCGGCTGACTCATCTTCCGCGAAGAGAAGGCCACGGGATGAAGTAGGGCTTTGGGCCCCTGACGTTGGGAAAGAACTGCCCCCGTGGCTACTTCGGAGGCATCAACTTCCAGGACATAGGGTAAGGTAGGATCCGGATGCTGTAAGATAGGTGCAGAGGTAAAAGAGGAGCTTCAGTTGATCAAAGGCAGTTTGTGCTTCTACGGACCACTGGAATCTGGTATGTTGGCGGGTTAACTGGGTGATAGGCACTACAATGCTAGAGAAGTTTTTTATAAATCTCCTGTAGAAATTTGCGAAGCCGATGAACCTCTGAACACCCTTCTTATCAGATGGAGCCGGCCACTCAAGGATAGCCTTCACCTTTTGAGGATCCATAGCTACCCCATTAGTGGTGATGATGAGTCCGAGGAATTGGATTGTCGTCTTCTCAAAGTCGCATTTCTCGGCTTTTACATACAATCCATGTGTTCTGAGGATGCCCAGGCCAAGCTGCATGGGGTTGGATGTAGGCGGGATTTCGGGCTGCCGAAAGGTTTGGATACGCTCAGACCGGCGTTCCCGTAAGCGCCTATCGAGTTGAATGGTCAGTAGGATGAGACCTTCTAGTGTTGAGGGGGTCTCAATTCTGGACAGTTCATCCTTGAGGGATTCGGACAGCCCCAGCCGATACTGATAACGTAACGCTGCCTCGTTCCAACCTGAGTCTGAGGACCAGGTACGGAATTCCACGGTGTAATCTTCCGCAGGGCGCTGACCCTGCCGTAAGGTATGCAGAGCAGCTTCAGCAGTGGCCACCCGCAGGGGGTCATCATATAATTGGGCCATGGTTTCAAAGAACTGGTCCACAGAGTTGATGAGAGGACTCTCCCGCTCCAATAAGCCATGAGCCCATACTTGGGGTTCATCGGTCAACAAAGAAATAATGAATCCCACCTTCACTGTTTCAGTGGAAAAAGTCCGTGGTTGCAGGGCCAAGTATAGGTAACAGGCATTCTTAAAAGCTCTGAATTTCCTCCGATCACCGGAGAAGCGTTCTGGTGTTGGTACTCGTGGTTCCGGAGGGGGCATCACCACAGTAGGGGTAACTACCAGAGGGTTGGCTGAAGACGACCCTTGATCTGTGGTGGTAGGTGTTGCATGCAGGTGCTGCAGGCGGTCCTCTAACTGAAAGTACCCTTCCTGGAGTTTTTGGATGACCTGAGTGAGGGCCGTGATCTGTAGACTTGCGGCTTCCAGCGGGGAGACACCTCCGTCGGCCTCTGACATGGCTGGTTTGTACTGTCAGTAACTTGGTAGAAGGCCGAGATGCTGGGAGGGCTCCCCTTGCGGCCGAGCGCAGCACACCACTGAAGGTGGAACAGCAGGTGTGGTGCCCACAGAGATTCTGGGTCTTAAAGCCCTTCTCCTTCTGTTGATTCCCTGACAAACATCTTTGGTCCCAGTCCAAGATGTCGTAATGTCAACTTTAGGAAGTCCCAGTCCACCCTATCAAAAGCTTTTTCAGCATCTGTTCAGAGAAGAAGGGTGGACTGGGAACTCCTTCGGACATGGTGTATCAGTCAGAGGGTGCGAAAGAATTGTCTCTGGCTTCTCTAGTAGGGATGAATCCCGTTTGGTCAGCCAAGATCCAGTTGGGGAGGAGCGGTAGGAGCCTAGTTGCCATTACTTTGGCCATGAGTTTGAGATCGAGGTTTAAAAGGGAAATGGGGCGATAGCTGGCACATAGCGTGGGGTCTTTACCTGGTTTAGGAATAATTGTAATGTGAGCTGAGAGGGATTCTGGTCTGTTGTTGCCCGTAGTGTTAGTAATAGAGTTAGCATAAGCTGTAAGTCTGGGTATTAAAATCTCGCCAAAGCTTTTATAATACTTTGCAGTAAAACCATCTGGCCCAGGTGCTTTGCTTTTTTTTAACGCTGCTTGGAATTCTTCTGTCGTGAAGTCTGTTTCTATTTGTTTAAGGGATTGTCGAGATAATCTGGGCAGATTAGCCTGTTTTAGGTAAGTCAGCATAGTAGTTTTGTTCAGCATAGTAGTTTTGGAATGCTTTAGCAATTTGAGGGGAGGAGTGCACCATGGTGCCCGCGGAGGTCCAAATTTTAGAGATAAATGAGGCTGATTTTTTCGCTCTAATAGAGCGAGCCAGTTGTTCACCAGGTTTGTCCCCCCACTCATACCACTTTTGGGAAAATATTTGGAATTGTCTCTTAGTTTGAGAATTTAATAACTCAGTAAGTTCTCTTTTCTGTGTCAGGGCAGCTAGTTGGGCTTTGTGTAGTGACAATTTGTGTTGCCTGTCAAGGTCGGCTATTTGTGCTATCAGGTCCTGTAGATGTTTTGACTGTTCCTCTTTTCTCCTGGTCCCTAGCTCTATGAGTTTACCTCTCATTGTGGCCTTATGGGCTTCCCATAGTAAAGGGGGCGTGATATCGGTAGTACCGTTTTCTACAAAGTATTGCTTCAGTGCAGTGCCCAAAATGGCCGCATCTACTGAATTGGTCAGTAGGGAGTCATTAAGCTTCCAGTTGGTGGAGCGTTTGGTCAGGGAGGGAATGGTCAGTTGCATACAGACCGGAGCATGGTCAGATATGGTAGCAGTACCTATGGTTGCTGACTTTAGTAGGGTTAAGTGGAAGTGGTCAAGGAATATATTGTCTATCCTGGAATAAGAGTGGTGGGTTTTAAAGTAAAGAGAATAGTCTCTATCCTTGGGATGGAGGGTGCACCAGACATCGATAAGTTGTTGGTCAAGGAGTTTTTTTTTATAAGTGCTATCTTTTTATATGGGATGTTGGACCTACCTTGGGACGTATCCAATAAGAGGTCTAAAGTCATATTAATGTCGCCTGCTAAAATGGTGATACCTTTGGCGAAAGTTGCTAATTTAGACAAAACCAGAGATAGAAAAATCGTTTGGTTAGAGTTTGGGCTATATACATTTGCCAGAGTGCACTGAGTGTTGCCTATAGTACCCCTTAAAAATAAAAATCTACCATTGATATCAGAAAGCATTTCCTCAAGCTGGAAGGGCACATCTCGATGCAGTCCGATGGCAATGCCTTTTGCATTATTAATATCCGAGAAACTATAATACCATTTTGTAAAATATGGAGAGGAGATCCTCCCCGAAGTAGTGTTGGTGAGGTGGGTTTCTTGGAGAAACACTATGGAACTGGAGGCTTGTTTCAGTTCTCTCATCAGCGGATGTCGTTTAGCAGCATGATTTAAGCCTCTTACATTATATGATGTGGCATTTAAAGCAGCCATCGGAGTGCCAGATTGTGCGTCCTCAGCCCATGGTACCATTCATGCCAGAAAGAGTAAAGAAAAGAAGTAGGAGGGAGCATTAAGAGAGGAGGGGGGGTGGGGAAGTAATAGGGAGGGAAAACATGTGGGTAAATCCGCATAATAAACAGCATACTCAATCTATTGGGAATCAAAATGGAGTCACGTGAAATCTCGCAGTGTTCCCGTGGGGGATTGTGTGGGAGAGTGCCCCAGAAGCTCCCTGTAAGGGAAGCATCCGTGGAAACCCATGGGACACTCTCCACCACGTCCCCCAGAAGAAAGGTGAGGGGCGACATACTCGCAGCAAGAGTGTCTCACACTCATGACAAGTAGGACCTTAGGAAACTCCCGTGGAGCCCGCCTAGTCCTGGCCCAACACAATTTTATATCATTATGTAGACCGAAATACATGAGCCTCTGGCATCAATTTAGGATCATAGAAAACTAAGAACTGAACATAAAAATAGAAAAATATAGAAATATAAAAATAAAAATATTAATATATAACGGAGAACAAACCAGTGTTAGAGGAAGCCCCATCGTGTCACCAAATCTTAGTCTACTAGTGCAAAAAGTGGGACTCCTTCCTGTAACTTAGAGAGAAAATTCCTCCTCCTGGCAGCTTTGCATTATGAAGTTATTGAAGGGGATTCAAGCAAAAGCGTCGGAACAACCAAGGAGAAAAAAAGATTCAGATACCTGATCGGTATAGAGCACTATGGGGCTCAGCCATTCTTTTGAGCGGAGCCTGGGGTGCTAGAACACTTCTTTTTAAGCGGAGAACTCTTCCATTCCTGGTCTAATGTAGATGCAAAATCAGGGATCCCTTCATGCCAACCGGGAAGGTCGAATAGAGGAATGCCAACCTCACGAGAGAAGGCCTGTAATTCTTCTGGAAATCTCAGAGTGGAGGATCGGCTATTCTTGGTTGCAATAAGGCAGGTACCTGTCTAGTTCCAGTACTGGCCAATCTTCAATTAATTAATTGCAAAATCAGCGCCTTATTTTGTTCTAGTAGGTGACCCCCCGTTCATTTGGGGGAACAGTGCTCTTTGAGCTCAAGCCTGGGACCCCTGAGCTGGTGATACTTGGATTCAGGTCCATGCTGGCCCCCCAATACACATAGAATCTGTATGTGTATTTGGCATATTAGCAAGAGACGCTAATGACATGAACTCCAGCCACCTGTGTTATGTAATTGAGTATAGTCTGGCTTGTAGGAGTGTTTCACCTATTGTTGTGTGTGCTAATTAACCCTGCAATTGAATGATGGAGCCCAGTGTTGATTAAGATAATTAGCTGATGCTAATTAGGTTAGGCTTGAGTCATCTGTCAACTGTATATAAGTGTGACATGTCAAATAAAGATTCATTCCTGATGTACCCTACACTGGTGTTGTCTGGTGACTGGGTAAGCTAAGGGGGTCTTGGATTGTGTGGTACCGGACAGAGGAAGCAGTTACGGCGGACATCTTGGGTACGAGGTCCGTCACAGTTCATAAGCACTTTTTGTGCACCGTACTGCGGATTATAGAGTAAGTTACCCTGTAGCGTTTATAAATATCTATTATATGGCCCATATTATATATTAATCAGTAAAACATTGTTGATACCAATATAGTCACTGTTAATTAAGTCTTATCAGTCTGATTCTCTTGGGGCTATATAATGTTTAGTAGGCCCTATATTTATATCTTTTTACGATGTTATGTACGCCCCCAGGGTGATCTGAATTGTTCCCTTTGCCTGTTTGGTGCTCTTTGGACTTGGTGGCCATGGTTTCCACTGCGACAACTTATTATTTTATCATCTTTGTTATTTTTTTTTATGTAGATTATATATTATTAATTATGCAATCTTTTCTACTTTTTTGATAGCCACAATTTTCTATGCTCCCGAAGAAGCGTGAATACACTTGCAACATGTTGAGCTATTCTGATATTTTGAACATCATATATCATATTTTACCACTTTGCTGCCTTTCAACCTCACTCTTGGACCCTCTTCACATTATGGAATGATGATATACATTTTCTAAAGTCTCCTTGTAGTTATTTGGTTGTATACAGTAGTGGTAATCTTTGAATATATGTATATATATCAATTGTGGGGATTTTAAAAGGAATTGTAATTTTGTATTTCTTTATTTATGGTCTAGAGCCCTGCTGACGACATGAGTAACGATGACACATAGGGACAACACAAAACTCACCAACATGAAATAGACCTGAAAGTGTGCCTTGGTCTACCGTATGGTACACCAAAATAAGGGGGCATACCCTAGATAAGGAATGATAAGAAGTAGTTATGGAATAATGTGGAATGAGTATTCAGTCTGGGGTGAGAATACTTGGAAGAGGCTTTTAAAAGGGGAGGGTGGGTGGGTATCACGCACAGGAAACCGACAAAGACCGGCGGCCTTTGGGCTGCTTAAATACCCTCCGGGCTCCTCCCATAACTTCAGGCCGGTACCCGGCCTTCCAATTTATGGTCTAGAGCCCTACGGACGACATGAGTAACGATGACACATAGGGACAACACAAAACTCACCAACATGAAATAGACCTGAAAGTGTGCCTTGGTCTACCGTATGGTACACCAAAATAAGGGGGCAAAAACCTTCAGGTAGGGGATAATTATTTATTAAAGGCAATGTCACTGAGTAAGTCGAGCAAAGGCCTGAGCCATCTCTAACTGTGGGTTAGGAATGTAGCGAGAGAAGCAGGCCGATTTCCACCGACCCAGTTTCTTGATCACGTGGTCCGGAACCCCCTGTCTTGAGGCCGTCGTGGCCGCCCCGATCCGGAATGAATGCCCGGAGTACTGGCTGGGGTCCAACTGAAGATTGCCGAGAAGGACCCGGACATGTTCCACGAACTGCGACGAGTTGAGGGGTTTTACCGGAAAGGGTAGAAGCGGACTGGACCCTGGGCGGTCGGATAGCAGTGCCGTCAGGCGGTTCAACACGGCAACTGGGCACCAGTTGTTGTGAGTCCTGTACAGATGAATATCTACTCCGGAACCTCGCTGCTGAGTTTTGGATGTCGCCAAGTGAAGGACGTAGTGATCCTGGTGGCGATAGAGATTACTTCTATGCAAGACTGGACCGGCTGGGTGGCTGCGAGTGAACTCGCTGGGCCGTAGAAACCCATAAAACGCCATGTGTATCGCAGCCTGCAGGACGGTGCTGAGGAGGAGACCGAAAGGGGACCTATACAGGATGTCAGACATCCCCTTGAAGATCTCCCCCGTGATAGGCAGCCGCTTCGGGCTGACTGGCGGCTGGTGTTTCTGAACTCCACGTAGTAGAGCCCTTACTGCGTGGCAGGAGAACACGCCTCGCGGGGTCTTGAAGTGACAAGTAGTGCTGCACCCCGGCCACGTACTGGCGTATCGTGCTGTGTGACAGTGCTAGGTGTGAATGGCAATAGGCGATGAACGCCATGACCTGCTTGAGGCTGGAAGACTCGTGAGGCCGCTGGGGCAGGAACTTGTTAAACGCCCTCCAGGCCGTCCGGTAGGCCCGACGGGTGTTGCGGGCGAGCGAGGCGTTGATGATGTTGGTAGCTGAGCGTAGATGTGGGGCTAGTCCAAGGTCAGTTGTGACCAATCCGGGATAGTGGCTGAATGATGGCAGGCTCCTGGCATCTGTTCAAAGAAAGAAATAAAGTTAAAACGGGAGAGTGCATCCGCTGCTGAGTTAAACTTCCCTGGAATGAACGAGCAGTAAACATTGAACTGATGCTGTAGGGATAGCTGGACCAGTCTGCGGAGGAAGGACATGACGGGCCTGGACTTAGACCTGCCCTTGTTGATGATCTCGGCTGTGGCTTGATTGTCTGTCGAGAAAGCCACAGTCTGTCCAGACCAAAGGTGACCCCATAGGTGAGCTGCTGCTACAATAGGGAAGAGCTCAAAGAGGGCTGACGTAGTAGTGAAGCCCGGTGTGGCTAGTGCTTGAGGAGGCCAAGGGGCGGCGAACCACAAATGGCCAAAAATGGCGGCGCATCCTGTGGATGCCGCCGCGTCGGTCACCACCTGTGGTGACTGCGTGGACACGACTGGGATGAACAGGGACACACCGTTCCAATCACTAAGAAAGTGTTCCCACATGGCCAGATCTGCCCTGGCTGCAGAATCCAGCCTGATGACCTGGTCTGGGTCCTGAGTGTAGGACAGGAAGACCAGCAACCGGGACACGAAGGAGCGGCCCTGGGGGATGATCCTCACAGCAAAGTTCAGCATCCCGAGGAGAGACTGAAGTTGCTTCTGAGTACATCCCCCCACCCGGGTGAATTCTCGCAGAACCTTCCTGATACGGTCCAACTTATCTGCGGGAAGGCTGGCCTGCATGGCAAGCGTGTCAAGGTCGACGCCCAAGAACGTGATCTTGTGTGCCGGGCCGTCAACCTTGTGCTCCGCTATGGGGACGTTCAGATTGTCGAAAACCGTCCTCAACTTTCCAAGGTCCCCTGTGGGAGCCCCGGGCGGTTCTATCAGAAGGAAGTCATCCAAATAATGGATGACCTCGTGGCACTGTGCCTCATGGAGAAGGATCCACGCCAGGGTCTCTGCGAACTTGTCAAATAGCCAAGGACTACTCTTAGACCCGAAGGTCAATTTGGTCGCGAAATAATATCGCTCCCTCCACTTGATGCCGTGCCAGCACCACAGGGAAGGATGAATGGGCAGCAGCTTGAAGGCGTCGGATATGTCCGCCTTCGAGAGCCAAGCACCCACCCCTGCCCTGAGAATGGCCTGGATAGCCATGTCTACCGAAGCGTACTTCAGCGAGAACTCCTCGGAGGGGATGAGCGAGTTGAGACTGGGAACGACGGAAGAATGAGGCGCTGACAGATCATACACCAGACGTTTTTTATTTGAAAACTTTCCCTGCACAAGCCCGATAGGGCTAACCCTCCAGATGCTGAAGGGAGATTGACAGAACGGGCCTATCATGAAGTCCCGATCCAACTCCGTCTGCAAAAGGACGTCAATCGCTGGCTCATCTGTTGCTGCTGAGCGTAGGTTCGGACATTCGTGGGTGGAGTGGGGCAGGGTGATGAGCCCGGTATGAAACCCATCAGTGAAGCCTCGGATGAGGTAGCTGGCGAGTGACGGAGTGGGGTGTGAGGTCAAGTAAACACCGAGCCAAAGGACATTGACCCGGCTTAGTCATGGTTTCTTCTGTTTGACCTCACACAGGATCCTGGGGTGCGCCCTCTGGCATAGGGTGCAAACGTGCAAGAGCCGGCACTGGCTGAAATTGCAGGAGCCGTAATTAAAATTGTTGCAAATGGCGGCTCCCCCAACCATCCGCACCGGACGTCCCAACTTGTCCACCTTTTGCCCATGCGCCGGGGCCTGCTGAGCCTGGCTCGTGCTGGTAGAGGCCGTGCTAGCTATCGGATGGACAGAGGCTATGTTGGCACACCAGACCGTGGTGTGGGACGCTGACTGACAGACAGCACATAGCGGGGAGCGAAGGCCTGCGAAGTGGCGGCAGAACAACTCCGTGTCCACTACGCTCCAGTCCGTTGCCAAATGAAACTGTGAGAATCTGGCTGCGGCTTTGGCCGAGAAGGACCGATGATAGTCGTAGAACGCTGAGCCACCGTATTTGTGGCCCAGGTCTACGATCAAATGGAGGTAGAGGTCCAGTTCCTCCCGTCTGCCGGGGGAGGCTGAGCACAGCACGTCTCTAAACATGCCGAAAGCGAGCGTGAACTCGGGCACCGTGAGCTTTCTGTTGAGCCTCGGATCCTTCGCTTTCAAGACCACCGAGACGTCCCCCCAGGTGTAGGCCTTGTTCTCGGCTAAGTCATGGACCGAGATCAAGAGTGAGGCCAGATTAACGTCTCTGCCCTCTAGAATGTCCTTCCTTACGCTGGGTGGCACCAGGTGGGAAGGGTGAACGGTAGTCGTGGCAAGCTCACTACCTGCGGCCGGTGCACTGATGGCTGGGACCACCGCAGGGTCCGGAACCGTGGCAGCCGGGCTGGCCTCTAGACGAGACACCCTGTCCTGGACCTCAACGATTGAGGAAGACAGGGAAGACACGAGGGTGTGTAGCTGAGCGACGGCGGCTGAAATCGATTCCAGAGATGCCTGCTGGCTGCTGGGGCTTACTGCGGCCGGTGGAGGGAAGAGGAGCCTGAATAGCTCCGCCTTCCTGGCCGCGGACGAGAAGGGTATCCCTCTGCGTCTCAGCTCGGCGGACAGCCTGGGAATTGTCCATGCCCTAAGAGACTGGACACTGCCAGCCTCGGAGGCTGACGCCGGAGATAGCGGGGTGGTGAGGTCATCGCTGCCGACTGATGACATGGCGGCTGCCAAGACCTGTTACTTGGTAGACTGGTCACGTGTCTGCAGGCTGGCCTATAAAAGGTGACAAGAAATGAATTTGGACGTGTCACCTATGATATACATACCTGCCACGAGAAAGCAGGAGCCCCCCGTGCCCCTGCGTTTTTTTTTTTTTTTTTTTTTACCTGCTGGAACTCTGATCAAGTTGGTGCAGGTGGACCTACTGAATCCGACTGACCTGAGAGAGTGTGAGAGAAAAGTACCTATTTAAGAGCCTAAAACTGCTGCCGTCCAGAGCGACGGAACCCAACGTAGATGATAACAACAGGCGATAGTGACTTAAGTCGACTGCCGAGACCGCTGTGGGATCAAATGACAGATAACAACGCGTATGACTGACTTGACATGTTGCCTTAACTGAATGAACTTCCCGTGACAGGGCCCGGCCCGTTCGTACCGTATGGGGGTGACTGTGGGCCGGACTCTGGAGCACGTACAGAAATGAGGCAACCATGAAACGAGGCCAACTGCCTGGGTACGCTGAGGCCGAACTGTGACATCCAGCTGCCACCGGGTCCGACTCCAAGCTCCCCCTTTTTTTTTTTTTTGTAGAAATGCGGCCGGCCTAGGGCACGCCGGCGCGAATTCGTACAGGCGGGTGACCAATTAACGCCGGGGCGTGGTAAGGTGACACAGAAATGATATAACATGACAAGGGCAAGAATCAAAGTTTTTTTTTTTTTTTTTTTTGCGACTCCACCCCTGGCGCATGTATTGAAATGAGGCCGGGCCTAGGGCACGCCGACACGAATTAGTGCGGGGAAGTGACTGCATTCATGCCGGGCGTGGTAAGGTGACAGAAATGATATACCATGACAGGGGCAAGAATCAGGAATGTACGCAAACCAGTGATGCGATTCCGCCCTTGGCGCATGTATTGAAATGAGGCCGGGCCTAGGGCACGCCGACACGAATTAGTGCGGGGAAGTGACTGGATTCATGCCGGGCGTGGTAAGGTGACAGAAATGATATACCATGACAGGGGCAAGAATCAGGAATGTACGCAACCAGTGATGCGATTCCGCCCTTGGCGCATGTATTGAAATGAGGCCGGCCTGGGGCACGCCGACCCGAATCAGTGCAGGGAAGTGACTGCATTCGTGCCGGGCGTGGTAAGGTGACAGAAATGATATACCATGACAGGGGCAAGAATCAGGAATGTACGCAGCCAGTGATGTGATTCCGCCCTTGGCGCATGTATCGAAATGAGGCCGGGTAGTCGTGCATCTGGATCGCCCCGATCGGAGCATGCATGGATGCGACCAGACCAGGATCGAAGCGATGGCATGAACGCCCTGTTTAACTGATGCGAAATGATTTAGCATGACCGAATGGCCTGATACGTTAGCCATGTTTGAAATGATGAAATGATTGTCATGCTAACACGTGAAATGTTTCGACACGGTCGAAGTGATTCGTACAACTAGTATGCCAACAGTGCTTCGGAATGTAAATAGCGATTCGGCACGCTCGCTGGCGCCACCGATTCGGATAATGGCAGGACATGAACGATACGTGTGAGTGCGAACTGCACCCGTGCGTGAGTCATGTTGAACGATTCGGAGACTGCGTAGCACGACCGCGTAAGGGAACCCTTGAGTGCCGGATGCGGCATCGGTCGGAGTGTTTGTGGCGGGCGGCCCTGAATGTGCGTGCCGCTAGATGGCTCCCGATCGTGTACAACAAAAAACGTGCGAGTAAGTGTTTAGGTTTCGAGACAAGCAGCGCGTGGTTCGTGAGCTACGCAGACCACAGTTTAGTGACATGATAAGCAGTGCATGAGAACGTAAAACATGGGAGCCGAAGCCCTACCTGCGACAGCCGAACCAGACTCTTTGTACGAACTGCGACTCGGCGACACGAGTGCGACACGAAGGGACAACACGACTTACGAACACGGAACGCGGGAATGCAACAAGAGGAGACGGACAGACGAAAACGGAGCTCACGAACCGGCACCAACAGCGCTTGTCTCGAACGAGTCGGTCCTAGATGTCTGACGTATCAGATATCACGCACAGGAAACCGACAAAGACCGGCGGCCTTTGGGCTGCTTAAATACCCTCCGGGCTCCTCCCATAACTTCAGGCCGGTACCCGGCCTTCCAATATGTTTTTCTAATAAATTATTTGTTAAAAAAACGTATTTTGTGATACTGTGCCTAAAAAGTCCGAAGTCCCTTTTTCTTTATTCCATAGCCCAGGTAATGGTCCCCCTGTGAGAAAACTTCTGACCAATTATCCAACTGATGCCTTGGTGCTTGCTTCTGAGTGGGTGTCAGTTCCTCAGTGGGTCCCATATGAACAGATCATGCTCCAATCACCCAAGTCCTGACCTGACCCAGTTTCGCTTGGTAATTTTTATGGCAGTAAGCTTGCCAGAAATAAGAGGGTCATTACTGCAAGTAGGTTGCCTGCTTCTCAAGAATAGTACTAAAGGTCGCTGCTGTCACACCACTTCCATCACCATTGTCTGACATGTCCCATCCTGTTCATAGATGCCAAATTTAACAAAATAGGTCATCAGCTTAATGATCATACAGGTAGAAATGTTAACTTGTAGTTTTACAAACAGGTGCAAAGTTAGAAGCAATAAAGCAAAATAGGTTCAGGATAGCAAAGAACATACATATACTGCAGAAAAACGAAAAACTGATTCAGAATGGAAAAGAATATGGACACTTTACAGCAATGTCTCTGACTCAATCAGTGCATCATATGTCTGTATAGCATAGTCTATATAAGTCTCTATAACAACAGAGAGTCTAGATAAGCATCTACTACTTCAGAAAGCCAGCTCAGAACACAAAAGCTACACACAGTTATACTAATGAACAGCATCCTTCATAGTAAAGTCCAGAGTAGCTCTGGTAACACAGTTTAACAACTGTAGGGATCCAAGGACAAAGGGCCATCTCACTGGAACTGGCGTACTCTGATAGCAATCGGTCTTTCAGAAAAGATGCATGCTATTAGGATCTGGCCTGGATGCCTGCACCCACTTCTGGCAGAGAAAGGCTTTTCACAGAGAATGAAAGGGGGTATAGGTAAGGATAATGGGTAAAAGGACTTCCTATGAAATTTTTGCGAGGTTGTATGTTTCTGCTACTCTAGTTTTAAGATCTAAAACCAATTCAGGTGTCATAGGACCTGTAAGCCTACAATATAATTTACCAGTTGAAAAATAGCTACTTTATTATGCATATAATTTCACATTTATTTCTGTACTGGGGTTACATTTATTGTATACGCAATGTTTGTGAGTTTACCTGTATCCCTGTTGCTGTTTCCTCTAAAACAGGGGTGGGCAACCTTTCAGAGCTTGAGATCTACCTAGACAACATGGAGGAAATCAAATATCCCCAGGGAGGGACAGTGCCCTTTTTTCAAAGAATAATTATCAATGCCCCCAATAAAAAGACAGAATGAAAAACACATATTGGGGGTTATTTATGAAAGGCAAATCCACTTTGCACTATAAGGGCACTACAAGGGCACTGCAAGTGCACTTTAAAGTGCAGTCGCTGTAGATCTGAGGGGGACATGCAAAGAAAATAAAAAACAGCATTTTTGCTTGCACATGATTGGATTATAAAATCAGCAGAGCTTCCCCCAATGTCAGAGCTTCCCCTCAGATCTACAGCGATCTACAGCAACTGCACTTTCAAGTGCACCACCATTGTGTCACAGTAGTGTCCTCTGCCCCCCTCCACATTACTCACCCCCACAGTAGTAACCTCTGCCCCCTTTACATCAACCCCCACAGTAGTGTCTTCTGGCCCTCTGCCTAAGGGTTATCAACCAGTATTTTGGTCATTCCAATGCTATTGCTAAGCTAGACTGGGCCAGAAAAGTGTATTTACCATGAAACAATGGGAGCTACTGCATTAGATATTCTATGACCCGGTCTTGGTCTTCGCCTTCGTCGTCTTCTTCTTCCCTCTTCTGTTCTTCCGTTGTTGACACAACGCTCTCTCCCGCTGTAATGATGGGTAAACACGGTGCGTGACGACTTATATAGGCATGGGGCAGGGTCACCAGGTGATGTCAACAGAGAGAGAACATCATGTCAACATCTGAAGAACAGAAGAGGGAAGAAGAAGAAGATGAAGGCGAAGACCAAGACCGGGCCAACGCTAGTAAAAGAGCTGGAAGAAGATAGAGGAGGAGCCCGGCAGAAGATACCGGAGAGTGCAGAGAAGAACTGGAGACCGGGAGAAGAGGCCGGAGAGCGGGTGAAGAACCGTAAAGCGCGGAGAAGTCAGAAGAGACCCCCGAAGTCGGAAGAAGACCCCCAGAGCTGCCTAATAAATTACTTTAAAAACATGTAGTGTGTTTTTTTTAATGGGTTGGGGTACGATGTACCCCATACATATTCACATAGGGTGGGGGGCCGGGATCTGGGGGCCCCTTATTAAAGGGGGCTCCCGGATTCCGATAAGCCCCCCGCCCGCAGACCCCAACAACTAACGGCCAGGGTTGTCGGGAAGAGGCCCTTGTCCTCATCAACATGGGGACAAGGTGCTTTGGGGGGGGGGGCCGCAGGGCGCCCCCCTTCCCCAAAGCACCCACCCCCCCATGTTAAGGGCATTGGGCCTGGTATGGTTCAGGAGGGGGGGGCGCTCGCTCCTCCCCACCCCCTTTCCTGACCGATAATGAGGGGAATGGAGGATAAAAATATGAGGGCCAGTGGTTTCTTGTGCCGCTTTGTACACTGCTTCGTATTTCTATGTATGTTTTTCCCTGATATGTCTTTTTGCATTTTAGAGCGATAATTATATCACTAACTTCACCACTCTCTACCCCTGATGAAAGTTCTACAACTTTAAGAACTGGAAACGCGTCGGGTCTTTGGGGGCATCTTACCTCCACGAGAGTTCTAGTGCTACCAACCTGTTTTTTTTTTCTGTACTTCTTCTTTATGTACCTTTTTGTATTGTTTTTCATTGAGTACTTTTTCTGTACTGTATCGTGCACATATTGCATTGTGTATCCTGTTTTAGACAATAGGTGATCATTCTTTTAGATATCCTAATAAAACTACTTTTTATATACCCTGGTTTAATGTGGTGGTTTAAGTAAAGTCCCAAGTCTAGAGGGTTTCCTTTTTGATCTACATTTAGGGATGAGACCACCATTTCTAACCTTAAACCATAATGGGATTCTGCCTTACTTTTTGCTTTCCTGACCGGCCGGGCTGCGTGCTCGGATAAAGGTCTGGTATGGACTGTTTTTTCGGGGTAGGGGGTTCCCCTTAAAATCCATACCAGAACTAAGGGACATTGTCGCCTCTCTCTCTCGCGCGCTCGCTGAAATAGTTAAATGTGCTTTTCCTATTGCAGCGAGCGTGAGATGTACAGTACCCTGCAGCCGAGAACCCGAAATAGGATCACGCTGGAAACATTCTCGTGGGCAGGTGCTGTAGCTGCCCTTGCGTCGTATTTGGTCCGGCGGATTTTCGGCGGGAAAATTTAAAACATGTTCTATTTCTAAATCCGTAAGATTTTTGGACAGCAAAGGTCCGATGAAGCCCACATACGATCGAATTGTCCGACGGATTCGTTCCGTCTGACCTTTGGTGTCAAAATGTCCACTCGTGTGTACGTGGAATAACAGGGTTTCTTTTAGGATTGCCCTGTATTTGGCTCCATCCATCTTGCCATCAACTCTGACCAGCTTCCCTGTCCCTTTTGAAGAAAAGCATCTACACAACATGATGCTGCCACCACCACGTTTCACTGTGGGAATGGTGTGTTTAGTAATGTGCAGTGTTAGTTTTTCACCACACATAGCGTTTTGCTTTTAGGCCAAAAAAGTTCCACTTTGTTCTCATCTGACCAGAGCCCCTTCTTCTACATGTCTGCTTTGCCCCCCACAAACTGCAAACAGAACTTCTTATGGCTTTCTTTCAACAATGGCTTTCTTCTTGCCACTCTTCCATAAAGCCCAGATTTGTGGAGTGCACGACTAATATTTGTCCTGTGGACAGATCCTCCCACCTGAGCTGTGGATCTCTGCAGAGTTACCATGGGCCTTCTGGCTGCTTCTCTGATTAATGCTCTCCTTGCCCGGTCTGTCAGTTTAGGTGGACGGCCATGTCTTGGTAGGTTTGCAGTTGTGCCATACTCTTTCCATTTTCAGATGATGGATTGAATAGTGACAAAAATAAAAGGTGGGAGAGACCTCAGATGAGGGAACCCCAAGAGGTAAAGCGGCTACTAAGGTAGCAAAGGGCAATACTAGAGTCTGGTAAAAATATACAAAAGTTTATTCAATATAAAGAAAAAAAACATGGCTCAGAATTCTGAGAAATGGAGTTACATCTACACTGGTTATAGTTTATAAAGTCCCACACTGTTGAAATAGAGTGTGGTACACAGACAATAGACATGCAGACATATAAAAACAAATAACAACAAAAGGTCCGGATGCCAAATTACCATACACACAGAGATCGTCAGTGGTAAATACCACTTAATGAGTGTAGCTGAAAAAGGAATTCACCAATGAGGAATCCTGTTAAGGCGATCTATGTGCGTATGGTCCAGATGAAGCTACGCCACTTGTTGTTTTGCAAAACGCATTGACGTCATCACGGTCATGTGACGCCGCCTAAACTATCCCCCTCATCGGCCTCACTGTGCCCATCAAATGCAGCCACTGTGCCCATCAATTGCAGCCCCATGTGCCCATCACATGCAGCCACTGTGCCCATCATATGCAGCCACTTGTGCTCATCATATGCAGCCACTTATGCCTGACATATGCAGCCACTTGTGCCCGTCAAATGTAGCCACTTGTGCCCATCATATGCAGCCACTTGTGGCCATCATATGCAGCCACTTGTGCCCATTAAACGCAGCCACTTGTGCCCATCATATGCAGCCATTGTGCCCATCAAACGCAGCCACTGTGTCCATCAAATGCAGCCACTTGTGCCCATCATATGCAGCCACTTGTGCGCAACATATGCAGTCACTTGTGCCCATCATATGCAGCCACTTGTGCCCATCAATTGCTGCCACTGTGCCCATCAATTGCCGCCACTGTGCCCATCAATTGCTCCCACTGTGCCCCATCAAACGCAGCCACTGTGCCATATCAAATGCTGCCAGTGTGCCCCCCGCCAGCCCGCCATCTGCACTTACCTGCCTCGGTGGGACAGCTCCTCGATGTCTTCTCCCGTCCTCTCTTCCCATCCTCTGCTATGATTGGACGCCTGGCGTCCAATCACAGCGCCTGTCGTTTCAGCCAATCAGGTTATGGGTAACAGATCCGAGCACCTGATTGGCGGAGAGGTGGTTTAGTGTTAGGAAAGCGAATATTCATTCGCTTTTCTAACACACAGCTGAGTGACCTGCGAGCGCCCAGCATGGCGCTCGCAGGTCACCTTTTTTGACGCTTATTAGAGCTTATGGCTCTAATCAGGTGCTTCAAAACCCCCCCCCGCCACTGTAATTCAGGCATCCTGCGCCCGAAAAGGGGCCGGGCGCCTGAATAGGAGGTGGCAGCAGCGGTCATAGATAGATTCATGCAATGCATGAATCTATCTATTGGTCCTAGAGGAGTGGCTGGAGAGAGGGGGCGGCGCCCGTGTGCACTTATGGACGCACCGCCACTGATGGAAGGTACCTGTATCATCGACTACAGGATCTGGTAATGTAGGATCTCCTCTCTGCCTCAAGTCCTACTTCAGAACTGTTAGGCCCCTCTGCAATAACCTATTTTCTCTGCTTGCTAACTTGACATACAATTTGTTCATGAAGCAAGACTCTGCTCTATTGCGGTCAGCACCTCTGGGAATTGCTAGCTACTGACATCTGCGTGTCTATATGTGACTGTTCTATATATGACTACTTCTGGTATATCAGTGAATTTGTGAATTGGAAGAATTGCACACGTGCAGGAATTCACCTTGGGGTCTAACACTGTGTGTCTCCTAGGAACCAGCAGTTAATCCAGTGCACATATTTATTTTGAGGCTAATGATCTATTGTCCATCAGTGATCAGCAGCCATTTCAGCAGCAACCTTGGCGCATCTATCTAGTCGCCATCATTAGATGCAGAACACCACCTCATTTTTGCAGGAGTGACACTTAAGTGACAGTAGTCACCTCCACGCATCTTTATGTGACCACTGTATATGCAGCTCCGAAGTACATGAACTCAGAGTCTCTATGCATTGATCCACAGCTTGCGATACCATACCAGGAGCTCTAGTACTAGATACCTCCCATCTAGCATATAGCAGGCTTGCCATATTTACTGCTTTCCCATATCCCCGGGGGCCATATGCACATAGATCGCATTAACAGGATTCCTCATGAATTCCTTTTTCAGCTACACTCAATAAGCGGTATTTACTGTGGACGATCTCTGTGTGTATGGTAATTTGGCATCTGGACCTTTTGTTGTTATTTGTTTTTATATGTCTGCATGTCCATTGTCTGTGTACCAAACTCTATTTCAGCAGTGTGGGACTTTATAAACTATAACCAGTGTAGATGTAACTCTATTTCTCAGAATTCTGAGCCATGTTTTTATTCTTTATATTGAATAAACTTTTGTATATTTTTACCAGTCTCTAGTATTGCCCTTTGCCGCCTTAGTAGCCGCTTTACCTCTTGGGGTTCCCTCATCTGAGGTCTCCCCACCTTTTCTTTTTGTCTAGTTTTCTTGGCTATGGCAGCAACACCTGACTATGGTGAGTGGAATTGGGTCTGAATTAATTAACATATATGGTAGAGGCGCCATCAGTGGACCTGTCATCCTCTTGTCTTGTATTTGTGGATTGAACAGTGCTCCGTGAGATGTTCAAAGCTTAGGATATTTTTTTATAACCTAACCCTGCTTTAAACTTCTCCACAACTTTATCCCTGACCTGTCTGGTGTGTTTATTGGCCTTATAATGCTGTTTGTTCACTAAGGTTCTCCACTAATGCCCCATACACATGTTCCGATTATCGTACGAAAAAAGTCGCTTTCGGACAGATCGTTCGATAATCTGATCGTTAGTACGCAGCTTTCGACAGCCGGTCACGACAGTCTGTCCAACCAAATCCGAAGGGACAAACAGGAAAACTTTGGTCGGACGACAGCCCATCGTACGACAATCGTGTAATCAGTACAGTATGCGTCCGATAAAAGTCGCTCGACAAACACCACGCATGCTCGGAAACACGAAAATAAACCAGAAGGACACAGGGGTCACACGTATTTGACATCATTGAAAATACGTAGCTACGCACAGCGGAAGATTTTTCCAGAATCGTACGACAAAAATCTTTCACACATTTTGCACTGTTGTATTCAATCTTAGTTGTATGCCACAAAATGCGAACGATCTGTCATACGATAATCGGAACGTGTGTACGGGGCATAAACCTCTAAGGGCTTCACAGAACAGCTGTATTTATACTGACATTAAACTACACACAGGTGGACTTTATTTACTAATTAGGTGACTTCTGAAGGTAATTTGTTCCACTAGATTTCAGTTAGGGGTATCAGAGTAAAGGGGGCTGAATACAAATGCACACCACACTTTTCACATATTTATTTGTAAAAAATGTTGAAAACCCTTTATGGGGTATGAATACTTTTTCAAGGCACTGTAAATTAAAGTGTAACTAAAGGCAAAACTTTTTTTTTTTTTTTGGATGGAGTGGAGAAGAATTAGAACACCTGTCAAGTTTTTATTACCATCTGTGCCCCAGTTAGGGAGAATTACCCTCTCTATTTGTCATGTTTACCGTTATCATCGGAAAAATTAAAGTTAAAAAAATATATATATATTTTATGTTGTCCCCAGAACAGCAATAGAGGGGATATCTTCCAATAGGGACACTAGTCCCGGAGACCTCACTTTGGAGGGATTTCCATTCCCTTCCTGTTTTGACTATGGGATAGGAAGTAAAGATAAATCTCCCCAATTGCCTACAGATCGCAAAAAAAAAAAAAAAAAAAAACAGACAGGGGTTATAACCCTCCCTTGCTCTATCCAAAATGAAAAAAGTTTTGCCTTTAATTCTACTTGAACTGATAGACACATATCCAATAATATCTTATTTGGGGACAGTTCCACCAGGTATTTAGGAATGTGCCAGCTTCATTAGAATTCTGAGCAAATTTGGCTATCCTTTGGGGCACTATGTAAACCTATGTTACCTAAGTAGAAATACTTTATAATTAGCTTCAATGGTGTTTATTGATTTTAATAGTTCCGGTGTTCTGCCTAGAAAGGTCCTACTGGCGGATAACGTCCCCCCTGTACAGGCACAGCGCTTGCACAGTATGAAGCACAATGGAGCCGCCGAAAATAGCCAAAGCTGAGCACAGTGAGTCAACTCTACAGCCTGTGTTCCAACACTGTTTAGGGCCCCTCGCGGGCACGACCTCGCTCTGCTCGGCATATTTTTATTCTAACTCTATGTCCACTTGGATGGTGGGGCTTGAACCTGGACTCACGATCAGCTGTTCATCTTTGGAAAATTTTGGCGGCTCCGTAGTCGTTCGTACTGTGCAAGCGCTGTGCCCCAGTAGAGGGGGGACCTTATACACCGGGGGACCTTTTCCGGCAAGACACCGGCATTTAAGACAATAGTTTATCAAAAAATTAGGCTGGAGTTCTTTAAAGCAAACTTTTTCCTTTGTCAGTGTTTACCACCCCAAGATAGAAGGTTTATTGCTGGCCGGATCACAAGGTAAAAATTAAGATAAAAAGCATTAAAAAAGAAAACTAACACTGCCACCACATCTAAGGATTGTTTCTAAGGTGCAATATATAAAATTTTTGGGGGGTTTAGATACGCTTTAATATGTACAATAATTGAAAGACAAAACTCTTACAATTCTCAGGAAGGTACAGTAGTATGGAAGGTAACATGGGGACAACAGGCCGTCAAATCAAAACCAGTGTGGCATGAGCAATGTGTGGCATGAAATTACTTTGCTTTATAGTAGATGACACAAAGTTGAACTCATGGTCCTTGAAGAAAAATCCTAAATGCATAATATCAGATTTTAGACTTCACCTTCAAAATGGATGGCCTTGTCATTTTAGAGAGATATATTATGACAAAAAGACTGCAGAAGAGATGCATTAAAAATGTATCGTATCGACACATATTTCCCTTGACTGCAGTGAATCCAGTTATAGAAATAATCTGCTTTACTTTGTTACTGCAATGTCTAATGTGAGCACTTCCAGTAGTAGTTGGATGGTGTTTAGTGGGATTAATCTCAGAGATCTTTCAGCTTTCTGGATAATTATACTACTAATGATTGGTTTGGATTTTCAAGGAAAAACTGAATACAGTGGAACCTTGGATTACAAGCATAATCCATTCCAGGAGTATGCTCGTAATCCAAAGTACTCGCATATCAAAGCGAGTTTTCCCATTGAAGTCAATGGAAATGAAAATAATTTGCTCCATATTGACTTCAATGGGATGCAATACTGCATGCAGCCAGAGGCGGGGAGGCAGAGAGCCTTGGAAATGGCCAAAAAGGCCCGAGCACACTGCGGCTGACCTTGGCAAACCTCAGAAAGACTCCGTTCACGAGCCCCTCTGAGGTTTGCCGAGGTCAGCCGAACTGTCCTCTGGCCTTTCCGTGCATTTCCGAACGCCGGCGATCGGCGCTGTTCGGCTCCGGCGCCCCCCACCTGAGGCCAAAAGCGGTACTGCACACCGCTTTTGACCTGAATCCTGCTCGTTTTGCGAGACGACACTCATAAACCGAGTTAGGATTTTTAGAAATACAGTGCTCGTTTTGCAAAACGCTCGTTAACCACATTAGGGTTCCACTGTACTTCAATTGATGCCCAGTACACACAATAGGATTTTCTGACGGAAAATGTTTGATAGGAGCTTGTTGTCGAATAAATTCCGACCGTGTGTACGCTCCATTGGACATTTTCCATCGGAATTTCCATCACACAAAATTTGAGATCTGGTTCTCAAATTTTCCGACAACAAAATCCGTTGTCGGAAATTCCGATCGTGTGTACACAATTCCGACACACAAAGTGCAACGCATGCTCGGAATCAAGCAGAAGAGCAGCACTGGCTATTGAACTTAATTTTTCTCGGCTCGTCATACGTGTTGTACGTCACAGCGTTCTTGACGTTCGCAATTGTCGACCAACTTTGTGTGACCGTGTGTATGCAAGACAAGTTTGAGCCAACATCCGTCGGAAAAAATCCATGGATTTTGTTGTCCGAATGTCCAATCAATGTCTGATCGTGTGTACGCGGCATTATACTACAACAATTTAAAAGCAAAGTTAGTGTGACACCCTGTGATTTGAGTTTGATTGTAGGATGGGTGTATCTCACATCTGATCATCAGATCTGCCTATCCATAGGGGGCATTCAATGAGAAATGGAGGCAATATATGATATATAGGATATATAGGATACGAGATGTGCAATGATTGATAACGCATGAAAACATGGCATTGAGTACCATACATTATATATTAACCATCACATATAGCAGTGGGATCCTGAACTTACCCAATAGAGAACCAATGAATATAATAACTTGAACGCTGGTGGTGAAATGTCTGTAGCTCAGCCCAGCACTGCTGCTGCTGCGGTTGCTCCATAATACTTGAGAATGAGACACGTTCCTAATTTCCAGTGCCCCAGCCTGATAGAAGCCAATCTCACTCCTGTTTCTGAAGACCAGGCTGCCATTATAACCCATGGTGGTTCTTCTACCACCTACTGCATTTGTTGCACTGTCAGGGCTGCTCTCAGCATCATGGCTCTGAAGCCCACAGCTCGGCACGCTCCCTGGCTTTGTGCGCCCATCTCAGAATAATTACCTGACTAGTCCGGATAGCGTGCATTTTTTTTTTTCTTCCTTCACCCGGTCTTACTCTGGCTCTTCGTACGGCAGGAAGAACACAAGCCTCTCTCCTTGCTTTTCACCCCCAGCAAACATCTCCAAAACAAGATCATGTCAGATGCCGGTAAAAAAGGAGGGGGGGAGAAAGAGCTGACCCTGAATCTCATTGCTCCTCTTTTCCCTTTCTGCGAATATCCGGCACAGGCTCCCTCTCTCCACCTCTCTCTTCTTGTTACCGTCACTGAAACTGATTGGGAAAAAGAACCAAAAGCGTAATCAGTCTCACAGCCTGATGCTGGGGAACAAAAGAAGAAAAGGCTTGACATGAAATGTCTCCCTCACCTAGTCAAGCAATGCAATGATTGCAGAGACATGAACACACAGCGTAGGCTCATTAGCCACTGAGAGGCTCGATATACAGGCTGCCTTCATCTACACCCAGTTCACAATGAAGGCTCATCCATTTCAGACTTTTTATATCCCTTCTGCAATAAAGATGCAATCCCAACATGCCTGGATATTGGAAATCAACAGAGAAGGATGATAAAATGGTTCCAGGCTTGCTTTCCCACCGACTGCCACTATATTCATAAATACAAATCCATTCTATTGTATTGCAGTTTTATCTAGGCCTAGAGGATGGCATCTGTCCTGGGCACAAATGTGGGGGTTGGAATATTCGTGACATGCCCATAATCAGATATGGGAAATATTGCCAAATATGAAAATAATACAACGCATACTGTTTAGTGTTCACCACACAAATTCAGATTCCGGTGCGTGTGATATTGACTACATACAGTATAGATCAAAGGTACAGGATCAGGAAGATTTTTGGGTATTGGAAAACCAAAAATGTATGAAATGTACTGCATTATAACTACAGATATTGTTTTTTAAATGTATGTTTCACATAGGGGCAACATAAGTTTATGAAGCATACTCAATTCACATAGCTAAGGGTGTCTATACACATTACAATCTCATTGTACAATCTGTTTTAAATTTACCAAAACTAGGTGATATGTGAACAAACATAAACAGTTCCATTTAGTGTGTAAGCATCTGCAGGCCCTTACATTACATATTTTCTGGTAGGGCTAATGGCATAGCCCCCAACTGTTCCTGATTTCAAGGGACTGCCCCAGATTTGGAACAAAGTCCCTCTGTCCCTCGTTCCTCCTGATTTGTCCCTCACTTTGGTCTGATCTATATAGTTGTATATTAAAGGCACTTTTTATATTTCAAGAAGTGTCTCCCAGTGCTAAACCCAGTGGAGGCTGGTGAAGTTTTAGGATGGGGCGCCAGACCCCACCTTTCCTCTTTAACCTATCCCACTTCTCATAAGCCCCACTCCTTATATAATCCACTAACTCCGTCCCCTGTATTCCTCTTGCTTCCACAAATAGTGTCAAGAGTATATAGCTCAGCATCACAGGACAGAGTATATAGCTCAGCATCACAGGACAGAGTATACAGTCCCAGAATCACAGGACAGAGTATACAGCTCAACCTCACAGGACAGAGTATATACCTCAGCCTCACAGATCAGGGTAAATAGGTCAGCATTAAAGATAGGGTATATAAGTCAGCATTACAGATAGGGTATATAGGTCAGCGTTACAGATAGGGTATATAGGTCAGCGTTACAGATAGGGTATATAGCGCAGCATTACAGATAGGGTATATAGCACAGCATTACAGATAGGGTATATAGCACAGCATTACAGATAGGGTATATAGCACAGCATTACAGATAGGGTATATAGCGCAGCATTACAAATAGGGAATATAGCGCAGCATTACAGATAGGGAATATAGATCAGCATTACAGATAGGGTATATAGGTCAGCGTTACAGATAGGGTATATAGGTCAGCATTACAGATAGGGTATATAGCACAGCATTACAGATAGGGTATATAGCTCAGCATTACAGATAGGGTATATAGTGCAGCATTACAGATGGGGAATATAGTGCAGCATTACAGATAGGGAATATAGATCAGCATTACAGATAGGGTATATAGGTCAGCATTACAGATATGGTATATAACCCAGCATTACAGATAGGGTATATAGCCCAGCATTACAGATAGGGTATATAGGTCAGCATTACAGATAGGGTACATAGGTCAGCATTACAGATATACAGGGTATATAGCACTGTGTGGGGCTCGCGGCACTGACAGCACCCCCCCACAAGAGGTCCGGCACTTACCGGGCTGTGGTGCCATCTCCTCCTGTGTCTTCTCCAGTGCAGGCAGCAGTGGTGGCAGAGGTATCCACTCCTCATGCTTCCTCTGCTCTGTTTCTCCTCTTCCACCAAGGCATACATTAGGATCGCCTGGTGCTTTGGACAATCAGGAAACAGGTCTCACTGACCTGCCTCCTGATTGGCGGGGAGGAACTTTAGTATGAAAATATCGAAAATTAATTTGCTATGGTGACACAATTGGGTGTGACCATAGGTGCTTAACCACTTGCTTACTGGGCACTTAAACCCCCCTCCTGCACAGACCAATTTTCAGCTTTCGGCGCTGAAGCACTTTGAATGACAATTGACACTGTACCCAAATTAAATTTTTATAATTTTTTTCCGCCAAATAGAGGTTTTTAATTTTTGCTAAACAACCAAAAAAAGATGGAAAATTTTGAAAAGAAAATCATGTTTAATAGTTTGTTATAACATTTTGCAAACAGGTAATTTTTCTGCTTCATTGATATGCACTGATGAGGCGGCACTGGTGGGCACTGATAGGCTGCACTGATGGGCACAGATAAGATGTGTCAGGAAAACCCTCAGTTTAGCGATGTGCGCCGAGTACCTGTGCGCATGTGCGGCGGAACGGCACTCCGGCGCATGCGCATTCGCGGCTCGGCGCTCCGACGCACGCACATGCGCACTAGCGCACGCCTGAGCGCCCCAGTGCGCGGCAGTGTCACATGACCACTCACACCGCCCATTTAAGGAAGTGCATGAGACCAGTCCAGCGCTGGCTTGTCTTCAGCTTCCTGCCAAAGCTCTGTTCCTGTTTCCTGTATCCTGATTGCCTGATTTGACCCAAATTTTGCCTTTGACCTTGCTGCCTTCTCCTGCCCTTGACCTTTGGACTGTATACTGGACTTACCCGCTTGCTTGCCTCTGGCCCCTTGAACCTCTGCCTGTGACCCGGATTTGCTTGTTGTCTCCTGCCCTGTGATCTCTGCCTGTGACCCGGACCTGCCTATCCTCAGTCCTGTACCTGCACCTGTGTTCTGGAACTTCCCAGTGTCTCCCTGACCCCAGCACTTGGCTCCTTCTTCAGTCCTCATCCTCTGGTTGGGTAGCCTGTGCCTCTTTGTGCCATTCACCCCCTGTCTCACCTCCAGGGGGCGGACTGCGCTCAGTTGCAAGGGTGAACCACTCTCGGCATTTCGGCCTCGGTAAGTACTCTCCTGATAAGATGGCACTGATGGTGACAGATAAGGTGGCACTGATGGGGACAGATAAGTCGGTACTAATGGGCCCTGATGGGTGGCACGGATGGGCACTGATAGATGGCACTGATGGGCACTGATAGATGGGCACTGATGGGCACTGGTAGGTGGCACTGATGTGCAGCACTGCTCAGGCACTTATTGTGGGCACTGACAGATGGCACTGTGGGCATTGACAGGTGGCACTGTGGGCACTGACAGGTGGAGCTGGTGGGCACTGGTAGGCAGCACTTGTAGGGGGCACAGGTGGGCACCGTAGAGCCGGGGCACATCGCAGTGATCGGGGCTGATGTCCCTCTCACCGCCGGCGATCAGCTATTTTTTTTCTCCTCACGCTGTCAGCGCGAGGAGGAAAAATAGCCAGTTGCCGGCTCTGTTGATATCACATGATCAGCTGTCATTGGCTGACAGCTGATCACGTGGTAAGGGGTCGGGATTGGCCCCCTTACTCGGATCTGTGATCCAGCGAATCTCACAGACTCGCTGATCACAGAGCGCACCGCGTGCGCACAGGGGACGCGCAGGCCACTCGTGTACAGGATGACGTCATAGGACGTCGTCCCGGCAATATAGATCGGCGCTGTAGCCGTCATTTGGCTATAGAGCGGATCTCAGGAGGTTAAAAAAAAACACCCCACCAAAGGAATCCATGCACTCGGTGTCATGAAAGGGGCCGGGCGCATGGATAGGGGGGTGGCAGCAGGGATAGGGGGGGCGGCGCCTGTGCGCCCTCAATGCATGGGCCGCCACTGGCTAAACTGTTCTAAGTTGCTGCATTTGTAAATTTTAAAAAAGCCAGTATAAAAGAATAATAGTGGTAAAAAAAAAGGGACTTGTGGCTCTAACTAATCTTTTTTTTGTTTAATTCTCCTTTAAGGGGGAATTGCAGGGAATGTCCTATGCTTACATACTTTTGCTAATAGGTGTCCCTAGTTTCCATCTCAAAAGGTTGGGAGGTATGGCTAATGGTGGCCCATTATCGCTTCGGAAAAGGATTGATTATTTTTACGATCAATCTCTTCTGATAGAAATAAATCGATCTATAGTCAACAACCCATTCGATTGATATGCCACACACAGGGAAGTGAATTTTGATTGATAGCTAAGATAGGATCAAAACTTGTGATCTTAAGTTATCGATCTCATCACTGTTTCCACCATGTAATCTCATAATCTGGTCTATCAAAATACGATCGTATTCATGAACACAGTTTTTCAGTGCTTGCGATTGTACGAATGTACATTTTTCACCCAGGCCAATCTACTAAGTTTGATCAAATTGATTGGAAGGGAAGTCATGGCTATTCAATTGTCCAATCACGCATTGATTGGATAAAAAAATCAAAGTGTGTGTGTGGCCACCATAATCTGATCCAAATCTAGTCTAAAGTTGATCCAAATTACATACCTCCCAACATTTTGAGATGGAATGAGGGACACCTACTAGAAAATGTATGTAGGCATAAGACACGCCCCCTGCCACACCCCCTTAAAGGAGAATTAACCAAAAAGAAGGTTAATTAAATCCACAATCCAAATCCACCAACAGGTGGTATATAACAGCTGTCACAGCCAAGAGACAGCAGTCGGTGGGAGGCATCCCATCAAGGTGGAGCTTTTACATTTTTTTCTATTTTTTAGGTCCATCGGGTGGCATGATTGAAGATGGATGGACATCACAAGACATTTTTTTTTTTTTAAATAAAGGAATTGTCAAATACTGTCTGTTGTGGTTTTTACTTTTTGACACTTTTTTTGTTGAATGGGTAGGGTTTGGCCATCAGACTGAGGATGTCTAGTCATTGCAAAAAGTACTGTGTTGGAAATATCTGGATTGAAGTTAGATATTGCAGCTAAACTGGTTTTGTTATCAATTTTGTATCTTATTTTTGGCTGGCGTTCTCCTTTTGGCCTCTTGGCACATGGACATTTTGTATTACCTCTGAATGCAGCTCTATTTCAACGAATGTGTCAATGCACAAAGTAGCGTTTAGGCTGCATTCACACCTGAGCGTAGCTTTTCAGGCAGAAAACCGCGCGTTTTTGCGGCGTTTTTTGCGGCATTTTTTACCGCGATTTTTACCGCGATTTGCGGCGTTTTTTACCGCGTTTTGCCGCAAATTTTGTGCAGAGCAAAAGGTCACTAATGTAAAATGAATAAAAACGCCCAAATCTGCCCGATTCGCGCGACAAAAAAGGGTCCGGAACTTGTTTGAGCTTCAGGCGTAGGGCTTCAGGCGTTTTGGAGTGGAGATGTGAACCATCTCCATAGAGAATAATGTATTTTTTCCCCTCTAGCGTTTTGTAGCTTCAGGCTTCAAGCTACAAAACGTTCAGGTGTGAATGCAGCCTTAAGCCCCATACACACGGTCGGATTTTTGCATGGATTCGGTCCGATCGGACAATGTTGTTGAAAAATCAGACCGTGTGTATGCACCATCGGACAGTGTACGTCGTATTGTCCGACGGACAAAGTCCTATCTCCTGCTGGATAGATTTTCCGACAACACGGTCCGATCACACCAAATCCGATCGTGTGTATGGTAGTCCGACCGGACAAAGTGCTACGCATGCTCAGATCACATTACAAGACCAAAGCTATTGGCTACTAGCCTCTACGTAGTCCCGTCGTAGGCAACAAACGTCACCACGTTCAGAATGATCGGATTTTCCGACAACTTTGTCTGACCGTGTGTACGCAAAACCAACATCAGACAAAGTATGACGGACATGGTGTGACGGACCTGGTCCTCGGATAATCCGCGCGTGTGTATGGGGCTTTAGTCTTGTATTGTAGAGCATTGTTCAAAGGTCATAATAAAATATATTTCCCAAACCTGCCATGATTTACATACATAGGCAAGTAAACATGTGAATATGCACGTAAATTAATACCAGTGACTAAAAAAAATGTTTTTCTAGCAGAATGGGTTGGCGCACATATGCACATTTTTAAAGCTGCATTTTTAAGTCAGGCAGAAAGATCTAGCATAGGATTTAGAAACCTACATGACTGGTATAGATTTACACCTGTTATCTGATGCAGCTAGAGAACAGATCAACGCCCCCATCACTATAGAGGAACTTCAAATGGCAGCCAGTTCTTTCCCCACACACAAGGCCCCGGGAAGATGGTCTCCCCATAGCGGTGTACACCAGTTATGGAGAACAGCTATTGCCTGAGCTACTGAAGGTTTTAAACGCCTCCCTGGAATCTGGACAGTTACCAGAATCTATGTCTAGAGCTAACATAATACTGCTGCTGAAGCCTGGGAAGGACCCGGTTGACCCTGGGTCATACAGACTTATATCATTGCTCCAGAGCGATGTGCAACTCCTGGCCAAAGTACTGGCGCTCAGGGTCAATGGGGTAATAACCAGCATCTTTCACCAAGATCAGGCTGGCTTTATGCCGCAGAAATCTACAGCCACAAACCTGAGGTGCCTGTTTCTTAATATGCAATTACAGGCGGACAATGGGGGCCACAGGGCTCTCCTGTCCCTAGATGCCAATAAAGCATTTGACAGTGTTAGTTGGAGGTTCTTATGGGCAACATTAGAAAAATTTGGATTTGGGGAAAGATTTATAGCTTGGGTAAGGCTGCTATACACCTCACCCCAGGCGACTATCAGGATGGCCGATAAGATGTTTCCAGCCTTCGCAGTTAGCAGGGGGACGAGGCAGGGATGCCCGCTGTCCCCGCTGCTGTTTGCGATCACTGTGGAGCCACTAGCAGCCCTGGTGCGGGCGAATACCTGCATCCAGGGGTTCCAATATGGTACGATACAGGAAAAAATCATGTTATATGCTGATGACATGATGCTTTTCCTGGGGGACCCGTCACAATCCCTTCCAGGGGTCATGTCCACTATAACGGAATTTGGTCACTTCTCTGGCTTGACCATAAATTGGTCAAAATCAGCTTTGATGATGCTGGACCAGAGTCGGGAGGTGACCCTCCCTGACACTTGCCCCATCCCAGTGGTGAACAGCTTTAAGTACCTGGGGGTGCAGGTGTCGCCCAGGCTTGGGGATTACTGCACCCCCAATGTGCACCCTTTACTATCCAGGTTCAGGGACAAAATTAACACCTGGAATGCCCTTAAAATGTCACTTGCAGGCAAGGCCAATCTAATAAAAATGATACTAATGCCCCAATTACTTTATTTTCTCCACAACTCTCCAGTGGTAATACACCTAAAAATCTTTAGAATAGTAAACACCCTCTTTAGACGGCTCCTGTGGCAAACTAGACCCCCCCCCCCCCGAAAAGACTGGAACAGCTACAACAACCAAAGGACAGCGGAGGGTTGGCGGTTCCCAACCCTTGGCTGTACTACATAGCGGCCCAGTTGCAACATTTGATTGGCTCTATGTCCCAGAATCCGAGAAACTCGTCGGCGCAACTGATGTTAATGGCCACGGGGGCAGAGACCATACCGGAAGGACTGGAGGCGCAAATGTTCTCGAAATCTAACAAACAGACCCAGACACTTTCATTGGTGCAAAAGATTTGGAACAAGAGTAGACAATTTCAGGGGGTGCAGGGGTTCACGGAATACAGTCCCATATGGGACAACAAATCATATGTAGAACTGGTTAAGCTACAGCAGGGGCCCAGATGGCGTGCCTGGGGGTATCCCTGCTGTCCCACATATTTGAGAACGGTAAACTGCTGTCCTTCCATGAACTGCGGGTGAGGTTTAACATACCCGCTAATATGCACTATTACTATATACAACTACACCACGCAGTCATGGCACAGGGGAACGCGGTGGAGTGGACGCAGTCGCCCACTCCCGTGTTCCATGTGATGCATACAAGTACTGAAACTAAGGGGTTCATCTCCTAATGTTACCAAATGCTGCTGGCGAAACACTTGTGAGCATTTCCAAACCGAGCTGAGGATATGTGGGAAATGGACCTAGGCCAACTAACAGGGGACCAATGGGTAGAATCTATGCAGTCAGTAACTCTTTGTTCCCTTAATGTAGCGCAGAAAGTGTCTCAGCTCTACATATTACTGAGAGTCCATTATACCCCGACCAAACTTCATAAAATGGGTAGACTGCCGGACCCACTCTGTAGCCGTTGTAGGCGGCACAACGGAGACCTTATACATCTCCTATGGAGATGTCCAAAGCTCCATAGATACTGGAATGAGGTGGTGAATACACTCAATGTTTCAGACGGCGATCCCCGTGGATGTGACCCCAGAGGAACCAACTAGAATAGCAGTTTCTAGAGCGTTGTTCCAAGCTAGAAAGTTGAGCTTAATGGGATGGAAGTCAATGCTGCCACCGAAAACAGCCTCCTGGATAGCACACATGGGAAACACACTTATAATGGAGAAACATATATATCAGCACAGGGGAAGCCCAGGCAGGTTCGAAAAGATATGGTCTAAATGGCTGGATACCCCAGGCCTGAGTCCCAGGGAACTGGTAATATCCAGACTTTTACAATGTTCATAAAATACACCGTATATGAAATCAACCTATATATGCCAATAAGCAGTGCTACAGAGAGAACTGTATTTGTTATAAATGTGTGGAACAAAGTTATTGGAAATTTTTGTACAAAGGAAACTGTTGTGATATGTTCAATGTTCAATAAAAACCTTTTTGATAAAAAAAAAAAAAAAAAGAAAGATCTAGCATGAATAGAAGTATTTTAACCACTTCAATACCCGCCCATAGTCATATGACGCCCACAAGGTGGATCTACCATCCTGGGTGGGCGTCATATGACGTCCTCGGGTTCCCGGCCGCCTGGGGGGCGCGCGCGCGCCGCAGGCGGCGCGCGCGCGCGCCCGCGGCATCGCTCGGGACCCGGTGCGAGTGCCCGGCGGCCGCGATGTCCGCCGGGCACCCGCGATTGCCCGTTAAAACAACGGGACCGGGCGGGACCGTGGAGCTGTGTGTGTAAACACACAGCTCCACGTCCTGTCAGCGGGGAGGAGACCGATCATGTGATCCCAGTACAGAGGATCACATGATCGGTCTCCTCCCCTTAAGTCCCCTCCCCCTACAGTTAGAATCACTCCTATTAGGGACACACATTAACCCCTCCAGCGCCCTCTAGTGTTAACCCCTTCCCTGACAGTCACATTTACACAGTAATCATTGCAATTTTATAGCAACGATCGCTGTGTAAATGTGAATGGTTCCAAAAATGTGTCAAAAGTGTCCGAAGTGTCCGCCGCAATGTCGCAGTCACGAAAAAAAAATCGCAAATCGCCGCCATTACTAGTAAAAAAAAAAAAAAAATAAATTCAATAAATCTATCCCCTATTTTGTAGACGCTATAACTTTTGCGCAAACCGATCAATATACGCTTATTGCGATTTTTTTTACCAAAAATATGTAGAAGAATACGTATCGGCCTAAACTGAGGAAAAAAATTGTTTTTTTTTAAAAAAATGGGATATTTATTATAGCAAAAAGTAAAAAATATTGTGTTTTTTTTTCAAAATTGTCGCTCTTCTTTTGTTTATAGCGCAAAAAATAGGCGATCAAATACCACCAAAAGAAAGCTCTATTTGTGGGAAAAAAAGGACGTCAATTTTGTTTGGGTGTAACGTCGCACGACCGCGCAATTGTTAGTTAAAGCGACGCAGTGCCGAATCGCAAAAAGTGCTCTGGTAAGGAAGGGTGTTTAAAAGCCCTGTATTGAAGCGGTTAATATGTGTGTGTGCATAAAGTCTCCTGCCTCATGCACACAGACAGAAAAAAAAATTTATAGGCATTTTTTTTTTTTTTGTGTACTTTTGATATCCTCACTCACCAGATGTAAAGCATAAAGGTCAACAATGCAAATGATATAAAACATCCAATTGTGTTCAAATCACACAGTGTACCCATGTCAGACTGCCATCAAGAGTTAAAGATGATATTATTTTATTTATTTTAAGTAATATAAATTTGTAGCTGTTATATTATTGTCATATAATGTATATGATTATTATGAGCAGTTTATTTAATAAGTTTTTTTATAGCACTGATGGATTTTTCTATATACAGTGAGATTCGGTTTGCGAGTAACGCGGTATACAAGCGTTTAGAAAGATGAGCTATATATTTTTTTAAATTCTGACTTGATATGCAAGCACTGTCAAGCCACTGGTGTATATATTAATGTATGTGGCCAGAGGTCCGGGGCGCTGGTGGCTCCCAGTGCTTCCTGGAGAACTCGGAGACGCTCAGAGACACTCCCAGCTAGGAACTGGCGTAATGCGCGTCTGGGCACCCAGAAGTGTCAACAGTTCCCGAGTGTCCCTGAGTTCTCCAGGAAGCGCTGGGAGCCACCAGCGCCCCTGCACCTCTGGTCACATACAGTACTGCATACACCAGCAGTGGTTGTGGAACAAATCATCTATGTTTCCATTATTTCTTTTGGGAAACTCAATTTGATATACGAGTGCTTTGGATTACAAGCATGCTTCTGGAACAAATTATGCTCGTAATCCAATGTATTACTGTACATATATTATTTCATATACAGTATGGTGTATTCAGTGTTTTATATATGGCGTATTAAGTGTAATTCCGATCCGTGTATGATATATGTAGATATGAATATTTAGCTAAGAGGGTTCAGTCCACATACACTCTTTACACCTTTCAATCCCCATTGCCTGATATTTGCAGAGCTATTTAGTACTGAATTGGAGTTAACAACAAACTAATTGGGGTTTAATGTCGGACATTTTCTACTTTAAACTGATGGAGAACGTTCAACGTGCAATAGGTGGACCTGGATTGAAGTGTGGGTGGAAGAATGTTTGGAATAACACTTTTTAAGTTAATTGTGGTCAGTATCGCTAGCCCCGATGATGTCTTGTAGTACGAAACAAGCTGAGTGGAGCTTTGCATACTGACATCACATGCTGTTGACTTGATCAGAGTGATGGCATTTTATTCAAATTATAAGTTTGCCAACCGACTTCTTTTGAGCAGGGATGGCCACATACTGATCGAAATGTGTCTGGTTTCTGCTGAACTGGCCAAAGTTGGCTCAGCGTATGACCAGCTTAGCTGCATCTGATTGGATGCAGTAACTGTTCGGCTGACAATTTTCCTTGTGGAGCCATTACTTTTGTGGTGCTGATAGGGCCACCAATGCCTTTGAATTTCTTTGAAACCAAGTGCTTCCTCACATCTGCCTGTCAGCAGAAATCTTTTTCAGCTATAGCCGTGTTGATGCAGTGAGTCCCAATAGACTTGAAGAGAGTCATACTCCTAGCATCTTTAGTGTAGGAGTATGGTGCAGTTCAAGTCCTTGGGGGTTGACTGTGCAGGGCAGCTAATGCTGGGAAACATTCTGGACCCAAAAAGGGTAAATACAGGAGAAAGTCACTGCTGCCAGACAATTAGCAAGTAAGCACGTAAGTGGGAGAGTGTCTGGGTTAGTTTAGCTTAGGGGGATAGGAAGAGTTGGCTGGTGGGTTTTTGTATAAACATGAGCTTGTCCTTTAATTATGCAACTGCACCCCTATTGTCAAATTGACATTCTGCTCTGTCCCTGACCACAGAAGCTTAGGGAACACTAGTTTTGTAGATTTTAACCACTATAAGCAAGTCGCTGTAACTGTATGTCGGTACTTTGACGCTAAATACTGTTGTTATGGCAGCACATAGCTGCCAAAACCCCAGTATTTTCAGCAACAGCATGTGGTTCTATTTAGGATAAAAGTGGTCTCTGCGGTGGATTCACTGCAAAATCACTTTTATTGGGGGCGGGGGAGGCCTTTCCTCCTGCCACGCTCCAGTCGTCTCCGCCGCTTACCGGACGCGTCGGTTATGTCAGATCGCATCCTTTCCCCTCACAGGCTGGATGCCGAGTGAGGGAAATATGGCCCCCACTCGGCTCCATAACATTAGATGGCGGAAGTGACGTCAAACGTCACTTCTTCCCAATGGTCTTAAAGGGGAAATGTTTTTTTTTTTGCAAAAGAAAATGACATTTCATTTTTTTTTTTTTTATTGCATTTAAGTGTAAATGTGAGATCTGAGGTTTTTTTTGATCCCCAGATATCACATTTAAGAGGCCCTGTCCTCCTTTATTTCTATTACAAGGGATGTTTGTATTCCTTGTAATAGGAATAAAAGTGACCCAAAATATTTTTTTTTAAAAGGACAGTGTAAAAAAATAAAAAAATCAAATAAAACATTTAAAGCGCCCCGTCCCATCCGCATATGGATTCTTGTTGGCCAGGGTGAAAGTAGACACTTTCCCTGTGGTAGAAGATAACTCCTTTACTGAAAGCCTTGTAGTACAACATACAGTACAGCAAATTTGTAAAAACTGCAGGCGTACCATTTGTTAAGTCATACAAGGTGCCTGTCGCCTCTCAATTATTCACATCTGAGAGGTTTATTGTGCTCCAGGAAGATAAGTTCCTTAGCTCCAATGCTGCTCACTGTGGTCTCAGTTTCTTTAACAGCAGAGTCACTGGGACTGCTATGCTCGCTCCTCCCCTTCTTCTGCTTATTCACAGAAGCCTTTGTATTATGTGAATACATTCACATAATACAAAGGCTTATGTTAATAAGCAGCAGAGGAGAGGGACAAGCATAGCTGCTCTGTATGTGCTTTTCTCCTCTAAAAGCCAGACTGCAAAAGCTGGGAGTGCAATAAACCTGTCACATATAAGTAGTAGAGATAATTCCTGGAGGTGACTTGCACCTAACTGGACTTAACTCATAGAGTTATAGAAGTTTGGGGATGTTCTGCGCAGATGGTTGATTATATACTATTATGGGAGCTGCTGCCTCCACTAAGACAACTATCTGGGTAGGGTCTTTATGAGAAAAATTTAAAGTGTATTGGATATGGTGCTGCTCTTGTGTGGATGTGTGTTTCCCTTTAAAAAAAAAAAATAGGTAAAACAAGTGCTTAGTGCTCTGTGCTTTCCCATGTATTAGCACAGAGCACTAAGCACTTGTTTTACTAAATTTTTTGATTTAAAGAGAAACACACATCTATACAGGAGCAGTGCCATACCCACATCCCTTTAAATTTAACTCATTCAGTGCCTTTACTTTTTGGAATTTGACAACCCCTCCATAATGACATACAGCTGTAGCACGTCCACAAGAAAAGAACAACCTAGTGCTGTATTGGGTCCTGCTCAATTGAAATATCTGAGGATCAAATCTTTCAGTCGAGACCCAAGGGACAATAATAGATATCAAATAAACCTATATCAGAGGTTACAATACAAAAAAGTCACCCAATGTATCAAAATCACATCCACCCGTAGAGTGGTATTATGTACATGCTCAATCAGTCTGCGGTTGCCGTGGAGGCCTCAGCAAGCCATTTGGCCCACACTCTATCGTATTTTTTGGGGCATCCTCTATTTTGGTAGGTTTCCTTATAGAGTGGTAGTACTTTATTGACATGTGCTTTCCATAACAATATTGACGGCGGGGCACGTTTTTTCCAGCAGAGAGTGATCATTTTTCTGACATAGAAAATCAGGAGTCCTATGAGAGTTCTCTCCGCTATCCTGGGGGCTAATTCTTCTACTAAGCCTAGAAGGCAGGACTATATACTTTACCTTGCACACAAATCTTTCGTCTTGAGTAGGCTCCAGAAATTTGGCTACAAATTGCTAACCAGGTGGTACAGGGTCCCCGTGAAACCTTATACCATAGGATATTTTCTACAGTTTCTTTGCTATCATTGAAATGTGGTCATTCTGAGGATACCCTTCTCCATGTGTTGTGGTATATTAGATCTTACCAGACAACCTTGCTGCCATTTTGTTGCACCTTAGCCCACTCCCTATTCAACAATATAAACATTCTCTACTAATCCACCTTTTAAAAGCAGCCTGCGTCCCAGCCAAGTGGAAGAGCAGAAACCTCTCCCACTCTAGGTCAATGGATTTTGTCAATTGATGAGAGTATGAGGATCTCCCTCTGTCTTTTGGACATCACAAGAACAAATTTAGAAAGACATGGTTTTATTGGCACCAATTCAGGTTCTCCTCAGAATACAAAGAACTAGCCATAGTGAGACATAACCATGAGAATGGAACAGAACATTTACTTTCATCCAACTGCTAATCACTCCTACCCTTTTTTCTTTTTTTAAATTCTTTATTTAAGAAAAGACAAGGTTAACAATCACAATGTCCAGAGTATTGTCAGCTCTAGGTAACTCAGACACAGCTGAGGGAGTATGTAACAATGAAAAATAGAAAACACTTCTACTCATTTCTGCTCCTCTGTTTCTTCTTTCATGGTGTATCCTCCTGCGGCTCCATTAAACTCTCCTACCTTCCATCAATCCTCCCTTGGAAACCCCCCTAAGTATATCCCCCCCCCGCTATTTTTGTATTTTACCACACCCTCTTTTTTGGAATATTACATAATAAAATTAAAAACCAGTAGACTCCATTGAGCCTGGATACACACTGAACTATATATCGAGGGCTACTGCTATAATCCCACATGGGGACTGTTTTATCACTTAAAAATAACAAACAGGTTCATACTTAGCTGTTCTATGCATTAGAATTGCACAATGCAGCCCTGAACATCCTCTTCTGGGGTCCCCTGCCAATGCTTCTGGCTCCTCCTCTCGGGCGAGTGCCCCCATCGAAAGCTGTTTTCTGCTTGTTGTGCAAGCTTGTTTCTGAGCCTTGCTGTCTGCATCTATAGACATGCATGAACAGCGGAAATTAGCCACGCCCACCACTTCCTAGTCAATGGCTTTGATTGACAGCAGCGGGAGCCAGTGGCTCCTGCTGCCTCAGCAAAGCTTGTGAGACCTGGAAGTGAGGGGAGAGAAGAGCTACAGATGTGCACAGTGCTAGATTGAATGAGGGTTCAGGTAAGTAAAAGGGGGGATATGGAGGCATACTGATGCATAAACATTTTTATCTTAATGTAGGAAATGCATTAAAAGAGAAGTATGGGTTTCTTTTTTATTTCAGATTTATACTTATCTAGGTGGATACAGCATTGGTTCGATGCTGCATTTGTCCCCTGGTGCCACTACACTGAAAATCGAACGATCGAACATCGCCGATCACTCGGTTTTCAGAGCTCCGTGAGCAGAGAGCTGTAGACTGTAAGTCACAGCTCTCTGCTCATTTCCCTCCTCGCTCATTGGAGTGCTAAGCTGTGGAGGGGGCGAAGCGTGTTTTCTCAGGCTCTCAGCAGCTCACTGAGAGGCTGAGATGGGTATCAGTCCAGGCACCTGGCGGATCCAGACTTTATTGTCGCGATGAAGCGTTGCCTGGACTGAGGGCTGCTCTCTGCTGAAAATGGGTCACAGGAGTGCAAAACAAACTGCATTCCTGTGATCCATAGGAGAAGCCCAGCCTAAGGCCCCTTTCACACGGCCGATCCGTTCAGATCCGCCTGTCAGTTTTTCAGGCGGACCTGAACGGATGTTCCATAGAGGTCTATGGAGTGTCGGATGTCAGCGGTGAGATGTCCGCTGACATCCAAACCGCTCCGATCGGAAAAAGTGTGACGGAGGAAAAAGCTATTTTTCCATCCGTCATCGGATCGGATAACGACGGACTCTACGGTCCGTCATCACCCGATCTCCCATAAGGGAGAGCGGCGCTCTGACAGGTCCGTCCCTGCGCAGTGTGCAGAGACGGACCTGTCATCATCCTGCTCAGCGGAGATCACTCCGGCGATCCCTGCTGAGCAAGCCGATATCCACGGGGTGGATCAGCACTAATCCGCCCCGTGTGAAAGAGCCCTAAGAAGCTTTGGATGGACTTCTCCTTTAAACTAAAAAATGTTCAGGCTTTATACTTACTTTCAGAGGCTACTGTTTAATTGTTATAATGCTGACCCATTTTTCAGGATCATTGATGTCTTTTAGCTCATTTTTCGTTATGACAGTTTATAACTACCTGCCCAGATATGTATTCTAAATAACAAATTTACTAAAAGAGAACTGGGCATATAACAATAATATAATAAGGACCTGAGTATTTCTGGCAGATCGTCAGGTCTTTTTATCTGCTAGGGTTTTTAATTAAATAAATCATGGGGAAATCATGCATGTATTACAGGGACGTACAAAACCTGTTTTCCTATTTAGCACTGATGTAAACTTAGGGTCTCATTCACTAGGAATGCAGGAATGTTCCCTCTTGTGGTTTTATTTTTTTGTGCTATTTACATGCATTTCCATGTGTCACACATAGGATGTTCACTTGAATGGGCTGCCCTATGCACGTTTGTTGCCCCAAAGAAGCTTATGTACCAAATTTTTGCACTGAGCCAGACGCGTTTGGTGCAATTGTCTTGTCACATTTGGGGTGCCTTTTTGCCACAATTCCGATATGAAGGCAGATTTGCAAAATGCTGCCTTAGCCTAGGTTCACACTGACAGCTGAACTTGCACAATTTCATTCCCATATGTCAGTCCCGACTTCTGGGGTGATTTCAGAGACATCTGTGGGGGTTTCTTTTGGCACACTTCTTTTGTGGCGCCGTTCATCTTCGGCTGTTACACTATCCGATGGGGGACAGTATCCGACAGGACACCGGCTCCATCCCCCTAATGTTTAGTTCCTGTGCCCCTGCGGCTGGCACTCTGTGATTCGGCGACTAGGGTCATGTGCTGGCGCTGGCCTATCTGCAATCACGGCTGCGCTGGCCTATCTGCGATCATGGCGGCGCTGGCCTATCTGCGATCATGGCGGCGCTGGCCTATCTGCGATCACGGCGGCGCTGGCCTATCTGCGATCGTGGTTTCTCCTGGGGTCCCGCCTCTGCCTAGCCTCCGGACCGCTGTAAAGTCTTTACCTCCTCCAGACTGATGGAAAACACAAGCTGCAGGTGAGGTCATAAGAGTCGGGTAGTGTTGCTGGCCCCGGGGGTTGTGTATATGGTCTGGGGAGAGGGAGCAGCCAGCCAGAGAGAGATTAGACAAGCAGTTAGAGTCATTATTGGTCAGTATAGGAATACTGTAGTGGTCAGTGTAGTGTAGTGGTCAGTGCAGTGGACAGAGCAGTGGTCAGTGTAGTGGTCAGTGCAGTGGACAGAGCAGTGGTCAGTGTCGTGTAGTGGACAGTATAGTATAATGGTCAGTGTAGTGTAGTGGACAGTATAGTTGTCAGTGTAGTGGACAGTGTAGTAGTCAGTGCAGTGGACAGAGCAGTGGTCAGTGTAGTGTTGTGGTCAGTGTAGTGTTGTGGTCAGTGTAGTGTAGTGGACAGTATAGTATAGTGGTCAGTGTAGTGCTGTGGACAGTATAGTGGTCAGTGTAGTGTAGTGGTCAGTGTAGTGGACAGTATAGTGGTCAGTGTAGTGTAGTGAACAGTATAGTGGTCAGTGTAGTGTAGTAAACAGTATAGTGGTCAGTGTAGTGTAGTGGACAGTGTAGTGGTCAGTGTAGTGTAGTGGACAGTATAGTGGTCAATGTAGTGTAGTGGACAGTATAGTGGTCAGTGTAGTGTAGTGGACAGTATAGTGGTCAGAGCAGTGGACAGTGTAGTGTAGTGGACAGTGTAGTGGTCAGTGTAGTGTAGTGGACAGTATAGTATAGTTACCAGATGCATCCCAATATTCCGCCTGCATTGTTGATTTCCAGCTCCCCGGTCTCACATGCTGACCAGGTGGAGGTTTGCTCTCTTTTTGCTTGGGTCATATGGAGCTTATGCCTCCTTTGCCACCAGCAGGCAAAATCCCTGTGGGGCTGTGACGGCACCTTTTACGGCAGAGATAACCGGCAAAATACTTTTCCATGCAGTAAAGCAGTAAGTCCACACATAGATGTATACAATATGATATGTATTCTTTTCTAAATATTGTTTATATAAACACTGTTGTTTATTATTACACGTTGTAAAAAATGTTCTCCAATTATACAGAAACTCCTGAAGAAGCGATAATCATTTCGCGAAACATGTAGAGCAACTAGCATTTCAATAAACAATGGGACGAACGAATACCCTATCGAGCCAGACTACATCCAGTTGGGTGTCTTTTCAACTCAATGACAAGCACTCCACACAAAGCATATGTAGTGGTACTGTGTACATTTTGGGAGGGTATTTCTGAGTCCTTATTGTCTGTTTTCTACTTTGCCAATTCAATATTATGAATGTAGTTTTTGTATTTTTACGTTTGTGAACTCTTAATAAATTTTGTTAATTTTTATGCATGCCTATAAAGTACATTTTTCTCTTCCAAAATCTTTTCGCTAACTATTAGGACATGGCACATATCTATTTGGGTGCGTTGATTGCCACCCAAGGGCCCAGCAATCTATCCTTTGTCAGTACAGTATAGTATAGTGGACAGAGCAGTGGTCAGTGTAGTGTAGTGGACAGAGCAGTGGTCAGTGTAGTGTAGTGGACAGAGCAGTGGTCAGTGTAGTCTAGTGGACAGTATAGTGTAATGGACAGTGTAGTGGACAGAGTAGTGTAGTAGTCAGGTAGGTCAGTGTAGTGTAATGGACAGTGTAGTCGACAGTGTAGGAATTAGGTAGTGCAGTGGTCAGGGTAGTGGACAGGTAGGTCAGTGTAGTGGCCAGTATAGGAAGCAGGTAGGTTAGTGTAGTGGTCAGGTAAGTCAGTGTTGGAATCGGGTAGGTTAGTGCAGTGGTCAGTGTAGGAATCAGGCTGGTCAGTACTAGGGATGGGCCCGGTGCTCGATGCGAACCCATGTTCGCATCGAGCACCGGGCGTTCGCTCGCTCGGCGAGCCCAGAACTATTTGGTCCGTTCGCATCACATTCGTGTGATGCGAGCGGCCCCGCAATGCATTGCGGCCGGCGCGGCCGGCGCAGTGCATTGCTGGCTGATGATTGGCCAAGCATGCACTGTGACCCCGCATGCTTGGCCAATCACAGCGCCAGAAACTCGGAGAGCCATAATTGGCTACAGGCAGGACGCCTGTAGCCAATTACAGCTCAGGGGCTTTAGTACACGCCCCCTCATTTAAAAGGCCGCCACGCCGTCGGCGCCGGTCACATGAGTTCCGGCTTTAGGAGAGAGCAGGCTGATTCTGTGTCACACTTTGCTAGATTCATTTAGAAAGATTTGCTCTACTTTGCTAAACCATTGCTACCTGTCATTGATCGTCCATTGCTGCTGCTGGTTAGTGTGTTTTTAGCTGCTGCTAGGGGTTAGTCTGGTGCATGTCTTACTGTTAGTACAGTATTTCAGTAGTACCAACCGCAGTGCTGTTAGTACAGCACTGCACCCCAAAAGCACCCATAGGACTTGTAGTGTGTTAGTGGCAGGCACTGGCAGCAAACAGAGCTCCTATATTTTCTTCCCAGAAGCACCCATAGGACTTGTAGTGTGTTAGTGGCAGGCACTGGCAGCAAACAGAGCTCCTATATTTTCTTCCCAGAAGCACCCATAGGACTTGTAGTGTGTTAGTGGCAGGCACTGGCAGCAAACAGAGCTCCTATATTTTCTTCCCAGAAGCACCTATAGGACTTGTAGTGTGTTAGTCCCATCACACAGAGCTATATTTTCTTCCCAGAAGCACGTATAGGACTTGTAGTGTGTTAGTCCCATCACACAGAGCTATATTTTCTTCCCAGAAGCACCTATAGGACTTGTAGTGTGTTAGTCCTATCACACAGAGCTATATATTCTTCCCAGAAGCACCTATAGGACTTGTAGTGTGTTAGTCCCATCACACAGAGCTCCTATATTTTGTTCCCAGAAGCACCTATAGGACTTGTAGTGTGTTAGTCCCATCACACAGAGCTATATTTTCTTCCCAGAAGCACCTATAGGACTTGTAGTGTGTTAGTCCCATCACACAGAGCTCCTATATTTTGTTCCCAGAAGCACCTATAGGACTTGTAGTGTGTTAGTCCCATCACACAGAGCTATATTTTCTTCCCAGAAGCACCTATAGGACTTGTAGTGTGTTAGTCCCATCACACAGAGCTCCTATATTTTGTTCCCAGAAGCACCTATAGGACTTGTAGTGTGTTAGTCCCATCACACAGAGCTATATTTTCTTCCCAGAAGCACCTATAGGACTTGTAGTGTGTTAGTCCCATCACACAGAGCTCCTATATTTTGTTCCCAGAAGCACCTATAGGACTTGTAGTGTGTTAGTCCCATCACACAGAGCTATATTTTCTTTCCAGAAGCACCTATAGGACTTGTAGTGTGTTAGTCCCATCACACAGAGCTATATTTTCTTCCCAGAAGCACCTATAGGACTTGTAGTGTGTTAGTCCTATCACACAGAGCTATATTTTCTTCCCAGAAGCACCTATAGGACTTGTAGTGTGTTAGTCCCATCACACAGAGCTCCTATATTTTGTTCCCAGAAGCACCTATAGGACTTGTAGTGTGTTAGTCCCATCACACAGAGCTATATTTTCTTCCCAGAAGCACGTATAGGACTTGTAGTGTGTTAGTCCTATCACACAGAGCTATATTTTCTTCCCAGAAGCACCTATAGGACTTGTAGTGTGTTAGTCCTATCACACAGAGCTATATTTTCTTCCCAGAAGCACCTATAGGACTTGTAGTGTGTTAGTCCCATCACACAGAGCTCCCATATTTTGTTCCCAGAAGCACCTATAGGACTTGTAGTGTGTTAGTCCCATCACACAGAGCTATATTTTCTTCCCAGAAGCACCTATAGGACTTGTAGTGTGTTAGTCCCATCACACAGAGCTATATTTTCTTCCCAGAAGCACCTATAGGACTTGTAGTGTGTTAGTCCTATCACACAGAGCTATATTTTCTTCCCAGAAGCACCTATAGGACTTGTAGTGTGTTAGTCCCATCACACAGAGCTATATTTTCTTCCCAGAAGCACGTATAGGACTTGTAGTGTGTTAGTCCCATCACACAGAGCTATATTTTCTTCCCAGAAGCACCTATAGGACTTGTAGTGTGTTAGTCCCATCACACAGAGCTCCTATATTTTTGTTCCCAGAAGCACCTATAGGACTTGTAGTGTGTTAGTCCCATCACACAGAGCTATATTTTCTTCCCAGAAGCACCTATAGGACTTGTAGTGTGTTAGTCCCATCACACAGAGCTCCTATATTTTGTTCCCAGAAGCACCTATAGGACTTGTAGTGTGTTAGTCCCATCACACAGAGCTATATTTTCTTCCCAGAAGCACCTATAGGACTTGTAGTGTGTTAGTCCCATCACACAGAGCTCCTATATTTTCTTCCCAGAAGCACCTATAGGACTTGTAGTGTGTTAGTCCCATCACACAGAGCTATATTTTCTTCCCAGAAGCACCTATAGGACTTGTAGTGTGTTAGTCCCATCACACAGAGCTCCTATATTTTGTTCCCAGAAGCACCTATAGGACTTGTAGTGTGTTAGTCCCATCACACAGAGCTATATTTTCTTCCCAGAAGCACCTATAGGACTTTGTAGTGTGTTAGTCCCATCACACAGAGCTCCTATATTTTGTTCCCAGAAGCACCTATAGGACTTGTAGTGTGTTAGTCCCATCACACAGAGCTATATTTTCTTCCCAGAAGCACGTATAGGACTTGTAGTGTGTTAGTCCTATCACACAGAGCTATATTTTCTTCCCAGAAGCACCTATAGGACTTGTAGTATGTTAGTCCCATCACACAGAGCTATATTTTCTTCTCAGAAGCACCTATAGGACTTGTAGTGTGTTAGTCCTATCACACAGAGCTATATTTTCTTCCCAGAAGCACCTATAGGACTTGTAGTGTGTTAGTCCCATCACACAGAGCTCCTATATTTTGTTCCCAGAAGCACGTATAGGACTTGTAGTGTGTTAGTCCCATCACACAGAGCTATATTTTCTTCCCAGAAGCACCTATAGGACTTGTAGTGTGTTAGTCCCATCACACAGAGCTCCTATATTTTGTTCCCAGAAGCACCTATAGGACTTGTAGTGTGTTAGTCCCATCACACAGAGCTATATTTTCTTCCCAGAAGCACGTATAGGACTTGTAGTGTGTTAGTCCCATCACACAGAGCTATATTTTCTTCCCAGAAGCACCTATAGGACTTGTAGTGTGTTAGTCCCATCACACAGAGCTCCTATATTTTCTTCCCAGAAGCACCTATAGGACTTGTAGTGTGTTAGTCCCATCACACAGAGCTATATTTTCTTCCCAGAAGCACGTATAGGACTTGTAGTGTGTTAGTCCCATCACACAGAGCTATATTTTCTTCCCAGAAGCACCTATAGGACTTGTAGTGTGTTAGTCCTATCACACAGAGCTATATTTTCTTCCCAGAAGCACCTATAGGACTTGTAGTGTGTTAGTCCCATCACACAGAGCTCCTATATTTTGTTCCCAGAAGCACCTATAGGACTTGTAGTGTGTTAGTCCCATCACACAGAGCTATATTTTCTTCCCAGAAGCACCTATAGGACTTGTAGTGTGTTAGTCCCATCACACAGAGCTCCTATATTTTGTTCCCAGAAGCACCTATAGGACTTGTAGTGTGTTAGTCCCATCACACAGAGCTATATTTTCTTCCCAGAAGCACGTATAGGACTTGTAGTGTTGTTAGTCCCATCACACAGAGCTATATTTTCTTCCCAGAAGCACCTATAGGACTTGTAGTGTGTTAGTCCTATCACACAGAGCTATATTTTCTTCCCAGAAGCACCTCTAGGACTTGTAGTGTGTTAGTCCTATCACACAGAGCTATATTTTCTTCCCAGAAGCACCTATAGGACTTGTAGTGTGTTAGTCCCATCACACAGAGCTCCTATATTTTGTTCCCAGAAGCACGTATAGGACTTGTAGTGTGTTAGTCCCATCACACAGAGCTATATTTTCTTCCCAGAAGCACCTATAGGACTTGTAGTGTGTTAGTCCCATCACACAGAGCTCCTATATTTTGTTCCCAGAAGCACCTATAGGACTTGTAGTGTGTTAGTCCCATCACACAGAGCTATATTTTCTTCCCAGAAGCACCTATAGGACTTGTAGTGTGTTAGTCCCATCACACAGAGCTATATTTTCTTACCAGAAGCACGTATAGGACTTGTAGTGTGTTAGTCCCATCACACAGAGCTATATTTTCTTCCCAGAAGCACCTATAGGACTTGTAGTGTGTTAGTCCTATCACACAGAGCTATATTTTCTTCCCAGAAGCACCTATAGGACTTGTAGTGTGTTAGTCCCATCACACAGAGCTATATTTTCTTCCCAGAAGCACCTATAGGACTTGTAGTGTGTTAGTCCCATCACACAGAGCTCCTATATTTTGTTCCCAGAAGCACGTATAGGACTTGTAGTGTGTTAGTCCCATCACACAGAGCTATATTTTCTTCCCAGAAGCACCTATAGGACTTGTAGTGTGTTAGTCCCATCACACAGAGCTCCTATATTTTGTTCCCAGAAGCACCTATAGGACTTGTAGTGTGTTAGTCCCATCACACAGAGCTATATTTTCTTCCCAGAAGCACCTATAGGACTTGTAGTGTGTTAGTCCCATCACACAGAGCTATATTTTCTTCCCAGAAGCACCTATAGGACTTGTAGTGTGTTAGTCCTATCACACAGAGCTATATTTTCTTTCCAGAAGCACCTATAGGACTTGTAGTGTGTTAGTCCCATCACACATAGCTCCTATATTTTGTTCCCAGAAGCACCTATAGGACTTGTAGTGTGTTAGTCCCATCACACAGAGCTATATTTTCTTCCCAGAAGCACCTATAGGACTTGTAGTGTGTTAGTCCCATCACACAGAGCTATATTTTCTTCCCAGAAGCACCTATAGGACTTGTAGTGTGTTAGTCCTATCACACAGAGCTATATTTTCTTCCCAAAAGCACCTATAGGACTTGTAGTGTGTTAGTCCCATCACACAGAGCTCCTATATTTTGTTCCCAGAAGCACCTATAGGACTTGTAGTGTGTTAGTCCTATCACACAGAGCTATATTTCTTTCCCAGAAGCACCTATAGGACTTGTAGTGTGTTAGTCCCATCACACAGAGCTCCTATATTTTGTTCCCAGAAGCACCTATAGGACTTGTAGTGTGTTAGTCCCATCACACAGAGCTCCTATATTTTCTTCCCAGCAGCACCCATAGGACTTCTAGTGTGTTAGTGGCATCACACAGAGCTCCTATATTTTCTTTGCAGAAGCACCCATAGGACTCTAGTGTGTTAGTCCCATCACACAGAGCTCCTATATTTTCTTTCCCAGAAGCACCCATAGGACTTCTAGTGTGTTAGTGGCATCACACAGAGCTCCTATATTTTTTTGCAGAAGCACCCACAGGACTTCTAGTGTGTTAGTGGCAGCACCCACAGGACTTCTAGTGACAAAGTATGGCTGTCCACAGTGAATCTCCGACTTACTTGTCCTTCCAGGAAGTTAGGCCCCAAATTCTTGGGCCCCTTCGCTGTGAAGCGGAAAATCAACGAGGTAGCATACGAGCTGGAATTGCCAGAGTCACTTCGGGTACACCCGGTCTTCCATGTTTCACTCCTGAAGCCAGCAGTCCCCAATTCTTTCCCTGGGCGATCTACGGATCCCCCAGCCCCGATAATGGTCAATGGGGAAGAGGAATTCGAGGTGGAGACAATTGTGGACTGTCGAAAGAGAAATAACCAGATACAATACCTCATCAAGTGGAAGGGGTACGGTTCTGAAGAGAATTCCTGGGAACCTGAAACCAACTTGCATGCCGAGCATTTGATCCAAGCCTTCAAGAAAGCTCACCCAGAGAAGTGTTCCCAGTTGGGCATCCGGAGGCTGCCCCTTGGGGGGGGGCAATGTAAGGAAAGCTCTGCTGGGCCTAGTGGTTCTCCACCGCTGCGATTGCGTGTGCGGGCTCGAACGGGTGCGCGGGCTACTGCGCATGCGCGGAATCGAACGGGTGCGCGCGCGCGGTCTCGGACGGGCGCGCGCACGGTTACTGGCGCCAGGCGGGCTATTTAAACCAGCCATCTCCATGCAATCCTTGCTGCCTGATCTACAGCGTTCCGTGTGTTAATCCTGTACTTCTCTGTATCTGCACCAGTGACCCGGCTTGTCTACCTACCTGCTCTGCTTCCTGCCTGCCCCGATCCCGGCTTACCCACGACTATTCTCTGGCTTATCCCTGGCTTATCCGCAGTGTGTCCTCTGTTACCAAACCCGGCTTGTCTGACCTACCTGTGCACCTGTCCTGTAGTCCGCTGCATACCTGCCAGTTCCTGTTGCCTGCTGGTTCCTGTGGTCCGCTGCATACCTGCCAGTTCCTGTTGTCTGCTGGTTCCTGTAGTCCGCTGCATACCTGCCAGTTCCTGTTGTCTGCTGGTTCCTGTAGTCCGCTGCATACCTGCCAGTTCCTGTTGCCTGCTGGTTCCTGTGGTCCGCTGCATACCTGCCAGTTCCTGTTGTCTGCTGGTTCCTGTAGTCCGCTGCATACCTGCCAGTTCCTGTTGTCTGCTGGTTCCTGTAGTCCGCTGCATACCTGCCAGTTCCTGTTGCCTGCTGGTTCCTGTGGTCCGCTGCATACCTGCCAGTTCCTGTTGTCTGCGGGTTCCTGTAGTCCGCTGCATACCTGCCAGTTCCTGTTGTCTGCTGGTTCCTGTCACCTGCTGTCTGCTGGTTCCTGTCACCTGTTGTCTGCTGGTTCCTGTCACCTGCTGTCTGCTGGTTCCTGTCACCTGTTGTCTGCTGGTTCCTGTCACCTGCTGTCTGATGGTTCCTGTCACCTGTTGTCTGCTGGTTCCTGTCACCTGTTGTCTGCTGGTTCTTCGCTGGTCTAGTCCGGAGGTCCGCCTACAGCTGCTGTTCCTTCCAGACACTCGTGCCTCCTCTCTTCTCGCCCCCTGTCCCCATCTCCAGGGGCCGCAAGTCTGGGACGTAAGAGAGGTCTCCCACTGCAATCCAGACTCGCCTGTGTTAGTGGCATCACACAGAGCTCCTATATTTTCTTCTAAGCAGCACCCACAGGACTTCTAGTGTGTTAGTGGCATCACACAGAGCTCCTATATTTTCTTCTAAGAAGCACCCATAGGATTTCTAGTGTGTTAGTGGCATCACACAGAGCTCCTATATTTTCTTTCCCAGAAGCACCCATAGGACTTCTAGTGTGTTAGTGGCATCACACAGAGCTCCTATATTTTCTTCTAAGCAGCACCCACAGGACTTCTAGTGTGTTAGTGGCATCACACAGAGCTCCTATATTTTCTTTGCAGAAGCACCCATAGGACTTCTAGTGTGTTAGTGGCATCACACAGAGCTCCTATATTTTCTTCTAAGCAGCACCCACAGGACTTCTAGTGTGTTAGTGGCATCACACAGAGCTCCTATATTTTCTTTGCAGAAGCACCCATAGGACTTCTAGTGTGTTAGTGGCATCACACAGAGCTCCTATATTTTCTTCTCAGCAGCACCCACAGGACTTCTAGTGTGTTAGTGGCATCACACAGAGCTCCTATATTTTCTTCTCAGCAGCACCCACAGGACTTCTAGTGTGTTAGTGGCATCACACAGAGCTCCTATATTTTCTTTGCAGAAGCACCCATAGGACTTCTAGTGTGTTAGTGGCATCACACAGAGCTCCTATATTTTCTTCTCAGCAGCACCCACAGGACTTCTAGTGTGTTAGTGGCATCACACAGAGCTCCTATATTTTCTTTGCAGAAGCACCCATAGGACTTCTAGTGTGTTAGTGGCATCACACAGAGCTCCTATATTTTCTTCTCAGCAGCACCCACAGGACTTCTAGTGTGTTAGTGGCATCACACAGAGCTCCTATATTTTCTTTGCAGAAGCACCCATAGGACTTCTAGTGTGTTAGTGGCATCACACAGAGCTCCTATATTTTCTTCTAAGCAGCACCCACAGGACTTCTAGTGTGTTAGTGGCATCACACAGAGCTCCTATATTTTCTTTGCAGAAGCACCCATAGGACTTCTAGTGTGTTAGTGGCATCACACAGAGCTCCTATATTTTCTTCTCAGCAGCACCCACAGGACTACCGACTACAATGGCTGGAAGACCGCCAAGGGGAGGCAGAGCGTGCAGAGCCAAGAACACAGGGCAGGCAGGCTCTGTTTCTAGTGGACGTGGCCGTGGACGTGGTCGTGCATCGTCATCAGCACGTGGCCATGGGACACGCGCGTCTTTGTTTTCGGCAGCTGGACATGTGGAGCCGCATCATGCTGAAGGCTTGGTAGAATGGATGACCAAGCCCTCCTCATCCTCTCTCACCCAGGCTCAGGGTACTGGCAGAGCAGCTGCCAACGCATACTCAATGGCATCATCAGCCACCCCTTCCCTAGACCCACCATGTCCTCCTAAGGAGTCCCCCGAACTCTTTGAGCACAGTGTTGGGTACATGCTCCAGGAGGAAGCCCAACGATTCGAAGGCTCGGATGATGATACCCAGCTTGAGGAAGTCAGTAGTGTGCGCGCAGAGAGAGGGGATGCTGAAGGACAGCAATCTGGCAGTACTGTTCCACCAGCTGCAGCTTACTGCCAGGTTTGCTCTAGTGGTGAAGAGGGAGGGGATGATGAGGTCACTGACGCCACGTGGGTGCCTGGAGGGAGAGAGGATGAGGAGGAGGAGGAGGATGATGATGCGGCGTCACATGTCCAACGAGGCAGGATGCCCCCTGGAGGTCAGCTAGAGGCCAGCACAGCAACTGTACAACACCGCAGAGCTCCGCCTGTGCAGGGCGCTGCCTCTGCACGTTATCAGAAAAGTTCTTTGGTGTGGGCCTTTTTTGAGACGAGTGCATCAGATCGCACCACTGCTATTTGCAATATTTGTCTCAAGCGTATCTCGCGTGGCCAAAACATCAGCCGCTTGGGCACCACAAGCATGAGCAGACATATGTCGACCTGCCATGCAGCTCGTTGGCAGGCACACATAAAAGACCCACACCAAAGAACTAAGCGGACCTCTCCTTGCTCCTCATCAGCTGGGATCTCCATCCCCACTACATCTTCAGTCCTCTCTGAAAGCTGCTGTGAGAGGACTGAAGGTGTAGAATTAGGTGTGTCACAACCAAGTACTTGCAGTACACCGACGTCCGATAGTAGCAGGCAAATTTCCCTGCCCCAGCTGCTGGACCGTCGAAAGAAGTACACTCCCAGCCATCCACATGCCCAGCGGTTGAATGCTAGCTTGGCTAAATTGCTAGCACTTCAACTGCTGCCTTTTCAGTTGGTAGACTCGGCCCCCTTCCGTGAGTTTGTTCAATGTGCGGTTCCTCAGTGGCAGGTTCCCAAACGCCACTTTTTCTCACGGAAGGCGATTCCGTCTCTCTACCGGCATGTGGAAGGCAATGTCCATGCCTCGCTGGACAGGGCGGTCAGCGGTAAGGTGCATTTTACCGCTGACTCATGGTCCAGCAGGCATGGACAGGGACGTTACCTTTCTTTCACGGCCCATTGGGTCACTTTATTGGCAGCTGGGAGGGATGCAGGACAAGGTGCAGTAGTGTTGGAGGTTGTTCCGCCACCACGCCTCCAAAACGCTACTACTGCTACTGGTTGTGACACACCTCTCTCCTCCACCCCCTCCTCTTCTTCTTCCTCCAGTGCTCTGTCCTCGGAACCAGCGGTGCTCCGTAGGCGTACAAGGGGCTACGCAAGTGCGCAGGCAAAAAGATGCCATGCCGTGCTTGCGCTGGTGTGTTTGGGGGACAGGAGCCACACTGGGCCAGAGGTTCTGGCAGCTCTGCAGGGGCAGGCCGAGAGGTGGTTGACGCCACGTCAGCTTAAGCCAGGAATGGTCGTTTCTGACAATGGCACCAACCTCCTCTCCGCCCTGCGACAGGGGCAGCTCACCCATGTGCCCTGTATGGCTCACGTCCTCAACCTGGTGGTGCAGCGGTTCTTGGGCAGGTTCCCAGGCTTACAGGATGTCCTGAGGCAGGCCAGGAAAGTCTGTGTGCATTTCCGCCGATCTTATAATGCCAGTGCTCGGCTGACTGAGCTGCAAAAGGAGCTGAACCTGCCCAAGAACCGCCTAATATGTGACATGCCCACCAGGTGGAACTCAACGTTGGCCATGCTGCAGCGACTGCACACGCAGCAGAGGGCCATCAATGAGTACCTTTGCGACTACGGCACCAGGACAGGGTCAGGGGAGCTTGTTTTTTTTTTCCCCACGTCAGTGGAGCATGATCAGGGATGCATGCACTGTCCTCTCACCATTTGAGGAGGCCACGAGGATGGTGAGCAGTGACAGTGCATGCATCAGTGACACTGTACCTCTTGTCCACCTGTTGGAGCATACGCTGCGTGCGATAATGGACAGGGCACTTGAGGCAGAACAGAGGCAGGAAGAGGAGGACTTCCTTGCCTCTCAAGGCCCCCTTTATCCGGACAGTGTTCCTTCTGTCCCACCCATCACACAGGAAGAGGATGAGGATGAGGAGGAGGAGGGGGAGGAGGAGGATTGTGTGAGCATGGAGGTGGAGCCTGGCACTCAGCATCAGCAGCAGTCTTTTAGGGATGATGTACAGTCCCAACAAACCAGTGGACTTGTACGTGGCTGGGAGGAGGTGGCTGGCGATCATGTCATCCTCAGTGACCCAGAAGACTCCGGACCGAATGCCTCAGCTAACCTACGCTGCATGGCCTCCCTGATCCTGCAAAGCCTGCGGAAGGATCCTCGTGTTCTTCGGATCAAGGAGAGGGACCATTACTGGCTGGCCACTCTCCTTGATCCACGGTACAAGGGTAAGGTTGCGGACCTTATCTTGCCATCGCAGAGGGAGCAGAGGATGAGACATCTCAGGGAGGCCTTGCAGAAAGGTCTGTGCAACGCGTTCCCAGAAACTGGGAGGTTACAAACTCCTGGTCCTGGGCGACGAGTTGCTGAGGCTTCGGTCAGTAGCAGAAGGAGCGGTGGGGAAGGTGGACATCTGACCGATGCGTTCAGACAATTTTTTAGTCCGCAGCCCCAAGGTATGATCGGTTCCAGCAACCATCGCCAGCGTCTGATATACATGGTGCAGGAATACCTTGGGGCAAGGTCAGACTTGGACACCTTTCCCACCGAAAATCCTCTGGCTTACTGGGTCCTGAGGATGGATCACTGGCCAGAGCTTGCACAGTATGCAATTGAGCTACTGGCCTGTCCTGCCTCCAGCGTTCTTTCCGAACGCACATTCAGTGCTGCTGGAGGATTTGTCACCGATCATAGGGTGCGCCTGTCCACCGACTCGGTTGATCGACTGACCTTCATCAAAATGAATCAGTCTTGGATCACCACCAGCTACCAGGAACCTGAAGCGGATATAACGGAATAATTTATAATGTCACATCCCTTCAAGACTGCCTATGCTGAGTGACTGTCCTGTTATGTTCACTGACTATCCTCTTCCTCCTCCTCAATGATCCATGCCACCACACCAGTGCCTAAGGCACAATTTTTCAGCCCCTGTATAACAGGGGCGTGTAATTACAATTTTTTTAAAAAAGGAGAGTGTTGCGCTCAGAATGCAGGGATCATGAGTGCGTTGCGCTCAGAATGCAAGGATCAGGAGTGTGTTGCTCTCACAATGCAGGGATCAGGAGTGCGTTACGCTGACAATGCAAGGATCGGGAGTGCGTTACGCTGACAATGCAGGCATCAGGAGTGCGTTGCACTTAGAATACAGGGATCAGGAGTGCATTGCACTTAGAATGCAGGGTTCAGAAGTGTGTTGCGCGCAGAATGCAGGGTTCAGGAGAGCGTTTTGCTCAGAATGCAGGGTTCAGGAGTGCGTTACGCTCAGAATGCAGGGTTCAGGAGTGCGTTGCGCTCAGAATGCAGGGTTCAGGAGTGCGTTACCCTCAGAATGCAAGGTTAAGGAGTGGGTTAAGCTCAGAATGCAAGGTTTAGGAGTGCGTTACCCTCAGTATGCAGGGATCAGGAGTGCGTTACGCTCAGAATGCAAGGATCAGGAGTGCGTTACGCTCACAATGCAGGGATCAGGAGTGCGTTGCACTTAGAATACAGGGATCAGGAGTGCATTGCACTTAGAATGCAGGGTTCAGAAGTGCGTTGCACTCAGAATGCAGGGTTCAGGAGAGCGTTACCCTCAGAATGCACGGTTCAGTAGTGTGTTGCGCTCAGAATGCAGGGTTCAGGAGTGCGTTACCCTCAGAATGCAAGGTTAAGGAGTGGGTTAAGCTCAGAATGCAGGGTTTAGGAGTGCGTTACCCTCAGAATGCAGGGATCGGGAGTGCGTTACACTCAGAATGCAAGGATCAGGAGTGCGTTACGCTCACAATGCAGGGATCAGGAGTGCATTGTACTTAGAATGCAGGGATCAGGAGTGCATTGCACTTAGAATGCAGAGATTAGGAGTGCATTGCGCTTAGAATGCAGGGATCAGGAGTGCATTGCTCATAGAATGCAGGGTTCAGGAGTGCGTTGCACTCAGAATGCAGGGTTCAGGAGTGCGTTACCTTCAGAATGCACGGCTTGTTAGTGTGTTGCACTCAGAATGCAGGGTTCAGAGGTGCGTTACACTCAGAATGCAAGGTTAAGGAGTGGGTTAAGCTCAGAATGCAGGGTTTAGGAGTGCGTTACCCTCAGAATGCAGAGTTAAGGAGTGGGTTACCCTCAGAATGCAGGGGTCAGGAGTGTGTTGCCCTCAGAAAGCAGGGATCAGGAGTGTGTTATGCTCAGAATGCAGGGATCAGGAGTGCATTATGCTCAGAATGCAGGGATCAGGAGTGCATCACTCTTAGAATGCAGGGATCATGAGTGCATTGCGCTCAGAATGTAGGGATTAGGAGTGCGTCACGCTCAGAATGTAGGGATCATGAGTGCGTCATGCTCACAATGCAGGGATCAGGAGTGCTTTGCGCTCAAAATACAAGGCTCAGAAATGCATTTTGCTTACAATGCATGCAGGGATCCGGAGTGCGTTACGCTCACAATGCATGGATCAGGAGTGTGTTCAGCTCACAATGCAGGGATCAGGAGTGCGCTGCTCTCACAATGCAGGGATCAGGAGTGTGTTGTGCTTAGAATTCAGGGATCAGGAGTGCATTGTGCTCACAATGCAGGGATCAGGAGTGCACTGCACTCAGAATACAAGGATCTGGAGTGCGTTACGTTCACAATGCAGGGATCAGGAGTGCATTGCGATCAAAATGCAGGGATCAGGAGTGCGTTACACTCAGAATACAGGGATAAGGAGTGTTATACGCTCAGAATGCAGGGAAGGGTGGTAGAGGACACTGCTTTCGGGGTGGCCCTGCCCAAAGCAGTGTCCACTGCCCCCTTCGCATTACCCCCCCCCCCCCCCAACACACACACACGCATTGCAGTGTTCCATAGCATCCTACCTGTGCACACATGAGACCGAGAGGCAGCACAGTTCTGGACGGGGTGGGAGCAGAAGCTGGCCAAGTGGATTTTCATAACAAGCTGGTGATTGGTTGCTTAGCCCGCGACAGGTAGCCCGCGATCTATGGGTTGCCGATCCCGCTCTAGAGCTTAATAAATGAGGTAAAGCTTCACTTTGCAAAAAATACCCAATCACATGCAAGGAAAAAAAAAACTTTTTTGCTTGCACATGATTGGATGATGCTCATTGTATAAGTTCTGGAGCACTCTTACAGAGTGCAACTGCACTTTGCAAAGTGCACAGTCTATTTGCCTTTAGTAAATAAACCCCATAATGTTTGGTAAAGTTGTGGGTAGAGACATATATCAATGCAAAAAGAACTTTTAAAAACTAACGTTTTTTCGGGAGCAGTCATTTTAATGATGCATAAAGTGAAAAAAAAAAAGTGAAATTTTCCTTTAAATATGGTACCTGGGGGGTGTCTAAAGTATGCCTGTGAAGTGGCATGTGTTTCCCGTGTTTAGAACTGTCCTTGCACAAAATGACATTTGTAAAGGAAAAAAAGAAGCCATTTAAAACCACTTGCGGCTTTAATGTCATGTCTTGTCCTGGCCGCCATTTGGCTGAAAATCCTTGAGAAAAATGGCATGGCTACCCCATCACCCCCCCCCCCCCCACCCCAGCCCCTTTGGGTCTTGTATAGATATTAAGGGGGACCCCGCACCCAAAATAAAACCCTATACCTACAACCCTATATACTCTGAACAGCAGTATATAGGTGGTGCAAACAAGACACGGACTGTAGGTTTGTTCTTAAGTAGAATCTGAACAGGTACATTATGAAGTGTAGCTCCATCCCAAAAAAATCTATTTTTAAGCTTTTTGGAGAACATAGGGAGGGGTTATCACCCCTGTAACATTTGCTGTCTTTGCACATCTGTTCAGAACATGTCACCTCACTTTCCGTCCCAATGACAAATGTTTTTGGAAAAGTGGGGTTTTAATTGAAACAAGGATTGGTGATAAAGTATCAGTAGAGAGGAGATACCTTTTTCCCAAATTAAATCTAACAGGATAGAATTTCCCTTCCTAGGGATAGATTTCCTCTCACTTCCTGTTTTCTCTTTCCATTTGCAAGTAGGAGTCGTTTGAAGTTGGATGTTTGAAAGTAGGGGCCTGGCGTATATACTCTGCAGAAATTTGCCCTATTAGATGTTGGTGTAGCCACAAGACTGGTGGGCACAGGAATGGGCCCTGCTGTGAGTTAATAGATCAAGATTTGTACTTGCATGCACCTGTTGAACCGGGCAGAAAAAATTGGGCCTTTGGCGGTGGTGGTGGTGGTGGTGGTGGACGGTGTTGCCGCAAGACTGTAAGCTCTCACAGTTACTCTTGGTGGGCGCAGGAATGGGCCCTGCTGTGAGTTATTAGAGCAAGATTTGTAATTGCAAGCACCTGATGAACAGGGCAGAAAAATTGGGCCTTTGGCGGTGGTGGTGGTGGACGGTTTTGCCACAAGACTGTAAGCTCTCACAGTTACTCTTGGTGGCCGCAGGAATGGGCCCTGCTGTGAGTTATTAGATCAAGATTTGTATTTGCAAGCACCTGATGAACAGGGCAGAAAAATTGGGCCTTTGGCGGTGGTGGTGGACGGTGTTGCCACAAGACTGTAGGCCCTCATAGTTACTCTTGGTGGGCGCAGGAATGGGCCCTGCTGTGAACTATTAGATCAAGATTTGTAATTACACTCCCCTGTTAAACAGGGGCTGAAAAATTGTGCCTTAGACATTGGTGCTGGTGCCACAACACTGCAACCCCTCACAGATACTGTACTCTTAGCACAGCAATGAGACCTGTTGCAAAGCATTGCCTAAAAATTGTAATTACACGCCCCTGTTAAACAGGGGCTGAAAAATTGTGCCTTAGGCACTGGTGCTGGTGCCACAACACTGCAACCCCTCACAGATACTGTACTTGGAGCACAGTGATCTTTGACTTTATCAGTGTTGTTCAAGTAGATCTCTAAGGCCTATCCCTTTTCGTCCTGTGCTCGAGCAGCCTGCGTGCCCCCTGCAGGGTGTGTGCGGTGCGCTCTGTGATCAGCGAGTCTATGAGACTGAGCTGATCACAGATCGGAGTAAGGAGTAGATCCCGACCCCTTACCACATGATCAGCTGTAAGCCAATGACAGCTGATCATGTGATGTAAACAGAGCCGGTAATCGGCTATTTTTTTTTCCTCGCGCTGGTAGCGTGAGGAGAAAAAAAAAAAAAAGCCGCTCACTGGTGGCTGTGAGAGGGACATCAGTCCCAATCGTGGAGAGCCTCTGCAGAGGCTTCTGTGCCCCCCTGTGCCACCTACCAGTGCACAACAGTGCCGCCTACCAGTGCCCACCAGCGCCACCTACCAGTGACCACAGTACCACACATCAGTGCCCACAGTGTCACCCATCAGTGCCCACAGTGTCACCTATCAGTGCCCACAGTGCCACCTATAAATGTCACCAATCAGTGCCTCATCACCAGTGCTGCCTATCAATACCACCTACCAGTGCCCATCAGTGCCACGCCACCTACCAGTGCCCCGTCAGTGCCACCCATCAGAGCCTATCAGTGTCGCCTTATCAGTGCAGCCCATCAGTGCCCATCAGTGCAGCCCATCAGCGCAGCCTCATCAGCAAATATCAATGAAGGAGAAAAATTACCCGTTTGCAAAACTTTATAACAAACTATGAAACTTCTTTTTTTTTTTTTAAATATCAGATTTTTTTTTTTTTGGTTTGTTTAGCAAAAAATAAAAACCCAAGTGGCGATTGAATACCACCAAAAGAAAGCTCCATTTGTGTGAAAAAAAAATGATAAAAATTGAACTTGAGTACAGTGTAGCATGACCGCGCAATTGTCATTCAAAGTGTGACAGTGCTGAAAGCTAAAAATTTGTCTGGGCAGGAGGGGGGTTTATGTGCCCAGTAAGCAAGTGGTTAAAGGAAAGTTAGCATGCTGTTTAACAAAAAAAAATATGCATGCATTAGGCTTTGATTGGGATAGAAGGCAAATGCTTTCATTAAGGACTCTGTGCCTCTTTGACACTGGAAAATAAATGAATTTTATAGTCTGGGAATGACTTACCCAAATAGAGTAAACATAGCAATAGGTAATACGTACCAGTCACTAGAGCCTGTACATCGCCTCATAGCACAGACCCTCCTTGTGACAAGACACTGCAGAGGAGGTTAAGCAGTGTAATTGATGAGGTTGAGGAGAGGTGGATGGGGATGTTGCTACAGAGATGGTGAAAAACAATCTCACTCCATATTTCTCGGGTGGGGAAATATGTGTGTGATCTGACAAGTCAGTTGTGTGTGTTGCATAACACAAATCTGAGATGCTTAGTAGAAGATGATTGGTGACATTTCGCCAGAAAAAAGTAATGAAGTCATTCTCATTTACTTATATGTTATCGGCTATACGTTGGATAGAAAATTATAATTTAGCCCCTTTTTAATAAATATATATTAGTGTAAAAAAATATGTTTTTAGTCAAAGCTTAATTGAACGAGCTGAAGTTAAAAGCTGATTGGCTACCATGCACAGCTGCACCAGATTTTGCACTCTCCAGATTTAGTAAATCAACCCCTGTGCATTTATTTTCATATGGAAAAAGTAAGGATTATTCTACGTTTACCACTACTTTAACCTCTTGCTGCCCATATAACGCATTTGCGTCGATGGGCAACAGAGCTTTCTGTGCTGAGAGCGTGCTTACAGCACAATGACTGAGCTCTCAAAAACAGTACCATACTACCAACACACATTAAGACCCCTTTCACACCGAGGGCGTTTTGCAGGTGCTATAGCATTAGAAATAGCGCCTGCAATCCGCCCTAAAACAGCTGCACCATTGTCTCCAGTGTGAAAGCCGGAGGGCTTTCACACTGGAACGGTGCGCTGGCAGGACGTCAGGAAAAGTCCTGCCAGCAGCTTCTTTTGAGCGGTGAAGGAGCAGTGTGTTTACCGCTCCTCCACCGCTGCCCCCATTGAAATCAATGGGGCAGCGCTGTAATACCGCCGGCAAAACGCTGCCATTGCAGCGACGATATGGGCGGTGTGGTGTGAAAGGGGTCTAACTCACATCATAGTGTCAACACTCATCAACCACTCCACATTCATGCAATCTACCATCTCCTCAAAGAGGCATACATCTTACACCCTAAAACATACACACCACAACATATGTCACCCATTCTCCATTTTGCACCCCATCCACTTGCATACTCCCACCCAATAGCTCCCTACACAAAAAAGCCATACTTCCCCACCTAAATACAAATCCCACCACCTAAGGGCCATTCAAAAAGAAACCCCACTAAGCTCACGCCAACACCAACCCACATGTTAACCTCACAACAACGTCCATAGCTTCAGCCAGAACACCCCCAAGCTGCCCCCCCAAGGGAAAAGACATACCAAGAAATCCACTCCAAATATTCAAACCTGGTATGTCTTTGATTGGAGAGCTTAGTGTGGTGAAGCACTAATTGGGTATTCTTTACAAGGTGAAGCTTCACCACATTCACTAAGCTCTGGAGAAAATGAGTGCAATTGTACAGTCTTTTTGCATTTAATAAATCAACCCTACTGTCAAATTGGCTGCAGACAGAGAAAAGGACTCTGTAACGAATGAAGCCAGAAGTGATGAGGATTTGATCACTACTGGTCTTGGTTCTTTATATTGCCCATTGAAGCAACCGGTCTTGGTCTGATCGGTTGCTTTGGAGGGCCGAGAGATCAGGGTCCCTCCAGGGACCAGATGCCTCCATTAGGAGGACCTGTCATTGTCCCAGCTATCACAAAGGCTGTTGTCTGAATACCTGGAGAGAGAGATTGCATTTGATAGGATGCAGTAATTGTTTGGCCAACAATTTTCCATTCTGCTCCTTAGATTTTTCAGGTGATATTTGAGGAGCCAGGTGAGGCTGACAAGGTCACTCACAGCTCGAATTGTGTCTGATTCTTGCCATGTATTTTCAGCTATTAACAAGGACAAAATGCTTTGTTCTAGGTGTATCAATATCCACTAGATGTCACTTTTGGTCTTTTTTAAATAGAGGATACTTGACAAAATGACATAAGGCTTGTTCCATAGAGCCAACAGCTGTAATAACAGCTTTAATTTTATTATTGTTGTCATTATTGTCATAATTGTCATTAATGGTGTATTTTTAACAAAATGAAAAGTTCTCCTTTAGGCTCCATTCACACTAGCGTGTTTTTTGATGCATTTTGCATTTTGCAGAAATGCAGGGAAATTTTTTAACATGGGTTCCTATGGAACATGTTCACATCAATGCATTTTTGTGCTTCTGCATTTTTGGAAAGGGTTGGGGACTTTTTTTCATGCAAAATGCAGCGTTTTGCATGTAATAGTAGTCAATGGACCCGCATCCAAAACGCAAGTGCCGCGTTTTTACCGCGTTTTTTTTTTAATAAAAAACAAAAATGTAAAAAAAAAACAAAAACGCAAAACGCGTGTCCAAAAACGCGGCAAGCACCGCAAAAAGCACTGCAAAAACGCTCAAAAGCAAAATGCATAGATGTGAATCGAGCCTTAAGAGGCGATATAGCTGTAGAAGAAATTAAGGTCCATCACCTCACCTTTGCTGTTCCTTCTATCTGTGTGCATCAAAACTGGGCCAAGTAAAGCATTGTTCTCTGAATCTGCCTGCAATCCTAGGCCGACAGGTGCACAGTGGTCTGATCTCTGTGCAGCAGAGGTCTGTGTTGAATCAATATCTCAGTCCTCAGTCCTCCTACACACTTAAGGCAGCGACCTGTAACTTGATTGTACTTAGCAACAAGCTAATTGTAACCGATGATTTGGAGAGCTGGTTAGCAGCAGATGTGGACATAGACCCTTAGGGGCCTTTAATGTCAAACTATAGAGTGGGTCTTCCATCTGATCCTTTCTTAAAGTGATTGTAAAGTCTCTTTTTTTCAATACAAAATAACAAACATGTTACACTTACCTCCTCTGTGCAGTGGATTTGCACAGAGCAACCTGGATCCTCCTCTTCTCTTGGCTCTCCTGGCCCCTCCCTCCTATTGGGTGCACCCACAGCAAGCAGCTTGCAATGGGGGCACCCAAGCCGAGTCACAGCTCCCTTGTTAAGATTCTCTTCAGCTGATGGAAGGTCTTGCCCCACTGGTCTTGAATTGATTTCTAAGGCTTTCTAGGTCCCTTAGCTTGTTTGATTGGTTTTGGTGGGCCTGTGTTACCTTCCTCGCATTTACTTCTAAGGAGCTCATTGTGGGGTGGGGCTATTGACAAATTCCTCCACAAATCACCAGTAATAGGAACAGAACCCCAGGAATTACCTAATTTCAGTCAAATTACTTGGTCTTGGTTAGGAGGTAACACTTATTTTTTTGGGGTCAGAGGCCTCTCCCTCAGCAGACACAACATGTCCAAGGTATGTGATAGAAGTTTGATACAACTGACACTTCTCTAAAGAGAGCTTCAATACCCACTTGTGAAGTTGTAGCACTTTCCCTAGATGCCTCCTTAAGGGTTTTGTCAATGATGTTGTCTAGATACACAATATACAAAGATCAAATTCATATCTCCGACCGTATGTTCCATCACATGTTGGAAAGTTGAGGCATTCTGTCAAACTCATAGAACTCTCCAGTAGGCAGATAAAGGTGGTCTTCTCTCTGTCCTCAAGGTAAATGGGAATTTGGTAAATCCCACTCTTCAAGTCTAGCACACAGAACCACTTCACCATAGACAGACATTGAAGAGCATCTTATATACATGGGCTAGTGTACTGATCAGGCATAGGACATAACATCATCACCCAACCCTGCCCCACTTCACACAACTTCCCTTGAGAGTTGGAAGTATTGCGAACACTCTTCCCATGGCTTCATAGCAGTGCTCTGGTTGACATGATTTTAGGAATCAGCTCCACCCCAGTGTCCTCTCTCTGGGAATCAGCTTTGAGGACAACAAAGGGCCCCAGCTGGTCCAGGAGAACATGTCATTTGTTCACCTGGGCCAAGACCCTACTCACTTGTCGGGAAACTCGCTCAAAGTGGGTGGGTACTTTTTTCTTGATTTGGTTTTGTTGTGGTAACCGCTTTGATAAGGTTCTAAAAGATTGGTGTGCATTATTTTCCTGAGACTGCCTATTCGAGGTCAAGGAGAGTGAGTTGAACAGTCACTCAGAAAGAGCCGGGAGGGCCCTCTGTGAGGCTTTGGACTTCTGCTGTTGTTTCCTCATATCTTTGAATTTGGAGCTGACTATTGTAGATAGGCACCCAGTTATCTTTTTCACTGGGGCCCTCTGAAGTTTCCAGACACCTTTTTTCTGGGTACCAGCTTCTGTAATACCTTCAGGGCTTCCAGATAGAAGCTTCTGTAACTCCTTCAAGACTTCTTCTGCATTGTCAGGTAGAGTTCTTCTGTTTGGGCATTGTGCTCTAAAGTGTTTGGTTTCTCCACAACTGTGATATCTCTTTTCAAAAGGGGGAGCTGTGGAACCTGGCTTAACTTCCCCTGACTCTTTTTTCTTAAAGACAAAGCAGTCCTGCCTGTTACACATCAGTGAGGGATTTCTGCATATTCGCCTTAAGCCTCGTACACACAATGAGAATATCGGACAAACGATCGTTCGTTTTCTTTTGCATTCTAGTCTCATATCGAAAATTAAGAGACTACAAAAATTCTCGTACAACAGAATGCAACTTTGGAAGTGATGTAATGTGTTGTATTGTAACATATTCTTTCATTTCCAAGCATGTCTGGTCTTGGTCTTCTGATTTTTTTCGGATGAATACTGAACTAATTAAACAAAAATCGTGCATTCTAGTATCGTATAAAAAAAATTTGTGTTTGTCCATTTGGATAATTTCAGATGAACTGTCATGATTGGCTCCCGAAAGCTGTGTACTAACAATCAGATTATCATATGATCACTTCAAAAGTGGTATTTTGTCAGTTTTTCAGATTGCGTGTACTAGGCATTAGTCTCCATCACTTGCATAACTGTCTTAGGTAACTCTAGGGGAGTCTGCACCACTTGAGCTAGCAGATCTTGCATTGTCTGTTCAGACGGCACTTGGAATGAGGTCTCTGTGGACAGTTTGACGGCTGACTCTTATATGGACTCCTTCTCCTCATCCTCTAAAAAGTACTCTTCCACCTAAACAGGGCATGTCAGAACCTTCTCTTTCTTGAGCGTTTTCTTTGTCCCAGTGTTTGAGTCTTGAGTTTTCTCCTTCAACAAAGCTTCCTACTCCCTAACTTAATTTACCAACTCTGGAAAGGTGGGAGTGTTTTTGGAGCACTTCAGAAGAAACTTTAGGACAATGGGATAGTTTAGACAGGCAGCACAAAGAGGCAATCAGGTGTGCTGCAGCGCAAAGAACATGCTGATAGGGGAGAGAACAGAGAGATGAGCTTATCAGTGTTAATATTCTCTTTTCAATGTCCAGTCACAGAGTAGGGCAGGAATGAGACCTTTATGTTTTACTGAAAATCAGGTCTCCAGCCCACGAGACAAGGCTGTGTGGTGTAGCCACGCTGTGTATATCTTAGAACTGGATGAAAATAACTTCAAAACGCTTAACAGGTAAAACAGCCCCCTTATATGCACTTCATCTGTGTATTTTAGCCATTTGCTTGGAGTTCAGGTTTGAACAGAGGGATAGTTGTAGATGGGGATGGATAAGTGCTGATATTAGGTGATATACAGAATGCTGTAAGACTGGGTTCATACTGTTGCAGTGCATTTAATGCTTGCAAGGTGACACTTGTTAATGTGCATTGTAATAGGGCAGCCCATTCATTTGAATAGGCTGCGTAACACAGGAAAAGTATGTGCATTTTTTTTCGTAACAAAGAACATCAGTTGACACGGTACATCAGGATGCCATTAACTGCTTGCTGACCGTATACAGTACATATACTGTGACAAGGTGACTCTTCTGCACAGGATCACGTACCTAGTACGTGATCCATGCGTCGAGCTAGGGAGTAGACATGTGCGATTCGTTTCGGCATCGTCGTCTCTTCTCGCAGGCCGCTCCTCGCAATGGGAGGCTCCCGCTCTGTGAGGCTCCGCTCCGGGTGACAGGTCTTTTATAACGAAGGCACCTGGTGACCCCGCCCCCTCTGACGCACGGGGACGTCATGTGGAATTCCCTATGGCTTTCCCCATGACGTCAGAGGGGGGCGGGGTCACCAGGTGCCTTCGTTATACAAGACCTGTCACCCGGAGCGGAGCCTCACAGAGCGGGAGCCCCCCATTGCGAGGAGCGGCCTGCGAGAAGAGACGCTGATGCCGGACGAGAAGGACGACGCCGGACGAGAAGGACGAGAAGACCGGAGGAAGAAGAAGCGAATCGAAGGAAGAAGAAGATGGAAGAAGATGCCGGAAGGAGAAGATGAAGAAAGGAGAAGATGAAGAAAGGAGAAGATGAAGAAAGAAGATTTTAATAAAGGAATTGTCAAAGACCGTCTCCTGTCATTTTTACAATTTTTGCCACTTTTTTGGTGAAATGGTAGGGGTACTTTTGTACCCCCTTACCATTTCACACAGGGGGGGGGCCGGGATCTGGGGGTCCCCTTGTTAAAGGGGGCTTCCAGATTCCGATAAGCCCCCCGCCCGCAGACCCCCACAACCCCCGGGCACGGTTGTGGGGATGAGGCCCTTGTCCTCATCAACATGGGGACAAGGTGCTTTGGGGGGGACCCCAAAGCACCCTCCCAATGTTGAGGGCATGTGGCCTGGTACGGTTCAGGCGAGAGGGGGCCGCTCTCGTCCCCCCCTCCTTTCCTGCGGCCTGCCAGGTTGCGTGCTCGGATAAGGGTCTGGTATGGATTTTGAGGGGGACCCTACGCCATTTTTTTTTTTTTTTTGGCTGGGGTCCCCCTTAATATCCATCCCAGACCTGAAGGGCCTGGTTATTGAATTTGGGGGGACCCCTACGCTTTTTTTTTATCAATGACTTCAATGAATGACAGTTCTCTGTATTACGGATCCAACAATTCATTTGCCGGCAAATAGCTGCGACTCGTGATTTTAAATAGTTTTTTTTTTCCTGCAAAAATGACACTGCAGGAACAGTTCTCTATATTAGATATACTGAATCTCGAATCATTCGAAGCATTCGTTATATCCGCTATTATAATTTCTTTCATGTTAGTTGAAATTACATATTTGTTAGTTACAATACAACATTCGAATTGTTCTCTGTATTGCGGAAATCGGCAATTAGCCGCGAGTGATTTTAAATGTCTTTTTTTCCTGCAAAAATGACACATTGTACAGAGAGAGTTCTAAACACGGGAAACCTGCGCCCTTCTATATACTATATACTCTATAGTATGCCTATGAAGGAGGTCATGTTTCCCGTGTTTACAACTCTCTCTGAACAATGTGTCATTTTTGCAGGAAAAAAAGACATTTAAAATCACTCGCGGCTAATTGCCGATTCCCGCAATACAGAGAACAATTCGAATGTTGTATTGTAACTAACAAATATGTAATTTCAACTAACATGAAAGAAATTATAATAGCGGATATAACGAATGCTTCGAATGATTCGAGATTCAGTATATCTAATATAGAGAAATGTTCCCGCACAGTGTCATTTTTGCAGGAATTTAAAATCACTCGCAGCTATTTGCCGGCAAATGAATTGTTGGATCCGTAATACAGAGAACAGTCATTCATTGAAGTCATTGATAAAAAAATGCGTAGGGGTCCCCCCAAATTCAATAACCAGGCCCTTCAGGTCTGGGATGGATATTAAGGGGGACCCCAGCCAAAAAAAAAAAAAAAAAAAAATGGCGTAGGGTCCCCCTCAAAATCCATACCAGACCCTAGAGGTCTGGGATGGATTTTAAGGGGAACCCTAGCCAAAAAAAATGGCGTGGGGTCCCCCATAAAATCCATACCAGACCCTTTATCCGAGCACGCAACCTGGCAGGCCGCAGGAAAGGAGGGGGGACGAGAGCGGCCCCCCCTCCCGCCTGAACCGTACCAGGCCACATGCCCTCAACATTGGGAGGGTGCTTTGGGGTCCCCCCCAAAGCACCTTGTCCCCATGTTGATGAGGACAAGGGCCTCATCCCCACAACCCTGGCCGGTGGTTGTGGGGGTCTGCGGGCGGGGGGCTTATCGGAATCTGGAAGCCCCCTTTAACAAGGGGACCCCCAGATCCCGCCCCCCCCCTGTGTGAAATGGTAAGGGGGTACAAAAGTACCCCTACCATTTCACCAAAAAAGGTGACAAAATGGTAAAAATGACAGGAGACGGTCTTTGACAATTCCTTTATTAAAATCTTCTTTCTTCTTTCTTCTGCTCTTCCTTCTTCCTTTCTTCATCTTCTCCTTCCGGCATCTTCTTCCATCGTCTTCTTCCTTCGATTCGCTTCTTCTTCCTCCGGTCTTCTCGTCCTTCTCGTCCGGCGTCGTCCTTCTCGTCCGGCATCGTCGTCTCTTCTCGCAGGCCGCTCCTCGCAATGGGAGGCTCCCGCTCTGTGAGGCTCCACTCCGGGTGACAGGTCTTTTATAACGAAGGCACCTGGTGACCCCGCCCCCTCTGACGTCATGGGGAAAGCCATAGGGAATTCCACATGACGTCCCCGTGCGTCAGAGGGGGCGGGGTCACCAGGTGCCTTCGTTATAAAAGACCTGTCACCCGGAGCGGAGCCTCACAGAGCGGGAGCCTCCCATTGCGAGGAGCGGCCTGCGAGAAGAGACGACGATGCCGGACGAGAAGGACGACGCCGGACGAGAAGACCGGAGGAAGAAGAAGCGAATCGAAGGAAGAAGAAGATGGAAGAAGATGACGGAAGGAGAAGATGAAGAAAGGAAGACCAGAAGAAAGAAGAAAGAAGATTTTAATAAAGGAATTGTCAAAGACCGTCTCCTGTCATTTTTACCATTTTGTCACCTTTTTTGGTGAAATGGTAGGGGTACTTTTGTACCCCTTACCATTTCACACAGGGGGGGGGGCCGGGATCTGGGGTCCCCTTGTTAAAGGGGGCTTCCAGATTCCGATAAGCCCCCCGCCCGCAGACCCCCACAACCACTGGCCAGGGTTGTGGGATGAGGCCCTTGTCCTCATCAACATGGGGACAAGGTGCTTCGGGGGGGACCCCAAAGCACCCTCCCAATGTTGAGGGCATGTGGCCTGGTACGGTTCAGGCGGGAGGGGGGCCGCTCTCGTCCCCCCCTCCTTTCCTGCGGCCTGCCAGGTTGCGTGCTCGGATAAAGGGTCTGGTATGGATTTTTTTATTTTTTTTTTTGGCCGGGGTTCCCCTTAAAATCCATCCCAGACCTGAAGGGTCTGGTATGGATATTTGGGGGGACCCCACGCCATTTTTTTTTTTTTTTTTTGGCTGGGGTCCCCCTTAATATCCATACCAGACCTGAAGGGCCTGGTTATTGAATTGGGGGGACCCCTACGCTTTTTTTTTTTCTGCAAAAATGACACTTTGTCATTCGAATTCATTCGTTATATCTGCTATAATAATTTCGTTCAAATTAGTTGAAATTCGATATTGGTAGTTGGATTTACTAACGATTCGTAACTATTTATAACGATTCGTAACTTGAAATTGAAATTCGATATTTGTAGTTGGATTCGAATTGTTCTCTGTGTTATGAGAACCAACAATGCATTAGCCGCGTTAACGATTCGTAACGATTCGTAACGATTCGTAACGATTCGTAACTTTACTAACGATTCGTAAAAAAAATTACGATTCGTCCGAATTTCGTACGAATTCGAACGGAATTTCGTACACGAATTACGAATTACGAATTTTTTTATATACGAAACGGGACGAAACGAAACGAAACAAATTTTTTGACAGTTCCCATGTCTACTAGGGAGTGCACCCACACACCATCGGCGCCCCGGCTGTGCTACGATTGGCTGCAGCATGAGCCCATCAGCAGGTGCTGGTCGTTAATTGGTCGGCGGCACCTGATGATCAGCTCCGGACATTGCCGAAGAGAGCACTGTGTAGGTAAACAAACACAGATCTCTCTTCTGACAGCAGCAATGTGCTGTTTTTATTTCTTCCTGCAAAGCACGGCACATTGCTTAGTAAAAACAGCACACACAGTACACAGTAACACATGTTGCCCACACATTTAACCCCTTGATCGCCCCTTCCCTGCCAGTGTCATCATTACAGTGACAGTGCATATTTTTAGCATTGATCACTGTATTGGCGTCACTGGTTCCAAAAATAAGTGTCAAAGGTGTCAGGTGTCTGATTTTTCTGCCGCAATATCGCAG